>CM055109.1:27666860-28266860 GCA_029204225.1 Diphasiastrum complanatum | reverse complement strand
AAGCTAACACCAGATGTTCTTTACTAAAATGTCCAAGTGCATGTTCTCCAAGGAGAAAGATTGTGTATTAAAAATGTATGGCATCTAAAGTCAGTATAGAAGTGGATTTCATGAATTCTAAATCATCCAAGAGTAGTCGGTTCCTCGAGATTTGAGACAACATAGGAGTCTTCTCCATGTAGCTAAGTATTTTTAGCTCTATTCGATATTTAGAACTTTTTGAGAATAACAGTTCTTTTAATTGAACTATCGAAAAGAGAACAGAAGTTCATTGAAAAGTTCTTATGCACCATAGTTGCATAGCTCATTTAAGATCATTGTGATTTTTTTTTGGGAGTTTTGTTAGAATTTGATACTCAAATTCTATATAGAAGTTAACAAATCATATTAGCACTCACGCTCGAGATCCACCTCTATATACATAGTCCAAGTGGAGTCATTTATGACCATAGGAGTCACGCATGACCATCGACACGCGATATTTGTGCACACTGACGTGGGTTCACAACAAAGGGTCGCCTCGCTCCAATAGGACATTGACATGTGGCACCCAAAGGACCTATAGCTCCAGACCAGCGTTCCATCCCATAAGATGAGACCGTCACCTCACTTAACCTGTTGTGTGCCCTTATGGGTACGTAACAACTTGCTACCAATCTCCTTTGACTAACTTGTGAAGAAAAAGTCCCATCTAGAGCTGCTGGAAAGGGAATGTTAGGAAGGCTCTGGCAGAATGGGGAGTTGGTTTGTTTGTCGTTCCTCTCTTTGTCTTTTATACAAACGAAATGGGCTTTACAATGTCCATAGTCCCTTATGTCTCGAGTTTTTGGAAAGTATATTTGGAACGGTTTCTTTTGTATCTTTTATATCTAAAAAAATCGATTTTTAGAATTTTTTTCATTCTGGGCGCATGGAATGGAATGTACATTACCAAACTGTACTTATTGGGTATCTCTGATTTGGTCTATAGAGCTAATGTAATTTTAATCTTATTTTGGCAGTATAATGTGAATTTAGATACGATGCCAGTTTTTTGGAACTTTTTTTAGCAATTGTGTCATTTTTCTTAAATCAAGCTAAAAATGTGATGCTTGCTCTGTGAATGCAGAGGAGCCAATTGTCGTGTCAGTGCTTGACGGGAGTGTCATTCAGACACTGCTAGAAGATGAAGACGAGTTTGCAATGCTGGCAGAGAACTTGTTCACAGAGCTAGATGAAGATGACAGTGGAAAACTTAACCGTCGTGAATTAAAGTCGGCACTTTTGCAATTAGGGGTTGATTCGGGTGTACCGCCTCCAGGTTCTTTCATGTACCATCTTCTAGTCTATATTTTCACTTGTCACATGTCAGTGTATTGTGGGCATTTGACCGTCCTTGTATGCAACTATTCACAGTTTTTTGAATCAAATTATTCAGATGTACCAGGTTGCCCTAAGTTTTCTTTGTCATTGTAAATGGATACATCAATATATGAACAATAAAGTACATAGGCCATGAATAGCATCGAACAGTAAATTCAAGAGGACTATTGTCAAATGTTGTATAATGCTTTCAATATTTATATGATGTTCTAGTTTTGATCTTGTACCCATGCTTGAAAATCACCTTGCCAAGCAATGTGGAGTAGACACCGGCTTCTAAATCATAGTTGCCCGTTCTAAATCCAGAACGTGGCCAAAAGGTAATAAAAAAAATATTCATAATTATTCAACAAAGGAATTTTTTTTTCTCTTTTTTACTTAATACCCTCCAACCCAGTACGTTCCGGAATGTACTGTACGAAACGTACAGTATATTTCGACTGGTTTGGTTTGGAATAGGTTTCTAAGTTCTAGATACACAAGTGACAAGATCTATCAACTCTCCAGGCTATGTGGGATAAATTACCCAGTTTAGATACATAAGATCTATTACCTTGCCAAGCAAGGAGAAATGACCCATTTGTAGATATTCAAAATTTATTACCTTGCCAGGCAATGTGAGATTAACTGCCCACTTTTAGATACACAAGATCTATTAGCTTGCAAATTACGTTGGATAAATTACCCACTTTTAGATACATAAGATCTGTATGTGCATATATTGAATATTTGAGTAGAGATGAAAGGCATGCATGCACCTAGCTCATGACGGATCATGGTTGATGGTTGATGCATTCTACTTGACCTGTAGAATGCATCAACCACCACCAGCAACAGGGTGGTGGTACTGCAAATGATCAAACTTCACCTTTTTTTTTTTGAAAAGCAAACTGACCCACCATCAAAACAGCAGTATATCAAGCAACAATGGGCATAAGAATTTTTTATACTTTTGTTCTCTTCGAATCGCGTACTTACGTAGGCAGGTTCTTTCTGGCCTGAATATCCGACCCTATATGGGCAAGGAATCAAACCTGCATGCGTAAACCCAACACAAAAACAGATTAGATCACCACTCACGCAGATTACTCAAAGATATCTTGCACAATTTTGGCTTTCTTATTTTTTTTTTTGCAATTGAAACATTGATCAGTGTGCACTTTATAGAGTCATGGCTGGTATTTCAATCAGACCTATCTCAAGGTGGTATCTTGCTTTGTAAAATATACTCTCTCTCTCTCTGTGTATATATATATGTGTGTGTGTGTGTACTGTATAATACATATATACGCACAGCCATAGAACACCATTCCGTACCATGAGATATGGTACCATTTTGTGCATATGGAATGCATTCCGTTTTCTACATATGGAATGTATTCCGTTCTGTACATATGGAATGTAAATCTTTTCTTTGAGTGTTTTTAGGCCCTAAAACTCATGATATTAGGCAACTCGAGATATTTGGGGCCTAAAACCCATGTTTTTTACACTACGGGATTCTATGGGATTCTGCTGGCTTACATTATCATGATGTAGCTTCCATATACTTTCATCACGAGCTTCTACAGATTTTGCAGGCCTCTGTACTTCTTTGCTTTTTATGAAGAAACACATTTACACATCATCATGGATTAGTGCATACATTCATGACTTCTACGGATTTCCCAGGCAGCATATCTATTCCTGGCAGCCCCCATCTATTGCCCTGGTTTCTAAGGAGGTTTCCCAGGTGTCACATAGATTCCCATGCTTACAGAACTATGATTGAATATTTGATGGATTTCTCAGGCAGCGTATTGGAGGCATTGTAAAAAAATGTGAGAAAATATTCTTTTAACATATTTTCACCATACATACTCAAACGTATGCCACAGAACTATGTCTGTGTGCCCGTGTATCCTAAAAATCTGTTCTTAGAGCAAGAAGTCGGAATGTACTGACCCGAAAAAATATCAAAAAAAGAAATCTAAAATCTCCAGCTAGATCAATATGTACTATAAATCGCCCCTTTTGGAGCAGCGTTCTAGAATGCATTCCAGAACGGGCAGCTATGAGTTGTGTGTGTGTATAAAATAGATGGGATCGTGCCCAAGGACAAGCTAGACACAGTAGCTTGTCGGGACCTGAATTTGAGAGGAAAAGTGTCCTGATGATAGCTATGCAGTAAAGAACACAGACCTCTGTTATTTCCTCTTTTTAGTTCTGCACTACAATGAGTGTATGCTCCATTGTTTAGTTAACAATACCTTGTGCTTGCTGCAGGCAAACCCCGGACTGATGAGCTGATCACAAATCTAATAAAGAAGTTTGCTGGTGAAGGCAGTGAGGAGCTGGGACAAGCCCAGTTTGCACAACTACTTCAGGAAGTCCTCAAGGATCTTGCAGATTCTCTTTCTTCTCAGCCGATTGTGGTGGTTCACAATGTTCGAGTCCTGAATGGCTCTATTTTGAGAAAGGTTTGGCTTGGCTCACCCAATCGGTGCTCAATTCCTAGAGACATTTTTGTTGATCCTTATGGTGGTTTTATTTTGCCAGTGTGACTGTTTGAGACATTAACATTGAAGAATCTACTTGTCTGTCCTGCCTGGTGTGGGTGATTTGGCCTGACATTTTGCAAGTAACTTACCAGCTACTTTTTGCGAGTTTTATTTTTTGGGATCGGTGAGAGTAACAAACCGTTTTCTTGAGAGTTTTGCTAGCACAATCTCAAAAAATCAATTTGAGAGTTCCTGGTAACAGTTGCAAAATGCCAGGGCCATGCTTTTGCATGTCACTTGCAAATCATTCATTAAGCTGCTAGCAAACTTGCAGAAAATCTACACTCAAAATGCCATCTTTGGGGCAAGGAAAGTTTAATTCATGCACACACATTTCTATTTTACGCAAAGGTAGAACAGGCCACATACGCATTTACACAACTGATAAACACTCTTTAAGGATTACGCTGCAGGTACTTGCCGATGATGAAATAATGAGCGAAATAGCAGACACAATTTTTCAGGAGCTGGATTCCAATCACGATGGTGGATTGAGCAAGGTAGAAATACGTCCCATTTTTGAGAGCAAGGGTGTGCAATGGGGTCTTCCTCCTTTGGAAGCCAATGAGTCAGTTGAGCAGCTTTATGACCAAGTTTTTGAGGCTGTTGATGCCAATGACAGTGGTGCATTAGACAAGCAAGAATTTGAGATCCTGGTCAAGGCTTTATTTGAGATGTTTGCCACCCAGCTTCAATTAAATCCTATTGCCATAAATGTGGAAAGTGCATATCAATAAATGTAGTGACAGATCATAAAAGGCTTTGAAATGTTGAAGCCTCCCCAATTCAGAATCCAGGGGACAAAGATAATGTTGTCTTCTGGGCTTGCTTCTGTCATAAGATGACAAGAAGTGTGTTGTCCATATTTGAAGGCCATATCATGCAGTTGAATTCTGTATAAAGTGATCAAATGAAGGACCATGTTGGGTTTTTAAATCTGCGATCAATTGGTTACAAATTAAAGTCATCAAGCACACTTCCTCAATGCTTGAATTTTTTTTGCATAATTTTCACCTTTGTTGTCTACAGCATGCATGCTGTAGTCCTACCCTTTTCATGTGTCTATGAATCACGTTTACTAGCATTGGCATCTGCACCAGTAGAGATCCAACCATAATAGCATTATTAGGCATTCAAAGAGATATAGATTGAATCCATATGAATTTCCCACTCTCTCACACTACCGTTAATACAAGATATTTTGTCCCATAATGTGAAATGCCAATCATTTTTCCACCTATTGTTTGTTGTAAGATGTTAAAGCATCTCTTTTCTAGTGAAGAAATTCAATTCAACTTCTCCCTCTAGATGTTGATGCAAGAAGTTTGAAAGGATGGTTGCTTGTTGTAAGATGAAATGTTTTTTTTAAAGATTTTTAAATACATAAGCCTAGAAAAATTAGAATATCTTTTTGAAAGGTTTGAAAGTCCAAAGTGAAAAAAAAGGTTCGAAAAGTTGAAAATTAACTTGAGAACTTCAAACTTAGCTACACGGGTTTTCTGCAATAAAGACAAATTAATCAAAAAAAAAAAATGATAACAATTTGCTCAATATTCAACTATAATCTTCAATCAAATCTAGAAAATTACCAATGAGATGATACGATTCTCAATTACTACAAATAGTCATGATCTTGATTGCAAAACTGGCAACTTCCATAGATCCATTGATCCATAGAATCATAGAAAGAAAAAGAGTAGGACACATGCATCATAAGCAAATGTGTTATTCTCAAAGCAATGATTACAAGCTAAATACGATTAGGGCTTTTCGTAGTTACTAGCCCATCAGTCTAGTGGTCTAGATAGAGAAAGATTGTAAAAGAAGCAGTTAAGCATCACATCTCTCTCTCTCTCTCTCTCTCTCTCTCTCTCTCTCTCTCTCTCTCTCTCTCTCTCTCTCTCTCTCTCTCTCTCTCTCTCTCTCTCTCTCTCTCTCTCTCTCTCTCTCTCTCTCTCTCTCTCTCAATAATTAACATTCACAAATCACTAACAAAGCACTCATGGAACATGCTTTCACAATTACATCAAGTCAAAACATCATGATTAAAGTGGAAAGTAAGTGCTTTTCTTAGAAGTTTATCTTGTAGATCCCATCTTTCATAAAGCTTTGTAGACATTAGGTTGAAACCTGAACCACCATCTACCACTACGACTTATTTTTCATACAATTTATGATGTATTGGTAGAGTGATATTTAGTTGGTCATTTTCCAATATGGAACACTTCATTGCTAGGCTCATCACTCGTCGCAGCTACCTTATCTTCCTTATTTAACCATCTATTAGAATCTAATTGGCATTAGGTACTGTGCTCATAAACTCCATAAACGTTATGTCCATTCGACTTGAGGTAGACATGACAATAACTCAGTTTGTGGTTCTCCAAGTTTTTAAAAAAAAATTTCTCATCTCTATCGTGTAACTAAGTATTTTGCATTGACTCTTGTAACAATCTTGATGATTTCGCATTAGTATTACATGGCACTGAAGTTTTATCCAGACCCTTGAAATTCTAATCCATTCATTTATCTTTTGGTATATGTTTGGCTCTTTCCTTTCAATAAGATAATTTTGGACTGATGATGGTATTGCATTTGATTGTTCTGGTATAGACTGACTTGGTATAGGCAGATCTTCTTCATTTTTTTCTTACTCTAGTTGCTGCTAGCACAATGCACTTGAAAACTGAGATTAGGTTCCGGGTCCACTTGATATTGTGGTTGGCCTTGTTGGTCTAATTGATATGTAATTTATTGGTGCACTACTGGAAAATCCTTATAGCTATGACCATGTCCACATTCATGACAAAAAGATATGCATTTGTCTTTATTGGGACATTTTGCAATTCGATGATTCTCACTACAACCAAAGCATTCTAATGAAGGCTTCACCTAATGCCTTTGCTATTGTGTAACATAAGTTGTGTAGTACTCATTGATTGCTGGATTATGAAATTGTTTCGTTGGCACATACCATTAACCTGCTTCTTGTTGTGGCATTGCTTCTGCTTCCACTACTACCAAATTGACTTGAGCTCCTTGATTGTCTGCAGGTGTTGTTAAGGCCAATATTTGTGGGAGTCCTCCTATCTTGGGTGCTGGATTAGGAGCTCCTTGATGAATCCATATGAAGTTTTTCATTGTTGAGTAACTTGTGGGTTGAATGGACACCGTCTCATGTGATGAAGCATTACATAGATGGCTATATTCATTTACCAGTCTCTACTTCAACATTGGACATTCATTAACTTTCTGGCTTTGAGCACAAATACAGCACCATACATTCTTTTTTTCTTGGGAAACTACTACTTGGGTGCTTCTGGTTGGCTAGTGGTTGCATTTTTTAATGATTTGAGCTTTTGATCAAATTGCGCTGTCATCTACTCCATTTGCATTTGTTGTTTTTATTCAATCTTTTCAATTCATCCAACATCAACTACGATGTTGCATTGACATTAGTAGATGCTATAGTAGTTGAAGTAGTGGTGGTTTGACCTGATGTATAAGGTGTCAATCATCATTTGATCTTTCATCCTCTTCTCATACTACGTTTTCCATTGCTTCTTATAATGTTTCATAGTGCTTTCTTTTCGTTTGAGTTCACGCTTGATGCTTTTTGGAGATCTAGCTAAAAATCACATGAGCACTGCACTGCATGATTTGGAGTCAATATTGGAGATATTTAACTTGTTCTAGGTAATCTCTGAACATTTCTCGTTTCTCCATTTTAATCTAGTTGAGCAATAGAAATGGACCTTCGAGAAACTTTTGTGGCTTGAATTTGGTAATCAAGACTACTTTCACTACAGTTTGATTGAAGTACCAATCCAATACTGCTCTCGTAAGTGCCATAGAAAATAGTTTGAGTTCGTTTTCTAGAGTGACCTCTGCATAGATCTCACATGCTTTTACATAGATATGAAAAAATTTGATCGGATATTACATTCGGCTATCTCCAATCGAGGCATACTTCTAATTATGTGGTGGGGTGGTTGTCCTAGGACAAAAAGTTTGTTCCTACCCACTTTCTAGATACTTGCAAAAATAAAACCCTAAACCCTAAAATCCTAAAAATTCAAAAAACAACAAAAAACAAAGCCCTCTTTATTGGTCGACCAACCTTCACATACTTCCAAAATGCTAAATTAGGTTTTCTCAGAGGTCTACGAGGGTTCTCGCCTAATTTTGGAAGCCTTGCAAACATTAAATTAGGCAAAACATGACATAATAGACAAAAACCTTCAAATATCAATAGAATTGTCCTTAATCTTTGCAAGTCCTATTGTACCTACTCACGTTGTGACTAGCTCTCTACCAAAGATTTCATCCAATATTTTTTCTCTGCAAATTTTTTTTTATCTTAGTCGGATTTTTAGTGAAAAATACCAGTCTAGCAAAAATTATCTCAGTTTCTCATACTAAACATTTGCAATTCATTCTAAGCATTTATCATACAACCAAAGATTCTAATAATTTTTGTTATTGACATGTAGAAGATGGATTTATTACAAGCTTCATATCCTAAGACTTGCAAATAGTTCAAAACTTTCACAAACATAACTTTTATCACCATGAACTTTCTCCAACAAGCAACTTTACACGTCCATCACTTGTATATAGGTCACCTCGAACCCCACCCGCACCCAGATCCATTGACATCATCTATCACTCATTATTATCATTTACATCATCACACTATTCACTTTTTGTGATCAACTCCATTTGAATCAGTGAAATCAACCACCATTGCAATTGCAATCATTGTGATTTGAAACTACCATCTACCTATATTTTTGCAATGGATGATATTAAGATTAGGGAGAAAATTGGGTACTTTTGAACATCTCCTAATGACCATCCTCTAATCATTACTCTATAGATCAAGTGAATAAGATGGTTTTAAGATAGTTCTTTAGAGCATGCTTTACGGAAACACAACAAACAACTGTAATGCACTAGAGCGTCTGTCTGATCAGAGAGTAATTCATGAAATGCGTTAGAGATTGTTAGCAGACTCAAGATCACTCACACTCAGCAGTGCGGAGAACAGAGATAAGAGAGAATAACTCCCAGTACTCTATTCACTTCTTCAATCTCTTACATAAGCATAAACTCTTCCCTCTCGATGATCGAGACTGAAGTGTGAGATCTATGTATGTTCTACGGGGCGAACAAACACACCTCTTAAACAATAGGTGCGTCGCTCCCACGAAAGGGTCTAGTTAACAATTAGATTGAAAATACGTTCAACTATACCATAGGAGGTATACTTAACTATGAGTTAAAGTTACTCTAGTTTAACATGTATTTTCATATCTAGTCATTTCGTATGGACGACCTAGTAAAGGTTATCCAAGGCAATGTCTTTTCCTTTTAAAGGTCTTGCCCTTAATTACAAGGCAAGTACTTAGGAGATATATTCCCGAAAAATGACTTAGGCCTCTTCATGATTTATACTTAACCAGCTCATATCTTCATTTTCGAGTATATCATGGCATATTTATGTTGATATTCAATATTTAACATTTTCGTGGCATCACATATCCCCTTCCTCAAATGTGAAACGTCCTCGTGAACATATCATCTTCATTTTGAGGATTATTCAAGAAACATTCTTGTTCGTCAGATTTTCGTTGAGGCGAAAACATATTTCTTCGTGTATTTCGTCCTTTAGATATTTCTTCGTCTTAGAGAATATGTGTCTTGCTGTTTCTTTAATTGAATAGGTTGTTTTGAGTTGATCTTTGAATTGTTGATGAAAATTGGAATCAAACTTCAAAACATCTTTAAACTTAAAAAATTCATCATCCCATAGAAACATCACCACGACAAAGGCACGAATGAATATTCATGAACGATTCAGTTCTTCATATAATTTCTGAGCAAGCTCCAAGTTTTGTTGAGCTTCGATCAACATCAAGTCTTCTTTTGATTTTGTGTAGCGGCCAACTGATAAAAGTTGCCAAATTCTTCTAACTTAACCGGGAGCAATGTTCCATCGAACAGCTCCTGGGTTAACTTGGTATCTTTGTCTGAATCACTACGTAGAGTGATTTCTTTACAGTAACGAGCTGAAATTTGTAGTTTGTCTACGTTAGTTCCCTTGTTATTCGCATTAGCGATTGACTCGAATTGTGAGACATAGCTATCTGCATTGTCGGAAGAAGTCCCTTTAAAATAATCGTATTTCATTTTAGAGATAGAAGTGAAACGTGCAGCAGGATCCTCCATACCGAAGCTAATTAGGAGATCAAGTAACTGGGCAATGATTTTGTCTAGATTTTTTCGACTAGTACTTTCACTTTGTCTTCGTAAAAATTCCTCTCTAAGCTTACGTTATCGTTCTAATCTGGATTCTCTTTCTGACATACACTAGAGATGGAGATGGATTTATCAGATTTCTTATAACTTTCCTAAACTATCCTCGGCAACGGTGCCAAAAATTGGTATATGTCGTACTATACCAACAGGGTTAATATAGATTTTATAGTAAAAAATGTCGTTCCCACAGAGGACAACGTTAGAAAGTCATCTATTTAGTACAATTCATGAAAGTGGTTTTGAGTGTTATTCAGGTTGTCGACAGACATTAAAAATTAACCAGTATTACTTATGTTTGGGATGGGTAATGTTAATAAATTCAGAACAACAATCTAGCCTCTATCGAATTGAAGGAAGCGCGTTCTACATATGAGATGTTATCAGAGTAGTACAACAGTACTACACTCTGGTTGATTAAGGTGTCAACAGAGAATCGAGAATTGTTCGATGTATTTGCGACTGTGCAGTCAATTAATTAATCGCGTTTGTGAACTATTCATTTCTAGACAGAAGTCCTCAACAACTAGAGTCCAAATTAATGGTTAAAGAACACGAATGGTTTTAGAACATGTTAGAAACTTATGTCAATGCCAATCAGGAAAACAAATCAAAGACTCAATTCTTCAGACAAGGACTATCATCTCATATGTATACATACAACTTTATTCAATGATCGTGCTAGACTGTACCAAAGATAGTCGTTATTCGAGTGCCGAAAAGAAAGTATTCACGACAGACGAATAAGATGGTTTTAAGACAGTTCTTTAGAGCACGCTTTACGGAAACACAGCAAACGACTGTAATGTACTAGAGCGTCTGTCTGATCAGAGAGTAATTCATGAAATGCATCAGAGATTGTTAGCAGACTCAAGATCACTCACACTCAGTAGTGCGGAGAACAGAGATAAGAGAGAACAACTCACAGTACTCTATTCACTTCTTCAATCTCTTACATAAGCATAAACTCTTCTCTCTCGATGATCGAGACTGAAGTGCGAGATCTATATATGTTCTACGGGGCGAACAAACACACCTCTTAAACAATAGGTGCGTCGCTCCCGCGAAAGGGTCTAGTTAACAATTAGACTAAAAATACGTTCAACTATACCATAGGAGGTATACTTAACTATGAGTTAAAGTTACTCTAGTTTAACATGTCTTTTCATATCTAGTCGTTTCGTATGGACGACCTAGTAAAGGTTATCCAAGGCAATGTCTATTCCTTTTAAAAGTCTTGACCTTAATTACAAGGCAAGTACTTAGCAGATATATTCTTGAAAAATGACTTAGGCCTCTTTATGATTTATACTTAACCAGCTCATATCTTCATTTTCGAGTATATCGTGCCATATTTATGTTGATATTCAATATTTAACGTTTTCGTGGCATCACATGCACCCCACGTGATGACAAAAGTCAAAGGGTCCAATCATAAGTGAGAGATTTGTTGGAAGGGTCCAATCAAAAGTTAGAGATGATGAATCACTCATCCAATAGGGTTAGTAAGGCTATTTTTAAGAAGTCCAATAAGAATCAAGCATGGATCTCCACGAGTTTCTATATGTACTTTCATTCCCTTCATTGATCAATGTGAGTTTTTGAGTCAATTTGGAGATTTGCCAAATTTGCTTGTATTGCTTTCTCTCTTTCCCACATGTGTAAAATAGTTAGAAATAGTTTATAATGTTGACTTTAGGGGTATCATAAAGATTGCTAGTCAAGCATCTTTGTGTCACTAGGTGATAGGGCCAATTTCGGCTTTAGAGGTCAAATGGTCAAGTACACATGTTTTGTCATGATTTGGCCAAAATTCAATTGTGATGTAACTCGAGCTAGTCATGTTGCTTACACATGTCAAGTTTAGGTTTGATGAGTGATGCACCCTATGTGTCAAAGGGTCCAATCATAAGAGAGAGATGTGTTGGAAGGGTTTCCAATCAAAAGTGAGGGATGTTGCATCACACATCCAATAGGATTAGAGAGGCTATGTTTAAGGGGTCCAATACGAATTAAGCTTGGATCTCCACAAGTTTCTATATGTACTTTCACTCCCTTCATGAATCTATGCGAGATCTATGAGTTTTTTGAGTCAATTTGGAGATTTGCCAATTTTGCTTGTATTGCCTTCTCTCTCTAGATTAGCCCAAAAGTGGTATTTTCTCTCTCTACCCGAGGAGAGAGCTTGTTGGGACTTAGATTATTTCACAAAGTCTTTCACACATGTGAAACACCTTTTGGTAATGAATGAATGCATGTAGAATGGTCTTTTTGCCTTAGATCTTGTCATTGATCCTGGATTTCAATCAATAAGTGATCTATAGTGCATGAGCCACGCTTAGGAGATCAATTTCACACATTAGGACATTCCCACATGTGTGAATTTTTCACATGGATTAGATGTTTGAATGCTAAGGTTGGCACATGAAAATTCTGGTATCAGAACATTAGATCATTTCCCCATTAGATTTGGTGGCTTTCTTCTAGTTTTGGTAGAGTTTTTCTACAAGTTTCTTTGTTTTTCAATCTCTAGAATGTTTTGGTTCAAGTTTTGACCAATTATTTTAATTCTTTTTGGTGTGATTTATTGTTTTTGATCAGTAGATCTCTCTCGTAGCTTTTTGGAGGTACTGGGATTTCTTGATTTGGAGCTATAATACCCAAGTTATGGCCATTTTAGTGAACCCCTTCCAATTTTAGCTAGCAATGGTTTCTGTATATATATATATTGCCATTTTGGCTGTACTTTTGGCCAAATTTCTTGATTTTAATTTAATAGGTTTGTAGATTTTTGTGTTAGCATCAATCTGCACCAAATTTCATCCAAATTGATTAAGATTTGGCAAAGTTATGGAGATTTTAGTAAATTAGGTCCATTCTTAATTTTTTGGCATCCATTTTTCTAACAATTCATGTCATCAAATAAAAGCTTGTCAAAATAGGCAGAAGAAATGTATTTTGAAATATGTGTAATGACCAAATAGCACTTCAATGTAACACATATAAAATAACTAAAGGACTGTGCTAAATAAATAAATTCATTATATTGAAAATAACTTAAGATTAACTGGGTTAAAATCTTACGATTGGCTAAAAATTCTACAATTCATTCTTCCAATTGCAATTCGAGGTTAGTCTAAATGCAAATGCAATAGTCTAAAATTCATTGCATAAAGAAAAGTGGATCTTACCTATACAATTTCGTGATAGGGACAAGAAGCAAATTCAAAAGTGGATCTTAGTTATAAAATTTCATGATAGTGACGAGAGTTAGGATAATAACAATATAACAAAAAAGAGAGAATCTCATAATTGCACAGTCCCACAAGGCTCTTCAACAAATGCGGTCCATACCGTACATGATGATAACCTTGTTAGTTGTCTTGTAAATCATTTTCTATGATGTTTTTTTAAAGGAACCATTGAAATTAATACGTACGAAATTTTAGATAAATTAGAAGCAGATTTACCCAATTCATGGAATACATTATTATACGATAAATTAATGTTTCATCTTTTTGCAACTTTTTGCCACCATTGTTCAGATTAGATGTTAAATTAAAAACCTCCAAATTTGGTACTAACATGGCATTTATAAGAGCAATGGGTCAATCATGATACCATACATTGAGCATGTCCCCACTACTTTGATTTAGCCACTTGTATGCAAGCATGAATAAATTGCCAAGAAAATAGATAACTATTCATTGAGTTTTCTATATAGAATTCTATTTTCCCATGAAAGATCACTAGCAATGAAAAAAGTGTAAGATGTTAAAACATGTTACCACACTTGACATGGAACTACTTGTTTGCCCATTCATTTTTTTGATACACTTGTTGGTTTAATTTTCTCTTAATACATATATTAATCGCAAAAGCACAAATGAATCTCTCTTTAAATAACACGGTTTCATACAATAAGATATACTTTCTAAAAAAAGTGCATGATAACATTTTCTAAATATAACAATAAATTCCATGATCAAGTGCAACAATGACAAGATTGGGAGCTTTTTTAAACTTTTTAATGTGTAGGGCTCACCATATTATGGAGCAATTTCATTGTTTCTACTAGTCACTAGCCAAAAAATAGATTTAAATGCATATGGCTAAATTGGTGTCGTGCTTATCAAAGAAAGATCACAACAAAGTAACCAGATTTGATATTGCAAATGATTGGATAAAATTTGTAGGAAATCTTATGAACCATTGTGAAGGATTAGCTTCTCATTAGTCAAATACATATTTCATTCCAATGGTCCAATCCATTGAATGTGCAAATGCTAAGAAATTATGCTTATTATATCCAAGAAAATGTCAATGTATAAATCCATCGATGAGCACTAATACTATTAGTTAAATAGGAATGATTAGAATAGTATAATCAAGGTAAATGAATGAATGCCTTACATATTATCACTACATTATCGATGAGAGAAAGTAATTATTTAATCTACATATGTGCTCAAAAGTATAAAAATCTTTCAATGTTCTATCAACTTTTTGTAAAGTATGTCTACTAGTTTGTAAAGATACTAGGAAAACTTGTTTATATAATGTCTTATATGTGAATGTACCTAATACCTTCTAGGTTCCCTTTTGTACCTTAAGTTGGATAGTGGTAATTATCGTGAAAGTGAAAATGCACCCTCAAAATTTGGCTTTATAGAAGGGACATACAGGCTCTAAGCCTAGTTAGGACTTCTTATGAACTTGCATGATAATGTGCGATGTAAATATGTGTGGTGTACATATTCCATCATACAAAAAAAGAACCACCTACCTCCTAGTAGCACACTTAGACCTACTGGTAATCAAAGTAGAGCTGTAATGTGCAATTAAGTGAGAAACATTATTGTAAATAAAGAAATAGAACAAGCGACGTCAACTTATGTCTTGATTTATTTGAAAAGTAAACAAATAATCAAACAAGAATTGAATAACATGGTCTTTAGTTGTCATTAAATTGATGTATCAACATTCTATAAAAAAGCACAAAATAGAAATAGAAAAAAACTCAATTTTGCATGATGTAGAAATTGAGCACCAAATGGTGATTCTTAAACATTCGGACAAACAGTAAACGTACATAATTTTTCTTTGTTGTGTAATCCATGTTTTATATTTCATATTTCTTTTGAGACGAAACATTCATCAGTGGATATCTTCATAATTTATATGGAAGCTTACAAAATATTTTGTTTGAAGTGAATTTATAGCAAGAGGGTTGTAAAAACATTGGAATTGTTTAATGTATTCAAATTTGAGGAGAAACCTAACTATAACACCAAATAGTAATCCTTTAGAGAAAAAAGAATTGTTCAATGAATGCCAATCTTAACAATTTTGTATTTGATAGCTAAAATCATTAATTGTCATGAGCATTTTGTAAGACAAAGTCTTGTTGTAGGGCAGGATGGTATTTTATTTATTTATTTTATCTATGCTTGCAACTGGTATAGATATTAAGAGAAAACTAGACCAACTAGTGCAGGAATGAGTGAATAACAAATTCCACATTTGGTGTGGTAGCATGTTAAAGCATCTTGGAATTTTTCAATATAAAGTAATGGATATTCATGAAAATTACACTTTTATATTTTGTGAAATAGAAAAGTGATCGTATATCAAATTATTTCAAATGCATTCTTTCACTAAAGTCCACAACAAATGTGATGATATATGCTAATGAATAATCTTTCTCGAAGAATTGACATTATTAGAACACGTTTTCTACATAATATTAATAGAAAATTTTTATTCTTCATAAAAGTACATGAAAACATATAAGAATAATCTTTTTTCTAAATAATTCCTTTGCTCATCCATGAATACACGTATAGTCACAATGTTTGGGAATGGCCATTGGGTGCTCAATTTCATTATCATGTGACACATAACTATACATGCACCTATACTTTGATAAATAAGGCGGTTTTTTTGTTTGTAAAGAAGTCTGTTGCAATATCATCTTTATCTATTATATTTACATTATACATCAACATACAACCACATTAAGGGCCTAGCCCATTTTGGAGCTTGTGTGGGTGTCCATTATGTTACAACCCAAGATTGTGTGGGTGGCTATGAAAGGAGACCTAGAAGGTGTTGTGCACATTCATATTTAAGATATCACATGAACAATATTAAAAAATATAATGTATAATTACTAAGCAAAAATTCAAAACATTTAGTGTCTCGGCAATTGACCAACCAAAAAAATAATTGCTTAACCTAAGCCATCATAATTTTAACAACTAAACACTATATATATATATATATATATATATATATATATATATATATAAAAGAGTTTAAAATCCTATCGATGATAGTATTTTGACAACACAAAAGGCCTCTCAAAATTGAAGAACATTCTTTTGACTACACTTTAATATCTTTAAACAGAGCAAAGTCATCTTTATGTCATGTTTCACTTGACACCAGACCATTGCCTAATTTGTCCAAGCTACATTAGACTGATACCTTTCGCCATTGATCAAGGTTACTTCCATGAAGGTCATTATAGACACCCAATTCTTGAACATTTTTATATAGTCTCTTGTCTAACTCCCATTCAAAGCCAAAAGTAAAATCCATTTTTAGCCATTTCCCACACAAATGCTTCATATTCCTAGACTACATCTTAGCACTCTTTGAAAACCCTTCAAGTTACATTCCTTTTTTACATTCATGAACAAGAATGTACAAAAATGGATTTGGGAAACATACTTTGAAAATGGTATGTAGAACAAGAGAATTCTATATCTTGTGTGCATATTTGTAGATTAAGTGATTATTATTTTTAATTAAAAAAAGTAGGCATGAGACATCATGCATCGTATTCATATAGCTTGAATATATGGTTTTCAAATTGAGTACTTCTTATGTTGCAAGGAGCACGAGTACACATGGATGACTTAAACAATGACATTTTTCTCATATATATCAAGCCATTTTATCAAAACCTTTTTGAAAAAGTCAATGCATATGAGTCAACATTACAATATTTAATGCAAAACCAATTACCCATCACAACAATTCATAAGGTATCCTTCATTTGATCATGTAGTAAGTTTGCAATCTTCAGTTCAGATTCTTTGTTTTTTTTTTTTTTTTCTAGAATAGATAAAGTGCTATGGAGTTGTAGAATTTAACTCTAGTATTTTTACGTAGAACTGCACCTATAAGCTGCAGCCTATTCATCTTGACAACTCAATATATATTTTTTCTTAGTTTCGGTTCTTTCAAGAGTATGTCATCAATCTTCTTATGTAAGTGACAATCTTCCAA
Source organism: Diphasiastrum complanatum (assembly GCA_029204225.1). Classification (NCBI taxonomy): domain Eukaryota; kingdom Viridiplantae; phylum Streptophyta; class Lycopodiopsida; order Lycopodiales; family Lycopodiaceae; genus Diphasiastrum; species Diphasiastrum complanatum. The sequence continues at coordinate 28,249,344 of CM055109.1, read as the reverse complement.
AGCGGAGCATAGCAGTGAAAGAACAAATGTATCACATTGTAAGGGGAGCTCCCTAAGATCTTGCTTACAAGACAAAAACGCAATGGAAAACACACTATGGAGCAACCACCCAACCAAGTAGAAGCAACCAATCAACTCTAGAAGCTTTGCCCCCAAGCCAAGGAATAGGAAGCATGAAGGTAGAGTGAAACCCTGGCAATGAATCAATGATCACAATGAGGAGTAGGGCGAGTTTGGCCTCTTCTTATATGAGCCACCTGTGCACATAGACATGCAAGGCCCTAACTCTCCTATACATAGATTCCTCCATAATAGAGTCTCTATGCATAAATGCTCTATTCATAGAATTGCTATTGATAACTCTACACATGCCTTGACTATCCCAAACCTTGTACTAACTCCATTTAGTGTATTTTGGGCCTCACAAGGATATTAGTTACTTACGGGTCACATTCAGTATGACGTGGCATAGCTAACAGCTTGATTTACTGGAGTACCGTGTATCCAAGACTAGGAATATACTGAATCCTACTTACTGGCCATGGACAAAACATTCTTCCCTCCTTAAATTGCTTCTATCCTTAGAAGCTCTCTAAATAGGAGAGAATAACAAGAACAGTTCTTTTAACTTTCAATACCAACCTAGAAAATCATTATCCTTAGTCCAACTTTCACATCAAACAAGTACTCAGAGATAATCCTATTTTCCAAGTGATAATCTCTGCACTGGAGTACAACTCAGGTTTGAAAAGTACACTAAGCGATAAATTTTTTCATCTGGATTACATTCACCTCTCAAGTTAGTAACATCACCTTCATGTAAAGCACTTACATGAAACATTGGGTTAAATAACCAAACTTAAGAGATTAAAGGTAAAGAAATAATAAAATAATTATAATTATAGTCTGAAATCATCCACAACTCTGACAAATAATTCATAAGCTTTCAAGTACAAATATCCTTAGAATCCAAATTCTAAGATATGATAATTCATTCAATTAGAATCTCTAAGAGAATCATTAAGATATAGAATGATTAAACTCAAATCTGAGTATCCTAAGTACTCTTTTGAGTTATATGCTCATGTTTCTAGCACCAAATGCAAGAAAATAACATTCATTCATCTTAATAGACTTGTTTGTCCCCTATGATAACATGAGATCCAATCAAAATATAACTCAAAGCCATCAATTTTTGGTGAATCCACATCACACTGATCGTTTTGCCAATTAACTTAACTCTGGAGTAATCAACTACTCAAGTTAATTGCCAATGATTCATAAATCTCAAATGTCTAGATGAAGAATTCAATTATACTAGTATAACACCACATTTAGATCCTTACCCAAATCATTTATAAGTTAATCCATAAATCTTCTATACACAGATTTGTTAACTCTGCAAGTATCTGTTAAAACAATACTTGATCATATGCTTATGTTCGCTGACTAGGTTAAGTGCACCCGATAACTTTAGTAACTAGGATTACACAGTAGATTCATACAAGATTAATCGTGCACATATGAGAATAATTTCACTATGACCCAGTACATAACACATTCATACCTGGCAGATTCCTCCAGAACCCACATATGTTACTCACATATCTCATTGAGATCTTGTATCTATTTCTCATGAGTATATAACATATCCAAAAAATCTCTGAGACGAATAAAATTCACTCTCAACAATTTTTCAATCCAACTTACCTCTAATTACATAATTTCTCCTACTAAATCAACCCTCTCTGATCTAGTACCATAACAAAGATAAGGTTGATCCAATACAAAACTCTCAGACTTAATTTCTGATCAAACTTACTTCTATTCCAATCAAAATGGAATTAGTAACCTTTGACCTTTTACTATACTACTTATTGATAATGATTCAAATTCCAAACTTGTTCCAGATTGTCCACACAATCTCTAGAGAATTTCTCTTATTCGAAAAGTTCCAATTAGGTATCTTACTTTGAATCTATTCGAAATTACTTTCAAACCAAATCGCATTTCTATATCACAATTGGTTCTCTTCCAAAAAACTATGCAACTAATAGATTCCCAAATAGAATTTTATCCCACCACTTCACTCCTCCTTTTAATGAAATTATCAATTTCAATAAAAGTTAACTGGAAAGATGATATATGAAAATATCCAAATCCAAGAAAAGTCAGTAATAAGTGCTTCCACTAAAGGATTCACTTCATTACAACCAGGACTTCTCCTTCAAATTATTCCAGCTTGAGTGATAGAAACTACTATTCCATCGAAATCCATTTATGCAACAGAGATATTCTAGGTTTAAGAAATTGAAACATTTTAACCTTAGAATTTATCTGAATTCCAAGTCTATTCACACAAGTAGTAATTTATATGACATAACATTCTTTCAGAAAAATAACTTCATGTTGGAAAGAATCATATAAATCAGTCTGATAATTCGCCGTAGGATTTTACCGAAAATGAACTAAGTTATGTAATTCCTATTATTACAAATTTTCCAATCAAATTAGACTGTTTTTTTTTTTATTGACTGGTTTGGCATTACTCCGTTAATATTGACAAAACCTATCCAAACATAGAATATGAAATTACATGAATGGAAATCCCACCAGTAGGATTTCAGTAATTCTTGAACCGTATCCTGTTAGATTTACTGTTTAGATAAAGAATATTGTTGCCACTCATTCAATTTGGTCATTTCATACTGTTTGACAATTTTAGCTCAAATTTGACAAGTATCTTGCACAAACGTTCACTTGACTGATTTCTAGTGATCAGAATCGATTAGAAAACTAACAAACAAGTAACTGATTTCAAATTTTTAACCAAATTGAAATTCAACAAAAAAGGAAAAAAAAAAATTTAGATTTAAATTTTCAATCTGAGAATTTTCAACCCCAAAAGTTAAAAAAATGACAGTACAATAAAAGCCGTCGGTAATTTCATTGCGGTTCCTTTTGCCAATTTTACTTATCTATCACCGAAAAATAATTTAGACTTAGTGAAAACACTGTGACTAATTTTGTTTGATAAACTCAATTTAATCAATTCACTAATCTAGACCGATTCCATAGATAACGAAAAAATGACCAAAATTTTGATTTTTTTTTCGGAAAACTCAATTTTTGTTTTATTTCATGTAATTCAAAATTTTGATGAAAATACTGTTAGTACAAAAGACAATTGAAATCAAAAAATCGAAACACTGTCCAATTCCTAGTATTTCAAATCCAATGTCAAACTGGCATGCAAAGCACACTACATTAGTTACAAAATTTCATTTCGAAATTTTTTTACGTAAACTTCAGTTTTACGGAATTTGTTAGCCAATATCACTTATTTGTGACCCAACTCAAATCGATTATATCATCAGCATGCAACCAAACCATGCAACTACAGTACTACAAATTAGGAAAATGACTGGCATGCAATCAGAACAATTCCAAATTTTGCCAATTTTACTCACAAAATTGCAAAATTTCAAATGATCATAGCTTTGGCTACAAGACACCAAATTGGGTGCTGTAAAGCTCAGCACAGAGGGAGACCAAGTGAACAAGATGCTTGCCACATCAGCCTACCACCTAGGCTTCACATGTGCTAGATCAGAGTGTTAGAAAATCTGTAGTAAGGCGCATTTTCACAAGACAAAATCATGCAAAAACGTGCAAACACCCATTTCAGCCCATAATTGATGCTACCAACAGTCTTAAAAAATCAATTAGACTTCCATGAAGCATTTATACTAATCCTAAGATGCAGTATAGGCTAAGAACGAAGATTTATTGATTTGTAAAAGTCAAAATAGCTTCAAAATTGATGGAGATGGTGCATAAGCCATCGGCCATCAATTTATAGGTCTGATAGCTTGTTGGGAAGGTGAAAAGAAATGCTAATCATGCTTTAAATAATTCTAGAGTGATCTCCTTATGGATTTGGAGAGATCCATCCCCCAAAAATCACCAAAAATGGTCATTTTTTGAACTTTTTGACTTCCTACAAGCTCAATTGCTGGAATTCTTGGCTCTAACTTCAGGGAAAGCTTCAAAAGACTTTGGTCCACTTCTTTACAAGCTCTACATGGTGTTTTACGCCAATTACTACCCAACTTTATGAAAAAAACAAGCAAAAATAATGATTTTTTTTGGCTTTTTTCCAGGTTTTTTCACTACAATAAAGTGGAAATTCATGACATACAACTCTAACTCTAACACATGCAAACCAATTTATAGAATTATGTAGGGGGTATTCCCGACGAATTGTAAATAAATAAAATCGACCAATAAAATGTGTTACAAGGGCATGGCATCCTGCGCGTATAAGCCCATGGCTCAATGAGCACGCAAGCTAAGTTGTAATTAAAATAATAGGCTTGGGACCTTTGTAAGTAAAATAAAACTTGAGGCCCAAAGTCAATTTTAAACTTAGAGATTACTTTTTTAGAGTTGGGTCCAATTTGGGACTCACATGAATCTTGTGAATTTCATGGACCCTTGGATCAAGTTGGGTCCAAGATGAATGGATAGGATCAATATAAATATTAGCCAATAGGATTTTGGGGCAAGGGCCTTCCCATTTATAAAAAGACACCATTTGTACTCTATTTCCATGCTTAATAGCACGGTTGATCTCCCAAGGCCAGCCAAGGGAGATCACTATGATTTAGAGATGGATGTCGTGAGATGGACGGATGCATTAGCAACTATTGACTGCCACGTATGTCAATATGAATCAGATCCTGAACCTAGTACATCTTCACCCAAGTGTTACACTATGGACACACCAATCACATTTGGGGTGAATATGATAAACGTAGCATGGCTGTCAGCGGAACCTATTGAGAACCTAGTGGACGATGATTCAGTCCCTTGACAACATGCTATAACTTATAATAAGGAGATTTAGCTGACTGATGAGCAGGTCCTACACCACATGGACCCAGATTGTTACGGAATCAAGAAAGTATCAGCTCAACCGCCGCAAAAGTCTGCTATGGTGAAAGTCTAAGGATCGATCCACCCAAGGCACCTGCAAATAAGAAGAATCAGCTGAAGCAACACTACAACCAGGTGATTCGATGGAGTGATCTACCCAAAGAGGTGATAGCTATAGTGGATGTTGATATTCGCAACCACGAGGCGAATGTCACGGCAGTTCCGATGAATGACAACAAGGACGAATCCACCAAAATGACAAAAAAGAGCAAAAAGAAGGTGTTGGATTCTTTGAAGTCAATCAAGATGGACTCAGATATAGCGTCATCTTCTATAAATCAAAAGATGACCAGTTGGGCTAAGATCAATATGCTGAAAGAGGAATCTCGACGGGCTCCAGTTCATGAGATGCCTGAGGCTTTCAAAAATTATACCTTGGACGACGTGGTAATTATGATGCCGCAAGCCCAACGAGAACCTGATCAAAGTCAGGCACCAGCGAAACAAGTCTTCGAGGGACCTGCGCAAACACAGCCGATGAAACTTGCCGAGCTAGGTGAAGAAGAAAATATAGTGTATGTGGGAGAACAGTTAACGTCCACACAATTCAAGAGACTACGATCCTTGTTGGTGGAGTATAAAGACTGTTTTGCCTGGAGTTACAGTGATCTGAAGGGCATTCCACCAACAGTAGTCCAACACAGCATACCCTTGGTGGATGGAGCAGTCTCCAAGGTAAGCCGTTACTACCGTTGTAACCCGAATTATATAGAGCTGATCAAGCAGGAGTTGCAGAAGTTGATGGATGCAGATTTCATTTATGAAATTGAGCACATGGAATGAGTATCGCCGATAGTTATAGTACCCAAGAAGAACGAAAAAATGTGAATTTGTGTGAATCTGAAGGTGCTAAATGCAGTCACCAAAAAGGATCATTTTTCTTTACCATTTACAGAAAGTGTCCTTGACAGAGTAGTTGGCGCCGAAGCCTACAGTTTTTTAGACGGCTTCAGCGGCTACAACCAGGTAAAGATACAACACAAGACAACATTTTCCACGGAATGGGGAACCTATGCCTATAAAGTGATGCCATTCGGACTTTGCAATGCCCCAAGCACCTTTCAGTGTGTCATGCAAGCGGCATTCAAAGAATATTTGCAAAAAAAATTGGAAATTTTCTTGGACGATCTGCGCGTGCATGGGCCAAATTCAGAACACTTATCCAATTTGGAGAAGGTGCTACAAAAATGTTGCAACTTCCAGATCTCCTTGAATCCAAAAAAATGTCAATTTTGGGTGACACATGGCTTGATTCTCGGCCATATAGTGTCAAGACACGGGATCGCCACAGACCTATCAAAGTTCAGGATCATTGTTGATCTACCACCATCGGGAATGATCCACGAAGTCTACATCTTCATGGGTCATGCTCACTATTATAGGATCTTCATTCTTGATTTTGCAAAATTAGCTCGACCAATTTACAAACTCACAATGGATCCACATTGGAACGAGGAAGCCTTGAAGGCTTTCCAAAAGCTTAAAGATGCATTGGTTTCAGCACCAATCTTACGCCCACCCAATTGGTCCATTGAGTTTCATGTGCATACGGATGCATCGAAGTATGCAGTTGGAGCAGTCTTAACCTGGCCAGGTGAACACAAAAAGGATATAGTCAATAACTTAGGATATTTGTCTTTCAAAAAATATTTTATATCAAGAATCTTCTATATACTACGCACAGTTCTCATGAATGAATCCAAATGACTCACTAATCATGTGACTTATAAGCAATATAGATCCAAATAAACAGTTTTCGGTGAATTCTCTTCACACTGCTTATTTATCCAATTAAATTCTAATCAGGAGTAATCCAATTACTCATGTTAATTGTAAATGATTCAGAAATCTTAAATGTCTAGGTGCAGATCTCAATTATACATGTATAACACCACATTCAGATCTTCTTCCAAACCATAAATAAGCTAATAAATTATCCTTTCCACATAAAGAGACATTAACTTGCAAGTAACTGTTCCACACATTACTTGTTCATATGTCTATGTACTCTGACTAGTTTAAGTATACGATATAAACTCAGTACATAGGAAACACATAATAGATCCACAAGATTAAGATGTACATAAGCAACTTATCCAACTATGTTCCTATACATAAACATCGGCTATAAACTGACAGATATCCACAATCTGCATATGTTACTTACATAATTCACTGAGAATCTTCCAACTCAACTACCAAAGAACTCTATTTCTCATGAGCAAGAAACTAAATTTCCAATAGGAGGATGGGCGAGTTTCCAATGGACATATTCTCCTCATGAGAGAGAGAATATTCTTTCTAGGATCCCCAAGCAACCTATATTGAGCTATTTACCTCCTATTCTTGCATTAAAGTAGTCATTCACAATGCATGTGCTCCTCTGTCCAATTATAGGTCTGGGCCCTCATATGATTATTAATTACTTTACAGGCCAAGCCCGGAATGACGAGGCATAACCAATAACCATATACACCTGGAGTGACCGACTATCCACATCAGGAATTATTCCTATTCTCTTGTACAGGACATGGACATAACAATCAAGGTCCTGTTGGAGGAATTCTTCGTGATCCATAGAGCTAGTACGCCTTATTATCCTCATGGTAATGGCCAAGCAGAATCATCCAATAAGATCCTGTGTAGCGTGCTCACGAAAACAATTGAAGCTAGCAGATTAGATTGGGAACATAAGTTGCATGCTGCTCTGTGGGCATTCAAGACAACATATAAGTGAAGCACTGATCAAACACCTTTCCAATTGATATATGGTCAGGATGTTGTGATGCCAGTAGAGTTTTCAGTCCCTTCATTAAGGATTGCCACAACACAACGTCTTAATGAATCCAAATCTCTACAACGACGCCATGAAGCTCTGCATAAACTCTGTGAAACACGCTTACTAGCTGTGCATGCACTGGCAACTGAAAAGGAAAGACGCAAAGCATGGCATGATCGCAGGTTACAAAAGAAGGATCTTCGCTCCGGAGATCTGGTCCTGATGTATAAAACCAAGGCGATCAAGGAGAAATTAAAATTGACAGGCGAAGGTCCTTATCGGATCAAGGAAATTCTTAATCATGGAGCCATGAATTTAGAGAAGCTAGATGGGACATCGTTCGATACACCCATCAACAGTAGCCGGTTGCACAAGTACTGGCCACCGCAGTGAGATAGATCCAGATTGGTGGCAGCACGTTACAAAAAGCTATTATGATAGACCATCACCACTAGATCTAGGAAGGTCAAGCCAAATCAAGCTAGATCCATCAAGATTCGGCCGGATCTGGCATGATCGGGAAAATCCATCAGGGTCCAAGGGGGATCCAGATCCAGATGGGATCAAGAAGGAAGCAGATGTAGGATCGAAGATCTCGCGTAGTATAGCCCTCCCACCTGTCAACAAGGGTTAGATCACTGGATAGGTACCTAACTATGCATAGATGCTACTTTTAGTTAATTTCCTACTTTCTCCCTTAACTCTAATCACCACTAACACTATTCTCCTTTAACTCTACTCCTCTACACTAACATTCATCATGATTTGGGTGAAGGGAAGGGATAGAAAAAAAGAGGTTGAGAAGAGAAGAGAGAAAGAGAGAGCGATAGAGAGAGAGGGTGGAGGTTAGCTCAAATGCTCCTTATGTTTGCTAATGGAAAAGCATTCACTATGGCAAACAATAAACATGGAAATAGAAAGCAATGGAAAACACAATCAAGAGCATTAACAAGTAGTGAATAGCAAATGAGGATGCTTCCCTTCCAAAAATGGTAGAGTTTCCTCCTTCTCATTAAGCGTCGAAATAGTGTACAAATGGTGCCTTTTTATAAAATGGGGAAGGCCCTTGCCCTTGCCCCTCAATCCTATTGGCTACTATTCACAATGATCCTATCCATTCATCTTGGACCCAATTTGATCCAAGGGTCCACAAAAAGTACATTAGAAATCACAAGATTCATGTGAGTCCCAATTTGGACCCAACTCTAAAAAGTGATCTCTAAGTTCAAAAATGACATTGGGCCTCTAGTTTTATTTTAATTCCAAGGCCCAAGTCATGTTTATTTTATTTACAACTTTATTTGCGTGCTCATTGGGCCATGGGCTTATACACGCAGGATGTCATGCCCTCGCAACACATTTTATTGGATGATTTTATTTATTAACAGGACCCACGGCCTGAAGTAGTGTCGGTCCCTCGGCACTCTGCCGGTTTAGTATAGCATCCTCTTTGCCCGCCTCTGGTGGATCAGGTAACCCGTAACGTCTTCCATGAAGTTGAGACGGTCCAGTTTCTTCAAGTCCTTGAGTGTGTGGAAGGACTTGTGGACTCTTGTTAGCCATTCTTGATCGATCCAGTCTTGGAATCGGTGCGTCCAGGGTTCTCCAAGGAATGTAGCTCGGTAATATACACGAGCGACTGGCAGTTGATCTTCGACTTTGTTGGAAGCTAGCGCCTTATTAGGATCAAAGAATATTGCAGGAAGAAAATCATCCCATTTAGTTTCGATTCTCATCAGGTGTTCTAAGTCCCAGGCGTAAGTGGCTATCGCGCGGACTGTGGGATCAAGGCAATTGATATACTGGTTTTTGAACGTGGTGAGAGCCCTTCTGGCGTCTACATCCGTCTTCCACCCATATTGTGATGGTATGATCGGCCAATTAAAATTATGAAGTGTGATCTTGTCCAGAGGGGTGCCGCATTCCGCCCATTTGGATCTTCGTGTACATGGCAGGAAATGCACATTCACCCGTAATTGTTGTGGACTTGTCACGTAGGCCCTGATGGCCGCAGGGTCTCTTTCGAATAACTGCTGATGCCACTCTGGTTGTGGCTGGAGGGCAGGTAACACTTGCAATTCTTTGCCCTTGATTGTCTGAGTAGAAAACGATATCTGCCAACCGCCTCGAGATGACTCGTGGGGATACTTTGATAAAAATGCGCCAGCTACCCTGTCGAGGACACTTTCCGTAAATGGTAAAGGAAAATGGTCCTTTTTGGTGACTGCATTTAGCGCCTTCAGATTCACACAAATCCGCATTTTGCCATTCTTCTTGGGTACTATAACTATCGGCGATACCCATTCCGTGTGCTCGATCTCGTAAATGAAATCTGCGTCCATTAGCTTTTGCAACTCCTGCTTGATCAGTTCTGTATAATTTGGGTTGCAGCGGTAGTAACGGCTCACCTTGGGGACTGCTCCGTCCACCAAGGGTATGGTATGTTGGACTACTGTTGGCGGAATAACCTTTAGATCACTATAGCTCCAACCAAAACAATCTTTATATTTCACCAACAAGGATCGTAGTCTCTTGAATTGCGTGGGTGTTAACTGTTCTCCCACATGCACTATCCTTTCTTCTTCTCCTGGCTCTGCAAGATTCATTGGCTGTGTTCGCGTAGGTCCCTTGAAGACTTGTTCCGTTGGTGCCTGGCTTTGATCAGATTCTCATTAGGCTTGCGGCATCATGATTACCACGCCGTCCAAAGTATAATTCTTGAAAGTATCAGGCATCTCGTGAACGGGAGCTCATTGAGATTTCTCTTTCAACATATTGATCTTGGCCCGACTGGTCATTTTTTGTTTTTCTGTCACCTGTGTAGAATATGACGTTGTGTTTGAGTCCAATTGGAGTGACTTCAAGGAATCCAACACCTTCTTTTTGCCCTTTTTTGTCATTTTGGTGGGTTCATCCTTGTTGTCTTTCTTCGGGACTGCTGTGACATTCGCCTCATGGTTGCGAATATCAACGTCTACTGTAGCTATCGCCTCTTCGGGTAGGTCACTCCATCGGATCACCTAGTTGTAGCGTTGCTTCAACTGATTCTTCTTATTCACAGGTGCCTTGGGTGGATCGATCCTTGAGACCTTCGCCATAGCAGACTTTTGTGGTGGTTGAGCTGGTACCTTATTGGTTCCGTAACGATCTGGGTCCATATGGTGTAGGACCTGTTCATCAGTCAGCTCAACCTCCTTATTATAAGTTAGAGCATGTTGCCAAGGGACTAGATCATCGTCCACTAGGTTCTCAATAGGCTCCGCTGACAGCCATGCTACGTTTATCATATTCACCCCAAATGTGATTGGTGTGTCCATAGTGTAACATTTGGGTGAAGATGTACTCGGTTCTGGATCTTATTCATATTGACATGCCTAGCAGTCAATAGTTGCTAATGCATCTGTCCATCTCATGACATCCGTCTCTGAATGATAGTGACCTCCCTTGGCTGGCCTTGGGCGATCAATCGTATGATTTGTCGTGGATGATCCGTCATCAGCCTTGGCTGCAATAGGTTTCACTGCCCATGTGGTTGGATCAACCTTTACAGCCTGTTCTCTGTTCTTGAAGGTGGGTTTCTCTGTACCTCAGTTGTGTACTACTTGCGCAGTCCTCAACCATGGTCTTCCTAGTAAGACTCAGTATGCAAAGTAATCACAAACTGCTATCTTGACGGGGATATCGGCAACTACACCTTTTGGAAGATCCAGCAAATGGATGTTAAATCTGCTAATGGAGTGCTGGATGAAGAGGTGTACTTAGTACAACCTCAAGGGTTTATTGAACCAGGGAGAGAGTACCTTGTTTGTAAGCTCAACAAAGCTATTTATGGATTGAAGCAAACACCACGGGCGTGGTACTCTTGCATTGATGAACACTTTAAGCGAAGGGGAATGATAAAGAGTGATGCTGATCCTAATCTTTACATTCTAAGGCAAGATTCAGATATAGTGTTCATTGTGTTGTACGTGGCTGATCTGATTATTACAGAAAGTAATGAGAGCTTAATTGATGAAATCAAATCAGATCTTTCCAATGCTTTTGACATGAGCGATCTAGGATTGATGCACTATTGTCTTGGCATTGAAGTATGGCAAAAAGAAAACATGGTCTTTCTTACACAAAGCAAATATGCACAAGATTTGCTTTATAAGTTCAATATGCAGAATTGTAAGCCTTTGAGTACACCTATGGATATCAACATGAAGCTTACTCCATATGATGAATCTGAGAAAGTGGATTCCTACTTGTATAGACAGCTAGTGGGTAGTTTGATTTATCTGACACACACATGACCTGATATTTCTTATGTTGTTGGTGTTGTTAGTCAATTTATGCAAGATCCTAGTCAAACACACTGAAAGTCTGCTAAACGTATTCTCAGATACATTCGAGGGACATTGAATTTTGGTTTGAAGTATGATCAGTCTGAAGCGCCAATATTGATAGGATATACAGATGCTGATTGGGCAGGTAATCCTGATGACAGAAGGTCTACCAGTGGTCATACATTCAGTTATGGTACAGCTGCAGTTTCATGGAGCAACAAAAAACAACCTATAGTAGCCTTATCCTCGACAGAAGCTAAATATCGAGCACTCAGCAATGCTGCACAAGAAGCGGTATGGTTACGAAGATTGCTTGTGGATTTAGATCAACCACAGGTGGATGCGACTACTATATCTTGCGACAATCAAAGCTGCATTCACCTTGCCAAAAATCCAGTTTTACATGCTCAAACCAAGCACATCGAAATACATTATCATTTTGTTCAAGAGAAAATTCTTGATGGAGCCATTAATCTTGTTTTCTGTAAATTTGAAGATCAAGTGGCAGATATTTTTACTAAGTCATTAGGTAGATGTAAATTTGAAAAGTTTCGTACTCTACTAGAAATAGAAGAATGTAATTTTATCACTGAGGGAGAGTGTTAAAAATCAATGATAAACTTCATTGTTACACTTCCTAGTTACTGTTTACGATGTACTTTATTACTAGCTGTAACCAGTCGTAGGATAGTCTAGTAGTCTACTCCTAGGTTCTCCCTCTCTATTAGGGTTCAAGGTTTATATGTACATTTTACATTCAGTATGAGTTAGTGTGATAGAGTGATATTGCGTGTTCTTCTTCCGCCTCCCTACTTGGTGATTGCTTATGGTGAATGCTTGATGTTGCATATCTGATTCTTAACATGGTATCACAGCTACGATAGTCCTGCATGCCTGATCAGTGGATACAGCTTGTCATAGGCTCCGCAGCGAAGTGAGAAAGTCCTTCATAGGAGGTGAAGGCTTGGAGAGACAAAAACGGTTGGAAGAAATTTTTCTTGGTGTATTTTGCAGGATTTGGAGCTCATAGTTATTAGGGGAGAACGAAAACACAGTCCCGGAGGCATAAATTACAAATGTTTAAACACAGTCTTAGCTATATAAGATCAATTATTCCTAATTATACCAGTTGTCTGAGACTTAGATTCGTAGACTTACCCACTAAGGGCACCGGTCCAGTACCAACCATGTTTGTTATGCTAGCCTGAGGTCAATTATTCCTAATTAATACGAACAACAACCCTAGCTAGTTAGAGACACGCATCCAAGGTAACCAATTGAACCAACCCTATTGGATAGATTAAGTGGTTATGAACAAATTGGTTTCAATAGATTGAGCTCGAGTAATTTTTTCATGAAGATTGAAAATATAACTTCACTTAGTTATAAATGTAGCAGGCATCTTATAGACTCTTGCTCCTCCAAAAATCAAAAATCAAAAACCCATTTGATTCACGACATAATAAAAGCTATGGTTGTACAATACATACCCTAGCAAGCATCCAGCGAAGCTCTACCAAATTTTTGTTCAAAATTTTCAAGTTATCCAATTGTAACAAAACTTTCCACAAGCCCTCATCTGCACTCACAGCTATCAGATCCATGTTCAGTACCACCATTATCACCTTTGTCCTCATAGTTTCAATCTTTTTCTAGTTTTTGAGTCTTTTAACTGTTTTTGATGTCTTTTTCTCATTTTGGAATGCTTGTTCCATTTTTTCCATCTCTGTCACTAACACACATGTTATCATCGAACATCATGACTTCTTCCTCCTCCTCTGACGATACTGGCACCATAGCTTCTTCTTCTGCTCAACCATCCACTTCTACTACCACAATTGTTCCTCCTCTTATTGTTCCTACAACTTCTGCCTCTGTTCCCACATCTTTCACACCTTCTCTCGTCATTCCTGTTTCGACTCCAGCTTCCATTACCATTGCTTCGTCCATTCCCCTTGCTACTGCCACTACCACTATTTCTACTCCACCTGCCGCCATCAACCCTCTCGATTCCCAATTTTCCCATGGCACCCTAGCATGGCTCAACCAAATCATCTTCACACCTCCTACCTCTCCTACATCCTCGTCCATCCTCCAAACCACCCTCCAATTTTCCTCTGTTCCTCTCGTTCCTTCGTTTGAACAATCTGTTCTTAACCATGTTGCCACTTCCGCTCATCTCACACCCCCCCACTTCTCCAGTAAAGGTTGCCAAGGGTGACCAGCCATTGCCCGATGACGCATTTGTACAAACAACTTTTATGTCCTCACCCCTCTGTGTTGATCCCATCGCACCAGAGGGTATGGCACCACCAAAAATACTGATTGAAGGTGACGACACTGGCGTGCAGGCCATCCAGACTACAACTCAGACATCCCCAGCAAGTGCCACGCTACCGGCTACTCCCACAAACCTCATAACGGCCTACCAAGCCTTGGGAACATTCATCCAAGATGTGGTAGTGGCTAGGACATCATTGGACAGCTGAGTACTACAATTGGCAACCAACAACATCCAGTTGCGAGCAGAAATCACGAAGCTGCAACAAGATTTGATGATAGCTCAACAACATGAGCTAGATGGACAACAAGGAGATCCTGAAGCTGCAGCAAAAAGAAGACGACCTTAATCAATATATCCAGAGCCTCTTCAAGGCAGTTACGGATGCTTCAGCAAAAGTCCAGGAGCTTCAATCTAAAGCCTCACAAAGGCTCGCCCCCCTCTAGGTGCAACTTCAGATCTACAAAACAGAAAATACACGTCTAGGAGTGGAGGTGCAAGCACTACAAAATGAGAAAACCATCTGGCTAGCTCAACCGGTACCTGATACAAGGCCGTTGTCACAAGCTAAAATGAATTTATTCTGGCATCAGGTGTAGGTGTACAGCCAAATCTTAAACAGCTATCAGGCGGAGTTTGATAAGTACATGGCAAGTGCCAATCAGAAGCTGGCCCAGGCAAAGCAAGCCCTCAAGGCCTGCCAAAAGTTTATGGAGCAGAAATCCCAACCCGTCCCGATGGCAATTCCAACGCCACCTATCTTCGACGCTACACAGGCAAGCTCCAGCCAAGAAAAGGGAAAACAAGTAGCAGGGTGGATAGTCCAGATCAAGGCTTAGGAGCACAAGATTAGGGGCCCCAAGATACAAGAGCCGACACTCAAAGGCAAGATATAGGCCCAGACACGAGCCAAACGCCAGCCTCATCTTCACAGGGCTTGAGATCGATCTCCGCCAGCCGCGTGTTTAGGAAGCCAGCCTCAGTCGAGGATGAAATCAATACATATTTGGCACAGTTTTTCCATGAAAGTTCTCGCAGATGATCCTGCGGCCATCAGGGCATATGTTACAAGTCCAAGACAATTGCGGGTCAATGCTCACTACCTCCCCTACCCATGTCGATCTAAATGGGTGGAGTGTGGCACGCCCTTGGATCAAATCACGATTCATACTAGGAATTGGCCAAAAATCGAATCAAAATATGGGTGGAAAACGGACGTAGACGCTCGAAGGGCTCTCGTTTACTTTTCGCAACAATTCCTCACCTGTCCGGATCCAACAGTCCACGCGGCCGCACATCACGCCCAAGACTTGGAATATTTGATGGGAGTCCCCACCAAATGGGATGATATTTTATCAACTATTTGCTTTGATCCGAATACTGCCCTAGTCTCAGTAAAAGTTGAAGGCCAACTACCAGTGGCGCGAGTGTACTTCGAACGAGACTACTCGGCGATCCCTGGCCCAGCAGATTCCAACAATGGATTGACCAGAATTGGCTTACTGGTGTGCATAAATCCTTCCACACCCAGAAGAATAAGAAGACCCTAGCCAGGTTGGAATTCTTGGAAGACGTCACTGGATATCTCATCCACCAAAGGCGCACCAGGCGAACGATCTACTGACCCGACAGAGTGCCGAGGGACTGGCACTACTTCAGGCCCTGTTGGGGGTATTCCCAACATGTTGTAAATAAGTAATATTGGTTAATAAAATGTGTTGCGAGGGCATGGCATCCTGCATGTATAAGCCCATGGCCCAATGAGCACGCAAGTCAAGTTGTAGATAGAATAAAGGACTTGGGCCTTTTTGTAAATAAAATAAAACTTGAGGCCACAATGTCAAGTTTGTAAACTTAGAGAAAACCTTTCCAAGTTGGGTCCAATTTGAAACTCACATGAATCATGTGAAATCCAATGTACTTTTTTAAGACCCTTGGATTAAGTTGGGTCCAAAATGAATGGACAAGATTAGTGTACATATTTTTAGAAGTAGCCAATAGGATTTTGGGACAAGGGCCTTCCCCATTGAGAAAAAGACACCTCTTGGACCATATTTCCATGCTTAACGAGAAGGAGGAAACTCTAC
Organism: Diphasiastrum complanatum; assembly: GCA_029204225.1. Taxonomy (NCBI): domain Eukaryota; kingdom Viridiplantae; phylum Streptophyta; class Lycopodiopsida; order Lycopodiales; family Lycopodiaceae; genus Diphasiastrum; species Diphasiastrum complanatum. The sequence goes on along the minus strand of CM055109.1, from coordinate 28,232,871 downwards.
CATTTTTGGAAGAGAAGCATCCTCATTTGCTATTCAATGCTTGCTATTGCGATTGTTGTTTTCCATTTGCTTTCAAGTTCATGCTTTTTGGTTTCAATAGTTTATGTTTCTCCCTTAGCAAGTACAATGAGCAAGTGAGCTAACCTCCCTTCTCTCTCTCTCTCTCTCTCTCTCTCTCTCTCTCTCTCTCTCTCTCTCTCTCTCTCTCTCTCTCTCTCTCTCTCTCTCTCTCTCTCTCTCTCTCTCTCTCTCTCTCTCTCTCTCTCTCTCTCTCTCTCTCTCTCTCTCTCTCTCTTCTTTTATTCCTCTACCTTCTATGCTCCTTCTATCCTTCTCACAATTTTTGAAAAATTGGTGTTTCTTCAAGAAGATCAATCACTACAAAGGTAATAACAAGTTGAACAGCAAGTACTTTTACCAATATATCTCCTATCACTCTTTTTGGTCTTACAGTTGTTTGATCTACCAATTTGATTGCAAAATTTGTAGGTTTCAACTTTGAAAGCTCTCATTTCTCATGTAACTTGAAAAAAATCAAATTTACACAAGATCCACCATCTATCAATACTGCTTCCTTGTTAATTGTTTATGCTTGATTGACAAAGTGACATTGTGCTGCTCACTTTTCCATGCTACCCCTATATTAAAATTTTCATTTGATTCTACAAATTCGACACACTATAAAGTTTCTCATTGAGTTTTTAGTTTTGGATCTGATAAACGTTTTGCCAAGACTTTCTTTGCATGAGGTACAAGATGCAAGAATCCATCTTGAAATTATTTTTGCTATCAATTTTTTTCTAGAAATCACTGGTTTTGTCATCTTAAGAGGCTCCTCACATTGATGCAATTGAGTATTTACATATATTTGTTGATGTGAGCTATGTAGTGGACATTAGGAGAGTTTTGACTCCAAAAAGACCTTATAAGAATTCCTACAAAGATCTCTTTTGTATTATTGAAATATTATAACACTATTTTCAATCAATACATTTGACTTGCCATCACCCCATTTTGTTGAAGAGTGTAGGGTTGCAAGATACTCCTTCTTGATCACTTCTTGATCACAAAAGTAACTATAGCTCAAAAGTATATCATCTAGCATATTAAAGCCATCCAAGACACCAGGCAACAGATTTCTCTTTTGCAAGGTCAATTGGATAAGGCACAACTGGAAAAAGAGCGTATATTAAAGGAGATGGATGCCATTGCAGAACAACGGGATAATCTACTCCACACACCAATAGTAGGGCATCTTGTCTCTCAAAATGAGATCAATTACTTGCTTAAAAAATTCAAGACCTATAAACAAGCGTTATCAGGTTTCCTTGGAAAGCAGTTGTTAAGCGCTTTCTAATGCACCAAACTTTGCTAAATTTGAGCTTACCACTAAAAAGTTTTGCCATTTTAAATGTGGACTCAAAAAGTTATGTTACATAGAAGCCACTATGTCAAGAAACAATTGGGCCACATGTACATAAAAGTGAAAGAAAAAGGCATTCCCACAATAATACACAAGGTCCAATGATAAATCATACCTATGATAATCACCAAATAACCTATTTTTGAGTGCTAACTAGGTTCACATTGATCAATAAGTCAAAAATACTAGATATGTTTTAAAATTCTAACCCTAACTTGTAGTACAAAGTCCTAAATTAGAGGCAAAATTGAGAGAGAGAGAGAGAGAGAGAGAGAGAGAGAGAGAGAGAGAGAGAGAGAGAGAGAGAGAGAGAGAGAGAGAGAGAGAGAGAGAGAGAGAGAGAGAGAGAGAGAGAGAGAGAGAGAGAGAGAGAGAGAGATATTCTTTTTTGGAGGATCTATATTAGGAAATCACTTTTTGTAATTTGAGCTTTGAATGGTGTATAGTGTAGTTTGTGGTGTTTTAGATTTTCTCTTTTGATAATGATTATGTTATAATTGATAATGGTTAAAATATAAAGATCAAGAGTGTAGAATTAGATGCAACCTTCTTTTTGAGATTGAACTTGAAGCTGTTGTAGGATCTCTAATTGGTATAAGGATTGTACATAAGTAACTGCATTGTTTGAATTGAGGTTCCTGATGGCTTTTCATTGGAATCATATCAAGGCTAGACTATGAAAAAAAACCTCTTAGTTTGGCATCTCAAGTATTACTGTAGCAAGGTTGAGAAACTTGCTACAATAGCCATGAATAGTCAAATTATCAAGAGTAACTCAATTTTCCAACATTTCATGTCATCAAATGAAAGCTTGTCAAAATAGGTTTAGAAGGAATGTATTTTGAAATATTTGTAATGATCAAATAACACTTCAATGTAACACAGATAAAACAACCAAAGAAATGTGCTAATGAAATATCTTCATCAGATTGAAAATAATTTAAATCTCAAACAAGTACAACTTGCATCAAGGTTGAAGTCACGCAACAAGATAACTATGAGGATTAAACTAGACTCCAATTGAACATAATAGTCTTACGACAAATGCAATAGTCTAAAACTTATTGCATCAAAAGCAAGAAGCAAATTTCAAAGTGGATCTTACATATAAAATTTCATGATAGAGACAAGAAGCAAACTCAAAAGTGGATCTTACCTATAAACTTTCATGATAGTGATGAGAGTTAGAATAATAACAATATAGCAAAAAAGAGAATATCTAATAATTTGACAATTTCACAAGGCTCTTCAACAAATGCAGTCCATACCTTGTCATTTGTCTTGGATATCATTTTTTGTGATGTTTTTAAAATGAACCATTGAAATTGTTACATACTAAATCATTTAAATTAAATAAGAAGAAGATGTACCCAACTCATGGAATAAAATAGAACTAACGTTTTGATCATTCTATTCTAAAGCAGTGTTTCATCTTTTTGCAATGTTTTGCTATCATTGTTCAGACTAGTTGTTAAATTAAGTAGCCCCAAATTTGGTACTAACATGGCATTTACAAGAGAAATGGATCAATCATGATACCACACATTGAGCATACTCAAGAAGTAGGCAATGGGTCACTCGTATGCAAGCATGAATAAACTACCAAGAAAAGAGAGAACTATTTATCGACTTTTCTATTTCACAATATGTAGCAATTTTATTTTCCATGATAGCTCACTGGTTAGTAATGAAAAAAGTGCAAGATGATAAAACATGTTACCACACTTAGGATGCAGCTATTGGTTTGCAAATTCATTTTTTGATACACTTGTTGGTTTAATTTTCTCTTAATACATAATCTAATCACGAAAGCACCAATAAATCTCTCTACAAATACCATGGTTTCATACAATAAGATACACTCTCTAAAAAAAGTGAGTGACAAAATTTTCTAGATTTAATAGTGATTTCCTATCTCAAGTACAAGATTGGGACTTTTTAAACTTTTAATTTGTGTAGGGCTAGCTTAAGGAGCAATTTCAATGTTTCTAGTAGGCACTAGTTACAGATTTAATCTAAATGCACATGGCTAAATTGGTGCCAACCTTATCAAATGAAAGATCACAACAAAGTAACTAAGTTTGATATTGCACATGATTGGATAAACATGTAGGAAATTTTATGAACTATTATGAAGGATTAGCTTTTCATATTAAAAGAAAATTAGACCAACTAGTGTAGCAATGAGTGAATAGGCAAGTCCAAATTTAGTGTGGTATTATGTTAAAGCATCTTGCACTTTTTCAATATAAAATAGTGGATTTTCATGAAATTTAGAATTTTGTATATTGTGAAATAGAAAAGTGATCATTTATGATTTCAAATGCATTATTTCACTAGGGTCCACATTAAACGTGATGATATATGCTAGTGAATAATCTCTCTCAAATAAATATGACACTATTAGAACATGCTTTCTTCATCATATTAATAAAAACTCTTTTATTTTGCATATAAAGGTTGGAGAACATCAGGATATCGAATCCTGGTACTTGGACTCTGGAGCAACTCAACATATGACTCACCATCGATACTGGTTACAATGCGACAAGCCATTCACCCATTCAAGAGTTGTACAACTTGGAGACAACTCATCTCATTCTATCAAAGGTGAAGGAACAATCAAATTCGAGTTTTAGAAAGGTGATGAAAAGTTGTTGTCCAACGTTCTTCATGTTCCTAACCTTACCAACTTGACAAATCTCAGAAGGTTCTAGCCTACGGAAGAAGAAGCGGCTATCTTTACAAACTTAGCCACTGCTACTCTTCTAACAGTCAAGCTCTTCACACAGCCACCTCTGAATCAATTGATATGTTGTGGCATTTCAGACTTGGCCATCTTAGCTTCAATAGTTTTCAGCAAATGTCTGCTTAGAGTCTAGTACAAGATCTGCCTTCTGTCAGCAAGCCAACTTCTCCATGCGAAAGTTATATTATCAGCAAACATGCTAGAAGTCCCTTCATATCAGATTTAGCTCATACTTCCAAGGGCTTGCTTGACCTTGTACATAGCGACATTTGTGGCCCGATGCAAACTGCTTCAACAAGGGATGGCTCTCTATTTCCTAACCTTCATTGATGACTTCTCTCGAAGGACTGCTACTTACTTTATGAAGAACAAATCTAAAGCGTTTAAGTTCTTCAAGCAGTTCAAGGCGTCTGCATAAACTAGACCCAGAGGAAGATCATGTCTCTATGCACAGATGGAGGGGGAGAGTACATCTCCACAAAATTCAAGGAGTTCTGCAAGGGCAGTGGAATACATCAACAATTTACAACTAGCTACTCACCTCAGTCCAATGGTATAGTTGAGAGGAAGAATCGGACACTCATAGAAAGTGCCAAGAGCATGCTGGCCCATGCCTCCCTTCCAAACAAATTTTGGATAGAAGCTGTTACTACAACTGCCTATTTGCATAATCAATCCATCACCAAAGCCCTAAATGGCAAGACACCTTATGAGGTGTGGACAGGATCGAAACCATCACTCAAAAATATTCGAGTGTTTGGATGCATCACTTTCGTTCAGATCCTTGAAGACCTAAGAAGAAAGCTTGATGGCAAGAGTAGGAAAATGATTTTCATCGGCTATTCCGTAGACCACAAGGCATACAAGCTCTACAATCTGGATACTGAGAAGGCCTTCACCAGTAGAGACATCATTTTTTTGGAAGACCAATTCATTGACCATAAGGGCAAAACTCCATCGACTTCCTATCCTAGAGCCGACAATTCGGAACTCAGCATTGATCAACAACTCGACTCCGACTCCGACAAAGAGACAGACCCTCGACAAGTCGAACCACATCAGAGGATCGAAGTTCAAGCCAGATAATCGAACTGATCCAAACAGCATCCATCCCGATTTATGGATGGTCCAGTGTGCTACTTTGTACAGGAACCAAACACTATTTCAAAGGCAATGTTGACACCTAATGCTGACCAGTGAAAAGCTAAAATAAACACTGAATTCGATTCTCTCATCGAGAATCAAACATTGACTATTACTGAGCTGCCAAAGGATCAAAATCCGATTCCATGCAAATGGATCTTCAAAGCGAAGTATGATACTGAAGGAAGATTAAATCGATACAAGGCCAGGCTTGTCGCCAAAGGCTTCTCCTAGATTCCAGATTTGGATTATTCAGAAACTTTCAGCCCTGTCGTTAAGCATGCTTCGATTCATGTACTACTCTCCTTTGCAGCTACAACCGATGGAGGCAACCAACCTGCCAATATTCTCGAAGGATACACAGATGCAAGTTGGGCAGGAGATATCGACACCAGAAGATCGACTTCTGAATTTGTATTCTTATACAATCAAGGCCCAACCTCATGAAAACAGCCAAAAATAGACCTCGGTAGCAATATCATCGACCGAATCAGAATACATAGCTGCGACAAATGCTACTAAGGAGGCAATTTGGCTAAGGAACCTACTTGCAGATATCAACCTTGCTCAGCCACATCCAACAACAATCTATTGTGACAATCAAAGCACAATTGCACTATCTCTAAATCCGAGATTTCACTGTTGAAGCAAACATATCAAAATCAGGTATCACTACCTTAGAGAAAAAGTGCAAAGCAAGGAAGTGTCATTGGTTTACTGCAAGACAGATCTTATGGTAGCAGATTACTTCACAAAAGCTCTATCAAAGGAGCACCATCTCAGATTTAACGACATGATAAATCTAAAGATCAAAGTTTTTTAGGATCCACATTAAGGGAGAGTGTTGGATTTCTATGCTCAGGACCAAATCCATTTGGTAATGAGCATCCGACTCAAATGACAAATCTAAGGAAGCTGACAAATATGACTCAACCGACGAATCTGACTCGGTCGACACATCTAACCCAACCGACAAATCTGAGGCAACCAGCAAATCTGAATCTGAGACAGCCGACAAAATTGGACTAGGCCACCAATTCAGACTCGGCTGACAAATCTGACTAGGCTGAACAATCTGATTAGATCGAACAATCTGGCTAGGCCGACAATTTGACTAGACCGAACAATCTGACTTCATCATCAGAGAAAAGTCGATTTAAGATATGGCAGTTCACCTACTTGTACATAGTCTTTATTACTTAAAAGACGATTACCAACTACAAGGCGGCGGCAATCAATTAAGTAGGTAGAAAAGCATTGATCTAAAAGACTGGAAAATATCTTGTAAATAAATATCTTTTCAATTAGTTATCTATATAGAGCCGGAAGCTCTAAAATATCTACGCCTCGCAAAATTGCACTCATCAACTTCACGCCCATGTACTCACCTTCTAATTCTTATCACGAGTACAATTTTACAATACAATTTTTGTTCTATTCAACATTACTACTGTTTATTCATCTTGATTATTGCTGGTAGTTGTTGCACTTCTGATCTACACCATTGTTCTACTTCCTCTGCTATCCCACTAATTTTTGACACTAATGCCAAAAATTATTGCTCTGATACCATGTTGGGAAAAGAAAAGGATGATCGATAAAGAAATGTCTCTGTTCGATATATGCATTGTTGGCGGGCTCTGCAAAATAATCTATCTCCTTATGTATGACTACGTCTATCAAATTTGAACAAAACTATCATGACTATTGCCACATTCAAATTCTAAGTGATTCTAACTTTGAAATCATCATAATCTATTAGATTGATTTCTAGACAAACATAACAGAATAAACATTATTGTATCAAAATATGCGATAATTCAGACAAAATTATAAGAGAACATAATGAGATTACAATCGAACAGAAAAGCATTTTATCATTCTGACATAATACTGAACGTGATAATACTGTATGATCAATTCAGTAAGTAGCATGTACTGAAACTATCTTTAAGTATATGATTGACTCTGTCTGATACTTCTGCTAATAAGCAGTAAGTGTTTCTAGCAATGCGCTATATTAATCTCTAGGCTCAATATGCAAAAGAGGAAGAAGTTAATCTAGAAAGTGATCAAATATTTATACGAGTTATTAATGCCATTTATGCTTATCCAAATGAAAGTTGAAGACAATATTTGATTGCAGATCGCAATTTGAGCTTAGCCATATTGCGTTGTTACTTATCCAGTTAGGCTTCCCAAAAATTACTTGCTAAAAACAATTAGAGCAAGTCACTAGCTTCAAAACAAGTGGAAACAAGTTCTGTTAACATTCGATAGTTCGATGTTCTTTGTTGTTGTCGAACCCGAATGTTAGCCATTCTCGTTTATTTCTACAGACTGTGTAAAAACATGAGTAAAACTACAGAACCGGATAGATGAATTGATGTAGATTAAAGATCGATCATTCAAATAAATCCAACACCCCTGACGTTTAATCCTTCTAACCATCGTGTTTCATCTTGGCCCTTCCTTATGAGTAGATTCTTTCCATACCAATTCTTTTACCCCTGGTGGTTTTCCGTTACAACCAACTTTCTTGTGATCGTTCTTTCTTCTAGCTACCTGCCTATGTAGCCCGATGTTCCCACATCCTTGCATTATTTCATTCTTAGATTTCTTTGTTTGTTTTCTAATTTATTTTATTTTTTATCAATTGAGAGGAATGCCTTGACAAAAAATACAAGTTCGTCAAAAATATTTTTGTTTACAATGTTCTAGCAAAAAAGCAAATGAAATTAATTTTTACAACTTATAGTGAAAAAACTTTATCCTCCTCATAAACACACTAGTTCAACTTGAACTTATTACTAGCTTTTTGTTAGATTTGCTTGCATCACAGTTAATCTATAGACGGTTGGTTGATAGAGGTATATCTTCTACACTTTTTTTTTCTTTTACAGCCATTCTTAATAGTAAGCATGTATACATCAAGTTGCAAACTTGGAAACTTGTTTGAATCAAGTACATTTTTTTAAGTTGGCAGAAAACATTGGATGCACTTTTAGACTTTGTGAATTCTTGGAACCAATCAAATGCACTCAAGGCCTAGTACTCAACTAATGGGATCATTAAGTACTCACCCAAGAATGGAAAAAAGCCTTTATCGTAATCCTATCAACATGTATGCCCTTAATAGTTAGGGGGACATTGTGCAACTTACATGAACTAGGCCTTCCAATGTTGATAATGGAGTGTATGAGAATAGATATTCTCAGGACCTCTCTAGCATTTAGAACAAAGACTGAGAATTACACAAGAACTCAGAACATGAAATGATGGTGGCATAGAAGCACAAGCACAAGGTCTCCATAAGAAAATTAAGTATGAAAGTAACAGTAACAGGCAAGCTGAGCAAAAGAGGGCTCTAATAATGTGGAAGGAAAAATGTGATAATAAAAGGTTGATATCTTAGTCACTATGCACATATATAAATGTATAAAGATGAAGAAAAAAGATCAGAATGAAAAGTATGCTCTCTCTCTCTCTCTCTCTCTCTCTCTCTCTCTCTCTCTCTCTCTCTCTCTCTCTCTCTCTCTCTCTCTCATGTGGGCTTCCATTTACTGTAATGACTGATACTGCTCAGAAGGATTTGAACAGATGATGAGTAAATAGCCTTGCTGGATGACATTGGTCGGGCTGGTAGCAATCACCAAGAATTTGGGTTGACAAAGACAGAAAATTGTTCTATAGCTTGAGAAGCTGCAAATTATGGAGCATGATGCATTCACAAACATGATGGGTTTGAGGCAGAATTTTCATAGAAGAATAGGTCTATACTGATTAGGTAACGAAACAGTAAAAATTTGGTCAAAAGTTGATCCAAATCATTCTCTGACAGAGGGCGATTTGGATCTGACACAAGCAGGTCAAAAACATGAACCTGACAGGATACTTATGCAAAAGTTGCAGATTCAACAAGCAAAACAAAGAAACTTAAAAATTAGCACAAAGGGCATATAGTCGAAGGATATAGATATCTTAATCCAAACATAAAGCAGAATCTAAATTTTAAGGTAAAACACTTAGCTTTCATGAAAATTGACACGACTTTTAAGAAAACAAATTTGACTTATTCTTTGAGAAAGTTAGCTAATTAGTTGTATGCAGTGGATCTAAAATGCCACAAATCAACTAGCAGCCTTTGAGGTTGGTTGGTCTTACCTCCATACTCAAATTACAGTAGATATAGCATGCAAAATGCAAAGAAGAATTATGTTCATTTATTCCATTTGCAAGCTGTTAAAATTATTGTGGAAGTCTTCTTTTCAATAAATTTTAGGCAGGCAAAGAACTAGAGCACTCTAATAATCTCAAACGCTTTAAAGATCATACATTTAGCTTCCTTGAATTTTTAACTGACTAATTTTCTGTCTTGTGTGGATGAATCTACAAATTCTATACTTTGAATTACCCATCGAAGTCCCCTCATTTTCCTTTTTATTGTGTCATTACCTTGAGATGAAGTCTAAGTTGTCTAGTTGAGTTTATCCTTCAAATAGAACTTTAAGTTTTGAACAGGTTTGATAGATGAAACACTGCTTTTGGCAGTTAATCTAGGCAACCCATTTTGCTTTTGTGCCCAAGCATGATATGAAATCTGAAGGAATCTCTTTGACACATGGGAAACTTGATGAACTAGTTGCCTGGTATCATTCATTTTAGTTATATGCATAAGTACCTCTAGAAAATCCATGAGAGTCTCTGGACAACACAGCAACTTCATGGCAAGATACTTGCTGTTTTAGAGAGTGGTCTGATGATAATCATTGAATCCTTCAGTGTAATAAATATGAGTCTCTTCATGATCCTTCTTTTTTAGATTTAGAAGAATGCTTCTATTTTTGCTGCTTTGGTTATTACAAAGGATGTTTGCAAACAAACAGACTGCAAAATTGTTATAGCCATAGCTTTTCAAAAATTGAAACATATTCTGCATCCGTTCCATCAAGGTGCAAAACTTTTTGTTTTCTGAAAACAGAATTAAAATCTAAAGAATATAAATAGATTTGAGAACCTTTGCTTGTTTTCCTTGCTATTGCAGCTCACATATCCTTGTGGAGCAGTCTATTCATTCGTGTGAAATTGACAATGGAGTTATGACCTTAGCTGAAGAACAGCTATCAACCGAGTCACCTTAGAATCAAGCACAGCTATTAGTTTCTGTATAGACTAGTGCAAAGATTTTCAACACATGAGAAGTACTATTCAGGTTTCTGGGGGCCAGGTTTCAGCCAACTAATATCCTCTGTGGTTTTCTCAGTCAAGTTCGTAATTTTCTACAGTAGATGGGAAAATGGTAATATCTTTATTACTTCAAAATTTACTCAGCTATTAAATAGCAGGACTTACCATTTCTGAATAACAGCTGTATAAGTTTGAGATGTGAAAGCTTTAGTAGCACTGCTGGCCTTGACAATTTAAGCCTTGCTCCTTTATCTGCTGAATATGTATTGTGTTGGATTCACCATCCATTATGTAGCACATGAAGCAGCAAGGATGAGGCGGGACATTGTGCTAGATTGATTAGCTGGTCAACATTTAAAGATTCTAATTGCATGGAGTTATTACTCTGTCCTTGGGAATCAGCTCGAATTGCGTTGTCAGGACAGACTTGAACTGTTATACGACCCTCAAGATCGGAATGCTTAATTTCCTTGGCAAGCATGCTGATTGCCTCTTCATGCTTATGGTGCACTATCTCTTCTGGCGCTTGATACTGATTTTCAGATGACTGCATTATGCAGCTTTCTTGAGAAAGTCTGTGAGCATCTTTCACCTTTGTTTGGAGACTTGATCTCTCACTTTTAATGGTCCCATTGCACATTGATGCTCCTCTGGGAGTTTTTCTTGGGTTCGATCTTATGCTCAAATGTTTTCTTCCCATTTCCAATAATTTTTGGTTCCTCTTCTGATTTTGGTAAATGTCATCCAAGTTGTCGATGTAGTCTGCAACTCTAAAAATGTGCACTCTGATTTCTGTTTCTTTCAAAACTTCAAGTACCAAGGCATCACCTTCTTCAAGACGATGATACCGGGAAAATACTCGCCAACCTGCACTTAGTCCTGGAAAACCACGATGATCTACACCGAGCCACCTAACTTTCCAAGAATATCCGTCCGAGTCTACGAGGTTTACAGTTGTAAGGCCTTTTGGAAGCCATCTTGCCGCAAAATCTTTATTTACATACTGCATTTCAAAAGATGCAATGAGGAGTAAAGCATTCCATGTCTCCTATGCAATAAGCTACATAAGATATCAAAGCAAGTAATAAAGAAGTTCCTTCCAGTAAGCACAATAAGCAGAACAAGGTAGAGGTGAAAGTTGTATTCTACTAGTCATTATGTCACTTGAACCTTTTTGAATGAGCAGCAAATTTTTGTGACCCTAAGGCTCGATACAGACTAAGAACCATGAGAAGTCTCGCCAGTTATGGGATTGGACTGCATTGCAATGATCATGCTTTTGAATTGCCACCATGTGTGGGGGGGGCTTTACGTGGTGTGAGGGCTCTTGGGGGACCAAGGAATACATAAAGTCCCCTCCTGCAGACTTCTCCTGATGTAAAGTCTTATTAAAATTCCTTCAAAAAGCCCAAAAAGAGGTGCTCCAAAATATGATGAAAAACATCCAATAAGTTGTAAGGTGGCAGATGAGGTGGCATCAACTGCCACAGCCCTTTACCATGTAGTACCAACTCAAGTGCATCTTTTGTATTGTGTGACACCATTGCTCACAAAAAACCTGCTTCACAAAAAAGCTACTACCCAGTATAAGAAGCCTATTGGGAAAAGAATTGTAAGTCTTTGAAACCTGTATTTTTTGCCCCCTTGTGCTATCAAGATTGTGATGTATGCTTTTCTGATATACTTGTCATCGCTATTACAGTTGTGATGCCTTATATAATCTAGGCTTGGAGTTTTAAAGGATGTACCTGTAATCCAAAGAAAGACTAACTCTGTGATACCATTCAACTTCACGACCCTCAAATGAAAAGTGCAGGAGGTTTTAACGCTCCAAAACATATTTCATTTCAATTACATAACAAGGATTTTTTTTATTATTTTGGCTTGCACTTCAACTTTTGCCTCATTATTCACCTTTATAACTTGAAGATCAAGTTCTAAGGACGGCTTTCCATTACGATTTTCTCAATAAATGTTTTGAGCTTCTTTTGAAAGGTAAAGTTAAATACAATCACAACCGATTCTGGAGTAAGCATTATTTGAAAAGTGAGGCAAGATAAGAGCACTAAGATAAAATGGACTAGATGTACGGGGACAAGGAATGGTCAAAAACTCAGAGGCGTATAAAGCACTGAACTCATCCCGACCTGTCCATCCATTTTGAGACTTCTAGTTGATTTAATCACCTAATTCAACTACCTAGTATTGTGGTGGTACAACAAACAAACGTTAAAGAAAAACACTTGAACAAGATTGCAAAAGAGTACTCATAAATGTATCATTGAGGCCCTCCCTACACACATATGTAAGAGTAAGATTTCATAATTGTGCTGCTAGAGGCCAATGCTTGCGGTTAAGCCACAAGCATCAAAGATACAAGATACCTACTGAGCCATGTAAAGGGAGCAAGAAGGAGATGGAGGAGTGTATCCCCAACCACATCAGATGTTGTAGGGTTTAGGGTTTAGGGTAGATGAGATATGTAAAATGGGGACAAGGATGCCCTACACCCAAAATGGGGACAAAGATACCCTAAACCCTCACCCATCCAATGTTTGTAGAGATATCTAAAATGGGGACAAAGATGCCCTAAGCAAGGTGGGTGCTTTCCCCATGCAATGGTGATGGAGATGTGTAAAATGTGGACAAAGATGCACTGATCAAGGAGCTATCCACCAACCCTCAAGGGGATATCCACCACCCTTGGATGTGGATAGGACCCACCCTACAACCTCAGCTATGGTTGAAAATCCAATCCTCCTCCAAAGGAGATGCCAAATAACAAGAGCAATGGCAGTATCGGAGTAGGTACTTCAAAGTTCTCAAATTTCAACATTGATCAAACTGCTTCACAAGACTAGGATAAACAAAATGAGAGTGAGAATTAGAGTTGTTTGTCGAGAAATGTTTCGCGAACGGATCAGTTTCGCGAATCTGTCGTGAACTGATTCTTTTTGCGAATCTGTCGTGAACTCTGATCATTTTCGCGAACTGATTCTTTTCGCGAATCTGTCGCGAACTGATTCCTTTCGCAAATCTGTCATGAACTGATTCCTTTCGAGTTCATTTACTTTTCTTTTGCGAAAGCTTTCAAGATCCTAGGCATGCGACTACAGATCACAGAACATAAATCATTCTAGCAATCAAGATAATGAAAACCAAGGAGATGGAGAAGAGAGCAATTGTATTATCAGTTTTGAGTTTGGAGTGAGATGATCAATGTCTCGCTCGTTGGCGGCTTGACACTCAGCTCAAATTGCTGTGTTCTGCTCGTTGGCAAACTTCCATGCACAATTATTTTCGTCTCTCTGTCTTCTTCTATTCTGCTCTTTTTCAAATCTTTTTCATGTTGATCCAAAATTGTATATATGTCTCCACTGTGTGGAGTTTACAAGACAGCTAAACAAAGAATTACAAGATAAGTCAATGCTAATGAACTAGTTAGTTATTCTCTGTAATGGCTAATTGTTTCAGTTGAGTGTGAAGTACAGTACGCCACGCCCGTCAAGCTGCCAGGTGGCAGCACGAATTGTTTTCTTCGTGTCGGTTCGTTTTGTTTCGTGCTTTAGGGTTTCCGAGGTATGTTCACCATTCGCTTCGCTTTGCTTCGCTTCGTGACAAAGTTGCAGGAGTTCACAATTTCTGACACTCCCTCTTGAACCTTGCAACTTTGTATGTTTATTCCATTTGCCCTTCTTTGCTTCGCAAAGGGTGGTTTGTCGAGCGGCTTTGTGAGAGATCTGCAATCATGTCTTCAGACTTTATGTACTGGACCTTGAGCTCTCCTTTCAAGATCAAATCTCGAATATGATGGTACTTCAGAGGTATATGTTTTGTCTTTGAATGGAAGACAGGATCCTGGGACATATATATGGCACTTTGAGAATCCATCATCATCGTGCATGGTTCTCCTTGTGGTATGCCAATTGCCTCCAACATCATCTACCAAACTACCTCGTTCGCCATCTTTGAAGCTGCGACATATTCAGCTTCACATGAGGATTGAGCTACCAAGGTTTGCTTTTTGCATATCCAGCTGATTGCTGCTCCGCACGCTATTGAACAATTTCCTGTCACGGACTTGTTGTCATCTTTGCAGCTTGCCCAACTTGCATCACTGTAGTGGTGCAGCTCTAATCCTTTTCCTTATTTGTCTGCTTTGTAGGTTAATCCAATATTTTGGGTACCCTTCAGATATTGTAGGATTCATTTTGCCATTTGCCAATGCGCCATGCCAGGATTCGAAGAGAATTGGGTTAAAGCATAGACAGAGAAAGCCAAATCGGGTCTGGTACAAATTGTAAGGTACATCAAACTACCGATTAGGTTTTGGTGGTAGACCTTCTATCTTCTGTCTTTCCTCCTCTGTTTTCGGACAATCCTGCTTCGTTAATCTGGCTCCAACTATCATTGATGTGGCTTTTTCTTTGTCGTCCATCATTCGATACTACTTCAGCACTTTTCTGGCGTATTCTGACTGACTCAAATGCATTTCTCCTTTTATTCGATCTCTTCGGATCTCCAGCCCAAGGCATTTTGTTGCTTCCCCCAGATCTGTGATTTCATAATTTTCAGAAATCTGACTCTTTGTTTCCTTGATTAGCATCAAGGAGTTTCCATCATAAGAGAATCATCTACGAAAATAGTCAGAATCACAAAATCTCTTCCTACTCTTTTTATATAGACATTACAGTCTGGTTGTGTAGGATTGAAGTCTAGAGACTTCAGAAGACTATTGAGCTTCTTGTACCAAGCTCGTGATGCCTGCTTCAAACCATAAATGCATCTCTGCAACTGACAGATATATTGTCGATTGTCGAGGTCTTCAAATCCTTCAGGCTGCTTCATGAAGATTTCTTCCTCTAGATCTCCATGGAGAAAGGCTGTCTTAACATCAATCTGGTGAATTTCCAGATTGTGTTGTGTAGCATATGCAAGGAGCAATCGAATGCTTGTCATCTTCACCATTGGCAAATACGTGTCGAAATAATCGACTTTATACCTTTGTGTGTAGCCCTTTGCGACAAGCCTTGCTTTGTAGTGTCCAACAGTGCCATCTGCCTCGTTTCGCCTCATTGATTCGATCTCCTATGACATTGCCTGCTTCCAGAATTCTCCCTCTGGACTCTGGACAGCTTCTAGATATGTTGTTGGCTCTTCAGTGAAGCTGCAGTACTCAAATTGTGTGTCTTCGCTCCACTGAAAATTGTCAGTGTATCGATCTGGAGGTCTTCTTTGTCTTGTTGACCTTTTGGGTTCGATTCGTTGCTGCCCGAATGTTTCTGATTCATGGGGTTGATCTTCGGCTTCCTGCTGCTCTGGAGTCTAGGGCTCAACATTTTGATTTGATGCTTGTCCTCGATCTCCCTCTTGAATTGGCAGCAGTGTGAAGATCTCATGGCCTTTTTCATCCTTCAGTCCAGGGAATGTGGACTCATCGAACTTCACATCTCTACTCGAAACGACCTTCTTCGTGGTTGGATTGTAGAGTCTGTACACTTGTGATCCATTCGAGTATCCGACCATGATTGTTTGCTTTGATTTTTCATCGAGCTTGCTTCTTTTTTCTTTTGGAATGTGCTTGTATGCTGCACATCCGAATACACGCACGTATGACAAATCAGGCTTTCTACCTGTTCGTACGGTGTCTTGTTCTCCAGAGCTGTCGTTATTGATCTGTTCTGCAGGTGTACTGCTGCAGCTATTGCCTCAGCCCAAAATTGACTTAGCAATCGAGCTTGTGCCATCATGCATCTGGCTCCTTCGACTAGCGTCATGTTTCTTCATTCTGCGACACCATTATATTCGGGGGTGTATGCAGGAGTGAATTGATGCTCTATCCCCTGTTCCTGGCAGAATCTAGAAAATTCTGTGCTCTTGAACTCACCTCCATTATCAGATCTGATGATCTGAATCTTCTTTGAGGTGTGTCGCTCTGCAAATGCCACGAACTTCTTGAAAGAGTCAAACACTTCAAATTTTTTCTTCAAGTAGTAGATCGTTGTCATCCGGCTGTAGTCATCAATAAACGTCAGGAAATACCTTGATCCTGAGAGATCTGTCCACAGACATCTGAGTGGACAAGCTCAAGAACTTCTTTAGCTCTTCTTCCCTCATGTGTGAATGGATTCCGATGCTGTTTACCTTTCTGACAGGCTTCGCAGAACTCAGTATCGGGTCTAGATATCTTCGACCTGTGACTATGTCTTTCTTGCACATGTCATACAGGCTCCTCAAGTTCAAATGATACATTCTCCTGTGCCAGAGTTGATCTTCATTTTCTGATGCATTTAATATGCTATCAGAATTGCTAATTATCTTGGCTTGGTAAGATTCCTTCTCTGCATCCAACTGTCAGCAATTTGTTTGTTGTTTTCTCGATCATTCGGCATGCAGGTAGAGATTTCATGAAGTACATCAGCTGTTGTGGTGCTGGGACTTGGTGTTCTCGTCCAGATGCAGCGAGCTGAGCGAAGATCATTCTGATCTTCTCAACGTGCTGATCCAAATGATTGCCATCCCATCGTATGGATGGCAGCTGATTGTGAAGATGCATCACTGAAGCGACAGTCCTCACTTCGTACTTCTGCTTTAGTCTTTCCCATGCTGCATGGCTGCTTTCACAGTCTTCAATTTGCATGAGTAGTTCTTCATTGATGGATGAAACGATGATCGCCATTCCACGCTCATCCTTTCTGATCCAGTCAGCTCTCCTCGGGTCTCCCTCTGGAGGCTGCACCTCTGTGAGTTCAGTCACCGACCAGATGCCTTCACCCTTCAAAAGCGTTTTGATTTTGAATTTCCATACTCTGCAATTTTCGCCATCAAGGCTGATTGCTATTCTTGTCTGGATCGTTGTAGCCATATTGTGTTGCCTAGAAAATCATTGTTCAGATATCAGTAGTGATAACCTGAGGGCTCTGATACCATGTCACAAAATTTTTCGCGAATCTGTCGCGAACTGATTCTTTTTGCGAATCTGTCGCGAACTGATTCTTTTTGCGAATCTGATTCTTTTCGCGAATTTGTCGCGAACTGATTCTTTTTGTGAATCTGATTCTTTTCGCGAATTTGTCGCGAACTGATTCCTTTCGCGAATCTGTCGTGAACTGATTCCTTTCAAGTTCGTTTACTTTTCTTTTGCGAAAGCTTTCAAGATCCTAGGCATGCGACTACAGATCACAGAACATATATCATTCTAGCAATCAAGACAACGAAAACCAAAGAGATGGAGAAGAAAGCAATTCTATTATCAGTTTTGAGTTTGGAGTAAGATGATCAGTGTCTCGCTCGTTGGCGGCCTGACACTCAGCTCAAATTGTTGTGTTCTGCTCGTTGGCAGACTTTCATGCACAATATTTTCGTCTCTCTGTCTTCTTCTATTCTGCTCTTTTTCTAATCTTTCGTGTTGATCCAAAATTGTATATATGTCTTCACTGTGTGGAGTTTACAAGATAGCTAAACAGAGAATTACAAGATAAGTCAATGCTAATAAACTAGTTAGTTATTCTCTGTAATGGCTAACTGTTTCAGCTAAGCGTGGAGTACAATACGCCACGCTCGTCGAGCTGTCAGGTGGCAGCGCGAATTGTTTTCTTCGTGTCGGTTCGTTTCATTTCGTGCTTTAGGGTTTCCGAGGTATGTTCGCCATTCGCTTCCCTTCGTTTCGCTTCACTTTGCTTCGTGACAAAGTCGCAGGAGTTCACAATTTCTGACAGTTGCCAAATGTGGTATTAGAGTTGTTGCCAAGTCCTCGAATTTTTTTTTTTGAGAAATGCAATCCACTTTGAAAGAGCGTGAAAATTTGTATACACAATACAATCAAAGTAGTGTTGGGTGGATACAAGGCTTGACATTTGCAAGTTGTGATGCACGTCAGATGACTATTTGACTTTCAAAGAACGGTAAAAATCTTAATAGTGTCAACGGAAAGGCAAACTATAGAATTACTTGAAAGGCAAATTTGAGAAGCCAAATTTTATACCAAGTCAAAATTTTAGATTTTATTCTAAAATATAACAAGATTATGTTTACAAATGCTAAAATCTTCTTACATTTGTTTATTGAAAGGTTATTATGAAAAGTACAACACGAAAGTTGGAATAAAAGCAGCCCTTCAATCTGAAAGGCGGTATGCATGTCAAAGTCCAAGCTTATCCACATTTGTAAGTGGCCAATTATCGTATCAAGGTCGTTTATCGATGGCCCTGCCTTTCAAAGGCAAGACTCTCTTCAGGTTAGTCAAGGAAATTCATGAAAAAGTCAATGTCAAAGGATGTGACTAAAAGTTGACCTATTTTTGTGTGAGTACAATATAAAACTACGCTCATATTAGAGGAAATGGGTGAGTTGGTTAAGAGAGACATTCTTGGTATGAAGCTTCAGGCTCATGTGTTGATATGATATATTTGGAGCTTTTATTCTCATGCTAGGTTCAACCTACCAATTGGTGGATAGTACTTGGTACTTTGATGTGGTTTGTGCAAAACAAGTCTCACAAAAAAGAACACACTCATAACTATGCACAACACAAGCATGGAAAGAATGTCATGTGGAGCTTGCATGCGCAACAAACTCCACATGACATTTTTTCCATGTACATGGTATATTTGTGCATAAGTACTTGGTACTCTAATGTGGTTTGTCCAAAACAAGTCTTACAAAAAACGAACACACTCGTAGCTATGCACAACACAAGCATGGAAAGAATGGCATGTGGAGCTTGCATGCGCAAAGAACTTCATGATGCAATGTGGAGCTTGCATAGCCCAAAGCTATAAACTAGTTTTTCCATGTGAAGTAAGAGTTCTATAAAGATTATAGCAAGATAACTTAGCAACCTAAAAAATGAGTCTCTCATGTGAAAATCATTTCACCATGTCATGAATCATGAAGTTCATGCATGCTCGGGTGCATTCTCAAAGCTGAGCTAAATAATTTGTATAAAATGTATGAAGGTCAAAGCTGAAGATCGACTGTGTCAAAACAATTCGAAGATCCATTATACGAATGTGACAGCCAATAGATATGATTATTATATTTGAGAAGATGCATGCACATTGATTCCTAGAGGGGATAAAAAAGCAGCATTGTGTACCTTGTTGTGCCAAGTGATTCTTGGTCAAATTTCCACTCCTTACATCTTTCGAACCACATTTGCAGCTTGGTTGTCTCCAACTCTATACCTCCATGCTTTTCTTGTTCTCAAGCCATTCGGCATTGAGTTGTGCCAAATGCCTCATATCTCCACATTTAGGCTTTAGTTTCTTGTACCCACACTTTGAAGGTTTAGTTCCCTCTACGTGAACTATGAACAATTTCAATGGAGAAGGAGAAACTACCAATTTTTGTAGAAAAATGCTCAAATTTTTCTGTTAGGAGCTATTTTTTTTTAAATGTCCCAAAATCCACCCCACAAATTTGCAAATGCTTGTGGAAGAGGTTGCTGGTTTGATGCAATGCTTGCTGGAGGATGTGAATCTAAGTGTTGATTAACAATTTTCTGATCTGTGAGGACAGAATGGATTTTCTAGTGCAATTAAGAGTTAGTCATTCGATTCTTGAATGCAAACAATATCACAGTACCAAAGGACAATATGTCATTCACACACTTTGCAAAAAGGCGTAGTGATTGATCCATATTCACAGTACATATATAGGTGAGCTCGAGTTAGCTTCACGTTCGGAATAGGCCTCACGCCAACAGCCTTAGCATGACGTCTTTCTATGACGTGTGTGAAAAACTACACATAACCGCCTTTCATTGTCACATGACATCAAGCATTAACATAAGCAAAATGAGAGCTTAATCTAATAACAAAAATTACTTAACTAACTAACTAAAAGATCAGCCGACTGTGAAGTGTCAGCATAAACTAACAATCCCTCTCTCACTTCACAGTCAACTTTAATTATTTATCTACATTATCTCAATTTCTGTTATATGCATCAGATTTCTCAGCAGCATAAATCTGTGATTATTTAATCCTTCGGTCATGATGTCAGCAATCATGGAGCTAATGAGCCAAAATTCAACTCAAGTCTAAGGGTTGTGTGTTCGAAACTATCAAAGACCTCCATCACCCTTATTAATTGATGACGACGACAGGGCCACCCCTGTTAGAAGTCACTATTCGTCCTATTTGTCCTTTAATGGAGATTCCTCTGTTGATGCTCTGACTGTGAAGTCGAGGTACCAAAAGGTACACCCTGGACGACTGCTAGGGGTCATCAGAGTTTTTTTTTCTCCCTAGGCGGATCTTCTCCAAAGATAGTATGGCAAGTACAGAGCTTTCTCCAAGCTTGGATTGCGTGACTTCATGGGGTTAATGCCATATTTAATGAAGTTGGGGCAATGTATATGGTTTTGAGGACCCAAGGAGCATTTTTTAACATTTGGTTCATGTACTCAAGTTTGGAGGGCCCAACTCATAATGGGGGAGCTTTTATTTTGGAGGGGGCCTAACTCATAACGGGTCCATGGGGCAAGTGACTTTCTTCTCCAATTTTGCATTGGGCTGTCCAAGGCTTTTCGTTTCTTTTGTAACTCCTATGTAACATATGGCTCTTGGCTGTTGGCTTTTGGATATTCCACATTGGCTACCATTTGGCCTTTGGATTTCTCTATCTCTACTTGTATAGATAAGCGGCCTCTTTCTGGTGAAGAGGTAAGGAAGAGACTAGAGAGAGTGGCAATGCATGTGTACATACATTCTTTGTGTAGAGATATGTCTCCATCGATATCCTACTTTGCTTCCACTTGTATGCATAATTTGTGATTGTTCATAGAACGTTAATCACTTAATTCATTGTGCATGTTTCCGCTTCTAGTTCACCTTTCCGACAACCCCTAATCCATCTTTGAGTTTAGAATAAAGGGAGGGGGCAAATCTACATGCCTCAGTGTGAGTCCACCGTAAAGATCATAAATGGGTAGAATTTTGCAATTCAATGCTCAAACAGTCTTTGACAACTCCATTCTTTTCTTAATAGTGCAAAAATGGAAACTAGTATATGTGTTATATATCTTTAGCAAGATAGAGAGTCTCTTTGGTGAATTGTGTCTCGCTCTCTGGTCTGACAAAGAGTGCACTTATGCAGATTGCATCGTGAAAATGTAGTACCTTCTCAACAAGAATTCAGAACATTGTATGTAGAACTGGTCTGACAAACGGTGCATTTATGCAGCTTGCATCATGAAAATGTAGAACCTTCTCAACAAGAATTCAGAACATTGTATGTAGAACTGGTTTGACAAACAGTGGATTTATGCAGCTTGCATCATGAATATGTAGAACTTTCTCAACAAGAATTCAGAACATCGTATGTAGAATTGGTCTGACAAACAGTGCATTTATGCAGCTTGCATCATGAAAATGTAGAACCTTCTCAACAAGAAATCAGCACATTGTATGTAGAACTCTTTCTTACCAGGAAAAAACCGTAGTACACATTAGAAATCTTCATGACGTTTACAACACTTGGATTGTTGGTCCTGTAAGATAATGCTTTGGCGTGCGCCTTCTCTCTTGCTGCTTCTCTGACAGGGCATTTTTCTGTCATTGTGTCAGAGTGAAGCTTATCTTGCAATTTTCGCAGGTTTTGAGCTGTCAACACTTGAATCAAGTCACTCTTTCTTCGCCTAACG
The DNA here is from genome assembly GCA_029204225.1 of Diphasiastrum complanatum. Lineage (NCBI taxonomy): Eukaryota > Viridiplantae > Streptophyta > Lycopodiopsida > Lycopodiales > Lycopodiaceae > Diphasiastrum > Diphasiastrum complanatum. The sequence goes on along the minus strand of CM055109.1, from coordinate 28,210,722 downwards.
TACTTCCTCCGTTGCAAACCCTTGATGCCCTCCCGCCTACCAACATTTTTATTCTCTTTTAGTCTAAGCTTTTCTCGTTTGCTTATTAATTTTTTATGGCAATAGTTGTAGTAACTCTGCTTAGAACTATTTGACTGGCGTTCTCTGCCATCCAGAACTATTGGACATTCTGCCGAGCCTACGCTATGGCCAGCTGACTGATTTTGAGTGGAAATCTGATCGACTTGGGATGGAAAGAACTCCTGCGTATTCCGGCCATTTCCATTTTGATCAAGGCCAGCGTTAGCGATGGAAAATTTATGGTCATTGCAAGCTGTAGTCGAGTTAACATTGTTTTGTTCGTCTCCATTCGACTGATCATCCTTATTGTTTGTGTGAGACTTGAAATCAGCGTTCATTATCGTAAAATCCTCGTCTACTATTTCGATTCTTTTAACCCGTTGGTCACGATAAGCTGTCAATTTTAATGCATCTCGGTAGTTTCGTTTTTTGCAAGCGTTTGTGATCTCGTATTCTTCCAAATCTTTTATGTTTCTGGCAGCGTAAGCTTTGTGCTTTTCACAGCCAGTCGTGTCGAAGATCTGAACTGTAAAATAAGAATAATCGATGAGCTTGAAAACTAGTACGTCTCCTACTTCAAGATAATGATCATCAGAAAATGCCCTCCATCCAGCTCTGAAACATTTTATGCCAACGTGCACGTCGCCGAGTCCAACCTCCCACACTTGACCGCTTGGTCCCTCCAGAGTGACGGTTGCATCAACTCTGTCTCCATACTCTTGCATGAATTGCGTCGGAATGACCTGAAAATGAAAAAAGGGATGAGATTAGAACTTTTCTTAGATCTAGCGAAAGCACTAAGTAACAAAGATCTACATGGAAGCATACAGAAACTGATGTCTGCAAACTCTGCAAACTGACATAATTCGGAATAAGGACGCAAACTACTTGCGTAGCCGATTTGAAGAGCATGATTCATTTTCTGGATCCGTAGGAACTATGGAACAGATTACACAGAAACTGATCATAGAATGAATGTACTAAGATGGTGCTATTTCAAGCTCGCACAATAATATATCTTTCAAAACTTGAACACGCGTATTTTTAGAAAAGTATCTGCAAGGTTGAAATAATTTTGCAAACCGACAGAGATCGGAATAAGGACTCAAACTACACGATGTGTAGCCAATTTGAAGAGCATGATTTATTTTCTGAATGCGCAGGAATTATGGAACAGATTACACCGAAACTGATCATAGAATGCAGTACCGGGGTGCTATTAATTAAACCTTTTCAAAGCTAGTACAAAATATTTCAAAACTTCAGTCTTCAATACAAATGCGTAGAAAAGACATTATTTGCAAAAGTTGAACACGAGCTAGAGTGCATCTATCGTGGTATCCTGCGAGGTACTGAAACAGGGAGATAATCAGGACCTCTGGGAAGAAGGGAGTTGACTGGCTTATAAACAAGAATGAAGCCTGAAGATACAAGCTAGAGACCAAAATCGTTTGAATTTTGTGGACAAATTTGTGAAGGCCTATCCGCAGTCGACTCACGCATCACCTGATCAGAAGCCAGAGGAGATGCTCATGAAGATAGGGGCTAATCTGTGCATAGCAAATGCGATTGATTAGCTTGCATTATAGCTTAATGTCCGATTCTGGGATTTCCAGGAATGCGCGGGCATCAGGCTATTAAGAGACACGTCTCGGGAACTGTGCAACGATCCTTTAGTTGAGTGATCTGGCACCACCACTTAGCACTATCTAACAGGTAGCAGGACTATAAACTAAAACGCAGAGCAACCAGTTATTCGTATATCAGGAGCACCAGCATACATATGGCATGATGAACTATTACAAATCTTCACACATACTATTCTGTAAAGATATTCTTTCAGTCTTAGCTTAAAGCTCCACACTATCTGCGTCGAACAGAATCTCGCAGCCTCCAGCTACTTTATTGGTAAAGCGACTCGCGGGATTTTGCACTAATAATAGTACGTTATCTACCGAATCTCCGCTCCTTCTTTGACACATACGCAAATTGCTCACTGCAACCGCAGCTTCTATCAGCCTTAATCCGAGAGCGTGCTTCTTATGATCGATAACCTCTTCATTGAGTCGAGTACTTATCAATTCAGAACGAAACTTACTTAGTACAATCAAAATCAGCAAAAAGCAAGATGCAGCAAGGAACAGATCAACAACTCACAACAGAAGTAGTGTAGTCCTTGGTGACAATACTCTTGGTCATGGTCTTATAGAAGCACGGCACATTAGGAGCCAGTGGGCGGCCATTGCCGTGAGCTCTATAGCAATTCTGCGTGCACCAAAGACAGGCATGAAAGGATCGGCTAGCCTCTACCTCAACCGCCTCTTCCATGCTCCCAGCCACGCTTCAAAGACCCAATTCTCGGATCGTGCGCATCCCCCCTCCTGCCATCGCTGAATCCTGTATGTATCTGTGTGTGTGAGTGTGAGAGAGAGGGAGAAAGCGAGAGAAAAGTACGAGGAAGAAGGAACTGTTGCTTTTTGTTAACAGCTAAAACAGTATCAATTAAGCACTAATCCACGTTTAAGCTATCAATTAAGCACTGATCTCGGCTAAAACAGTATCAATTAAGCACTAATCCAGGTTTAAGGTATCAATTAAGCACTAATCTGGGTTTATGTTATTCATTCAAGGTTAATTACTTTTGGTTTTATAGTTTCAATGTCTGGGAATTTGCAACCGAGGCAGCTATTAAACTACATAAAAGAATACAAGTCACTCAATGGTGCCAAAACCCAAGTCATGGTTCCCAAGGATTGTACATCCATAGCTTTTGTTTTTGAAGCTCAAATGTTGTGGATCTAAAACCGTTCTAGATTGACTTCTCTTATTTTTGAAGGAGCAACAATCCGAAAGATGCTTGCTAGGCTTGTATTGATTGTACAGCCATAGCTTTTGTTTTTGAAGCTCAAATGTTATGGATCTAAAACCGTGACACTTGCTACGCTTATATTGTACAGCCATAGCTTTTGTTTTTGAATCTCAAATGTTGTGGATCTAAAACTATTTTAGATCTACTTGTTGCAACAATCCGAAAGACACTTGCTACGCTTGTATTGTACAGCCATAGCTTTTGTTTTTGAAGCTCAAATGTTGTGGTTTTAAAACCGTTTTAGATCTACTTGTCTTATTTTTTAAGGAGCAAGAATCCGAAAGATGCTTGTTATAATGACTCGAATTCTGTCCTTATATAGCGGAATTTAGAGTGCGTATTAGGTGAAATGCACTTTCCCCAGCTTAGTTTCAGCCAAATTTTTATAGAAACCTTCTTCACACAATTCTAATCTGCGAAGGTTTAGAAGGTGATTTGATTGCCCTGTGAAGGTTCTGCAAGAGTTCAGACTGTCTGCGAGGGTTCAACCCTCGCAAGAGGTGATCTCTCGCACAACTTGCTCTAGATGTTGGATTTTCAAGATCAGACCCTGTAGGCAGGCTAATTTCACTACTCTAATTCCATTTATGCCCTCTACGAAGGTTGGTTTGCTGATCTTAATGCTTTGCGAAGGTTTCAAAGATTCTGCCTTTATGAACTCTCACAAACACACAAATTTGATGATTTTTCCATCAGTAACTCGTAGATATTTTCATAGATGCATTTGAGTCATATCTGGTGACTGTCAAAGTTTCAAGAACTAACTTCCAAGGGATCTCAAAAAATCATGACAAAAGTGCTCTTTTTGAGTGTTTTTTGACGAGATCTCGAGATTCTCTGTTCCTTAACTCTTGTATAGTGGTATTCCATTGCATCCAGGTCAGATCTAACTATAGGTAGTTCTCTAGAAGTGATGATTGATAATTGGTAGCTGATTCATTAGTACAAGTGAATTTTGACTTTGATGCAATCTGATGATCTGCTCCCATGTTGGTCCTATCTGGATCTAGATCACTTGGATCTTATTGGATGCTATCGGATGTTGTTAGATCTATTCAGATCTTGCTGGATTTGGCTTGAACTTACTATAGTCCATTACCGCGAGGATAATAAGGCATGCTGAATTTATGGATCACAAAAAATTCCTCCAATAGGACTTTGATGGTCTCATTGATGAAATGGCTTCCGCGATTGCTGATTTCTCCACCGGGCATCCGAAGTGCACAATAATATTTTCATACAGAAACTTGGCAAGCGTCAGTTGTGCGCACTGCCTTGGCTTCAACCCACTTGGTGAGGTAGCCTGTTGCCACGATAATATATCGGGCTTGTGAACTTCTTGCGGCAGGATGAATTGGACCGATGTAGTCCAATCCCCACTTTTCAAATGGTGCTTGAGCTAGAACTGGATGTAGAAGATCATAGTTCAACCTTGTCTGCCTCCTAGATCTTTGGCACACATCGCATTTCTTCAAGTATTCATCCGTATCCTTATGAATCGTTGGCCACCAGCATCCTGATTGCAGGATCTTGCAAACTGTAATGTCGGATGCAAAATGACCACCACCCATGCCTTCATGTGAAATTGAAATGATTTGGGTGGCCTCGTGTGGAAGAATACACCTTCAAAGAATACCATCTGGTCTTCTTCAATACAACTGGTCGACAATTAACTGATAAGGTCTAGATTTTAGAATCAGTTTTCGCTATTTTGCCTTGGGTAAAGATTTATCCGGTTGGCCCCGCATTAAATATTAAACTATATTTGCGGCCCATTCTGGTACAATATCAATATAAAATAAGACAGCATCAGGTAGCTCATCATCAAGCAAAGCTGCAGTTTCCCTTCCCTTGATTTGCCACACATGATCCACCATATAATGCTGCTTTTCCTTGCAAACCACTATCCGAAAATCAAACTCCAACAATAGAAGTAACCAACGAGTGATTCTCCCTGTGTTGCAAGTTTTATTAACAAGATATAGCAAGGGTTGATGGTCTGTATAAAAGACAAAATGTGTGGCCATCAAATAATGCCGAAGCTTCTTAACCGCATAAATCATGGCCAGTGCCTCCCGTTCCATTGTTGAGTAATTTACCTCTGAATCACTGAGTTGACGGCTTGCAAATCGGATTGGAAAATCCTTTTTGTGTTCTCCAGGCTGGGTTAAGACAGCTCCCACTGCATACTTCGATGCATCCGTATGCACATGAAACTCTATGGACCAATTGGGTGGACGTAATATTGGCGCTGAGACCAATGCATCTTCAAGCTTCTAAAAAGTCTGTAGGGATTTCTCAATCCAATGTGGTTCCATTGTGAGTTTGTAAATTGGTCGTGCTAACTCCGCAAAGTCCAGAATGAAGATCTTGTAATAGTTAGCGTGACCCATGTAAATGTAAACTCCGCGGATCGTTCCTGGTGATGGCAGATTGACAATGATCTTTATCTTCGATAGGTCCGTGGCGATCCTATGTCTGGATACTATATGGCCAAGGATTAGGCCATGTCTCACCCAAAACTAACACTTTTCTGGGTTTAGGGATATTCGATACTCACGAAATTTCTTTAGCACCTTTTCTAGATTAGATAAGTGCTATGAGTTAGGTCCATGCACGCACAGATCATCCAAGAAAATCTCCAGAAATTTTTGCAAGTACTCTTTGAATGTTGCCTGCATGACTCAATTCTTCGCTTTTCTGCATTAGCTCAGCCTTGGTCACCACCAGCTCCTCATCTTTCTGAATTAGGTCTGCTCGTATAGAATCATATCTACTTCCGAACTTCTTTGAGACCTTTTTCAGACTGACAAAGCTGCTTGGGTGTCTGACAGCAATGTGCCAAAGGTCTTCAAATATAATTCTTTATAAGAGTTACTTTTGGAAGGATTTCCTTTTGATTTTGTTGATTTTTCAGCACTCAAATCCAATTTTCTATTTACTAGGATGAAACTAACTCTCGCATGCTCTTCTGTGTCCTTGTCTCACTGAGATGGAACTTCAGAATTCTCTGCGAGAGTTCTTGGCCACTAGAACTGAAAATTTTGATAACTACGAGGGTTCTGATGGATTTTCTCACCTTTTCCTCACTGGGAACCTTCGCACTGGCACTTATACTGGGAACTAACTCTCGCAAGCTTCTTTGTGCCCTGGTCTCACTGAGATGTAACTTCAGAGAGCTCAGCGAGAGTTCTTATGAAGATCTGAATTTTTTTGGTTTTTTACAAGGTTTTTTTGAAATTTTTATGGTTTTTCTCTAATTTTTCAAAATCTGTTTGGAACTAACTCTTACAGGCTTCTATGCAGGTCTGGGACAGTACCCTGGAGCTGATGCCAATCATGCGAGGGTTGGTTCCCACTGGTTTTAGAGAAAACAAAATCTGATGAGAATTTTGTCTCTTTTCCCTCCAAAATGCTTTGTGTATTTTTTGGATTTTTTAAGGTTTTTGGCTAGATGTCAAGCCCTTAAAGGCTGTTTAGGGCCTCCTCTACCCTCTCACACCTCCTCCACTAGCTGTGAACAGTCCAGGCACATGAAAATATAGAAAACAAGCTAACTTTACTGTTGTAAAGCTGACTCAGGTGCACCCAGCGTGCCCTGTAAGACTCTAAGGGGTGACGCTCCCTAAGGTCCCAGAGCAAGTTAGAACGTCAAGGACTGAGCCTCCGACCTGTGGTGAGCCAGTCAAGTAGTCACAAGTCATGAGCTAGCTCTGGAGCTCGAGTCATGGCCTAGTCAGGAAGCAAGTTGATTCTGCCACCGGGACGGCTCCCGGGACCCATGCCTGGGAGCCAGACTGATTCTGCCAGGCTTGCCAAGCTTAATCAGCAAAATAAAAAACTAAGTCCCAAAAAGCGTGCTTTACCATAAAGCACTATGTTTCAGAACAAAGGGGGTGCGCCGAATCACAGCAGAACTATAGGGGGAGTCCGACAGGCAGAAACTTGGGCAGCTCAACCAGCGCTTGGAATCCAATCGTCAGGTCTCAGCTCCCTCTACCAGCACGAGCCAGGCACAATGCCCAGCACGTGTTGGTGGCCCCGAGACCGGTCAGTCTATGTATGAATGTAACCTCTTCCAAATCTAATAAAGTTGATCCTTGGGGATGATTACCATTTCGGTTTCGCCTCCGGGACTGGTCCAACTGGAAGGACCCTTACTACAACCTTTTTGCGTCGCTGGCGCCTAAGGGTCCCTGTCATCAACATGGGGCTTGCCGCTATGCCAATTGGTCAGTTTGGCGACCACTATGCCTTGGGTTTCATGTGTGGCTTGTCTTTGCCTTTGGTTACCTTTTGGGGACGGATTTTGGGTTGGCTTTCGGGTTGGTTGGGATTCCAGTTTTCTTAAGTCTGAATGGTTAAGCTTGTTACGTTTCTGAGTTGGCTTTTACGTAAGTGCATGATGGATGAATGTTAGACTTAAGCGCGTGTTGGGGAAACCGCTCAAATCCCAGCGGCCTTTGAGACACCGGCGCAACATGTGGTATCAGAGCCGACTAGCCGGTCAGCTACGCAAGTCTCACAGGGATGGCCACGTTTTGGGATTTGTCAAGACAACCGTTGCGCAAGGTGCTGCCCAAGGTGTAAGCACGGGTGTGTCCACGGTCGGGGTGGTCGGCAGAACAGGGGACTTGATGAGTCAAAGTGCTGCCCTCGAGGTGTAAGCACGGTCAGTTTCCGCGGTTTGGGCCTGGCGCCGTCTGCACGTAGGACAGATGAGGCAATGTGCTGCCATTAGGTTGGTGAAAGCACGGTCTGTGCCTTGTGGGGTGCGGGGTGACATATTCGAACTGTACGGGTTAACCATTGATACAGAGATGCTGCTCAAATTCGGGTGTAAAGCACGAGTGGTTAGCTGCCGGTGCGGGATAGCTGCCGATCGTTTAGCTATGAGGGCTATCGACCAAAAAGTGGTGGGGCGTGACTGAGGCAATGTGTTGTTTAATGGTGAAAGCACGGATGGTTGGATGGATGTTTCCCCGTGGACTAATTCTGTGATATATTTGTGTGGGCGCGGTTAGGCAAAGGTCCTACGTCCGGTCTCAAGGGGAATGTGGCTTGAGAGGGATCCTCTGTGTTTGCTTTGGTTGGTATGTTCGTTTGTGGTGTGCTAGTTTGGACCTGAATAACCCCTGATTGCTTAACTTCTTCCAGGTGATCTGATCTAGTTGGGAGTTGAAGGAGGAATTTACATTTGTGGGTGGACGACATACAAGTATGGAAAGGAGCTTCCATGGGGCAACCCCCAAGATTGGTTCAAGATTATTATTCCTATCCGGAAAGATCACGGGGAGGAAGTCAGATTTCATGATCGACTCCAGAGCTTCACATAACTATATTTCAAGGAGCGTAGTGGAACAGTTCAGCTTGTCGACCAAAAATGTAACATCAAGGCTCAAGGTAGAAACAGCAAAGGGAGCATTGGACGTAGACAAAGCAACATTGAACATCCCGGTGCAAATTGGGAGATGGAAGGCTAAACTTAGCTTTCTAATTTTAGAGATGGATGCCTTCGATGTAATTTTGGGCCTTCCCTGGCTAAATGAACATTGTATTGCAGTTTTGGGTAGGAGCTCAAACTTGGTTCTCTTGGATTACAAGGGACAGATCTGTATGACAAAAGCTCTGCCTAGAGGGAACGCGAAGGGCACCGATGTTGAACAAAATCTGGTTGCTGCATCTGTGATTAAAAGCATGGCGAAAGGGAAAAGGTCAAAGTGCTTTCTTTGTATCTGCAGAGAGGTTCCAGAAGGGAAAAACGCACAATAGAAAAACTTGCCAAAGGAGGTGGCAGATTTGCTAGAGGAATTTAGCGATGTGTTTCCAGAAGAACTCCCAACTAAGTTACCTCCTCGAAGACCAGTGGACCATAAGATTGAGTTGGTACCAGGAACAGAACCAACTTCACGAGCACCTTATAGGATGTCCCAAGAAGAGTTGGTGGAACTGAAACGACAACTTGGTGAATTGATAGACAAAGGATTCATTAGACCCAGTGCTTCGCCTTTTGGAGCCCCTGTACTATTCGTGGAAAAGGCGGACAAGACACTGCGGATGTGTGTGGATTACCGCATGCTCAACAAGGGTACCATCAAGAACAAGTATCCCATGCCTAGAATTGATGACCTGTTCGACCAGCTCAAACATGTCAGATATTTTAGTCGAATAGATCTTAGATCTGGATATCACCAAATTCGAATAGCTAAAGGCGATGAGCACAAAACGGCTTTTCGAACACGGTATGGGAGTCACGAATTCAGGGTGATGCCGTTCGGTCTAACAAACGCACCAGCCACTTTTTGCACGTTGATGAACAACATTTTTCAAGACTGCTTAGATGAGTTTGTCATTGTGTACATCGATGACATCTTGGTGTTTAGTCGTAGCCTCAAAGATCACATTAAATATTTAAGGACTGTCCTCCAACGACTAAGGAAGAACATCTTGTTCGCGAAAAGAGAAAAATGTGAATTTGTGGTAGAGGAAGTTGATTTCCTTGGACACGTTATAGGCTACGGACGAATTCAGATGGATCCTAAGAAGATCAAGACTATCTTGGATTGGCTGGCTCCTAAAACTGTTCATGGCATCAAATCCTTTGTGGGCTTATGTAACTTTTACAGGAGATTCATTGAGGCATTTAGCAAAATTGTGGCACCACTGTTGGAGCAGACCAAGACTCATCTGAAGATGACATGGACACCGGAATGTGAAGCAGCATTCCAAGAACTAAAACAACGGATCACTCAAGAACCCATCCTTGCCTTACCGGACTTTAGCAAACCTTTTGAAATACATACAGACGCGTCGAACTTTGCTATTGGGGCCGTGCTGATGCAAGACGGAAAACCTGTTGCATATTTTTCAAAGAAATTGAGTGACGTAGAGCGACGATGGCCAACTCATGAAAAAGAAATGGTCGCAGTAGTTCAAGCAGTGGAGCATTGGAGACATTATGTGGCAGAAAAACCCTTTAAGGCGTTCACTGATAATGTATCACTCAAGTACTTCTCATCCCAAGCTATGCTCACGCCAAAGCAAATGCGATGGCAAAACTTTCTCTCAAAATTCAATATAGACATTGTACACACGGCGAGAAAGAACAATGTGGTGGCGGAACGCACTAAGTAGACAGGAACACTTGATGGCAACAGTGACAACTCAGGTGACTGACCTACTCCAAGAAATCAGGGAGAATTATGGTGCAGATGCGTTGGCGAAGGACTTAATGATCGAATTCCAGCTGGGAAAGCCTCATAAACATTTCACTTGGAAAGATCAAATGGTTGTTTATGAACAACGCAGAGTATATGTCCCAGACAACATCAACCTGAGGAAGAAAGTCTTGCGAGAACATCATGACGTACTAGCCGCCGGACATTTAGGGGTGAATCGCATGTATGAACTTCTCAAAAGAGGCTTCTATTGGCCAGGTATGTGGGCAGACGTTGAATCCTATGTGCAAACATGCTCGACATGTCAACAAGTGAAGATGGAACCACTAGCTCCAACAGGACTACTCCAACCATTATCGGTACCAGCATACCCATGGGATTCGGTGAGCATGGATTTTATTGTTCAACTACCACGGTGCCAAGGCTTCGACTCAATTTATGTGGTGGTTGATCGCTTTTCAAAGCAAGTTCATCTAGTACCAACTAAAAGTTCAGTGACAGCTGAAGAAGTGGCAAGGTTATTTTTCAAATGTGTCTTCAAATACCATGGCCTACCTAGAACGATTATCTCTGACCGAGACACCAAGTTCGTTGGAAAGTTTTGGACTTGTCTATTTCGCCTCGTGGGAACTGGACTGGATTTTAGCACTGCATATCACCCTCAGACAGATGGGCAAACGGAACGAGTCAATCGACAGATTGAACAATATTTACGAAATTATGTCGCTTGGGACCAATCCGATTGGGTCAACTACTTGGATATTCTCGAGTTTGCACATAACAACCAAGTGAACAGATCTACTGGAAGGGCACCCTTCGAGATAAGCAATGGTCGGCTACCGATTGTTCCAAGCTCTTTTCTTACAGGCGTGCAGGAAACACCAGTACCTATTGTGGAGGAATTCATCAATGAGTGGCACACAAAGCTGACAGAGGTAAAGTCATTTTTAGAGCAGGCACAAAGGAGTATGGCAGCTGACGTAAACCCACATCGACGAGAATTGGAATTTGAGGAAGGTGATCAAGTATGGCTGAACACAAAGAACATTGCGTTACCAAAAGGTTTTTCTCATAAGTTCGTTCGACCTTATGCGGGACCATATTATGTCACCAAGAAGATCAACCCAGTGGCTTACCGATTGGTGCTGCCGTCCAGCTTGGATATACACAATGTGTTTCATATCTCATTACTCAAACGGTACAAACCAGATGAGCGATTTGATCGGCAACACGAACTCCGTCACCCACCAACGACACTTGATGATACAAAGAGGCAGCTTGTACCAGAACAAATATTGACACATAGAAAGCGAACTAGCATTCAACGTGAATATCTAGTGAAGTGGCTACGGGCTCCACTTATTGAGGCTTCTTGGGAGTAGGAAGACAAAATTAAGGAGGAAAACCCTGAAGTACTAGCAGATTATCTGCAGAAGAACCAATGCAATAGCCGTTTTCCCAGATCGGCACACACAGCACTACTTGGCGGCATGCCTCCTACATAAATATTCATGGCCATTCTGAAGTTCAAGGAACTTCCAGGTATCTTTCTTAAAGTTTGTCAATAAATCACTTGCAGCTTTACACAGGTTTTACGTAAGTGAACTTTATCTACACTTTTCCTGTGCTATTGCCAATGTATTTTTTTAATTCAAAGTTGTTAAGGCCGGTGAATTAAGCCCGTGCCATACGTCCTAGGTCTAGTTTGGCCCTGATGAGGACATCAGCTTTTTCAAACGAGGGGAGGATGTTGTAAAGCTGACTCAGGTGCACCCAACGTGTCCTGTAAGACTCTAAGGGGTGACGCTCCCTAAGGTCCCAGAGCAAGTTAGAACGTCAAGGACTGAGCCTCCGACCTGTGGTGAGCCAGTCAAGTAGTCACAAGTCATGAGCTAGCTCTGGAGCTCGAGTCATGGCCTAGTCAGGAAGCAAGTTGATTCTGCCACCGGGACGGCTCCCGGGACCCATGTCTGGGAGCCAGACTGATTCTGTCAGGCTTGCCAGGCTTAATCAGCAAAATAAAAACTAAGTCCCAAAAAGCGTGCTTTACCAGAAAGCACTATGTTTTAGAACAGAGGGGGTGCGCCGAATCACAGCAGAACTATAGGGGGAGTCCGGCAGACAGAAACTTGGGTAGCTCAACCAGCGCCAGGAATCCAGTCGCCAGGTCTCAGCTCCCTCTACCAGCACGAGCCAGGCACAATGCCCAGCACGGGTTGGTGGCCCCGAGACCGGTCAGTCTATGTATGAATTTAACCTCTTCCAAATCTAATAAAGTTGATCCTTGGGGATGATTACCATTTCGGTTTCGCCTCCGGGACTGGTCCAAGTGGAAGGAACCTTACTACAACCTTTTTGCGTCGCTGGCGCCTAAGATCCCTGTCATCAACATGGGGCTTGCCGCTATGCCAATTGGTCAGTTTGGCGACCACTATGCCTTGGGTTTCATGTGTGGCTTGTCTTTGTCTTTGGTTACCTTTTGGGGACGGATTTTGGGTTGGCTTTCGGGTTGGTTGGGATTCCAGTTTTCTTAAGTCTGAATGGTTAAGCTTGTTACGTTTCTGAGTTGGCTTTTACGTAAGTGCATGATGGATGAATGTTAGACTTAAGCGCGTGTTGGGAAAAAAGCTCAAGTCCCAGCTCCCTTTGAGGCGCCGGCGCAACATTTACCCAAAATCCACCTAAAAACACTCTAAAAAAACAAAAATAACTAAAAAAACAACTAAACTAGTTAGTGAAAGCCTATCCCCGGCAACGACACCACTGTAGGGTGTGTATAATAGTCGGTGAGCAGCCGTTCCGCTTGTCAAAGAGGGTTAGAACACTTAAATAGGACCCTAACCTAGCTTAGATGCTACTTTTAGTTGATCTCTACGTTTTACACTAATACTACCACCTTTAACACTACCCCCACTAACCCTACTCCACTAAACTAGCATTCAACATGGTTTGTAGTGAAAAAGAGAGGGAGAGAGAGAGAGTGAGAAGGATAGAAGGAGCATAGAAGGTAGAGGAATAGAAGAATAGAGAGAGAGAGGGAGTGAGAAGGGAGGTTAGCTCACTTGCTCATTATACTTGCTAAGGGAGAAACATAAACTATTGAAACCAAAAAGCATGAACTTGAAAGCAAATGGAAAACAACAATAGCAATAGCAAGCATTGAATAGCAAATGAGGATGCTTCTCTTCCAAAAATGGTAGAGTTTTCTCCTTCTCATTAAGCATGGAAATATGGTACAAGAGGTGTCTTTTTATCAATGGGGAAGGCCCTTGTCCCAAAATCCTATCGGCTACTTCTAAAAATATCTACACTAATCTTGTCCATTCATTATGGACCCAATTTAATCCAAGGGTCTTAAAAAAGTACACTTGATTTCACATGATTCATGTGAGTCTTAAATTGGACCCAAATTGGAAAGTTTTTCTCTAAGTTTACAAACTTGACATTGTGGCCTCAAGTTTTATTTTATTTACAAAAAGGCCCAAGTCCTTTATTCTATCTACAACTTGACTTGCGTGCTCATTGGGCCATGGGCTTATACACGCTGGATGCCAGGCCCTCGCAACACATTTTATTAGCCAATATTACTTATTTACAACATGTTGGGAATACCCCCAACAAAACTGACAATGTGGATTGGAACCAGGCATTAGCAACTATTGATTGCACAACAGACTACACATGTAACCATGATGAAAAATAATAAGTGAGCATTACACCTCCTGATGAGAGTATTCTTGATAAGCCAATTACGTATGGTGCAAATATGATGAATGTGGCTTGAATTTTAGTTGATCCAATTCAATAGAAGATGCACTCATACTAGTTAGTCATGCTTTATGTTATAACAAGGAGGCTAAGCTAGCTGAGGAGCAAGTTTCATGCCATATGGATCCAACTAGATTTGGGGTATGTCAAATTCCTGATTAACTTCCACCAAAGCAACCTCAAACAGTTATTTATAAGGATGTCAAACCTGCTTCAGCTATGACAAAGAAGCAGACAAAACAAAAATACAAAAAAGTTCTCAAATCGAGTAATCTCCCAAATGAGGCAATTATGAAGGTGGATTATGAGATCAGTGACCATGTTGTTTCAACACAACAGTTGAAAAAATGAAAAGAGAAGATGAATCCAAATGTTGATAAGAATGATTCCTGTAGTCATAATTCAAGAAAAACAAAATCTTCTAGGCAACGAAATCAACTTTCAAGTTAAAAACCAAGATCATACTGTTGGAGCAAGAAAATGAACAAGAATCACAACATGATGTGTTTGAACGATTCAAAAACTATACTTTGAATGATATGGTAATCGTGTTATTGAAAGTTGAGAGGGAACTCGAAGAAAGCAATCCAAAAATGTAGGAAGTATATGATGGACCAACTCAAACACAACCAATGAATTTGGCTAAACTAGGAAAGGAAGAGAAGATAATCCATGTGAGAGTACAGTTGTCTTCAGCCCAATTATCTGAGTTGTGAAAACTACTAGTAAAATTAAAGATTTTTTTCTTGATAGTATTAAGATCTTAAGGGCATTACTACTTCGAAAGTCCAACATACTATTCGATTGGAACTAGGTGTTATTTTGAAAGTGAGTTGATTCTATTGATGCAATTGAAATCATGTTGAGCTCATAAGAAAGAATTGTATAAGCTATTGGATGCTAATTTCATTCATGAAATTGAGCATACATGATGGGTATCCTCGATAGTAATTGGGCCAAAGAAGAATGACAAGATTTGCATCTGTGTGAATTTAAAGACATTGAATGTAGTTGCACGCAAAAATCATTTTTCACTACCATTTACTAAGAGTGTATTGAATCACACTGATGGAAATGAAGACTATAGTTTTTGGATGGATTTAGTGATTATAAAAATCAGGTTAAAAAGAGCACTAGATTGATACAAGACAACATTTGTCACTGGCTAGAGATCAATGCATGCTTACAAAGTTATGTCATTTGGATTGTGCAATGCTTCAAGTACTTTCCAATGAGTCATGCAGTTTGATTCCAAAGAATACTTACAAAATTTCTTAGAAATCGATTTGGATGATCTTTGTGTCCATGGGATGGATGAAGACCATTTAACTCAACTTGAAATTTTGTTGTCCAATGTGCAAAAAAAAACCGTAGACAGAAGATCCAAACCTCCACAAGAAATGGGTAACTAAGCCTTGTTCCGAGCTGAAAGAGTCTCCACACCATCCAAAAAACCAGGGCCCAAAAGACAGCCAAAAACATCCATAATAGAGTTGTCAAAGGAGGAGAGAAGATGCAGAAAGTCCAGAGTAGGGGGGAAAGTCCGCAACAAATAAGAAGGACGCTGGATAAAGCAAGATGTCAAGATGCCAAACGTGACCTGAGTGTCACCCACCAACCGGGGAAGCAGCTCTGAATGAGCAACATCCTCCTGGAGAGCCTCACTAAGAAAAGCAGAGTTGAAGAAAGTAGAACGAAAAGGAACACCCAAAATGCGAATGTCATCCGAAGGAGCAAGGAAGCCTTGAGAAGGAACAAAGTCCAAGGGAAGACCTGCTGGAGACCACACTAAATACTTGCGAGGTTGAATAGAAAAACCAAGAGAAGCCAGCTGCTCAGAGAAATGATGAAAGAGTCGAGCACTGTAGGAGCAGGACCAACAATATGAGTGTCATCAACAACCGAATGGAAACACAAGTTGCATGCTGCACTTTGGGCATTTTGAACTGCTTAGAAATTTAATGTCAATCAAACGCTTTTCCATTTGGTTTATGGGATTTAGATGATCATTTTAGTTCCTTGGCTACGAAAATGTGTCCATATTTAATTTTATGCAACTATTGTCAAATACAAAATTTTGATAGATGCCCAACACTCGTGCAATCGAGAGAGAACAAGAACTTGGTTGGGCTGGGTTTGGTTTAGGTTGGGATGGGGCTGATTTAGGCTTAGGCCCACGGCTGGGTTTAGGTTATATTGGGGTGAGGTTAGGGTTAGGGTTAAGTTTAGGGTTGGGATGAGCTAGCTAGGATTGAGGCTGGGCGGGGTTAGGGCTGGGGCTAGGGTTAGGATTGGGGTTGGGTGTAAGAATATGTGCCATGTGGGTAGAACGAGTTGCACACAAGATGATAAGTCTCGCTTGGTCCAGCCCTTCTTCCAAACAGCAAGCCTCCTGCCTCTCTCGAACCAGGTAATCGTTAGCTTCAGTCAGTAATTCAAGCTAGTGATACCAAAAACATGTCTTTCAATACCAAAAAGCATTCATTCTAGTGATTACACTGGAATTTCCAGCTCAAATTTGGCATATATATTCCCAAACTGCATGAATTTATCCATGCCTGCCATAGTTATCTGATTAGCGGTCTGACAGTGCGTTGCTTGTTATACAGTGAGTATGAAGTGTTTTCAGCCTTACTAGCAATGACCCATCTCAAGTTGGTTTTTCTTCTGAAGAACTTCTGCTGCTTGAGGTTATCTTTGCAGGTCTGGGCAGTACAATTATGATGGTAAGTATGTTGGGGCTACAATGGAAGCTATTCATGCGGATTTGGAAGATACAATGCTGAAAAGGGACGGTTATTTCATAAATCATGCTCGTGTAAAGCTTGGCTGCGGACTTGATGTTTACAATAAAGGGAAAGACCTGCTGAAGCAATGGAGGTAGAATACATGAATTTTTTTATTACACAAATTCAGCTGTAGGATTGTCTCAACGGAATTCACACAATCTGCTGGCAATGGATCAGAAGACATATAGCAGCTGAATTGCAGCTTAGGTACCAAAGACAGTACAGAAGACTATTAGAGTACTTAAAAGAAGTAGCTACTGAAAGAGATGGCCCTCCTTGTGCAAACCATGGAGGGGAAGAGGGCAATCTTGCATAGTGAGTCTGTCTCCCAAAACATTGTGACCCTTTGAAAATATGTGACCTAGTGTGTTACGAGCTCGTAACCAGTGCCGAACCCTAGAGAACACAGATAGGTCAGATACCACAGTCAGGGTCGTGTCCAGCGTACATGACCAACAGGGCAAGACAGTGTGAGTAGTGTGCCCCAGCACGGTCCATAGCCATGGCGGGCCTAACACAGCCTAGGGACCCTGTCAGCAGGATAGGGCCCCCAGTTGGGTCCCGACGTGCAGTCGGCCACGTCAGTGCCACGTGGCCGACACTTGGCAGTTGCATGCTACCAGTCCTCACACTGGGCTAGGAGGGGCTTACTCTATATCAGGGAGTAGGCAAGGTTGGGTGGATCAGTTAGTGTTTGCCCTACTGTGGTGTTAGGATCTATTACACTGGTATCAGAGCCATCTCCATCCTAGGGAGTTCAGGACAGCAGTAGAGAAAGCTATCAGAAGATAGGAAGTGTTTCTCAGATTCTCAGAGAGGAATAGAGGAGGAGGATCGCTGTAGGAGCAGCCTTCAAACTTCTGATTTCCACTGAGAAATCACAGTAGCAAGGAGTTAGATTCCAAGTGTAGGTAACTCGCTGAAAAAACAGCTGTTTCTCACTGAGTTCAGAGGATTCTCTATAGTTTTCCCAGCGAAATTAGAGTAGGAAGAAGCCAGCACCTCCATCGCTGTACAGTCAGAGACCTACATCCGATTTCCAGGGAAAAAGTTACTGGTTCTCAGCGAGTTGGAAGCCAAAAAAGAGGAGCAGGGCCAGCGCTGCCAGTGCTTCTGAAAATCTGGTTTTTCAACAAGTTTTTGGGCCCCAACGTCAGAGATTTGGAGCAAGAGGATTCCTACCAGATCAGCGAGTAGGAGACTTCTGAAA
The DNA here is from genome assembly GCA_029204225.1 of Diphasiastrum complanatum. NCBI lineage: Eukaryota > Viridiplantae > Streptophyta > Lycopodiopsida > Lycopodiales > Lycopodiaceae > Diphasiastrum > Diphasiastrum complanatum. Next base: position 28,192,848 of record CM055109.1, on the reverse strand, counting down.
TTTCAGAACTCAGAAGGGTTTTTGGACTTCAGATTTGCCTTTTTGTGGACAAGTTGGATTGCAATCAGACCAGCGAGCTACTATCCTCAAAAAACCGGGAAATTTAGTACCGTTTTGAAGCCTCAAACTGGCATTTTTTGGAACAGCAGGTCTGAAATCTTTGGGAAAAGAGCTGAAAGGGTTCCTCTTCATTCTTTCTTTGGAAGTACAGTCCTCAGAAACAGCTAAGTCATCTTTCCTTTCCCTTGTACAGTTGTAAATTAGTCTTTTAGACTTTTTTCCTTCAGAAGTTAAGGTAGCTCTCTTTCAGTTTCGAAGATGACCACTCCTCAGGGACCTGATCAACCCCAGGAGAGAGGCTTCGACGAACTTGAAACAGAAGCCTTGGCTTACAGAAAAGGGAAGGAACCTATGGAAGTAGAAGAACAGGAACAGTTCGCCGAAGAACTCGACGAACTGGTTACCAAGGAGCAGTTCCTCCAATTGGTAACAGAGGTGGATGAACTGAAGCTGGCATTAGCCAATTTCAAGTCCAGTGTGGACGACTCGTTCGCTGAACTCAAAAACTTGATTTTGAGTTCCGCGAAAGGAAGCCTTCCCTCCACTTCTCAGTTATCCCCTTCTCCACTTCCATCAGTTTCGGGTGAGACTTTACGGTCTCACCCCAGTGTTTTTAAAGATTTAAAGCCTCCTACTTTTAATGGGGAAGAGAAGGATAGAAATGCAGATATTCTACAAACCTTCCTCAGCAAATGGAAGAACATTCATGCTCTTAAACAGACCCCTGACCATTTGCAAGCAATTGAGGCCAGTCTTTCTTTAGGGCCTATGGCCTATAAGTGGTGGTTAAATCTCCAGGAGTCTGGGCAGACTCCCCGGTCATGGAAAGCTTTTGAAGAAGCTTTCCTAAGAGAATTTCTACCAGAGAATGAACTTGATAGAGCCTGGGAAGCCTGGGAAAGAACAGTAATGGACAAGTCCCTCATCCAATATATCTCGCAGTATCGAGAGGCAATTTTAAAGATTAAAAATATGGATGACTATCAAAAAATCAGGGGATTTGTCCGTGGCCTCAAAGATGAATATAAAGTAGAGGTCCAGAGAAACTCGCCTACTACCCTTGAGCAAGCTCTCAGATATGCTCAAATCTATGATGATTCAGTGGGTAGGAAGAGAGCGAGACAACAACCACTTTCTGAGCAGCTTCCTCAGAAAGACTTTCAATTTAAAAAGAAATTTTTAAAAAGAAAGAAAGAAGATAAATTTAAAGGTGAAGCTCCTCAGAAACGCCCTTCACTCATACAGCCCTTAAAACCAGATGATTTTGAGAAAGCCAAACAAGAACGTTTGTGCTTTGTGTGTATGGGCAAGGGACACACAGTCAGACAGTGTCCCAAGGGGCCTTTCACTAAAAAAGATAAGAAAGATAAAAAACAAGTTCATCTTGTTCAGACTGTATGTTTCCCCAGTGACTCGGCAGCTTCCGAGATCAAAGTGTATCATGAAGATCATGAACACTGTTGCCAGCTGACCTCTGCAATGCTAGCGAGACCCTTCAGCTTTGGGCCGCATGACCTAGTACGTATGCATGGGAAAGTTGGTAACCAGTCAGTAAGAGTCATGGTTGATGATGGGGCAACCCATAATTTCATCAACCACACCCTGGTTAAAAAGCTTAAACTACCAGAAGTACCTAGTCAGCATAGGTACATAGTTTCATTAGCTAAGGGTGAAGATAAAAAAATATGGGAAACTATGGTAAGTAAGTTAAATCTTGGTATTCAGGGGTACCAAGATCAAATAAACTTTCAGATAATGCACCTGGATCGAACAGACATTGTTCTCGGGAGAGATTGGCTCTACAGTTTAGGACCTTCCCTCCACAGGAACTATCAGGAGAACACCCTCAGCTTTCAGTATAAAGGCCGAGAGATCCAGTTGCATGGGGAGCATGATGTTCCCAACAGCCCTATGGTCTGCAGTTCAGAGCTCTGTCAGCTAATCGGAGACGAAGACCATCAGGTATTCTTATGTGACTTTCAGTTTATTCCTGAAGTTTCTATTTCCAGTTCTATTCAGCAGAAAATCAGTAAATTAGAAACTTTATTGTCTAAATTTAAAGATGTTTTTCCTGAAGATTTGCCACATGGTTTACCACCTAGCAGAGAGGTAGATCATGTAATAAACCTAGTACCAGGTACAGCACCTGTTTCTAAACCTCCGTATCGGGTCAGCCGAACAGAGGATGAAGAAATAACTAGGCAGTTAACAGACTATCTTGGGAAAGGCCAAATTCAGACCAGTAGTTCACCATGGGCCTCACCAGTCCTATTGGTGAAAAAGAAGGAGGGGTCTATGCGTCTTTGCGTAGATTACAGAGCCCTCAATAAAGTCACAATTAAGAATAAATACCCTATGCCTCGGGCAGACGAGTTGTTTGATCAACTCGACGGGGCTAAGTTTTTCAGTAAAATAGACCTTAGATCGGGATATCATCAAGTCCGTATAAAATCGGAAGATGTCTCAAAAACAGCCTTTAGGACTCGTCACGGTCATTATGAGTTTAAGGTGATGCCATTTGGGCTCACAAATGCTCCAGCTACCTTTATGACCTTGATGAACAGTGTCCTCAGACCATACTTGGGTAAATTTGTAGTCGTATTTTTAGATGACATCCTCGTTTACAGCAAAACCAGGAAGGAGCATCTAAAACACCTCAGAAAGGTGTTTCGACTGCTCAGAAAGCATAAGCTTTATGCTAAACAATCCAAGTGTGAATTCTTCGTTGAAGAAATAGCATATTTGGGTCACATTATCTCTTCAGATGGGATTAAGATGGACCCAAATAAGGTTAAAGCCATACTCAGTTGGCTGAGACCTCAGAATATTTTGGAACTTCAAATCTTTCTTGGTCTGGCGGGATATTACAGACGATTTGTCAAGGAATATGCTCAGATAGCAGTCCCTATGACAAATCTCCTTAAGGGGAAGGGAAAGGAGTTCATTTGGGAGTCCGCACAACAGGAGAGCTTTGATGCTCTCAAAACAGCCTTAGCTACAGCACCAGTTTTAAAGGTCGTCGACCCCAATCAGCCATTTGTGGTCGAAACAGATGCTAGCGACTTTGCAGTAGGTGTTGTGCTAACTCAGGGTGGACGACCAGTTGCCTTCGAGAGTAAAAAACTCGAGCCAGCACAGACTAGGTATAGTGCCTATGAAAAGGAACTCTTTTCTATAGTCCATGCCCTTAAGACTTGGAGGCATTATTTGTATGGTGCCAACTTTGAGGTCCTGACAGACCATGAGAGTCTCAGATACCTTTGCAATCAACCTGAGCTTAGAGGTCGGAAAGCTCGTTGGGCAGAGTTGATGCAAGAGTTTGACATGTCTATCAGATATAGGCGTGGAAAATTCAATACAGTAGCAGATGCCCTTAGCAGAATGCCTATGATAAACGAGCTGAGTTTTACTCAGATTCGTAATGAGTTACTCGAGTCCTTGAGAGGGAAATGCCAGCATGATGCATTCTTCTCTATTATCTGGAATTCAGTCCAGAACAGACAGTTACAGACTCCAGAACCAGTTCCCGGGGCTGGTGCCAGTTCATCCAAGAATACGGCAGCTTCCGTTGAGGATGATAATGAGTCCGAGTATACGTCGTCAGATGACGTTGAGGATTCTGAGCCTGTATTACCCAAGCAAACCCCAGTGGTTGAGGGTCAGTTGACTCAAGGATTCAAATGCAAACTATATTCCATTCAGGATGAGTACTTGCTCTATAGAGATAGAGTATGTGTCCCCAATTCAGAGGATTATAGGCAGCAGGTCCTATATGAATGTCATGACAATCCTAGCGCGGGACACCCAGGCATACAAAAGACCTATGAGCTTCTTCGTAGGCAATTTTTCTGGCCCAGTATGAAAAAGGACGTCCACCAGTATGTAACCAGTTGCCAGAAATGTCAAGTAAATAAAGCAGAGCGTTTAAAGGCAGGAGGGTTGTTGCATCCCTTAGAAATACCAGCTGGTAAATGGGAGAGTATCTCCATGGATTTTATAGTAGGCCTGCCTAAAACCCAAAAGGGTAATGACGCTATATGGGTCACAGTTGACCGTCTGACCAAAATGGCTCATTTTATTCCGACCAAAACAACCGTTAGAGCTCCAGAGTTAGCGAGGTTGTTTGTAGACGGGCTATTTAAATTGTACGGTCTACCTTCCGGCATAGTCAGCGACCGGGACAATAAGTTTACTGGAAATTTTTGGAAGGCAGTATTCCATCATCTCCATACTAAACTTAATATGAGTACCACCGACCATCCACAGACGGACGGTCAAACAGAAAGGGTAAATCAAGTGCTGGAGGATATGCTTCGTGCATACGTCAGCAAGAGGCAGACTAATTGGGAGGAGTATCTCTCGATATTAGAGTTTGCTTACAACAGTACCAAACATTCAGCTACGGGATACAGCCCATTTATGCTGATGTACGGTTTTCAGCCACGCTCACCCACAGCTGTAAGGTTTAAACAAGAAAAAGTTGAAGCAGCCAGAAACTTTTTAGAAGACCTAAACCAGATGATAGAACATGCTAAGCGTAGCATTAGACAATCCCAGGATCGAGCCAGGCATTATGCAGATCCACACAGACGGGATGTGCAGTTCTCCACTGGTGAGAAAGTCTACTTGAGAGTCCCAGTTGACTCTAAAACCCTCAAATCAGGAGTGTGTACTAAGTTGTCTCCAAGGTATTGTGGTCCCTTTACCATCAGTAGGAGACTAGGCGAGGTCACCTATGAACTAGAACTCCCACACAGCAGTAAGGTTTTTCCAGTTTTTCATGTAAGTCAGTTACGAAAAGCCTTAACCAGATCAGATAATCTGGTAGGGGACAGTGTTCTAGTTCTCCCATTGGATCCTCAACAACCTCCACATGAACCAGAGGAAATTCTTGATAGTAGAGAGACGCAGACTCGTCATACTCTATACCGAGAATATCTGGTTAAGTGGAATGATCAGCCTGTTGAGAATGCCACTTGGGAAAGAGGCAGCGTCCTTCGCAAGATTTTTCCAGACTTTGTCTTAGAGGACCAAGACGGTTCTTAAGGGGGAGGGAGTGTTACGAGCTCGTAACCAGTGCCGAACCCTAGAGAACACAGATAGGTCAGATACCACAGTCAGGGTCGTGTCCAGCGTACATGACCAACAGGGCAAGACAATGTGAGTAGTGTGCCCCAGCACGGTCCATAGCCATGGCGGGCCTAACACAGCCTAGGGACCCTGTCAGCAGGATAGGGCCCCCAGTTGGGTCCCGACGTGCAGTCGGCCACGTCAGTGCCACGTGGCCGACACTTGGCAGTTGCATGCTACCAGTCCTCACACTGGGCTAGGAGGGGCTTACTCTATATCAGGGAGTAGGCAAGGTTGGGTGGATCAGTTAGTGTTTGCCCTACTGTGGTGTTAGGATCTATTACATAGTGAAAGATGGCTTTTAACTACAAAGGCATGGTGAATTTGGCCAAGATATATTTGATGTGGAACACACCCTATTTACCACAAACCATTCTTGATGACAAGGATACTTGGAAGTGGAAAAGACGTCTCTAATTGGATATTGGGAGCTCAATGCATTGTCTTTGCATATATCATTGTAAACGTCACCAAGTGTCAAAGAAGTGACGTTCGTCCTTATGTGTTATATATGCTTCTAGAAGAAAAATAACTTTACTCTAACCAAGGAAGGCTTTCCCTGCCCTAGTTGAGCAGTGGCACTCTACCTCATGCTAAATATAGGTCCAGGAAGTTGGTGTCACTTAGCATAAAAGTCTGCTTATGCTCAAAGAGTTTGGAAGTGTTAAAGACCATTGCTTTGGTTGTTTTCATGGTCACTGTTAAGCCCTCTTCTGACAAAGGCTGAGCAATGCATGGATGTCCCTCTCAAAAGAAAATGATTATAAGCATATGATCGCCAATGTAAGGATATAGAAATCAGAATATTCACCAATTTTCTTACCTCAACATTGCCTAATAATTTCCTCCAACTTGATCATATGTAGAGTGGTGAAGGAGAGGCATCTTTGCTTCACTTTGATAGCACTTTTGACTGCCTTATGGCATGTCTGGATCTAATGAGGCCTATCACTTGCTTGTTAGTTACACAATTTCCGATTAAGCATGTGGGACAATACTAATTCAAAAAAGCATTGGAAATACACAAAGCAATCTAATAGGCTCCCTCCCATTGGCCGCCTCATTAGTGCTCCTATAGAGTGAAGAGATGATATGTAGTACAATGATGTGACACGAATTTTCCAAGTTTGAAAGCAAGGGTTTATCATGCCTCTAATTCTCTAATCAAAATTATCTTGAGGATCGCTCTATATAGCTTACCTAAGAAATGACTTCTGATAATGGGATGGTAGTTATATAGTTCCATAGTTGTGGCCTTATTGAATACGACAAGTTTATTGGTTGATATTTTTGATAAAAGGCTGCAGCCAGAATACAGTAACTCGAACGTAATTCACATGTGTCATATCTCTTCAAATATTTCTGATTCAGTTGAATATGGAGTGATCACTTCTCAATTCTACATGTTTTCGGGGGAGAGTGTAAGATCATTACTATATGGGTCAAGCGAGCAACCCTATGAGTTAAATTACCACGTTTTGTCTTCTATTGTGAGGGTGGCACTTGAATCACCTAATTTTGGGGAAGTGCACAAGCCATTAGTGTAAGATCATTACTATTGGGTCAAGCGAGCAACCCTATGGGTTAATCTACCAATTTTGTCTTTTATTGTGAGGGTGGCACTTGAATCACCTAATGACAAGCCATTATAAATAAGAAGCTCCTGAAACTCTTCAAGATGTAGTAAGTGCTTCTAATGTACTATTATCAGGCCAATTTTTTTGCTAAGAATATGTGTACCAATTTACTACCAAACGTATCTCATTAAAGTGGATGCACTCATAAGTGATCCTCCATAATATTGTGTAGCTTAGTTTGCGATTTGGTTGTTGGAGCATTGAAATTCAAGAGCAATAAATATAAATTAATCCAGTAGTGTGGGCTCAAAATAAACAAGGTAGCTGAATGAATAGAGGCTGCCAAGTATACAAAATAGACTCTATGTCATACATTTAGCAATCAGAAACTTGTAATGATGATATGTATGCCAAATGAGCTAAATGTATGAGGGATGCTATTTATAAGGAAGAGTAAAGCTCTCAAAACGCACCAAGTAATCCCAAGCCTATTTCATAGACAAAAATTGTCGTGAATGTAGGAAAGCAAGAGACAAGTCACCAAGATCTAGTTATCAATCAATCTCCACAAGAAACAAGAGAGAAGAGGCTGGGCGCCCAACTCTAAGAGAGAGAGAGAGAAAACAGCAACAAGAGCAATGGAGAGCCAAACTGTATAAAATGGAATACACAATGAGCATCTAAGTACTCTACCTGGATGTGACCAAATGCCACCAAACCCAAGGGTTAACCACTGGCCCCTAAACAAAATTAGACCCCTAAGGACCCACGAGTCAGTACATGACCAAAATTGGGTCCAACTGAACTTAAGACAAACTTAAGATGGCCTAAATAACTAAATACCCATGGTTACACAAATCTTGACCTTTTGGGTCAAAGTAACCTATGGATTAACTTCAACATAGTCATTTATTTCTAACACCCTCCTTAAATGACAATGCAAAAACTGAAATCTTCACTATGTAACAAAACCAACACGTGGTATCAAATTTAAAGCTTTGCATAAAGCTTCAATTTGACTCTAGGCAACGCCTTAGTGAAGACGTCCGCAATATTATCCTCCGTAGGACAATATTCAAGTAAAATGTCGCCATCATGAAGTCTCTCCCGAACAAAGTGATAATGGATCTCGATGTGCTTCGTCCTCGCATGAAAAACAAGATTCCGTGCAATGGCAATAGCACTTTGACTATCACTCAAGATAAGAGTGGCTGAGGGCTCGCCAAACTTCATGTCAACAAGTAGTCTTCTCAGCCATAAACACTCTGTCGTGGCTGAAAATATCGCTCTATATTCTGCCTCACTAGAAGAAGTAGCAACAGTGGGCTGCTTTTTACTTGACCACGAAATTGCAGAATTATCATAAGAAAAAGCAATGTCCACTTGTAGAGCGTCTAGTGTCTTGATCTCCACCCCAATCTGAGTCACTAAAACCAACCAAACATGCATCATCACAAGCAGGAAAAACCAGTCCATGACTTCTTGTTCCTTGAAGATATCGAAAGATCCTCTTCAACGCTTTCAAATGTGATGTCATCGGGGCATGCATGAATTGACTCATGAGTGAGACACTATAAGAAATGTCCGGTCTTGAATTACATAGGTAAATGAGACAGCCAATAGCTTGACAATATAAAGTAGTGTCAAATGATTCACCATCACCTTGACTACTTAATTTCAGACCTGTCTCCATAGGTGTAGCAACCGGCTTGCAATCTTCCATCTTGAACCGCTTTAAAATCTGCCCAATGTAGCGTTCTTGAGAGATGAAAATTCCAGCACCTTCTTGTACAAATTCAAGACCAAGATAAAAGTGCAATAGGCCTAAATCTGAGGTTTCAAAAACCATACCAAGATCAAGTATTACGGCATCAATCTGCTGCTCATTACTTCCCGTAATAATAATATCATCAACATAAAGCAAAATAATGATGATATAATCTGAAGTATGCTTGACATAAAGAGTGGATTCGCTAGGACTATTAGTAAACCCTCGATCACAAAAGTAGGCATGTATCTTTTGATACCACATCCTCGGAGCTTGCTTCAGTCCATAAAGTGCCTTCTTGAGAAGACAAACTTTATCTTCTTGGCCTTCAACCAAAAAACCAGCAGGTTGTTGAAGGTACACTTCCTCATTGAGATCACCATTGAGGAATGCTGTCTTTATGTCAAGTTGCCGCAAACGCCAACCAAAGTGGGCAGCCAAAGAGGTTATTACCCTCACGGTAGTCATCCGAGCAGTAGGAGAAAAAGTCTCTTCATAATCAATCCCCTTTTGCTGAGCATAGCCTTTGGGAACGAGCCTTGCCTTGTACCTTTCAATGGTACCATCTGCCTTATACTTGATTTTGTAACCAATTGCCTTCTTCCCATGAGGAAGATCAACAAGAACCCAAATCTGGTTCTTCATAAGTGAGTCATACTCATCTTGCATCGCATCCTCCCAACATTTTACTCCCTTGGCCTGCTCATAGAAAACAGGTTCTTCTGCAACATCTCCATGAGATGTAAGATCTGAAAAATCAGCATAGTCCACTGATTTTGTAGAGGCACGTGTCTTTCCATCATAAAATGAACTTACTTTGCTGTCTCGCAAAGTCGACAACAGCCACCGTGGGACTGTTTTGGGCTGTCCAACAGCCATGTCTCTTCTTACAATTTGCTGTCCAAGATCTTCGGACACCGCACTTGGCTGTCCAAGATCTTCCAAAACTGGTCCTTGCTGTCCAACAGTTCCTGCAGGCTGATTTTGAGCAACAATGGGCGGTTCTTGATGAACATTAGGCTCTAAACTTGATGAGGTGTTGGGCAGGTCGAAACTGGTTGATTGCTGCCTCTTATCTTTAACAATAGAAGATGGTACCAAATCTGGAAAAACTTCAACATTCACACTATGTGGGCTGTCCCCCTTCAAGATATGAGTTGGGGCCACATCCAATGAATTCTTTTCATCAAAATGCACATCACGACTAACAATAATCTTATTAGTGCTCAAATTGAACAGCCTATAGCCTTTGCTTTCACTACTATAGCCAACAAAAATGCATGTAACTCCTTTATCTTCAAGCTTTGTACGAAGTTTATCCGGAACAAAAGCATAAGCCGTACAACCAAAAATGCGAAAGTGAGAGATTGTAGGCTTCTTTCCATACCAAACTTCATAAGGAGTTAATACTTTCAATGCTTTAGTAGGACAACGATTGCTTATGTATGCTGCCGTTATAACCGCTTCAGCCCAAAACTTGTGAGGCAGCCCCTTTGCTTTGAGCATGCAATGGGCCATCTCCATGAGTGTGCGATTCTTTCGCTCGGCAACACCATTTTGTTGAGGCGTATAGGGACTTGTCATTTGATGTAGAATTCCCTTTTCTCAAAGAAATGCACCGAACGTATTCTTAATGTATTCCCCTCCTCGATCGGTGCGTAGGGTCTTCAAAGAATGCCCAAACTGATTTTTCACCATTGCTAGAAAATCTTTGAACCGTTGAAAAACTTCCGATTTAGCCTTCATAGGATAGATCCATGTAAAACGGGAAAAGTCATCAATAAAAGTCACAAAATAAATGCACTTTCCAATGGATTCGGTCCTCATTGGACCACAAACATCACTATGAACCAAATCAAATTTATCAAGAACCCTTATAGTTCCATCAATTGGAAAAGGTTTCCTTTGAAACTTTCCAAGTATGCACCCCTCGCATACATGCCCTTCCGGGTGCTCAATAGTAGGAATGTCTTCTACCATATTAAATGTCTTCAGCTTCTTCAAACTTGCAAAGTTGAGATGCCCAAACCTTGCGTGCCACAATTCAACCAACTCCAATGATTGTGATGTAGAAACAACAAGACATGTAGAGGGAATTCGTCGCTCATAGGTATCCATAATGAATAAGCCAACATGCATCGTTCCCGAAACAATAATCAAGAGTGATCTTTTAGGATCCTTGACAAGACACTTATCTTCTTTGAACTCAACAACTAGTCCTTGCTTCAACATAGTTGAAACCGAAAAAAGATTCTTCTTGATTCCCGGAACATAAAGCACATTCTTAATGTACTTTTCTTCACCATTAGGCAAAATGATGGCTACAATTCCAATTCCATGAATAGAATAAGATGCATCATCCGCACATTGTACCTTACTTCCATTTTGCACTTTTACTAATTTAGTAAATGCTTCTTTGCGAGAAGTCATATGACGAGTAGCACCACTATCAATCACCCATTCAATGGGCTGAAAATCAGCAACTTGCAAAACAGAATCTGAATTCCTCATAGATGTAGTAGTACTAGTAGAAGCAATATTAGACACAAAAGCATAGTCTTGGTTGAAAAGATCACCACTAGCTTCAAGCTCTTGCTCCAAAGTAGCAAGTGAAGCACTAGTATCAATTCCTTTACTCTCCTCTTTCGCAAGCTTCTTCTTACAATCCTTGATGAAGTGCCCATACCTTTTGCAATAATGGCACTTCCCTTTCTTCTTTTGAGTGTTGACATCTTGACCTCCAACGGGCTTTTGCTCATCCTTGGAAGGAGGCTTCCCCTTTCCTTTTGACTTGCCTTTGCCCTTGCCTTTCGTGAAGAAAGCTTGATCTTGTTGAGTGTCACCCGCAAAGTTTTGCCTCGTTTGCTCCTCTTGAAGAAGCAGCCCAATAAGTTCATCAAAGGAGAGTTGCTGTTCCCTAAGAGAGATACTCAAAGATGAAACAAATGGAAGATAAGATGAAGGTAATGAGTTGAGAGTAATGGAAACAAATTGAGCATCCTCAATTATCTCATCAACATTGAGAAGCTCCTCACGAAGATCCTTGATCTTCGTCAAGTGATTGGTCACTTGATCCCCTTCTTGCATCTTCAACAAAGAAAGCTGATTTCTGAGATACACCACTCTTGCTGGATTTTTGACTCTGTACATAGTATAAAGTGTATCCCACGCACTTTTAGATGTCTTACAAGACCTAATATGAGGTAAGATAGATCTTTTCACAACAAGAGCAACCATAGAATGTGCTTGTGCATCCCTTCTATCCCACTTCTTTTGTTCTTCCGAAGATGGAGAAGATGATGTTGATGATGATGATCCACGAGGTGTAGGAGGTGCCAAAGACGGAGGCCTTTCCTCATCACCATTGACCAAATCCCACAGCCCTTTCGCTATGAGAAGATTCTTCATGTAACTCCACAAGGAGTAGTTTGTGCCATCCAACCGATCTTCACTAAACAAAGAACCGATAGCTTCCGATTCTTTAGCCGTTACCTCCAACAAAATTTCAGCTGCTAGTAGATAGAAAAGAGAGCCTTTCCACAACCAAACATACTCAAAAATTTGTAGCAAACAAAGAGCTGAAAATAGGAGCACAAGATATCTTTCAATCTGCAACCAAAGTGCCCAGAAGATAATGGATAGATGGCTGTCTTTCTGCACAAAAAAACTAGCTACTTGAAAATTAGGTTAGCTTCGATTGAAGCCTACACCGAAACCCAATTAGGAAGCCAAATAGTGTGATCAACACACACTCCAATAGGGCTGTTGAAAGCACCCTACTACTTGCTGAGAATCTGCAAATTTCCAGCCACAAGTTGACCTAATCCTGAATAGGGTTTGCTGAATTTTGGGCGCCCTCCTACACAAATGCAAACCTGTAAACAAAAACAGCAAGATAAGGAGACACCACAACCAAAAATCAGTTGCAGATTTTTGGGCGCCCTCCTCCAAACAAAACTTGCTGAAAACTGATTGCATAAAAATCAGATTTGAGATTCTGATTTTTGAGTGCCAAAAATTGCTCCTCCAAGATCTCTGATGGCCGCCCTCCTTCAATTTGAAAAGAGACAAAAAAGCTGATCCAAACTCCACTTGAAAAGATCAGCAAGATGCTGAAATTTCATAACAAAAAGCAGAGAAGCTCCTCTTCTGGTAGGGCGCCAACAAACAAGCTTGTTGCAGATCCGGTAGCTCTGATACCATGTAGGAAAGCAAGAGACAAGTCACCAAGATCTAGTTATCAATCAATCTCCACAAGAAACAAGAGAGAAGAGGCTGGGCGCCCAACTCTAAGAGAGAGAGAGAGAGAAAACAGCAACAAGAGCAATGGAGAGCCAAACTGTATAAAATGGAATACACAATGAGCATCTTAGTACTCTACCTGGATGTGACCAAATGCCACCAAACCCTAAGGTTAACCACTTAATAAATGTAGGGCACCCCCAAAAGTCAAGATAGGGCCCCTAAACAAAATTAGACCCCTAAGGACCCACGAGTCAGTACATGACCAAAATTGGGTCCAACTGAACTTAAGACAAACTTAAGATGGCCTAAATAACTAAATACCCATGGTAACACAAATCTCGACCTTTTGGGTCATGGTAACTTATGGATTAACTCAGCATAGTCATTTATTTCTAACAGTGAATGGCTCCCAAGCTACATTCGTAGATCTCTGAATAGAAGAAGGCTACCATTTAACAAGAACTATATACCGCTCGATTTATAATCCAAATAGTGTGGGTGAGAGTGGGCAACCGTGTTCCACCCCAATGGTGTGCCATATCTAATTAGAAATACATGCATAACTCTTGAACAAGCCACACACTTTCTCATAAAGTACCACCAACTAACAGCATGCTGGTAGAAAAGCCTAGGTCTTGTAATTTCTGAATAAGCAACAATCAAGGAATGAAACAAAGGCTTTCTTGAAATCCACGAAGTAGCAGTAGGCCCTCTCTTGTCTGTGTCTGGCCTGCTCAATTATGGATCCAAGTGTGAGGGTATGAATCCAGCTTGGCCCATCACATATGATCTCTTGGTCTTTGCCTTTGTGCTCATTGCGGACTGTAAGATATTGCCATATAGCTTCGCAACGATGTGGCCCGCTGATCATGATGGTATGTTAGTTATCCGGTCTCATGGGGTCACCATTCTCATGGATGCGGTGAATAATATTAGTGCACTAGGATGGAGGAAAGCTAGTAGTGACTCCTTTGTTGAGCACTTTGGCAAGGGCAAGCGAGAGCATGTTTGCAGCATGAATAAGGAGCTCCGACTAAGTCCTCAACATCATGTGCACGATGTGTCTTTAGTCTTTTGATGGCCGTGAGGACCATTTCATAAGTAAAGAACGAGAACTTGGATGGTCAAGGTGGAATGTTGATGGGCATATATGTGGGTATGGTTCATAGGGGTAAGTGGCATAGTCGGTCCATGTGCATAGATTTGTCAAGAGAAGTGGGGCACATGGGGTGAACTCATGCCAAAAGGCGCTAGTGCATGAGCTAAAGAGAAGGCCAAAAAACCTTCTTTCCCTCACTTCATAGGCACACTTTTTGACACGAAGTATGTAGGACTAGATGCGTTTGGCATCATAGAGGATATGAGGTGAATGTCTTTGTGCATGAATGGCCTGATGGTGGTTTGTTGATGCATTTGTGAGGAAGGTGGCCTATGTAGCCAATGGGCTATCATGTGGGAATTGATGGAGTAGGGTCATGATTGATTCTTGGTACACCCCACTCAAAGGTGTATTTCGGTGTACGGTTGAGGGTGTAGGAAGGGTGAAGGAGAGGTGTGAGTGGTCTGAGAGGGTGGTAGTAGAGATGCAAACATATGAGATGAAAGGATTTGAGATACTCAATGATGCCATGACTACTACTACGAGGGTATCACATATAGCTTCTAGACTTCGGCCAACATGCTAAGCCATTATAAATGGCTAGCTTGTGAGCTTCCCCTAGTTGCAGTTGGATGCTCACCGTAAGTAGTAACAGTTCCTGTGTTATTTGCAAAAGTCTTGGTAATGCCCATAGCATCCTCATCAATAGCATGCATGCGTAACTAGTTGGTAACGCGTCAATCTGTCATGAAGCAGTCCTAGTAGTAAAGTCAACAATGAATAATATGTGCCCTTGCTTTGAGTATCGGATAATGTCAGAAGATAGATCAATATATGGAGAATTGATATCCTCAGCAAAGGAAGGTATCTTAGGAGGACCCTTGTAGAAGACGAAGAGAGAGAGAGAAAGAAAGAAAGAGGCTTTATTAATGTCTTTTCATGCCAAAAGGCATGTAAGATGAAAATGAATACATGTCAAGTATGTGGTATCAATGGGAGCACATGAAACATCTTCAAAATAGTAAAGAAAGAGCACGTATAGTTTTAAATATTAAAATATGAGTGAATTGCAACATAAAATGTCTTGCTACAAAATATTGACATCATGGTATAATGGTATAAAACGCTATCGTCATGTCCTATTTTGTTAAAGAAGGATGTAATATGAGCTGTTGCTGGAGATATATTTGGAATGCACTGTTGATGTCAGTAGGGAGGTCATCTATGAGAGGTGTGTCTCCTTAAGTTAGGACATGTAGCTCTGATTGCAACATGGCTGTGAGTGATATGCTGTCTTTTGCCTTTGTGTGTAGGAATGCCATCATCATCATCTACCTTTGCAATTGTCTATGATCTTTTCATAGAGAAGAAGGATGTGATCTAAAGTTGTGTATCCAAATGACTTTGCTGATCTGGTTGACATAGGTCCCATCGCAATAAGAACATCTCTCGTACCATAAGTGAAACACAATGTGGGGCCTCATATGTTATGAGAGAACGCAACGTAATAGGCATGTCTCAGAATTTTATTAGTATCTCTCTCTGATCTCATAGTAGACTGGGCATATGAAAATAAAGTGATCCACAGACTCCACCTTGCCAAGGAACATAATTGGCAATTTCTGTCCACCTCGGAATACCTTGCAAGAATCTAGTCTCAATAGCAAGTTGGGGTGTTGAAACTTGTAGTTGTCCCAATATGAACCTAAGATCATGAGATAACCTTGAGTTCAAATAGTGGGAAGAATGGGAACCCTTTTGCAGTGAACTTCCAAAAGTGAGTCTGATAATATCCGGGTTTGACCCCTAACTGGTCTTGCCATGCTTGATCAAGATATGCTCTATGTATGGATCGTTGTCTGATATAATTGCGGGTACTCGAATGAAGATCTCTGATAGGGATGCCAAGTGTATCAAGTAAGTGGGAGGGTAGGGAAAACCATGACAACCAATAACCCAGGCTACGAAGATGTTCGGAGAGGTAAGTTTTTCATGTGTGTATCTTTGCTTAGAAGCTAGAAATATCTTGACTTGCAAAATATACATGACAAGCCTAAAGATGGCATCAAGCTGTAGAGATGAAGCTGCAAACTTTGCTAGAATAAGTAGATGGAGGACGGAGGGCTTAGCCCATATCGTACATGATAACATAGTAACTTAAAGATGTGAGATATTAGCTCAATCAGATGAGATGAGACATGTACATGATGCCTTTGTTGCATATAAGGCTATGGGGGTAACTGTGACATGTACTTTGCCTAATGTAATTGAAGACTGTAATTATTAAATTATAAATGGCTAAGTCATGGCCTGCGGAGACAATTGTAATTTGCAATGTAAATATTAGTTATAGTGACTAATTTTGAGATGGCTAAGGGGATATTGGGTCTCATGAGACTCTGTTGGATTGACCTCCTAAAAAGTAGCTAGGGTTGGCCGATCAGCATGACACATGTCGTATGCTTATTGGGACACTTGGTCCAGTGCATGAGTGACACTTGTCGAATAGTCAATGGATTGATCAAGAAGACATGTGTCATATACTCATTAAGACACTTGGTCTAGTGTATGAGTGACATGTGTCAGATAGTGTCACCAAGCTGCCAGCAGACAGAAAAGTAATTGACTGCAAATGGATCTTTAAGATCAAATACAAAGCAGACGACAGTATTGACAGAAGGAAAGCTCGACTCGTGGCAAGGGGGTTCTCACAGATTCCCAATATCGACTACTTCGAAACTTTCAGCCCAATCGTCAAGCACACCTCTATTCGATTGCTACTTTCATATGCTGCTGCAGCAGATCTTGAGGTACACCAGATGGATGTACAAACAACATTCCTCAATGGAGTTATCGAGGAGGACATCTACATGATCCAGCCAGAAGGCTACATCCTCAATGGTCGAGAAGACTAGGTATGCAAACTCCATAAAGCTTTGTACGGTCTGAGGCAATCATCCAGAGCATGGTTTCATCGAATCAACATGTTCTTGATCGATCATGGATTCCAACCTAGCTCTGTAGACTGTAATGTATATCTCAAAGCTGTTCATCAATTCTTTGTCATCACCACACTTTATGTGGATGATACGTTGCTGTTCGGCAACAATATTGCTTTGACAAAGGATACGAAGAGGATGCTATCCCTAGAATTCGAGATGACAGATCTTGGAGAAGCGCACTATTGTCTCGGGATTCAAATCCACAGAGACAGAAGTCCAAGACTTCTCTATATCACCCAGCAGAGGTACTTCTATAATTTGCTGATGAAATTCAATTTCATGAATTGCAAGCCTGTACATAATCCATGGATCCATGTATGAAGTTATTCAAGAAGCAGTGCCCTCAAACCAATGAGAAGGCGGCGGAAATGAAGGGATACCCATCTCAATCTATTATCGGGTCCCTGATGTATGCAATGATCTCGACTAGGCCAGATCTTGCATATGCCATCAGTTTCTTGAGTCAGTACATTACCAATCCTGGCATGATTTACTGGAAAGCTCTTATTAGAGTAATCAGATATGTACGAGCTACTATCGACCTCTGTATCTGCTATGGTGATGGTAATTCATCCGATGTCCATACTCTTCATGGATATACAGATGCAAATTGGGCAGGTGATGTTGACACTAGAGAATCCACTTCTGGATTTGTCTTCCTGTTCAACAATGGTCCGATATCTTGGAACAGTCCAAAACAGACCTCCGTTGAAATGTCATCTACAGAATCTGAATACATTGCAGCCTCTCAAGCTACCAAAGAGGCAATTTGGTTGAGGAATGTATTGTCTGATATTGGTCTCAGACAATCTGCTCCAACAATGATACAATCTGATAATCAGAGTGCTATTGCATTATCTATCAATCCTAGATTTCATTTTAGGAGCAAGCACATCAAAATCAGATATCACTACATTAGGAGCAAGATACTCAACAAGGAGGTAAGTCTGAAATTTTGCAAAACCCAATGCATGACAGCTGATATATTTACAAAAGGGTTAAATCAGGGAGCACACAAGAATTGAGATATCTTTATTGTCCTTGAATGTATCTCAATAATTTCTGAATTAATATAATCGCCATCTTATCATGCATGAAAGCATAGTAGTTTGCGTACGAGAAATATTGGCCCAATCTGACTTAGGAATCCTTGTACACCAACCTCATAACAGTAGGCGAGACCATGATGTCAAACATCTTGCTCTTACTCGGTGCATCTCAAATATACTTCTGGAAACAAAAACGCTCAAGACTAACCAAGGATGCGTGACCCTTCCTCACCCTAGCTGTTGCAGTTTGTCTCATACTAAACATAGGACTTGTGAAAAGATCCCAAGTATGTGTAGGGTTATACAATCTCCAAAGGCTGACCATCCAAAGGAAGACTCTGTCGCTACATATAGGCCCTAGAGGTGTTAAAGATCATGATCTGAGTCTTCTTGGTATGTACAGTCTCGTCTATCGCCAAATGTGTGTAGTCTATCCAGGTGTGTCTATAAACCCTTCGTTGTAGATGAAAGCAGTGCCACATCATCCGCATATAATAAGGCAAAAATAAGAATATTATCAAGTTCGACACCACCTCCCTGAGAGAGAGAGAGAGAGAGAGAGAGAGAGAGAGAGAGAGAGAGAGAGAGAGAGAGAGAGAGAGAGAGAGAGAGAGATGTATGTATAGGTTACTTATTTTTTGTTAGCATGCAGGCATTTCCAACTAGGTTGGGCATTTGTGGACCAGAATACTCCGATGCAAGTTGGAGAGAAGTTATGTGTTTGCAACCGTGAGCTATTTATATGGATCATGAACCCACTTGAAATCCTATTTTTGCGTGAAGATGGAAATATTTCAAAAACTACAAACCTGAAAATTACAAGGAAAAACACATCATCATTGAAGAGATCAAATCTAGAAGATTTTGCTAGTAGCAGGCTTTTTGCTTTTGGAAGTGGGACTCTTCATGGACACTTGTTGGTGTGTTACACTAATCACATGGTCATCCTTATTTGTTTTTTTAAGGGTATTTTTGTAGATTGATAGTATGTTTTTTTTTTAATTTCCCTTATTTGTGGCAAGAGTAGATTGTCTTCTTGATATGTGCACATTGGTATAAGCTAAGTCTTGGATTTACTATGCTCATTGTTTTTCTTAATAAAGATCAACGCTTGTCCTTCATTGGGAGGGTTGGTTTTCCTAAAAGCCATTTCTTGTGTGTGTGTGTGTGTGTGAGAGAGAGAGAGAGAGAGAGAGAGAGAGAGAGAGAGAGAGAGAGAGAGAGAGAGAGAGAGAGAGAGAGAGAGAGAGAGAGAGAGAGAAAAGCTTTATTAACGTCTTTTGGGCACCCATGGGTGCATAAGACCAAAAAGAAAATATGTACAAGCAACAGTGGGAGCATCATCCATAGGAGGACGTGGCCGTAAAATGCTATAAACTAGCTACGAATGAAAGTAGAACAAAGCAAAAGTGAAATAAGCCCACAACCTGGGCCAGGTTTAACAGAAGAACTACAGAAAAAGTACCAATGCCCACAACCTGGGCCAGGTGGAGAATAAGTACATATTAGCTTTCCTTGACTTTTTGGCATATAAATAGATCGAGTCCAAGGATAGTTATCAAAAGAAGGTGGAGGATCTAAACTATTACAATATGTCATCTACTTTATGTGGATGATGTGGTACTCCTAGCCAACATAAACATAGCTTGCAAATTCTAAATGCACTCAAGGGGTTTTGCGGAAAGTGAGGTCTTTCAAAGATCTTGTTTTTCAAACAATTATATTATCATCATGGACAAATTCGATACATATCTACATAGTTGATTCATGGGTGCTCTTTTGTGAGCACTCTCATTAGGTTCACTCGATATAGAATCTCTCTTCTATGCTCCCTTGCTTATGTACCTTCTAGAATCCCAAAGCTATTAATAAATCAAACTTGCCTCCATCAGGGCCCACTGTACACTCCACTCAGTGGACACTTCACACTTACTTGGGCAATTTTGTTTGACTACTACCTTATAAATCTTTCTAGCTGCGACTCCTTTGGGAGTCCTTACACTAGCCAACACGTCGGTATAGAGCTGTCCAATTGCCCTTTTAAGTTCATCTGGAATGTCAATGTCTTTCGTGCGTTTCCATAGCCTTTTCTTTGGCACCATATCAAAAGCTTTGTGGAGTCTACAAAGCAACAAAGCAATTTGATCTAATTTGGCCAAGAATTGAGAAAGTCATGGCCAACAATTTGTTTGCAGCTAGTTTTGGCAATCTTTCTTGATTTTTCAATTTTTGGGCCATTTGACTTTTTGTCGGAACTTGTTGATTTTGAGTTAGAGGAGTTGTAGATCTTGTTTTTGGCTTCTTGAAGGCATAAATTTTTCATTTTGGATGAGTTTTGATGAAGTTATAACATAGTTGCAGCGCAATTCTGAATCGCGATCCCGATTCGCGATTCGGGATTTTCCCATAATCGTGTAGAATCGTTTTTTTTTTTTTTGAAATTCTTTTATGCAATATGGGTATCAGATGAAAGCTCTGATCGAGGGGAATATGATTGTGTAGTTTGCCGACTGTTTCAGGTGCAGGATGGTCCCTTTTAGGTGTATTAACTCCTAGGTTTACAACTTTACGCTATAGCTGCATCCCATATAAAAAAAAAGATAACACATTGGGGCATTCCCAATGAACATAGCAGGAACCTCCCTTTCTCTGATTCTCCCTCTCTCTATCTCTCTCTCTGATCACCACAAACGGAACTAAAACCATGCTGAACAAAAACCTAGCTGAATCATTCTAAACTTCAGCCTTAAATGAAACAATTTTTGACAAAACAACCATACTCTCTCTCTCTCTCTCTCTCTCATAAATCATAAACCGAAATCATAAATCATAAACCATAAAACCGAAGTTTCTGAACTAAAACCACAAAGAACAATACTGAATCACGACAATGCTGTGAATAGGATCATCATAATATATAATATCGGGCCACATGGCACCAAAAAGGGGTACAATGATGTTCCATGAACGTAATGAAAACTATACAACTAAGGCTCGTCAGAGTCATGGTAGGATAAATCATCCGAATCTGTGGACTGCAGGTCCCATGGGTCCGCAGATGAATCGGAACTGGAGGGAGCCATATGCCGTGGTGTGGTCCTGGCTCTGCTGCGTGCTCTGGATCTCTGCTGCGTGCCTTGGCTCTGGACCACCCCCCTCCCCCTGCCTCTACCTCTACCTCTGCCTCTGCCTCTGCCTCTCTCCCCTCCTCTGGCCCCCATCTGGCTGCCCCCAGCCTTGTGTCTACTCCGTCGTGCCTGTGTGTCAGGTGGCTGTGACCCTACGCCCTGGGATGGCCCTACCCACTGTGATGATGCCTGGCTGACGGCTGCTTGTGATGCTCCACTCCTGTCTACAAAAAGAGTACTCAGCCCCCCCTCCCAGAACCTCTAGGTCTCCCCCTAGGCCTACGTGCAGGAATGGCTGGCTCCTCCTCTGTCTCTGCATCAGGGTCCACCAGCAGGGTAACGGCTGAAACTGACGCTGTAGGAATCACTGTGGGCGTGACGAAAGGTTTTCTAGAGCCAAACTATGCTCGATTTGGTTGCCTACAGCTCAATGTCAACAATTGCAAAAAATCAAGCCTACACTTACCAAATATCGAAAATTGGTCGTTTCGCTCTCCACAAAGCTCAAACCCACCCGGCACCGTGCACACCACCTCCGTATCGCCGAGTAGATGCCTGCCAACTATTCACTTGCGAAGATTGGATGCCCACAGCTCTCAGAATTTTTTTTGCCTCCTCCACTGCTGGCGCAGTTCTGTCCGCGAGGGGGCGGCCCGAAATCAGGTAATGGGGTTTTTTTTTTACGTGATTCTTTATCACGATTCGCTGCAGCGAATCGCGATTCGCAGAATTCGCAAAGCCAGCGAATCGCGATTCGCTGCAACTATGAGTTATAATAAGAAACATACATGCTTTTCTTTGCAAGTATTTCTTTTCAGTTTACATCGAGTTGTAATGAATGCCATTTACAATTTGGAGGCTTCCACATTGAAATTTTTGAGTATTTCTCATAAAACAAATTTTCATCATTCACGAGCCATCTGCACCTTCATGTTCTGCCAACTGCCAATGTATCTTTGCGAAATATTTTGTTGTTGTCATCATTTGGCAGCTGTACTTAGGCATACCTTTGCCATTATGATTGTGCCTTTGCGATTAATGAATTAAATGAAAGGGGTGAATTGTTCACTAGGGTCTATCATTCTCCAAGAGTGAGGAAGAGAGAGTAGATGGAGAGGGATTTTAAAGAAAATTTGCTTGTGTAGGCCTGAGCGAGCTCTTATGCTAGCCCCCCAATGCTGCTTCCTTGCTATGTTTTTGCAAGTCACAAATTCATTCGCTTGCCACCGGTGACTAGTGAACTCCCTTCATCTTTGGTCACTTGGAAGAGTGTAGCATGTCTTCCCTGCAGTGCCAGAATCCTTGCTGCAGCCTTTCCTTAAATTTTTAGTCACATGTGAATAAGATACGTGCTGCCACCACTCCTCTTGCTATACCCCACTAGCACCCTTTCTCTAGCCCACACAATTAACAACATTACCTCTATGCCCAAATCGGTCTATATTGGCATTTGTTCATTTTCCCATCTTTTAGAAGCCAAATTAGAGCTGAACTGAATAAAAACTTTGGCAGTGTCTTCATGCATGCATGCCAAGGCCAATAATATGCAGTTAACGCAAGAAATAGATTTTCAAGCCTGATTAGTGTCCAAGGCTACTGTACTAAGACAATTTAGGGGGAATAGCCAATGTTTAACATTATTAGACATAGCTCAAATTTTACACTTAAGGTATCAAAGGTCAGCAAGGCTAGGCCAGTTTCCATTTCATGGATAGACATCAGTTAGACCAACTATTGGCCTATACTTTTGTTATAACTCCCATGGATCTCTAATGGCTTTGAAGGCTGACACACACCCCATACAAGTGATGACGCATGTAACCGCCCATCGGTAGGGTCACTACTGAGTTATCGATGCTGTCATGCCCGATCAAGCCTCCAACGATAGTTGACATTCCATACCACCAGCCATCGCACTCGGCTCTCCCTAGCCTACATCTCCTGGCCTGGAGATACATCCTGGCTATTGCACATGCTCTCCATCCACCAACTTCCGGGTAGACTGAGTGAATGACAAAAGGGAAGCCCCACCTCTATATAGGCATAACATAGTGGGTCCCATCAAGCACGGTCCCGCCGACGACACGTGACCATCTAGGATGGTGACTCGTGGCATTCAAACACTTCGATAACGCCAAACCTGTATCCTGCTCCTTGCGAAGCCGTCACTTAAGGGCTTACTGTTATGGTACATGACATTCTTGTCAGGATAGCATAACCACGAGGAAGGCAAAGCTAGTTTGATCCACCCAACCAACGCACTCTCTTATAGAATGCCCCTCCTAGCCCAGTGTGAGGTTGCTGTGGTAGGTGGTAGTTGCTGCTGACACCCACCGTTCATGCTACATGCATGGGGTACAGATGCATGTGGAATTCCAGTCCACTGCTGAAGGACTGGATGGCCCCCTACTGTCAGGCATGTGTCTGCATGGGCATTATTAGCCCTCATACCTACTGCATGGTATGCATGCTTGCCACTGACTCACATTGTCCTCTGCCTTTTGGTTAGTTGCACCTAGAAGTACTATCGGGTCGGTACTGTTACGGTCTTGTAACAATTCCCTCCCCCATAAAAACTTCCTTCTATGGGAGAAAACCTGGGAATCTAAGTTTCAAGTTGTCCTCCTCCCAGGAGTCCTCATCGTCCGACTTACCTTTCCAACAAGTCAGATGTTCAGAAATCAAACGATTTCTCAACTGATGATGTCGTGCATCCATGATCCTATCAGGTCCATGGGGAACAAAGGAAGTCAAATCCTCCAATAACACTAGATCATCTTCTGGAACAAGGTTATCCTTCCTACCAAGTCATTTTTTTAAACGATTTACATGGAATACAGGATGAACCGATGTCCTTGAAGGGAGATCTAGTTGATGGGCGAGACCAATTAATCTTGTTTACAATCTTAAAAGGGCCGCCATAACGTGGAGACAGCGTGGGGCATTTCCTCGTTCGAAGCACCTACTTGCCAATGAATTTAGAATCACGATCTCTAACAATATCGTTTGGCAATCCATACAACCTGAACAACTTTTCAACGAAGAGTTGTGCAAGCTCTGAAGCTTTGATAGTAGTTTGTGTTGGAATAAACTGTGCCATTTTGGTTAGCCTATCAACTACTACCCAACTGGCATCATGACCCTTTCCAGACTTGGGAAGTCCGATCACAAAATCCATGGAAATGCTTGCCCACTTCTTGTTGGGAATTTCCAACGGATTCAATAGACCAGCTGCTTGGAGTCTTTTGCTTTGTTAACTTGGCATTGCTCACACTTTTGAACATATGCCTCCACACGACCTTTCATCTTTGGCCAATAAAATTCTCTTTTAACGAGGTCAAGTGCTCTCTGTATACTAGGATGTCTTGCACTGGGATTATCGTGACATTCGTGCAGGATTTGGGCCCTAATGTCCACAATATCTGGCACACATACTTTAGCTTACGGAAAAGTAAACCATCCCTAATGGAATAATCAGAAAGTATCTTCTCTTCGCAAGACTTCTTGGAATCTTGCTTTCCAAGATTATCTCTCAAAGTAGAGCTTCTTGCAAGGACTTCGGTCTAGGCTCTACCTATCTACCATTATCCATATCAGACTAGTCAGTGGTCACTAGTCACTATCATCAACTCTGAGCTCAAGTTTCAGTTATACTCCTAATTTCTAAACCCTAAGTTCCAAGTGGCAAGTTCCAACTCCACAGTCTCCTTAGCAAGGAGATTCTTGTACCTACTACCCATTGCCTAGGATATGGTTACAAGTTACAAATACTACAATTCTCTTAAACTTGGGTCATTCTGTTTTGATACGACAGGAAATTTAGAGGAAATTGTTTAGCTATGAAGTATCTGTACAGTGAATATATGACTTGTACATTAGAGGAAATTATTTTTTTCGAAAAATGGAAAAGACAGGTTCGAACCATTTTCCGATTCGAACTTGGCCTGCCGGTTCGAACCTCAAAGAATCGGTTCGAACCGGCTAGTTCGAATCGACCTTTTTGAATCGGGGTGTAACCTTGCATAAGTAGAATATCTACTTTGAGCTGGGTCCAACTTCTTGCTTTTGAAAGCCACTGGTCTACTATCCTGGTAACGGACTGCACCCACCGCATAGTCATTAGCATCCGTTTTTTAACCACCTTGTTTGGTCAATTGATTGTCGTCACTACGTGACCCAAATACTCGACACGAGTCTTACACAACTCGGTCTTCTGAGCATTGGCATACAAGACTATTTCTTGTAGCTTGCCAAATACGGTCCGGGGATGACCTTCATGCTCCACCACTATCTTACTATAGACTAGTATGTTGTCAATAAAAGTGACAACAAACTTGCCCATATAGGACATCGTTCATGAGCATCATGAATGTGGCAGGTGCATTGATTAACCAAACTCCAATCTCTGATACCAAATGTTGCACTCCAATCTCCCAGAGCTCTCCAAACTCTGATGGCTAATGTAGAACGATCCACCCAACTATAGGTGCCCTCCTCTTGAGTCTATCTGATTGCTATTCTGGGCTTGGGGCACATGGCTGCCATGCAGGGGTGATCAGTCCCCATGATTCTGTGAAATTCACTACCCGCAATCAATGCGTGACTTTGAGGCACCACCCCCGTCATGGACCTGTGTCGAGAATTTCACCCCAAAAGGCGGGTTGGGCTGACTACTAGGCCCTGCCTCATCTGCAGCTCTATCCTCTCCATGAGAAGCGAGGGGTGAGCGGAAGGCAATCGGGGGGTGTGATGTGGTGGCCTTTGGCTGTGTCACTGCATCTCGATCTGCCAAAAAAAACAACTCAATTTAGGTGCTTGGTGAACCACTGGATTGTAGTGACTAGTCTAATATCTATGTTTTAAAAAGCACATTTTCAAGCGACAAGTCATTCTAATTTCTCTGAACGTTTAAAATGTAAGATAACAAAATCTAAAAATCAATAGTCAAATTTCAAAAAATGAAATGTTTAATGTGCAACCTTGAACCATCAACTGTCAACATGACTCGTCAGTGCTCACTACTAAGTGGTCACTGAACATTGGTTGTGGACCGGTTCGGGCCAAATAGGGAATGGTGAACTAGTTCCTGGTTCGAACCGCACCCGTTCGATTCAATAGTTCGAACCACAATTTGATGCAACTTTGGTCTCTGCTACATATAAGGCATGAGAGAGAGAGAGAAAGAAAGAAAGAAAGCTTTATTAATGTCTTTTAAATGCCAAAAGGCATATAAGACCAGTGAGTACATCCAAGTATGATAAACACTAAGGAGCATATAAATGTCTCCAATAAAACAAACATATATTATATAAGAAACTAGTAGAAAAATCTCTACTCTACTCTACTCTCCTGATGAAGTATGAGAGGTGGTACAATGTGTGTGGGTGTCCCTGCTGAGAAAAGTGTTGCTCTCTCAGCTGAGACGACTGAAAAAGGATGAAATATATGTGCTCGATGAAGCCGGATGATCTGGTGCAGTAGTGATTTGCGGATGATGACTATGTCTCATACTCTGGTGCTGACTGGAACAACGTATCATGATTCATAATGGATGCTCTCCCTCTGGAAGTCCAAGTATTTGGTCTGTGGGGTACCATACAATGATGGTGATCACGGTGTCGATCTCGTGTAGGAATAGGAGTATCGTCATCTATCTCTGAATCCGCCTGTGTTCTCCTTCTGGAGAAGAAAGCTGTAATCTGAGTCTGTGTATCAGAAATAACTGGCTGTGCAAGGACTCTTCGGATCAGAGACATCTCGTGTAACATAAGGGCCACACATCGGGGATCCTCATAGGTGATGAGAGAACGTAGAGTGGCAGGTGAGTCTCTGAATAAGCAGTGATATCGTTCTCGTATCACATAATAAGTAGGACATCTGAAAATGAAATGCTCCTCAGTCTCCACTTCTCCCAGTGAACATAATCGGCATATCCTGTCCTCTCGTGGGGTACCCTGGAAACGACCAGTCTCAATCTCAAGCTGATGTGAAGAAACTCTGAACTGTCCCAATGTAAATCTCAAACAGTGAGATAACCCAAAGTCTAGGTACTGCGGCTGGACTGGGAAGCCCGATACATCAAGCTCTAAGTAGAAGTCAGGTTTAACACCCAACTGTCTCTGCCAGGTGTGTCGAAGATAAGCCCGATAAATGTATCGCCTGATATACTCATGGGTACCTACTGGAAGGTCGGAGATGGGGATGCCGAGTGAACTCAAGAGACGAGTGGCCTGTGAATACCAGGATGAGTGGAAACCCAGACTGTGAAGCTGCATCGAAGAGGTAACCGCCATGAAAGTATATCTGTCAGGAGGAAGTGCTAAGGCTCTCTAAATAAACACGATGAGTCTGAAGAGAGCATCAACTAGCAATGGAGGAACTGCAAACTCTGTGGTGATGATACGATGTGGAACTGATGCATAGGTAAAGCAGGGGCTATTTCCTCTAGGAGAAACTTGCCCTACTCTCATTCCAGTTTATGTGGTTTCATTGCCAAGATCCTCTCTCTACACCTGCATTCTATCCTATGGCACCACGGTGATGCTATTGGAGATTGATCAATAGCTTCTACATGGTTGGGTGGTGTGTGTCTTGTAAGTAGGATCTTGAAGGTGCTTCTTCTTATAGTGGCATCAGAGCAAGGCTTACAAAGATCGAAAGGATTGGATTTGTGAAGTTTTTTCGTTGACTTTTTGGTGGAGATCAATCCGTTTTCTCTTCCTGGTGGCGAACAAGCTTCCAAGTGCGTGCTCTCTTAGTATTTTCACTTGCATGTTGCTAAGATCCATCAGATATTGGCTTTTTCCATATTGTCGATTTTAGCCAGTTTATGATGGTTTTGTTGGAATCTCTCATAAACTACTGTATTTTTGAAATTCCAGCAAGTGTACCTTCTCTTAGGGAATTATTAATCTGAATTAATGATTGCATGCTGGAATTTTGTAAGATTTATGGTTCTAGGCTATGATTTAGTCAAAAATTGCTTGTTCTTGTGGGTTTTTGATTAGAGAAGGGCAATAAGAGCTATGATCTAGGAAAATTAGAACAATTGATGGCTGTAATGGATTAATTTGAGTTGCATGTGATCAATATGTGTATGCATGAGACAGAATTCGGCTCTATGTAGATGAAAAAACCCAGAAAATTGCCAAAATTGATGATTTTTGCAAGTTTTTTTATGGAATTTATTGCATATGGCTGTAAATTGCTTTGTAGACCTTGCTGAGTGTTTAGGAACCTTGAGAGAGAGAGAGAGAGAGAGAGAGAGAGAGAGAGAGAGAGAGAGAGAGAGAGAGAGAGAGAGAGCTAGCTCTTTATTGATGTCTCTTTAATGCCAAAAGGCATAAAAGACCAAATAAGTACATCTCAAGTGTGATAAGTACTAGAAGGAGCATATAGTGTCTCCAGTAAAACAAACCTCTACTAGATAAAAGAACTAGTAGATAGATCTCTACTCTACTTTCATAATAGTAAGTATGAGAGGTGATACAATAAGTGTAAATGCCCCTGCCAAAAAAGGCAGAGTGGGCTTGCACACGTGAGCTATAGATATGCAAAATCTCAAATGCTCTCAACTAAGAAGGCTGAAAAAGGATGTAATATGAGTGCTCAACAGAATCAGAGGAGCTGGTACAGTGGAGATACAATGACGACGACTATGTCTTAGATTCTGGTGCTGATTGGGACATCGTCTCCCAATAGAAGCTCTACCTTTGGAGGTTAAAATATGAGATCTATGAGATGTTGTACACTGACGTTGATCACGATGTTGATCTCTCATAGGAATAGGAGTATCCTCATCATTTGTCTCTTTGTATGTCCGAGCTCTCCTCATGGAGAAGAAGGCTGTAATTTGAGGCTTTGTATCCTGAATAAGTGACTGAGTAAAAAATATTCGTATCAGGGACATCTTGTGTATCATAAGGGCTATACATCGAGGATCCTCACAGGCAATGAGAGAATGTAAAGTAGTATGAGTCTCTGAATAGATAGTAATATCAACCACGTATCTCATAGTAAACAGGACATCTGAAGATGAAATGCTCCTCAATATCGACCTCTCCCAGTGAACATATCCGACATATTTTGTCATCATGCAGGGTACCCTAGAAGCATCCCATCTCAACCTCAAGCTGATGTGAAGATACTTTGATCTGTCCTAGTGTGAATCTCAAACAATGTGATAACCCAAAGTCTAAGCACTGTGGCTAGACTGGGAAGCTTGACATCAAGCTCTAGGAAGTGAGTCCGATAGAAGTCGGGTTTGACACCCAACTGTCTCACTAGGTATGTCGAAGATAAGCATGATAAATGGATCGTCTGGTATACTCATGAGTACTTGCTAGGAGGTCGGAGATGGTGTTACCAAGCGAACCCAAGAGACGAGTGGTGGCATGTCTACGTCCTGTATATAGGATTCAACATAATCCTAGACTTGGATACCTGGTACTCCAGTATTCAAGATTTTTGGTTACGCCTTGTTATTCCGCACCAGGCCAGAAATGTAATTAATAACCTTGTGAGGACCTAGTCACACATCTAGTGACGTGGAGCTATTGCAGGGGTTAGGACGGCTATTGGCATGGTGTAGAGTATCAATAGTAATGACTTGCATGTATGGGAATACTGCATGCTTGCATGGGTACATGCATAGGTTAAGCAGGGGCTATTTCCTCTAGGAGAAACTTGCCCTACTTTCATTCCAGTTTATGTGGTTTCATTGCCAAGATCCTCTCTCTACACCTGCATCCTATCCTATGGCACCACGGTGATGCTATTGGAGATTGATCAGTAGCTTTTACATGGTTGGGTGGTTTGGCTCCATTGTCATTCTTTTGTGTGTGTCTTGTAAGTAGGATCTTGAAGGTGCTTCTTCTTATAGTGGTATCAGAGCAAGGCTTACAAAGATCGAAGGGATTGGATTTGTGAAGTTTTTTCGTTGACTTTTTGGTGGAG
The DNA here is from genome assembly GCA_029204225.1 of Diphasiastrum complanatum. Classification (NCBI taxonomy): domain Eukaryota; kingdom Viridiplantae; phylum Streptophyta; class Lycopodiopsida; order Lycopodiales; family Lycopodiaceae; genus Diphasiastrum; species Diphasiastrum complanatum. The sequence continues at coordinate 28,162,835 of CM055109.1, read as the reverse complement.
ATCAATCCGTTTTCTCTTCCTGGTGGTGAACAAGCTTCCAAGTGCGTGCTCTCTTAGTATTTTCACTTGCATGTTGCTAAGATCCATCAGATATTGGCTTTTTCCATATTGTCGATTTTAGCCAGTTTATGATAATGTAGTTTTGAAATTCCAGCAAGTGTACCTTCTGTTAGGGAATTATTAATCTGAATTAATGATTGCATGCTGGAATTTTCTAGGAAAATTAGAACAATTGATGGCTGTAATGGATTAATTTGAGTTGCATGTGATCAATATGTGTATCCATGAGACAGAATTCGGCTCTATGTAGATGAAAAAACCCAGAAAATTGCCAAAATTGATGATTTTTGCAAGTTTATGGAATTGCATATGGCTATAAATTGCTTTGTAGACCTTGCTGAGTGTTTAGCAACATCTTTTGAAGCTGTTTAAGAAGTAGGAACAGAGAATTTGATTTCTAGAGGGTGTAGAAGGCCCAAATAGGGCTGGAAATTGACCTACAATTTGGTTGCCGGAGGCTTATGCTCTGTCCCAAAAGTTTGTACATGCATATTTGCCAGTACAACGAGTATTGTAATGACATTTTAAGTTCTGGAGTTGAAGTACTCCCAGATAGAGAATTAAAATGAAGCTTAAAGCTATTTCTCACTTTCTTAACCCTTACTTAGTAAATTTCAGGGTGATTGATTATTTTTTTTTTCCTTTGTTAAGTAATTACAAATTTATTTTGGCCAAGTTCCGGAACAGAATGCATTTCTGACGCGTTCCAGAATGCATTTTGTTCCGAAAATTGCGACTATGAAAATTTGAAGGAAGACCGATAATCAGCCAAAGATGCACAATTTTCATCTAATAAGTGAAAACTGCAAGTGGTAAAAGTTTCAATACTTTATAGTTTGTTTTATGTGGTATGATGGCCTCCTGCTGACTTGATATTACGAAATTTTCTATATTATTAAGTATATGAGTCATTTTTTATTATCTAGCAGTTTGATTGTTTTGCCTTGTAAGGCATGCACAGGCTGGAGAGGAGAGATTTGCAGTCGAATGGAACCAGCTGGATGATACTGTCTGGTATGAAATATTTTCTTTTTCAAGACCGGCTACATGGCTGTCTATGGTAGCATATCCGTATGTCAGATTCAAGCAAGAGCTGTTTGCAAGGCAGTCTACATATGCAATGGTAAAAGCAATTCAGCAGCAAACGTCTTAATTTGAGTTTCAGATGCCGATTTCAGTTATGCACTCTTTTTCGTTGAAAGTGGCTAAATTACATGCCAACTCTTGATGCTTATGCCATCCTGTATTTTAGTCTGCATAATTACTCAATATGACCTGTCCATTTGATTATTGAAATATGTGGCTTGCTAGGAAATTGCAAAATGTCCTGAATTTTTCTCTGTTTGAGTACTGAGTACGACTTCTGTGCTCTGTAGCAAAGTGAAGCACTGACAAGTAGGTGAAATAGTCCATACTTTTGATGTTCTAAGTTAGATTCACAAAGATTTTTTGGCTACTCATGAGTACTTTTTTGGAATCCATCTTAGCTGGCAATTCTGCCTATGCTTGTGAGGATGAGAATGCAGAAGAAGATGGCTGATTCAGTAACTAATCAGTCAAAGAAACATGCTTAAATGTTTCCTAAAGATTATACCAGACTGAATGACTTTTCTCTTTCTCTACTGATTAGCAAGGCCCAAGCTCTCGGGCATGATGCTAATTGGGGGGGATTTTTTGTGTGCAATGTATTAGTTTATAGTTTATACTTTGGAAAATTTAGACCAAGGAAACTAACTGATTTTTACAATTAGATGTGTTTTCCTTTCAATATAGGTAGATGCTGAGAGCATAAACATCTCAATCTAAGGTTGTCTACAAATTTTGTAGTACTAACTAAAAGCTGGCTCTGTGGATGTTGCTCATAAGACAGACTGCATTTTTACAAGAGGAACACGAATGGCGTTCGCATTTTTCACTGGTAGCTTTATTGATTCTAGTGAAAGAAATTGACCATATTCTTTGCAATTTGTTAGGAAAGATACAAATCCACAATACTTGTTCCTACTAGTCCAATTTCAGATCCTTTTCCACAAGGAGGTTTTTTAAAAACAAAAGCTATGAAAACCATCCTAACCCCTAGGATAGAGCAAAGAATCCGTGGAAAGATTAGAAGGCAGGTGATTGTTGCCTCCACTATCCAAATAAAAGATCATGACGTCAATTTGCAAGCCTCTGTAGAAAGAGGGGATTATAGTCCTTCGAGCCAAAATGTTTGAGCAACGTACTTATTTATGAGCGATGTCAGTGTCCACATCCATTTTATGTCAGGTACCATCTCTTAGAGACAAGTCCAAACGCACTCATCCTCCACTTACTGCTAGATTTTTTCCATGCTATCAAAAGTACTACGTGGAGGATTGGATTTTATTAAAGCATCTTCTATTTTAAAAAATATGAGTTATTATTACTATGTTGGTATTTGAATCAGCCTGATGGCCTTTCGAATTCTTTGAAAATCACTCTAGCAGGTTCATATTGACACCTCGAGACTATACGTGGCATCCAACTGGCCACCAGAAGTCCGCAAGGCAAAATTCCAAGTTGGCCAGCTAGATCGGCGGGGGCTTGATATGAAGTGTGCAAGAAGCACTACCTTCGGCAAGTAGTTAGAGGATTGTACTACCTCTAAATGGACTCCGACAAGTGCTACAAGTCCATTGTGCCACACATTGATGGTTGAAATAGACCGCTCAAAAAACGTATACCATATGTAATTTTTGGGCAAGTGAGCAGGAGACTCTAGATCTACGACAATGCATTCAAGGTTTGTGACACTCCTTGGAACCAACAACTTGAATTTCCAATCTGAATAGAAGCCCATCTTACTATTTGTAGTGGCCTAGGAGTACCTCATTAGATCAACGCCAACTTCCTTGATTTTTGGAGGTAGCTCATAAATTTTAGAAAACTTGACCAAAATTCCTATCTAACTCAAAGGAGGATTTTGAGTTGAGTATGCCAAGATCTTGGTACTGTCTTCATGATCTTGACAATCTCTCTATGATTATGCCAATCCCTCGCCTTCAAAAAACTTTGCACACATAAAGTAACATCAAATAAATTGATGAATGCATGAGAGATGTCACTCTCCTCACCTTTCATTCCTTTGCCAATGAACTTGAGCCTTGATGTCTCCGTCTTGGACTTGGAAGATCTTCTTGGAGTTCTTGGCCCTTCACCTTCTCCTTGCACTTGACTTGGCTCCTCTCCATCAATGAGTTGAATAAGGTGATCATCCAAAAGTGCTCCTTCAAGTTTGCAAGTCTCCCACTCGTGAAAGATCATATTTTCACCATTGACAACTTCTTTGGTGAAAAAAATGTAGATTCTATGATCTCTACTTGAAGAGCAAAAGACTACCATTATTCCTTTCATTGAAGTAGGATAATCTTTGGTCCTTACATTGAAATGATCATGCACAAAGCATGTGGACTCAAAGAATTTCAAGTACATTACATTAAATGGTATTTTAACTTTTATGACACCATTTTTCAAACTATCACAAAAATACTTATCCAATGAAATTGCTTCATCAACAACAAATGTAGATCAGAAAGCATTCAACTTCATTGTCTTGTCATATCCACATAATGTACTAAACATCATGAATGTGAAGATAAGAAATAAGTCATTTCAAGTCTTCTAACACTATCTATAAAAAATTCAAAGATAGTAGCATCTCCATTGCTTCTCACCTTTGCAAACTACACACTGGAGTGAAGAGAACTTTGATAACTCGGCCTTTGTCCTCGAGGACTTTCTTGGAGCTCTCGGGTTTTGAGGTTGATCCTCAAGATCTTCTTCTCTTTGATGCTCCTCCTCAATCCTAGCAAGATCACACTTTGACAAGGTCTCCACTTGAGTGATCTCGTCCTTTGCCATGTTCACACTCTCAATAGCAACATTAGCATCCAACTTAAACAATCGTCCATGTTTAAATCTCTTTGCTATGCAATTATCACTCTTTAAAATGGAACAAATGTGAAGGTTTCACACGTGTGAATACATTTCCAACACCCACAATGATCTTCTAAGGTAGTTGTGTTTGCACATAGATTGCATCCTATAATCTTCCTAGATTGATTAAAAGTCAAGAGCACAATTTTTTACATAATGAATCCACATTCAATGGGCACTCAAAGCAATCAAAGTACATGAAAAAACTAAGATTTCAACATGTTTTAGAGAGAGAAAATAGCCTACTCTTGGATAGAGAGAGAAAGTGAGTGAGCCCTTAAATAGAGAGAGAATATGAGAAAAAACAATGTGTATCACATAGATTGCATCACAAAAACTTATATGTACAATAAGAGAGCACTTTCATATAAGAGTAGCTAGAGATCTAGCATGAGGAATGCTTGAATGTGATTGGACCTCATGAATTTCACCTCTCATGATAATTGGATCTCTAGATTCCCACCTCTCTCCAGGATTGGACCAACTAGTTAGAACCTCTCAATATGATTGGCCAAGTGATTTGCATCTCTAAACATGATCCATTTTGCACCCACTAATGTGATTGGCTTTAGCATCTACACCTCTTTATTTGATTGGGCCATATTTGACTTTGAGATGTAGATTTGGTTGCATATTAGCAAAATACCAATCATGTGACACATGTTACCATCTCACTAGAACTCGACTTGGAGGCCTCTTGACTTTTCAAACTCAACTTGAAAATATGTACAAGAGAATAATAGAAAATTGTCCAAGAGATTGACAAATCAATCATACTAAATTTTGTCTATTTTTCACACTCCTCAAAAATTAGCTTGTACAACATTCAAACAAAAAACTTAAGATGCTAATTCTAGCTTCGTAATTGGATCCTTTGGCATGGATATATTGTGAAAACCAGCCAAGGGGACTTGTGGTAGCAGCCAATTCAACATAGCCATGAGAGTATTTCTTTGATAAAGATCCATTGCCATCTTCCTTAATGAATATTCCACCATCTTGGCACTCTTCCTTTTGGTTCCTTCCATGCTTAAAAAAGACCTTTGACTTGAAATCTAATCTTCCTTGAAAATAGATGTACCATAATGATGGAAATCCGAGGACTCAAAGCCTCACAATGATAATGGAGATCAAGATCACAAAGTAGGCTCAAGTGTTGATTATCAAGATTTTGCATACTAGCTTGACTAGTTGACAAACTATGAACATTTTGCATAATAGATCTAACCTTATAATCAATAGCAATTTTGAACTCATTGAGGCTTCTTACTTGCTCATGGATATGAGTGTCCTTTGTGGACGATTCACTTAATCTCATGAGAAGTTTGCAAATTGCCTCACAAAATGAAAAAAAAGACATTTTTTTACACACTGAGTAAGAAATTCATTCTTGCTCTTACAATATCCAAGAGCATACATTTGATGAAATAACCACTTGCTTTCCAATTGCTTTAGAATCAATTCTAAGCCACTAAGAACATGAGACATGTTCTTACAAGAGACATCATACCATTCTTGATAATCTTGTTCATAGAGAAATGGATAGCTGACACCATCTGAAAAAGGATTCCAATGCTGATTTTGATCCTCGTAGATAGGTGCAACTACTAGTGGCATTGTTGAAGCTTCTCTCAATTGGTAATGCGAATATGACGTGCTTGCTCTGCGTTGTCTGTCCAGATATTCATAAAATGCATGAACCTGAATACTTTCTTCGGTTGTCAACTTTACAAATTGAGTACAAGGTGTTGACAATATCGGTGCTGGTTCCAAATTTCCTTGAGATAGCATGGGAGATGCAATCAACACTTTCTAGATCTTGATTTTCATGAAATTTTTGAAACCATGGATGATAGATGCATCAAAAGCTTAGGTAGGCTTTGATACCATGTGGGAATGTCCTAATGTGCGAAATTGATCTCCGAAGCTTGGCTCATGCACTATAGATCACCTATATATTGAAATTCAAGATCAATGACAAGATCTAAGGCAAAAAGACTATTCTACATGCATTCATTCATTACCAAAAGGTGTTTCACACATGTGACAGACTTCATGAAATAAACTAAGTCCCAACAAGCTCTCTCCTCGAGTAGAGAGAGAAAATACCACTTTTGGGCTAATCTAGAGAGAGAAGACAATACAAGCGAAATTGGCAAATCTCCAAATTGACTCAAAAAACTCATAGATCTCTCATATATTATTGAAGGGAATGAAAGTACATATAGAAACTCGTGGAAATCCAAGCTTATTGGACCATAGCCTCTCTAATCCTATTGGATGTGTAATGCAACATCCCTCACTTTTGATTGGACCCTTCCAACACATCTCTCTCTTATGATTGGACCCTTTACTTTTGCCACCACATAGGGTGCATCACTCATCAAACCTAAACTTGACATGTGTAAGCAACCTGACTAGCTCGAGTTACATCAAAATTGAATTTTGGCGTAATCATGACAAAACATGTGTACTTGACCAAAATTGGCCCTATCACCTAGTGACACCAAGATGCTTGACTAGCAATCTTTATGATACCCCTAAAGTCAACATTATAAACTATTTCTAACTATTTTACACATGTGGGAACATGCTCCACACATGTGAAATATACTCACAAACATAAAATCATAAAATAACCAAGATAGATTTTTGACAATTTTTCACAGCCTTCAAGATCACAAGCCAATACAAAGGAAAATACTAAGGTTGACGATTGTCATTCAGCTTCAACATCAATAGTGGACAATGTCCAACCAAGGTCCATCTATCCCATTGAACAGCAGACCACTAGTCCATCTATCCCATTGAACAACAAACCACCAGTCCAACGACAAATCTAGTTCCATTAGTACTAAAAAGGTCAAATCAAGGGAGAGTAAGCCCAAAAAGGTCATTCACAAAAGGATTCATTATCATAATGATTGAATCATTTAAGGTACTGTACGGAATTCAGTGTTCAGGCATGTGTGAAGCACAACCAAGTTCATTTGGATAGATCTCTTTGAAGTTAGATCCAAAAGCTAGTTTTGTCTAGTTTTTGTAGCAATTTGTTTCAATTCATTGGCAAAAGTTATAAGCTTTTGAAGAGGATTAGGTAGGGCACCTAGACCTGTGTGGACACATTTGGTTTGATCATATCTTGCTAGTTTGACTAAAAAATTCAAGAAGAGGCTTGCCAATGTCATCTATTTGAGACTTAGTCATCATTTTGAGGTCATAGCCACTTTCTTTCATACGATTGGCTTGTATTTGAGTGATTTGTGGATTCTTGGAGTTTTTCACATGTGCCAAATATATTTTGACCCAAACTTTGCCTATACTCCATCAATTGATGAGAGGTTGATCTAGTTTGAGAGAGATTGGTAGAGCTAGTGAGATCCATCTTACATTTTGTTGCAAGATCTTGCATAGGAGTTGGTAGTACACCTTTGAAGGATCCTATAGTGAGAGAGAAGCAACATTTTACTGTCTAAATCAGAAGGAGTCTTCACTATTACATGGCATCTATGGGTTCCTTTTTATTGGAATCTAGTGAGAGAGTATCTACCTCCAACTATTCTACTTGAAAGGCTAGAGTGGAGTCCATTTTGGTGCTCCAAGATGTGATGAAGATTGTGCTAGGACTTGAGGAGGAGCCTCAAGAGCTCCAAGAGGTCCAAAAGTACAAAAAGAGAGCTAGGATGGCTCTACATATCATAAAGATAAATATTTCAAATGAATTGTTGTGTGATATTGGCTCGTGTACCACATCCAAGGAGGCTTGGGACACATTGGAATCCATCTATGGTGGAAAGGTGAAAGCATACTTCACAAAGGACAAGCCAAGAGGAAGGGACAAAGAGCAACATCAACATGTCATGAAGGACAAGTCAAAGGAGGAGAGTGATGAAGAGTCATCACAAACATCAAGAAGTTGCAAATCCAACAAGAAGTGTTTCCTTTGTGGTAAGAAGGGGCATTTTGCTTCTAATTGTTTCAAGAAGCAAAATGATGATAAGGTAGCAATAGGGACTAGTTGTGGTAAGCTTTTCAAAATTTATGCTAATCCTTGTGGAAGTGTGGCCAAGAGGAGCTTGGATCATCTCAAGGAGCAGGCAAGTGATCTACCTCAATCTATGTTCCAAGATGGTGAAGCTCATGAAGATAGTGCTTTGGCAAAAGCACATGGAGAGTTATTGCCAAGGAGGTCTAATTCTCATCAATTCTCTTATCTTGTTCATTTGGATGATTTCATTTCATCATGTAGAAGCAAAGATAATGCTATTTCATGTGACTTCTTGCTTGAAGACTTTAATTGGAGGTACCTCTTATCAAAAGTGCTTGATATGAAGATTGCAATAGTTGATACTTTGGGGATCTTTAGATCCATTTTCTTTGCCAATATTTCTTTGCACATAAGGAGTAAGGAGGATCCAATTTCAATCAAGAGGATGATGGTAGGATTCTCAAATCTACCAAAATTCCAAGTGTACAATGGAGATTTGCCAAGGCTTGAGGAGGAGTCTTCTCAACACATGGTTTCAAGGGGATCTTCAAGGGGCAAGGCCGAGTCTTTGTGGCCCAAAGTTCATGGTAAAGAGAGGCAAGTTTCAGGTGATATTCACTCCAACATATTCTCTCATGCTTCTCTTTCATTACTTGATGTACCATCTTGCTTTTATGAGGTTTCTACATCTCATAGTTGGAGTGAATTCTTTAAAACATAAAGGTTCATAATTGTAAAGCAAAAATCGATTTTTTTTTTTCCTTCTAAGGAGGTCTTATCCTCTTGTAGAGTCTAATTTTGAGCTAATTATGGTCCAATATATAGAGCCAATGTCATAACTCACCATCTCTAGTGGCTCATTCATCAAGCCAATGTGATAACTCACCATAGTTAGTGGCTTCTTCATCAAACCACCAAGAAAATTACATAAATCTTTCAACTGTTTCATCATTGCCTTCACTTGGCTACTTGCTAACCTTGTTATTGTTGAGAGTTGGGGCTAGACTAAAGAGCTATGTTCCCCCTATTACTATGATCTTCACATAGAAACCACTCTTGCATGATGCCCCAATGTTTTGGGAGTTTGCACTTTGCTCTTATGGTGAGCTTCATTTTTACTGGTCTTTTTGATGATGTTTCTTGTTGTGCTCTCATCGGTTGCTTTGCCTTTTTTCTTTGAAGCCTTCTATACAAGTTTTAATGCACCAATTACCTTTTATGCAATGCATTTTTGAACCTTGAGGACTAAGTGTCTTAGTATGTCATTTTTTATTTCTTGGGGAGAACCAGCAATATGTTGTTACCTATGACAACAAACACATCTATTTTAACCAAGGCACAACTTAACATATTTGGTACACTAGAATGAATGATCTTTGGGGGTGGAATAAGCCTACTGTAATGGTTTTGAAATAAAAATCATGTGACAGAATTAAAAAATAGCTACACCAAGAAAGAGCAAGAGATAGGCTTCTGAAAATTGTTTTTGATGATGTGCCAAAGCAAAGGGGAAGCAATAGGGAAGAGTAATTGAAAGCTCCATTGTCGAAATGACTGTAATAGGAGGAAAAAAGGTTGGATATTTGGCTACTTGGATATATTATAGGTAAGTGACAAGCAAGAGTGGAGCTTGTCTCAATAAGGAAACAAAGGGAAAAAAGCACCAAAGCTGCAAATCTTCTTCCATCTAGAGCTAGAGAAGAAGAGTCGGTATGCATTTGGAGCATGAGTGTGCTTGCAAAAGAATTTGGAAAAAAAAGACGTATGTGAAGTTTGTTTGCCCTTCAATGTTGAGCTCTACATTATCTTCATGTCATGGTCTAGTTGGGCTCTAATGTGTATGATGGGTGTCAAATTTTGACACTTCCATCGAAGAACTAAAAAGAAGTTAGCGTTCAAAATCAATAGTGAAGGTGACAATGAATAAGGAGGGGGGAGGGAAGTGGCAATGGCATCGAGACCTGATATCGTGCAAATAGGAGGTTGTGCAAAATTGGAGATAAATAGAGAAGGTCACAACGAAGAGGGGGAGAAGGGGGCTATGGCATTGGGACCTGATATCATGCAAATAGGAGATTGTCCAAATGTCAATAGCATGTTGCAATCTTGTTGAGGTCATGTAAGCATGATGATGTGGATCTCACTTGTGTAAGAAACTAGAATGGATACTATTTGTGCTTTGCTTCCAAGCTAAATAATGGTTGTCAATAAGTTCTAGGAGGTTTAATTATCAACAATATATATGAGCTGTAAGAAAACTGTAGAATTGAAATCAATCCACTCAAAAGAGTATGACAATAAATTCAAATAGTACTTGGTTAATTGCTGAAACTTACAAGATTTTAGTAGCACTATTGTTGTCCTTTGTGGTAGTTGAGTTGGAATTGTCCCCACATAGGTACATGCTTGAAATATGGTTGTTGCAAAAGTTGACAATTGGAGCTTTGCACTCCTTGGCTTGGTCTTTTTATGTGATGTAAAGTGATAGATTGTACATAATGAAGCTAGTTGTTGCAACTAGTGGATCTTTAGAGCCTTGTCTTTGTTACATGAGTTGGCATTTGGAGTTTTGTGATCATTGCCATTGGAATTTTGTGATCATTAGCATTCGGAGTCCCGTTATCATTGGGCTTGGAATCTTATGATCCTTGGCTTGGCCTTTCTAGAAATGACATAGAGTACATGATGATGTCATGTGACCATTGTCTTAATAAAAACTATATTTCAAAATTGGTAACAAATGTCTCAAACTTACTATCTCTCTTGCATATTTCAACCAATCAATAAAAAAAGATTCAATATTGTGTAAACACAAGCAAGTTATATGGCCTCAATTAGAACTATAGAATGGCAAATCACAAGAGAAATAATTATATGATATATACCACTTTTCCTTGCATGATATGTTACTTTTTGTGCAGTACATTGACATGTCATTATGTCTATCTTGTAGGCTATTGTATGGCTTAGTGGAGTCAAACTCTAGACCTCAAGGAGAGGAAAGCTGGCCTTCACCAACACACCAAGAACTCATACCATCTAATATGTGTTTGGTTATCATGCAAATAAACAAAATGTTACTTTACAAGTTCATTTTTTTCATATTGGTCACAGAGAACACATTTTGATATTTGCACAAAGTTTCATAATATTTGCAATTTGATATTCAAAGTTTAGTTGTACAAACAAAGTTATGCTCTTGCATTTGATTAGTCACAACTATTGTATGAAATACAATGATACTTAGAATTTTATTAGTACTTGTCTGATATTACTTGTGTGAATGGTTGCCTAACAAAGTTTGGCAGACAAGCACATTTAAATTTATGATTGATTCTTGGGAACACAAAAGCAAAGCATGACTTATTTGATAAAATTGCAAGAGAGAAAAATTTTCACCTCTTCTTTTAAACAAATAAACAAAATGGAGGAGGATTCATTGAATTTCACATTGTGAATGTACCTACCATAGTGTATCAAGTGCGAACATTATGTATATTGGTATAAAAAAACACATCCATTCGTACCAAGTTGTGTAAAGTAGGTGATCACACTTGCATTAGAATTTTTTTTATTATTATCATTGTACTTGCCATCAACAACCCACATGTCTTTCTTTAGGGATTACAACATCATTGTGTTGTTGTGTGGCCATTGCTTTTCATGTGATTTTTGCATAAGGAGGCAAAAGACTATAGAAATATATTTTTGCAGATAGAAAATAAAAATTAAAAATGGTGTTAAATGAAACATGCAAATTTACCATTACGAAAAATCATTGAGATCCCATAACTTGTTCTCCTAATCATCAGAGTCGACCTTTGACCTAGTTAAGGCTTTTTTGCAAGTATCTTGATTGAAATGAATACGTAGTAAAATTTGTGTCTTTAAGCGAATGTTTTGAAAGTTTTACCCAAGGTTAACTATGCACATGATTGATCATGTGCATCCAAAATTAGAAAGCTAGAATTCCAAGATTGTAACAATGAAGGACACAATCATAACCTATAACATTCATGATCAGATAGATTCACACAAGATTGATACCAATAGACTTAGAATGTGTCAAGGACATCAAGATTATGTCAACAATGAGATACAACCTTGAGATTATAGAGTTATGTCCACTCTTTAATTAAAAACTAAAATTAGAAATTAAAAAAATTAAAATTTTATTTATAAATTCACAAAAATATATTAAAAATTCAAAATTTTAAAATTCAAATTAAATATTAAAATTTTAAACTTAGATTTATACATAAGAGTAGTTTAAGAATTCACAAACAATGTGGAGTGTGTTACGAATACAATTTTTTTGTACATTGGAGAAAAATGATATGTTGAAAAAAAAACCGACTTTGAAATATGTAGTGATCTTGATGAACTTCAAGTTAGAAGTCTTGTTGGACTTTTGATTTCCAAATAGTAAAATTGCATAAACTTTTTAGTTTAATTTTATTTTCATTTCTTAAACACAATCAATTTGAAGTTAGTAATGTTCTAGTCTTCAAAATTGATTTTAACTAAGATAAATATGTATGTCTTTAAATTTTTTTAACATATAAGTAAACATTAGAATTTTTAAACTATTCAAATTACTTAAAATTACAATTGTTTCTCAAAATTTAACATTCTGAAGTTGAAAATTTGAAAATTTTTAAATCAATTCAAATTTGCTTAATAGAAACAAATTTGGAAAAAAAAAAAAATTGGTAGCTTACATTTTTTTAAATTTTATGAATCAATTCAAATTTGCTTAATAGAAACAACTTTGGTAGCTTACAATTTTTTTGTTATTTGTAAATTTCAAGAAAATAAAATTCTTTGGGCTTTTTTTTATAAATATAACTTTCAAAATTTTGGCCTTTTATAAAAAAAAAACTTTATAAAGGTTAATTCAAAAGGATTGTGAATTTAAAAGATTGTGACGGCATTTCACTTCATATGTTTTGAAGTGGATTAGATCATGCAAAGAAATTAGTTCCTTTGAAAATTATGGTTTTATCTTTGTGTGTGAGTTGTTTCATGAAAAAGGACCATAAAACGAATTGTAAAGTGAATTATCATTTGTGAAACCAACACGCGACACAGTACAAGATCTTGAAGTCCTTAGAACTCTTTAAAAGCAGTTTACAACTGATAAAATGTTCATAAAGGATTTGAAACACCACATTAAACCTCACAAAAAGTCATAACCTATGGGCCCTAACAATATTTTCAGCCGTAATGTAATAATATGCCAAGACAATCCTTTACGCATGGGAGAAGTCTATTTAGTGACCTTTGCACCTGATCAAATGCTTGTTTTGAAGAAGTAGCTTGGCCAGAGCTACATAGCTGCAGCCTCTATTTATTGGGCAGTGAATAGTGTTCAGATATTTGCAAATTCTTTCTTAGAATCATGTGGACATTGCTGCACTGCAGCAAATCAAGGAGGTTGCAGCAATTTGCTGCACATGAAGTGAGCTTTTTTCATGTGGTTACTATCCATCAGGACTGGGGTTTGCACAAAATATAGATCAAAATGAAAAGATTTATGTTTTTGCACCAATCTTTGGCAAAGTTGACAATCAATCAAGACGATTATTGGTCGGAACAAAAGTGAAATTAAGGCATGCTCACCATCCAACCAAATTATACTCCAATTCAAACTTAGAAACAGTAAAAGTAATCTGAGTAGCAAGAGGATAAAAGGCAGTAATTTGAGTGTTGATAATCTTGAAGATGTCTCTATTGAACCTTCAAGTTGAAAGAGTAATCATCATCCATATCACCAAACCACATTATGTTAAATCTACAAAACACAAAAATTCCCTGCAAATCTGTAGGAACCTTTGAGGATTCTTGATTGAATGAACAAATGTTGAAGAAAGATCACTCAATGACCATCTGTAGAGGCTCATGGCGTATTAGTAACTTTATTGGCAGAAGTTTTGATTGCAAGATTGCATACTATGCCTGATCCAATCTGCAATTTGACTGCAGCTACTCAGTGATTCAATCACATTCCTTACTAACAAAAGTATGGTAAAAAGCCTATTCCATTAGGAGCCAACAGAAAGTGCTACATCACTAGATTGTGAACAGCAGTGATTGAGCTCTTCATCTGTATCTCGGCGGATTTTCAAATTTCTCGTATGAATTTCTCAAATGCAGACATATGATCAGTTTGTAAAGCTAGAGACAGGGTGAGACTGTCATCATCTGTTGAGCTTCTCAGAATATAAGCCAGCCCCTCAAATGCAATCACAGCAGGCCCCATGAAGATGGGTCTTCCCCACCCAAAATCAGCATCATACACAGGCAATCTGGCCCAGCTAGTTATGCCAAGATTAGGTGACGTGAAGGTGTGAGCTCCTCTCACAAGCTTGCTCAGATCAGGTTGCAGCTCCAGAAAGTCCAAAGCAGACCTCAGATACTCATCATCCATCATAGCAACCACTCTGTGAATCTCTGCTGCAGCAAAATGCAGAGGCTTGGACAGCAGATCTCCCACTGTGGCCATGGGAGTGGCAGTGAAGATCACATTTCCAAAATAGCCTGGAGGCAACGAAGGCCTTAGCCTTGCCCTTCCATCAGTTGCAATATAGAGCTTGGTTTCTTGTTCATCCACCAAGCCCCTGGCCTTGCACAGGGACTTCCATATATGGCCAGACAGCATCTCATAGCTGCTGTAAGAGAACAGATTGTCTTCATCTATGGCTTTGGCTTTCAATCGCTGCAGCTCGTCTTTTGAAAATTTGAATACACCAACTGAGAAGGCTGGCTCAGCTTGATCCTTAGTATAGCTCACAGCATGGTTAGCAGCAGCAGCAGCACCATTGCTAAGGCTACCATTGGCTTGTGAATGCCCATTTGCAGCTATGCCGTTGGCAGAGGTAGGCTTGCCCGCCTCTGGCTGTGCGGTGAGAAGAGGTGGAGGTGGCTTGTATTCAATGTGGGCAAAGCGAGGGGTAGGGGGGGATCTTGCTCTGAGCAGGGTCCTGTCTATGTAAGGTGGCACTTCCAGGCCCTCGCCTCTCGCCATAGCCGCCCATGTATTGATAAAATGGATCCCCGACATTCCATCGGCTACGTGGTGCTGCATCCCCACACCCAGGGATGCACCTCCGCATCTGAAGAACGTAACCTTTGCAAGAAACCGAAGTGTAAATCATATGTTTCCAGTATTGTTGCGCAGGTAACAGAAAGTTCCACAAAAAATTACAGTCAAAGTAATCTGTATCCATTTCTCTTGCTCAGGCAAATTCAATGGAAATTAAGGCAAAAAACTCAAATGAGATTAAGGTTAAATTATCTATTTGCCCGTTCTGTTGCTCAGACACCATAAAATTCAACTTCTGCTTTGAAACCAGGAAACAGGGACAGAAAAAACATCAGAGCATACCTGCAGGACGAGAAGCGGATAGGAAGCAATATCTTGTGTGTAGTCCACATAGGGAATAAGCTGCTGAAACACAGGATCGGGAGCAAATTGACCAAAATCATCAATACAGGCATCTGCGGTGGCCTCTACAAGCAGCACACCAGCTCCATTGCAGTTGATCTCTATTCTGCCATTCTCATCCCTGCTCAGCCTCCCAGCCATGGGATAGAATGCCACCAGCGCCTTGCCCAGCGCTTCCTTCAAGACCTCCCATGTGAAAAAGCTGTGACTCTCTTCTGGCCTCCTGTAGAAATAGATGCTCGCTGTGTGGATCCGAGGTATAACAAGATCGACGTTGGAGTTCCATAGCCTCTTCTGAGGGGTCTTGGATGCAGGCGGCACAAGCTCGGCTTTCCTGGTGGTAACATCCATCGCCACCATCTTCATCTCACAATACAAAAACAAATCTCTACTTTACAGTCTAGTCTTCTTCTGCGTTTGCAAAAACAATATCTTTCTACTGGAGTCCAACCGTCTAATTTCTTTAGTAGATTCTAGACTTCTTCTGATTTTGCAAACACAAAATTTCTCTACTAGAGTCTAGCCTTCTTCTGCTTGCTTTGGAAACACAAATTTTCCACTAAAGTCCAGCTTTCTTCTGCTTTTGCAGACCCAAAATCTCCTTCTACTAGAGTCGAGCCTTCTTCTGCTATTGTTTTTGCAAATACAAAGCTTTTTCACTATAATCTAGCCTTCTTATGCTTTTGAAAACACAACATCTCTTCACTAGAGTCTAAACATTTTCAACTTTTGCTAATTTACCTCAGAGCAAACAGACCGTTTTGATCACAACCCACTTCGGCAATAGTACAGCAGATTCCAGCTCTGAGAGCAAATCAGACGGTTTTGATCAAGACCAACTTCAGCAATCACCCAGCTCCCAGAGCAAATCAGACTGTTTTGATCACAGATTACAACTTCAACCCACTTATGCAAATCATCTGATGCAGTCGGCCAGCATTGCCACGCAATAATTTGGAAGCCGTGCACATGTGACTTACATAAAAATCAGTTATGTATAAGTCTGAACGTGACAGCTGAAAGCAACATGATAAGCAGGGGGCAGATTTGAATGAGGGTGATTATTAAATAATTAGATTTGCAAAGTCCACTAATAAGACTATAAGTCTTTGATCCAGTGCCAGCAGCCACAGTGCACACCATTCCAACACGTATCCCTGAAAATGGGCTTCTTGTTTTTTTCAATCTAAGAAATAGTAAAACCCACCAGTCTTTCACTCACCTTGACTAGATTTTTTGCCCAAGTGTCACACCACAAATCTTTTCAAAGTCTAAGATTACTAAGATATGGGATTTCCCACTAGTCTTTTACTTGGTGCTTCAAAAACCCACCAAATCCCTAAGACATACATTAGCTTTCCAAAATTGATATCATGAAATTTTTGAGGATTTTTAATATATGGATACATAAACCCTTTGAGTAAAATCCTCAAAAAATTGAGGTGGTTTAAAAATGCAAGTTCTTCAACATTACTCAAGTTTTGTCCAAGTGTCACACCACAAAATCCCTTAAGATGGGCTGACTCACCTGGACTAAAGTTTTGTCCAAGTGTCACACCACAAATCCCTGAAGATGGGCTACTTTTTTTCAATATAAGAAATCATAAAAAGTTTATTTCCCACCTGAGCACTGCTCAAACACTTAGACTAAAATTGTGCCCAATTGTCACATCGCCAATCCCTGAAAATGGGTTTTTTCTTCAATCCAAGAAATGGGTTTATTTCCCACCAGTCTTTGCTGAGCACTGCGAATCACTCAACCGGACTAAATTTTTGCCCAAGTGTCACACCACAAATCCCTGAAATTTTCAATCTAAGAATTTTCTTATTTCTCGACAGTCTTTCACTCAGTGTTCGAGATACTAAACAAAGTATAAAATTGAAATCAGCATCTTTAAGAAAAAATTGATTTCATAAAAAACTTACAAGAAGTTCAAAAGATACTAACTTTTTTTTATGCCAAAAAAAAAAATTGTTTTGCTGATTTCATATCCAAGAAATTTGTGTGTCTTAAAGTAAGTGCATCCTTCTAATGCTCAATTTTCATAAGTTTAATAAGTTAATAAAAAAATTGATCAATGTAAATTTCTAGTATTTTGTCCACAGGCAATTTAAGATGCAGGATCTAGAAGGCAGGAACTTTTGAAAACCAACTTTTGAAAAAATACGAGAAATTGGATGGAACTCGAAGATGTTTCCTGGACACTGCTTTCACTCACCTGCACCTGGACTTACTAATACACGAAATTGGCTGGAAACCCTACTGCTGTCACTCACCCTGACCTGGACTTGATCTTTGCCCATGTCCCACGCCATTCCATGATTTTCCATCAGGGTTTTCATTTCCCAGTGAATTCCCACCACTCTTTCCCTCACCTGGACCTTGACTTAATCTTTGCCCAAGTGTCACACCATTTTATCACAAATTCCGGAAAGTGGGTTTTCATTTGCCACCAAACTTTCAGTCACCTGGACCCGCAGCAGCCTGCCTTGCTTAGTGATTGAGTAGAAATCAAACACTGTCAGTTAAAAGAAGGTGCAGCGGTGGTACCCGGTAAGACCTTAATCCTGATTCCTGCCTGACTCTCTTAAGTACTACACACACAGTCTGTTGGGGTCATTACATCTCTTTCTGACTCATTCTGACCCATTCGCATATTCTATTCTGACATCAGACACTTCATTGGGCACTTTTTTCCTCCTCTTGAGATTAATTGTCAATGCTGATTGTGCTCCTTTTTATTTCTTTGGAATTTGTGCTCTCTTTTGTATCATGGAAGGAGCCGGCCAGAGGCCATTTTGCCCGGTAAGGATTTTCAGAATTTTTTTAGGCGAGGCCCGGACAAAATTTTTTGGAAATCCGAACCGGGCAAAATGGCCTCTGCCCGGCCCCTTCCATTGCGTAATGGATTTTTGGACCCTTTTTAAACCAATCCTTAGCTGCCACGTGGCAAGTGCAAGCAAAATCAGCACTAAAAAAATTTGAGACCAATCCAATGCTGCCACGTGGCATATGGCAGGCGTAATTTGCACTAGATTTTTTTTTAATAAAAACAGGTGACTATACTGCTTTTTAATCTGTTCAGAAATGGGCAGAATAGTCACCAAAAATCCATTACGTATTATGGAAGGTGTCTTGCACATGACATTTTGCCAAAATGGGTCTTGCAATAATTTTGAATCCATTCTACAAAGACATTTTTGGTCTTTAATTACAAAGAAATCTGGAAGGTTTTGGAAATCCGACCGAATCGACCAAAATGCCTTCTACCCAACAATTTCCTCTGACGATGAAATTGGAGGGTGGTTTCATAGTGGTTTCACACTATAGGCAAGTACGTTTGCCTGACCTTTCACTTGCCACCCATTTTTTGAATCTTTGCAAGTGAGTTGATAGGCAATGAACCACCCCTATTCACATTTGGATGGTAAGTGTATGATGAAGGGCTACAATATGATTGGCCCATTTGAATCTTGACATACGATTGGTCCATTTTATTAAGGTCTTATGTTTTGAAGTGCAAGTATGAAACTTTTCATGTTAAAAGGTTGAAGGGTGCTCTATTCTTTTTTTTTTCAAGCAATCACGTTTCAACTGGTGAGGTCAAAATTGAAATGCATTTCATTGAAAGGAATATGGTAGTGAAGGGTTTAAAAAACTTCAAAATGCAGGTTGACTTGCCAGGGGAAGCTCAACTTGCCAGGATATTGGCTAGCCCAAAAAAATGGCTTTGAGTTGCCCCTACGTGGCAGTGGGTCCCTGCCATGTCATCTGCCACATAGTGGCAAATGCTTGTTAGTGTGAAAGGGTAAAGGGCCCAATTTTTCTCCCTGGACCAATGGGAGAGCTCCATTTTGAATTTTGGACTTGTCGGGCAGTGTAGTGTGAAATGGCCCTGAATAGGCATGTGCATTTTCAGCCACATTATGAAATTGAATAGGCATGCGTATTTTCAGCATACATTACTTGAAATTCTTGAATGTTTCTTGGATGTTCTCGATTAATTCTCGCTTGACTCCATTAAAGATTTTATTATTTGTCCAACGGTAGCTTGCAATACACTGAGTATTGATCATCGATACACCTGACATGTCAACAAGTACAAAACCAACTACTTGATAGGTGTAGTTCACGAGCTGCATAGCCTTCA
The DNA here is from genome assembly GCA_029204225.1 of Diphasiastrum complanatum. NCBI lineage: Eukaryota > Viridiplantae > Streptophyta > Lycopodiopsida > Lycopodiales > Lycopodiaceae > Diphasiastrum > Diphasiastrum complanatum. The sequence continues at coordinate 28,143,232 of CM055109.1, read as the reverse complement.
AGTGGCCACTATTTGACAGGTCCCCACTATTTGACAGGTACCCACCATCCACTATTTGATAGGTCCCCACCATCCACAGGCTCACCTACTCTTGTACAATCTATCCAACCTTCTAGAATATGACCCAATGAAGCCTTCCTTGATTCTTAGTTTTTCTATTTTGGTGGGTTTTAGCTACAAAGTTGGCCTCCCACCTCATCTACGCTAGTCATGTTCGTTTATGTGTCAGAAAATGATTATTTGAGTGCGCTTCACACTTAGTTGGGCCTCATCCTAATGTCACTAAAAACCTAATGTCTAGGCCAAAATTTTATTTGGCTAGAAAAACATGAATTGACAAGCACCAATGTAGACATAAGTCTACTTAGAGTCCCACCAAATAGGCAGATTAATAAAGTAGCCAATTATGGGAGATGGGATAGATGAGTAGGTGAGTTTGTGGAAGGTGGGGCTCGATCGGCTAGGCCGAGCCAATATTTGAATGGCCATTGAACCGAGTGCAATGGTACATAGTTTTGCAAGAGTCCAAATTGCCTTTTTGTGATATCATAAAGTACATATTATGTTGATTGTGACAAATTCATGAAAACATGAAAATTATAAAAATACTTTTGATATCATTTTTTCTACAATGCACATTCCAAGAAATTTTCACTAACTCCTTTCAAATTAGTATTTGATATAGTATCGGCGGCTCATCAGAACCTTCATCACGTCAAGATAGAATCAAATATCATCCGAAGGTGACTGCCAACAACACGTAGTGCCTTAATACTAATTGTAAAGTGTAGATTAAGTATTCTTTTCATTAGTTAGCCATGTGTATATATTCAGCGACTTATCAGTTGCTTCGATTAAGCTCCACATACATTGAAATAGTTCAATCGTCTATCAAGTCGATCAATCGACCATCCAGAGCGCAATTGTTTTGTTCTTTCTCTTTGTTATTACAGAGTATTGATTCAGGAAGAACGTGACTCTGTCTGTCGACCGATTCAACCAGTTCAAACCTGCTAGGCCAGGTTCGAATCGGCCAATTCGAACAATTCGTCATATTTGGGACCCTTTTGAAATTTTTTTTACATGGTAACCGGTTCGAACAAGTTTCTGATTAGAATCTGACCGATTCAAACCACAATTCTTTGTATGAAGACATTGTCGTAAAACCGTGGGTGTGAGCGGCAGTGAAAGCTCGAGGATTTGAGCGTGGCATGTAGGAACGGAAACGCAACAGTTAGCAACAAAAACATTCAAGAAGAAGAATTCATACAGATTGCGCAGATGAACGACACAGTAGTGAGACAAAAGTTGCACTTTAATTAATATCAACAGTGAGTACAATTGCTTGAAGTAATAACTTCAGCTTGTTGAGCGTGATAACGCTGGTTACAGAAAACTTTGATTGAAAGAGGAATTCAATTAACACTTACGTAGCCTGATTTAGCTAGTATATATATTTACAAGTGTTGAGGGAAAAATATTTTATGCCTTAACTGCCATTTACTCCAGTTTTACATCTCTACAAAGTTGGTAACCGCCCTTAGGATATTTGTTTCTCCACCTATTTTAGGGTTGACGTCGGTCTGCCAATGTAGCAAAAACCTAAAAAAACCCGAAGGTGCCCTTTAGACTGAAGGTATGCAAATCCTGAAGGTGCCCTTAGACTTAAGGTGTGTAAATCCCTAAGCCTGGCCTGTAGACTGAAGGTAGCGAAGAAGCCGAAAAAGGCGAAAAAGCCGAAGCTGCCTTTACTGAAGGCATCGAAGAAGGCAAAGGTGCCTTAGACTAAAGGCAACAAAGAAGGCAAAGGTGCCTTAGATTAAAGACAGCGAAGAAGTCGAAGGTGCCTTAGATTAAAGGTAGTGAAAAATTGAACAAGGTGAAGGTGTCTTAAAATGGTATTTAAGACATTCTGGCCAATTTGTCGCACTTTTTGCAACGAGGCGAAAATGGCGAAGGTGCCTTAAGAATGGTTTCTGAGGCATTCTGGCCACTTGGCCACTGTGTCGCATTTTTCGCGAAGGTGCGAAGAAGGCGAAGGTGCCTAAAAATGGTTAAGGCAAAAAAATCTCAAAGGAAAAAATGTGAAGGTCCGAAAACATGTAGTCGGCCTTCGATTTTCAGGATGCTCATTACTTGAACGCTTTGTTTAAGACATAGCATAAGAAATCTAACACTCCCCCTTAATGTGGATCCTGAAAAACTTTGATCTGTAGATTTAACATATCGTTAAATCTACGATGTTGCTCCTTTGATAGAATTTTTGAAAAGTAATCTTCTGTCATGTAGTTTGTTCTGTAAAAAACCACTTCTACTTCCTTGTTGTGCACATTCTCTCTAAGGTAATGATACCTGATTTTTATATGTTTGCTTCGAGAGTGAAATCTCGGATTGAGAGATAACGCTATTGTGCTTTGATTGTCACAATAGATTGTTGTACGAAGTGGTTGTGCAAGGTTCTGGTCTGCAAAAAATTGCCTTAGCCAGATCGCCTCTTTGGTTGCATTGGTGGCAACTATGTATTCGGATTCCGTTGATGATAATGCCACTGAGGTCTGCTTCCGACTGTTCCATGAGATTGGGTCTTGGTTGTATAAAAATACAAATCCAGAAGTTGATTTTTTGGTGTTAACATCTCCTGTCCAATTTGCATCGATGTAGGCTTCAAGGATGTTGGCAGTGTGGCTGCCTCCGTAGCAGATGCTGAGAGTTTTCGTTGTTTGGATGTACTTCATGACCTTTGTTAGTGTCTTCCAATGAGTTAAGCTTGGATTTGATAGCAACTGGCTGAGTGCACTGATTGAATATGCAAGGTCTGGTCGCGTGCAGATCATTGCCTACATCAGTGAGCTGATGATGGATTGAAACGGGTAGCACTTCATCTCCTCCTTTTCTGCCTCAGTTTGAGGAGACTGTTCCTTTGATAATTCTGATGGGTCGATCTCGTTGGATTTGGATTCTGAGACAATAGTGGGCTGGACCCATGTCACTCATCTTGTATTCCTGGGCCAGCATGCATTTTGTATCCTTCATCAGATTTAGATTATTACTGAATAAGAGTGTATCATCTATGTAGAGAGTGATGATGATGAAGTAATCTGATACAGACTTGAAATAGACATTCGAGCCTGCCGAGTTTGGAATGAAATCATTCTCTATCAGAAATACATTGATCTTTTGGAACTAGGCTTTGGGTGACTGTTTCAGCCCATAGAGCACCTTCTGGTTTTTGCATACAAGGTGCTGTTGTTTGCCGTTGAGTTCATATTTCTCTGGCTACGTCATATAGATCTCCTCTTCGATAGTTCCATTGAGGAAAGCGGTCTGGACATCCATCTGGTGGACTTCAAGATCTGTTGCGGCTGCAAAGGAAGTAGGCAGATCGACGCATGCTTGACGATTGGGCTGAAAATTTTTGAATAATTCGGGTCTAGAATCTGAGAAAAGCCTTTGGCGACTAGTCTGACCTTGTAATGATTTAGCCTTCTTTCAGCGTCGTACTTTGCCTTGAATATCCATTTTCATGGAATCGGTTTTCGGTCCTTTGGTAGCTCAGTGAGTGTCCATGTTTGATTCTCCATAAGAGAATCGAATTCGGTGTCCATCGCTGCTTTCCACTGGTCAGCATCGAGAGTAGACATTGTCTCACAAATGGTGGTTGGTTCCTGCACAAAGTAGCAGGCCGGATCATCCATAAACCTGGATGGAGGCTGTCTGGACCTGTTTGACGGTAGTTATCTCCATCGAGTTTGTCAATTCATAGTAATAGATCTTGATGAGTTTTTTGATGCTAGATCTATGAGAAAGCATCAAAGTTAGTATGCCATTGATTGGATTTGACTTTGTTCATTAAATCTAATCAATTGAGGCTGGATTCAAATGTATTTTACAGCTCTTGAAGAACCATCAAGAAGCAAGCCAATCCAAGTAGCCAGCGACAGGACACACGTCCTAACAAATGTGTCGATAGCGGGTTGAGTCCCGATCACAATTAAAACAATAAGCTAAGTTAACCGTATAATACCAAATTATAGCTTACATAGATCAAAACTTGATTTCTAATAGTAATACCATGTATTTCACTATAATTGTCTACAACTATCTACTTTAAAAATTCTTACAATGACAACAACATTTTTAAAATAAAAATGAATTTGGAATTATCTTGAAGTAGATACATGCAATTAAAGTTTACCATGTCAAGTGCTAAATTATAGTATGTATGTTGTTTAACAAGCAATGGGTTGAATGCTTTAGAGATTATGTTCAAAAGTTTTCAGAAAATCTGGTAGGAAACACCATACTCAACCAAATTCTCTTCTCATGCTAGTGATATGGCGCAATCAAACCCTGTAATTGAAAATGTACAAATCAAATCTTCTTGGCAACATGATTTGTTTTGTGCTTGTTTCATTAACTATAACTATCATGTTGATAAATATGCATTCTAGAACAAGCTAACCACACAAATTAGCTTGTAGGTAGTACTAGAATCTTGGAAAACAGCAAGATAATATGGTCATTTTGCCTCTCTCTCTCTAACCATTTGCTTACTTACATGGCACTTTTGGAGTTGGAATTTTTCCATATGAAAGTTGTCTTTTTGACAATATATGAGGTTGTTGAGAAGCAAGAAAATGACTTTCTGTTGGGTACTCTAAACCTTTAAAATCCATATGCCAATATATAATATTGTTGCTTTCTGTATCGTGTGGATAGATTAGACCCTCTGTGTGTATGTTTGTAATGAGAAACCCCTTGTAATGCTCAGCATGCATTGACGATATCTAGACAGATCTTTGATCAACATTGTTGAGTTATTACAGAATGTGCGTGGAAATTGTTCTCTTGGTCGTATGTGCTATATTGTGATCGATTAGCTGTGCATAGGGTGAGGGGAGCCCACATATTTGGTTAAGTTTGTTCAAGCATTGACAACTACCCCCAGAAAGAAGAACTCATGCTACATAGTACATATCAAGGCATTCTGCTGCAACATTGATATCTGCCGCAGATAGTTGTTGTACTCATACATGTATATGAGCTCAAGTTTGTTAAAGCATTGAATGTTGTTGCAGATGGTGGCAGGCATCCATATTAGCTGAAGTCTGTGCTCCAAGAATTAATACATAACATAGACATCATCAGCCCACAGATGCTTAGAGTAGGTATTGAGTAGTTGGCTAGCTCGTCCATCAACCGTGTCTAACAGGTAATGTGGCAGTAGAAGTGGGTCTGTAATTACTCTGAGTCCAGACATATCACACAACGTTAACATCAAGCCCAGAGATATTATGTTCTATTGTGGTTAATGATCATAGTGATTGTTGTTGCCATTTTGTGCGCATTCTTCACAACACGAGGAACGGTGTTAAAATTGGAGAGACGAGCTATGGAATGATTGATGCTGAGTATAAAGTGATGAAAAGTCTTAGGTGAAAATATGTAAGAGCAATATTCAAGAAATACATATGAAAGTATATGCCTGCATGTGAAAGTCTATGAGCATAAATGCTTTTGAAGGTACAACTACCACTATTCAACACACAGATATGAAATAAAGTCTATGCATTCATGCAAAAGTCTATGTGCATAAATGCCCTTTGAAACTACAACAAGATGTTGTCAAGCCTTCATGCTCAATAGAAGCACATATGAATATTGTTGGGTGTCTTGATTAAGGTTACATATCCTCTAGGACCAATAATGTGTACATTGTGGATAGATGTTGATCAACGATTGTCATTTATGTTGATGATGTACAACACATATATAGGCCTATAGTAGATTCAAGTCTAGGGAAAGAGTTTGTATGTTCAATGTATTATCAAATCATGTGTACGATCTAGATTATGATTGTGATATATCATTTGTTTGCATGAAATATCCATTACCATAACGTTGGAGACCTGTATGCTATGATGAGTACAAGCAACACATACTGATAAAGCTTAACTAGTCCCTAGCCATGTTCTCATTTGTAGACAAGAATGTGCATATGAAGGAATTGCATAATTTTATTGCCACGTGTGAGTGTATTATCATGAGATGCTAAAATTATAATAATCTAGTGTGTGAATAATCAATAAGGTGAGGGTTTTTATAATGACGAGAGAATGATGAGAATGAATTGACAACAAGAGATTTGGGTGTACATCGTATTTGCCATGTTATGAAGATATGGTGCAGATACAAGAAAGTGTGATTTCGTGTACTTCATATTTACACTACTTTTTCTAGAATCGTTATGTAGGAGGATTCATGAAGAATATGTGATAATGCCAATGTTACCATTCAATAATTATAACCACTTATGCCTACCTGGCATATTTTTAGTGATATTAACATAATTAGATTTTATCCAACATCTTTGGTGTGAATTCAAACAAGATGTAATTCTTTTATAGCTTATTGCAACATTGTTATTGAAGAAAAATGTGAAAATATTATTCAAATCTATGTACATCTTGTGAAGCACTTGTAAGAACATAGCACTTGAGAAGTTGTCATTTCAAAGAGGTATTGATCATAAAAACAACCAATATCCTTCAACATATTTTCAGAATAATTGCTTATGTGAAGTAGACATTAGAGGAGTTCTAAATCCAAAAAAGACCATTTGTAAAGATTCTTTTTTATAATTTTTCTCAAACTTTTCTTACACATGGACCAATCAAAACACTCAAATTTGAAATCTACGTAACGTAACTTTTTTAGTCCACATTTTGATTCCACACTAAAAATCGCATAACTTTTTAGTGGTAAGTCTGAATTAGCGAACTTTAGTGCATTGGAAAGCGCTTGACAAGGGCTTTCCAATGATGTGTTACATGACATACTTCTCAATTGAAAAGTTACGGCAAGTCAAAAGTATTAGTATTATAATATTTTTATAATAAAAAGGCATCTTGCACGAATTCTTGAAGGGTCTTTTTGGAGCTCAAAACTCCCCTAATGGTGATTCATTTTAAGTGATAAAGAGGAGCCCTCTCAAAGCAAAGCAAGATCAATTTTAAGATATAATACAACCAAAAACAAGGATAAAATGCAAAAGACACAAGCTTAATACTTGGATTGCAACTTCAAAACTAAGCTAGAAGAGAATATGATGCAAAAAAAACAAAAACAAGTTGAAAATAACCAACTGGTATGGAACTTCAAGCTACATAGGTAACTAGAAAAATAAATATATATCTTGAATAGACTTCTCATTTTTTAAAACATTTTGCTTCATTCGATGATGGAGGATAAATATATAGAAGCTTAAATAAGCTTGCATCAAGAGCAAAGCGACAATAGACATCTGCCAAATGTTACTATTGAGTATGACATTAAGAAAAAGCTCAAATGATGGGTATTTCAATCTAGTGACATACTCAATTCATTCAATCATTGAAATCAAACAAGAGTTTTTAGAAGAATCCAACATGCCTAGGACCGACATCTATCTAGCGTATAAATTTGTGCCATTACTTTTGAAGTTTCATGAAACCATGAATCAATACTCCATAAGACATAATGTCTTCTAAAGCAATATGTACCAACTAAATAACCTCCAAAAAAATGGATAATATCTATTTGCCCATAAGGATTTCAATATAATTCACAAGTAGTTGCTATACATCAACAACCTATGAGTGTAGGATTAGCACCAACAAACGATATAATAGGAATGAAAACTTGGGCACCACAAATACTAGTATGTACAAATGGAATCTACACTTTTTGGCCTCACGATAGCACAATGAATGTTTTTTCTAATAATGGTAAAGTCATATAAGCTCATTTCTAGAGATAGACAAGCATAAATTGGTTATGAATGAATACCCTTTGCTTGTCATGCCAAAGGTCAAGTAGAAAGCATAATTTAAATCATATGGCAACACTCATAGAAAGTATCAAAGCATTTACATTGGAATTGATTTTCTTAAATAAGACAATGAAATTTGATCAATGAACTAGCTAGCCGTAGTATTATTCAACATATGTGGCATGTTGATATTCAAAGGGCATTATACCATTCCAAGTGACCAAAAATGCATTGCACATGCTGCAAGAAAGTTGGCCATTCTAGATTTAAGGCGAATATAGCTCTACAACTGATAATTCTCATAGAAATAATAAAGAACATGGAGCTAAGAATAACACACCATAACGAACAAATATATCAATGTATAAAAAATGAAACTTTGGAACTTTAGATAGTAAATTTCATTGAGCCAATTTTAAATGATTCCAATGCTTTTCTACATGAACAAACACAGCTTGATTCAAAGTGACTTGTTGAAAAACCAATCAGAATTCTAACTCAAACAAATGTATTTTTTTTCTTAGTTCTTTAGTCTTTGGACCTAATGACCTTAAGTGCATTAAAAGTTAAGAAATTGAACAAGGTAACCGTTAAGAATAGATATCCACTGCCGCGGATGGATGACCTAATAGATTATCTTGGTGGTGTTGGGTACTTTACCAAGATAGATCTAAGGTCGGGATTCCATCAGATACGCATTAGGGTAGAAGATATACCAAAATGGATTTTCGAACTCGCTTTGGACACTATGAATTTTTGGTTTGCCTTTTGGTCTAACCAATGCACCGACAACTTTCCAATAGATGATGAACGATTTGTTCAGGCCATATTTGGGAAGATTCGTAGTGGTATTTTTAGATGATATCCTAGTGTTCAGTAAGACTTTGGCGGAACATAAAGAGCATCTTAGGATTGTCTGGCACATCCTAAGAAGAGAAAAGCTCTTTGCCAAAGAGTCTATGTATGACTTTTTTTGTGATGGAATTGTCCTACTTGGGGCATAAGATTTTTAAACGAGAAGTGGAGATTGAGGCCGATCATATCTAGAGGGTTATTGATTGGCTTATTCTCACCACAGTTCAAGAAATCAAGTCTTTCTTGGGGTTTGTAGGATTTTTTCGTCGGCATATTCCCCAATTTACTCTATTGGCATTTCCCCTTACCCAGGCCTTGAAAGGCTATAAGAAGCTAAGCCGGAGGGCTAAGAGTCATTCCTTGAAAATTTGACGACATTATTTGTATGGAGCCAGATTTGAAGTTTTGACGGATCATCAGACTCTTCGATATTTCTGTGATGCTGCATATCTATGGATTTTGTGGTCGGACTTCCTTGTACAGGGAAGGGCCACAATTCGGTTTGGGTCATTATTGACAAACTTACAAAGTTTGCTCAATTTACCGCAACAAAGACTATTGTTAAACCTTCAGAACTAGCTCAACTGTTTGTTGAGAAGCTTTTTTGACTATACTGGATGCCTTGCGATATTGTCAATGGCTGTGACCCAAAATTCACTAGGAATTTTTGGCAAGCAGTATCTGTAAAGTTGGAGACAAGTTTAAGTATGAGTTCTACAGATCATCCGGAATTAGACGGTCAAACGGAAAGGACCAATCAGACGATGGAGGATATGCTTCGAGCATATGTGGGCCATCGACAATCTGATTGGGAACAATACCTTCCACTGGTGAAATTTGCATATAACAGTGCAAAACATTCATCAACCAAATTCAGCCCTTTCATGCTTATGTATGGTTTTCAACCTCGATCACCAATTAGTGTTGGCATGAAAAAACCTGCGGGTGCACGCCGCAGTTGATTTCTTTGCGGATATGCAAGAAATATTACAGTTGGTTAAAGATAGCATTAGTAGTGCGTAAGACAGGCCAAGGCACTATGCTGATCTATTTTAGAAGCACAAGGTATTCGTAGTCAACGACTAGGTATTTTTGAGGGTCTCTAATCACTCTAGGGGCTTGAAAACTGGTAAGTGTGCAAAGTTGGCGCCTAGGTATTGCGGTCCTTTTAAGGTTATACAAGTGATAAACAAGGTCGCATACAAACTAGACCTTCCAGCTAATGTTGGAATTCATCATGTTTTCCATGTTAGTAAGTTGAAACCCTCATTGGGGGTTGGGGAGACCCTGGTCCCTATGGAAGAAGGAAGGTTACATACCTATGTAACTAGCAGTACTTCAGACCCCTATTGGTCCATTTAGTGTTGGGGGCTAAACGGCAAGTTACCCTTGGATAAGGGTTACCCTTAGGATTAAGGGTATGTGCCTTTGGATAAGGACATACATGTGACTATACCTTGGTCGGAGGTATGAAGTCACGTGATCCTTAAATAAGGGGTACCCTTAGGGTTAAGGACAGGTGTCTTAGATTAAGGTACTAGTGTCCTTGGTTAAAGACAAATAGGTGTCTATGCCTTGGATGGAGGTATGGAACCTAGAGAGGTGTTAAAAATCATTGGATGTCTATTTTTCTAAACCTTGGGCCTCAACCTTGAACCATATCACTTTAATGATCTAGGACCAAAGTATACATGCACAACTTGGGAAATGGGACCTAGTAAAAGGGCGCCCTTCTAAAGTGTCCATTGAGTTCCCAACTCCCACAAGAAAGGCATTCAAAGAGTCATAGGTTATGGAAGGAGTCTCTTGACTTTCCATAAGCCTATGGAGGTTCTTGGAGATCAAGAAATACGCTGAGCAGCTCACCCTGGCCAAGGATATTCTCACAAACCTTGGCTTTGATCTGACACTTTTCTGGGACCAATAGAGCGAGAGCCTCATCCGAGCGGCCTACTCCACCTATTCGGATGAATTCCAAACTTTTCGGATTACATCCAAGAGTGGCAGCTATACCATCATCAACGTCTCTCCTGGGGATCAACTTCCCTAATCTCGGAGAGACAATCCATGGCAAGGGCACCAGCTACAATGCCAAGTACTTCACAAACTTTCTAACAAAGGACGACAAAACCATTGCCCAAACCAACGATGGGATCGCTATCCGCCTCATCACGGATCCCCATCTACGGGCCACCTCAGAAATCCTCGTCACCATGGTCGAAGTGCATACCGTCAAGATGGATCGCATACCACCGAGTGACCTCTTTTCTTTGACCCTCACCATGGACGATCCCACTCAAAATTATAAGTGGGCTGAGAAGGTAGCAGAAAAGCTGTGCGGAGCTCTGAAAGCCCGAAAACCAACTACCAAATGTGGTTATCTCCTTCACATGTTGGTCACCAAACAATTGGGGTCTAGGGTGGCTACTGCCATCAAGGAGCTGGATGATGTTTATCCTAGCACAAAAAAGCGAGCCAAAAAATATCCCCTGAATAAGGATGAGGGGGTTTACGGCGATGCAAGCTGAGTGAGGAATCGCGAGAAGCCATGATAGCAGTGACTTTAGATTGCTCTAAGAATTTTGAAAATTTTTGGCATGAACTCGAGAGCAGCAATCTAAAATGAACTCGTGGAGAGAAGGGTGGAGGACTATATATAGACTTTTTTTGGCAAGAATTTGCAACTTTACTCAAAAATCATCCTCAGCGTCTATGATTTGGTAATGATGATTGCAAATTTTGAGACTCAACATTTTGAGGGTCCGCAAATTCTTGTAAGTGAGTTTTTTATGCCAAAAGAAAAAAATTGACTGATAGTGCCAAATTGTGTCTGATCAGAATTTGCAGAGATGACAGAGAAATCGTGGCAATCATTTTGAGCTCCAGCGAATTGTCGACGAATTTTGATGATGGATATATGATGAATAAAACTACATTTTTCTATTTTTTAGAAATTTTTTTATCTGAGACAGAATTCGCAGAAGCCAAAAATGAATCGTGCTCTGTAGAAAAGGGGTCAGGCAAATTTTATTTGAGATGTTGTGAAAAAATTTCTTTTGAAATTAATGACTTTTGTGATTTTCTCAGAGAAGACTGTTGGTATACCTGATCTGATAGTATCTTGATGGTTTAAACAAGAAAGCACAACAGAAAATATTGTCAAAATGGCAGGCAAACAATAAGAAAAATAAAGAAGAATCGTAGAAAAGAAAACAACTAATACATATCAAGATAAAAACAAGGTTCATTGTACTTTCTCAGTCGGCTCCCATTGACCATTGTGTCGAGGATATTGCCTTGAAGGATTTGGAGTTGTACATATTCAAAGGCAAAGATTTTCTTAATGACGTAAGGTCCTTGGCCAAAAAAATTCAGTTTGCCTTTGAAGGCTTTGGCCTAGTATAGCAGGACCTTATCTCCAACCTAGAAGTCTCTAAGTTTCAATGATCGATCATGCCATGCTTTTTGTCATCGTTTGTGGACTTGTTGAGCATGGATGCTGATTCGTCGTGTTTCACAGAGTTGCTTCCGATGAAATAACCTGTTTGCTAGATTCTGGTGAGTATCAAGCTAAAGGTTATAGGCTACTCAAAGGGAGGGGATATGGAATTCCACAGGCATAACGGCTTCTTGGCCATATGTGAGATGAAAAGAGGTTAAGCCTGTAGCTTGCTTCGGGGTGGTGCGATAAGCCCAAAGAGCAACATGGAGTTTGAGTTCCCAATCAGATCGGCTGGATTCGACGGTTTTGGTGAGAATTCCACATAGGATTTTATTGGTGGATTCTGCATGGCCATTGCAGCGTAGATAGTATGGGAAGCTTTTGCGATGTACCACAAAAAATTTGGAAAGAAGATCTGCTATGACAGAGTTAATGAAATGTGTACCCCTATCACTGATAAGCTCTAGAGGACATCCGAAATGAACTATAACCTGTTCGTAGAGAAATTTGGCAGTAGAACGAGCATCAGCATTGCGAACAGCTCTTGCTTCAGCCCATTTGGTGCAATAGTCCATAGCTACTATGATGTAATGAGATTGTGTGTGTCGAGCAGCAAGACTAATAGGTCCGACATAATCAATTTCCCATTTCTGGAAAGCTTGATCAGTGGTTGCGGGGTGTAAAGGCATGTAGTCTGTTTTTTGAAAGCATTTTGTGCGTTGGCAGACATCACAAGCCTTAGTGTAATTGTGCGTATCCTTGAAGTGTGTTGGCCACCAAAAATTGGCCAAGAGGATTTTCTTAGCAGTTGTTTCAGAAGAGAAATGGCCTGCACCAATACCTTCATGAGTGAGGGACATTACAGAGGGTATTTCACCTTCAGTAAGACATCGTCGGATAATTCCATCTAACCCTTGCTTGTAGAGTTGTCCTGCAATTAACGTATAAGGTTTAGTTTTGGGGACCAACGCACGCTGTTCAGGTTTAGAGAAGGAAGGATCCATCTGCCCTGAAGTTAAATATTCTGTAATTTCCTGAGCCCATATAGGTGTAGAGTCAACTTGAAAAAGGATTGCATCTAGTAAATCATCGTTGACGCCTTGATCAGGGGTAGAAAGGTTAGGGATTCAGGATAGATGGTCTGCTAGAAAATGTTGAACTCCCTTACAAACCACGATCCTAAACTCAAATTCTCGCAGTAATAGGATCCATCTAGTAATACAGCCAGTGGTGCAGGTCTTGTTGATGAGATACAACAATGCTTGATGATCAGTGGAGAACGCAAAGACTTTTCCTAGAAGATAATGGCAAAACTTCTGAACTGCATATACCATTGCCAAGGCTTCACGTTCGGTAGTGGTATAATTGACTTCAACAGGTATCAATTGTCGACTAAGAAAATGGATTGGGTAGTCCTTTTTGAATTATCCCGGTTGGGTGAGCATTGCTCCAATGGCATACTTGGATGCATCGGTATGCACATGGAATTCTTTAGAATAATCAGGATCCCGGAGGATGGGTGCATTGGTAAGGACTTCTTTGAGTTGATTAAAGACGACACATTGTTCATCCGTCCATTTGGGAACTACAACTACTTTGTAGATTAAGCGTGCTTTGTTAGCAAAATAAAAAATAAAGCATTGATAGTAGTTGGCGTGGCCAAGGAAAGATTAAACTTCACGTATAGTACGCGGATCCGGTAGATTTTGAATGATAAGGATCTTTTCAGGGTTAGTGGCAATGCCATTTCGTGAGATAATATGTCCTAACACAATACCATGGGTTACCCAAATTTGGCATTTTTCAGGATTAAGAGAGATTTTGGATGGCGTGTTTCTTCGAAATTTTCTTAAAATTGACACAGATTCGGAGTTTTCTATTTTTCTTGGGGATGATGACAATTGGAGAGACCCACTCAGTATGCTCAATTTCATAGATAAATCCTGCATCTAAGAGGCATTGTAATTTTTCTTTGATGTTGGCCTTATAGATGGGATTGCATCTGTGTGGACGACTAGCAGTGGCTCTTGCACCCGGTTTAAGCGGGATACGATGCACAACTACTTGGGGTGAGACGCCTTTCATGTCTTTATAGGTCCAGGAAAAGACATGTCGATATTTTTGCAGGAGCTTTTCAAGCCGTTTAAGTTGTTGGCGATTGAGATGAGCTCCGACGTGGACAACTTATTTGTTGATTTCATTTGGCTCACTCAAGGAAAGGGTTATGGTTTGTGTAGGGCCTTTGTAGGGTGAATTACCAGTTGGCTCACATTGAGCTTGGGGTAATTGGATTGTGACATCCTCGATCGTATAGTCTTTAAAGTATGCAGGAACATCATGGGCTGGAGATTCGAGGGGGGCCTTGCCTTTCTCTTGTCGAAATGGTACCTGGAAATTTTCGGGGACTGGTGTAGGACTAAAGGCAATCTCAGAAACTTCCCGAACAATGGTTAGGTCACCCGGCGGTTGAATTTGAAGTGGGTTTTTCATTTATTTCTTTCTTTTTATTTTCTATGTGTTAGCACAGTTGCTAACACTTGATTGAAAGATATTTTGGATATGATTTTTGAATACCACCAAGCTCCAATGAAAAGCACCACCTCTCCAAACTTGTAAGCCTGATCTGATACCACTGTAAGGGAAGCTCCTTAGATCTTACTTACAAATCACAACACAATGATAACACACTATGGAGAAACGAACCAACCAAGTAGAAGCATCCAATCAATCTCTAGAAGCCTCACCCCCAAGCCAAGGAACAAGAAACACGAATGTAGAGTGAGAGTCTGGCAATGAATTCACAACCATCATGAGGAGTAGGGTGAGTTTGGACCCATTATATGGAGCCAAAAGCATCCTGGGCACATAGCAATGCATAGCCCTAAGTTTCCTATACATAGATTGACCTAGAATAGAGTCCTAAGCATGGACCAACTATTCATAAAATTGCTATTGATAACTCTACACATGCATACACTGTCTCATACCTTGTCTAAACTCCATTTAGTGTGTTCTGGGCGTCACAAGGATATTAGTTACTTTCGGGTCTCGTCCAGTATGACGTTGCATAACTAACAGCTTGTTTCACTGGAGTACCGTGTATCCAAGACTAGGAGTATACTGTATTCTATGTCCTGATCATGGACATAACATTTTCCCCTCCTTAAACTGTTTCTATCCTTAGAAACTAAAATTCAAAAAATTCTTCTTTATGTTATCAACTACCTCCCACGAATCATCATCCTCAGTACGGCCCTTCCACCGAATTAAGCACTCAGAGATAGAACTATTTCTCAGTTGTTTATCTCTGGTTTTGAGCACTTTCTTAGGTTCCAAAGGTACACTAAGCGATAAATCTTCCAAATGGGATAAATCCTCATCCGATCCAACTGTATCACGATCATGTAAACTTAGTTTCAAGCGACTTACATGAAATACTGGGTGTGCAGTCAATTTTCCTTGAAGATCGAGTTCATACGCCATAGAACCAATTCTATGTACAATCTTGAAAGGTCCACAATAACAAGTAGACAGCTTATAATGCTTCCCAGTAAGTAACGTCTTAGAATCTTTTGGAATCCTACGATATACCAGTCATCAACTTTAAAATCTTTTGGAGATCTCTTAAGATCGGTATAGTGTTTAGCTCTATCCTGAGCACTTCGGATACTATCCTTAGCCACTTGCAACATTTCTTGCATATCATGCAAAAAATCAGCAACCTTCTGGATCTTAACAGACTTCGTCTCAACATTTACTAGAGATCTAGGTTGAAAGCCATACATAAGCATAAAAGGACTGTAACCTGTAGCAGAATGTTTCCTACTATTATATACAAACTCAACCAGTGGGAGATAATCTTCCCAATGAGATTGCTTGTGAGAAACATACGTCCTCAAAATATCTTCCATAGTTTGATTAGTCCTTTCTGTCTGGCCATCTGATTCAAGATGATCAGAAGAACTTAAACTCAAAGAAGTTTCAAGTTTATGGAATACTGCTGACCAAAAGTGACCTGTGAACTTAGGATCTCTACCATTAACAATGTCACTTGGCAGACCATACAACCGAAATAATCTTTCAACAAAGATTTGGGCTAACTTAGAAGCCTTTATAGTTAACTTGACTAGTATGAATGCAGCTAATTAGTTAACCGATCCACTACAACCCAAATAGAATCATTTTATCGTTGGGTCTTTGGAAGTCCAACTACAAAATCCATAGATATGCTTTCTCATTTCTTATATGGGATATCTAACGAATGCAACAAACCACCACCTTATGGCGTTCAGTCTTTGCTAGTTGACAGGGTTTGCATTTAACAACATATGACTCGACATATGGCTTGAGCTTTGGCCAATAAAATTCCCTCTTAACCAAGTCCAAAGTCTTGTGTATACCGAGATGTCCTGCACAGGGTATGTCATGACATTCAAACAAAATCTTATGTTTGAGCTCATCCTCACCAGGTACGCAAACTTTCTCATTCCGAAATAGTAATCCATCTCGAATGGTGAATTGTTCCACAATCTTCTTATCTTTCTTAGTTCGTTGAGTCCCCTATGTTTCTGACTCAACACTGTCCACATTTCTTCCGGTCTGAACAATGTTCCAAACGTGACCAAAATGAGAATCTGATTCATATTTTCCTCTAAGCGAAAGATATAGATCCGTAGAAATCTGGGTGAATGATAAATCGTTCAGTTCACCGATCTGACTAAGAGCATCTGCAACTTGATTAGGGCTGTTTCTTATGAGCCCATCAAACTTTTCTTCCCCGAAGATCATGTTGATTACAAAAATACTTACGAGGTTGGTGATCCGTATACACTACAAACTTACTACCATACAAGTAGTGTCTCCAGGTTTTAAGTGCATGGATTACAGCAAACAATTTCTTTTTCCTGCGTAATATAATGAAACTGAGGACCAGTGAATTTTTTGCTCTCAAACGCTAGTGGCCTATCCATTTGTAATAGAACTGCTCCAACTACAACATCACTTGCATCCGTTCTCATGACATAAGGTAAATTTGGATTTGCAATTTGTAACATGGGAGCTGAAACAATCATTATTTTAAGTTTCTCAAAACATTGATTTAATTCCTCGTTCCAAACAACAAGCGGACTAGGTTGATTCCTCTTTTTCTTTTTATTAACAAATCCCTTAGTCAGATTATGAAGCGGTGCTGCTAACTTAGCATAATTCTCAATAAATCTCTTGAAGAAAAGTGTAAAACCTCAAAATGACTTTACTTGCCTCACAGTTCCTGGAATGGGCCACTCAATCACAATCTTGATTTTATCCTCGTCAATCTTGATCCCATTTACTGTGATCTTATGACCGAGATAAAGCAACTCTTGCTTAAAGACTTCACACTTGGACTCTTTAGCGTAGAGTAACTCCTGGCGGAGCTTCATCAAGACGACTTTTAAGTGTTCTACATGTTCCACCAAGGATTTACTATAAGCACGAATGTCGTCTAAGAATACAACCACAAACTTCCCCAAATATGGATGAAATAAATCATTCATCATTTGTTGGAATGTTGCTGGAGCATTTGTTAATCCAAATGGCAACACTAGAAATTCATAATGACCAAATCTGGAACGAAATCTTGTCTTTTGGACATCTTTCAACTTAAGTCTTATTTGATGGTACCCTGTCCTGAGATCTATCTTGGTGAAATACCGTGCTCCACCCAAACGATCTACAAGGTCATCCATCCTGGGTAATGGATATTTATTTTTTATAGTCACTATATTAAGACCCTTGTAATCCACACACATCCGGAAACCTCCATCTTTCTTCGCTTTAAGAAGAACAGGAGTGCCCATGGTGATTTACTAGATTGTATATGTCCCATCCTCTGATAGTTTTCTATTTGATTTGAAATCTCTATCTCCTCGTTCTGGGATAACCTATAAGGTTGTCTAGAGACTGGTTGACTTCCTGGAATTAACTCAATCTTGTGGTCTACTGACCTAGATGGTGGTAAACCATGAGGAATTCAGATAGAAAAATATCCCTAAATTCTTTTATGCTCTGTTCTTTCACTGCTTGTTCCTGATCTAAATTTATTGAGTTAAGAATTGCTAAGAATTCACAACCATTTAGATTCATTGTAGGAACATCCATAACTGGAATAACATATATTGAAAAAACTTCATGCTCAAAATAATCCAATGTCTCCATTTTATCAACTGTAGAAATCTGATCCAATGGACGTACAAAATTACTGCCAAATAATGTAACTACCTTATCACCCTCCTTGAAAGTGAGAACATGCTTCTCAAAATCAATCAATAGAGAAGGCGAATTACTAAATAACCATAACCTAAGATTAAATCAGTATGAGCTAGGTCTAAAAACATGAAAAATAATTAATTTTGTGTGTCCTTGCATCAAAATTGAGAGCTTCGGGACTTTTACATTTCAAGTCTCCAACTCTGCTCCTGAAGCTAGATAAACTTTATATCTATGATTGCTGGCTTCAGTTTCCAAGCTGAGTTTCTACACAAGATGAGAATCAATAAAATTATGAGTTGAAACACTGTCCAATAAAATACTCACTTCTTGATCTTTAACTGTGCCAATCAAACAGAAAAGTTCATTAGGCAAGAAAGAAGTAGTACTAAAAGAACATTCATACTCACAATCAGTCAGATTAATTTCCAAAGTCTTATCATTGCCTCCTGGGATATCAATAATGTGAGCAGACACTTTCTTCCTGTCTAGACAAAATTTCCTCATATGTCCAGGCTTCTTACAAACAAAACATAAGTTTTCTTTCTTAGCCTTTTTTCGGGACATAGATTTCTTAAATCTCTTTCTCTTCGGCTTCCTGGGTTCCGATGCTGCTTGATCTAATTCGTCAAAATATTTTGCTTGGTCTGGACCACGCTTCTTACCTTCTTGGTTCTCAAAGTGGTTGGAATTTGTGAAAATTGCTTCCTGGATGCCACCACTGTGGAATCGTACGCTTTTGCTATCTGAAACGCATCCTCAAGTCTTTGAAGCACATTTCGTCTGCATTCGTTTTGATAGTCGGCTGGCACACCTAGGACAAACTGCCAAAGTGCCAACTTTGCATTGAATGATGGAACCCTATTCCGTAGGTCCATAAATTTTTGGAATTAAGAGTCTAAACTCTTTATACCCATCCTGTAGTTCACGAACTTCAAGTAGTAGTCCACGTAATCAGCAACTACGAAAGCCTTCTTGAAAACTTCTGCAAACGCATCCCAAGTAATTGGCTTCACTGGTAAATCTCGCCACCAAGATGACGCTTTGTCGCGTAAGACTCAGCACGACACTTTAAATTTTCTTCCCATCAGGAACACCGTGCAGATTTAAGTAACTACTCTACTTGGCCAACCAGTCCTCGACGACCTCAAGTTTCTTCTCCTTCTTCTCAATTTTGTTGACAAAATTGCAAAACTTTAGATGATCATATCTTAGGCTACAGGACACCAAATTGGGTGCTATAAAGCTCAGTATAGAGGGAGACCTAGTGAACAAGACACTTGCCATGTCAGCCTGCCACCTAGGATTCACACATGTGAGTTCAGAATAGTCAATTAACCAGTAGGAGGGCACACTTTTTCTAGGCCAATCTGTCTAAAAACTTGCAAAAACTCAACCAAGCCTAAAAGTGATGATCCAAATAGTCCTAAATGGTCAATAAGAGTTCCACGAAGCCTTCATACAGATCCTATGAAGCAAATATGGGCTGAGGACCATGAATTCTTGATTTCTAGAAGTCAAAATTGCTACAAACTTGATGGAATTGAAACATAAGCAGGTCTGATAGCTTGCTAGGAAGGTAGAAAAGGAATAGAAATCATGCTGTAAAAAATCCAGAATGATTCCCTTATGGATTTAGAGAAATCCACCCCCCAAAAATCACCAAAATTGGTCAATTTTTGTCTCTTTTTGACTTCCTACAAACCCAATTGCTGGAATTTATGGCTCTAACTTCTAGGACAGCTTCAAAAGACTATGATTCATCTTTTTCTAGCTTCAATTGATGTTCAACAACCTCCTACCATCCAATTTCATGAAAAAACAAGCAAAAATCATGAATTTTAGCCCTTTCTTGGTTTTTTCACCATGCCCAAATGGAATTTAATGCCAACAACATTTTTCTAACCCACATGCAATCCAAAATAGAGTTATAACCAACCAATTGATCTGAACTTGCTAGATTTTGAATTCTACCATCAATTTTGTGCCAAAATCATGGAAAAATTAACCAAATTTGGCCACAAAAGAGCCTAGAATCCAAATACATTGAATGATCCAACATGCAACCTAAATTTCAACTACTTCAAAGTGAATTCTAGAAATTTCAGATCCATAACTAGTTTTGTGCTACATGCTAAAACTCCAAAAAAAGACACCAAAATTGATTTCCTAGCACAATTCTCCATAAACCACAATGAAATTTGAGAGAGATATGGATCATGCAAATTGAAATTGGGAAGATCCACCAACTTGCAACCTTGCTCCACTCCTTGGATGAGAATACTAGTTGAATACCACCAAGCTCCAATGAAAAGCACCATCTCTCCAAACCTGTAAGCCTGCTCTGATACCACTGTAAGGGAAGCTCCTTAGATCCTACTTACAAATCACAACACAATGATAACACACTATGGAGAAACCACCCAACCAAGTAGAAGCATCCAATCAATCTCTAGAAGCCTCACCCCCAAGCCAAGGAACAAGAAGCATGAATGTAGAATGAGAGTCTGGCAATGAATCCACAACCATCATGAGGAGTAGGGCGAGTTTGGACCCATTATATAGAGCCAAAAGCATCCTGGGCACATAGCCATGCATAGCCCTAAGTTTCCTATACATAGATTGACCTAGAATAGAGTCCTAAGCATGGACCAACTATTCATAGAATTGCTACTGATAACTCTACACATGCATACATTGTCTCATACCTTGTCTAAACTCCATTTAGTGTGTTCTGGGCATCACAAGGATATTAGTTACTTTCTGGTCTCGTCCAGTATGACGTGGCATAACTAACAGCTTGTTTCACTGGAGTACCGTGTATCCAAGACTAGGAGTATACTATATCCTATGTACTAGTCATGGACATAACAAATGCTTTGCCATCTTTAGCTTCCCATGCGGGTAGCAATTCTGGTTTAGCCAGTCTGGCTATTGAATCATTTATATATCCGCATAGTTCTTTTTTAATCAATATCATCTACCACATGTGGAAGTCATCACTGTTCAACTTATTGATCAATCGGATCTCAGAGGACGGACCTTCCATAATTAAAGAATGATAATGCATGAAGAGGACAAAATGGTTAGGCATTTGTGATCGTCGTGCGTTCTCCGAATCAAAGATTCTACGTGAGTCGTTGGAGTGGGCATCAGTAACAAAAAGAGAAATAATAAAAAAGCATTTGGTACTAACGTATATAAAGAAAGCATTCAATAGTACTAATGTATATAAAGAAAATAAAAAATCTATATAATAGCTATTGTGATAACAACAATTAGATCACGAATAATCATGTGGTCAAAAATGATTCACAATATTGATGCGTTATGCATTGTCATCCTACTATGCTGATTATAAATTTAAACAATATCTCTCTCTCTCTCTCTCTCTCTCTCTCTCTCTCTCTCTCTCTCTCTCTCTCTCTCTCTCTCTCTCTCTCTCTCTCTCTCTCTCTCTCTCTCTCTCTCTCTCTCTCTCTCTCTCTCTCTCTCTCTCTCTCTCTCTCTCTCTCTCTCTCGATTTTTGATTGAGGAATTTGATAATTTGATACAATTGAGTTTGTATTAGAACTCTAGTTTCACCTTATGCATCAAATTATAATGATCTTTCTATGCGTGTTCTCTTGTTCTGATTTATTGTATATATACAAGTTTATCGAGTTCGTGGCTAACCAAAGGGTTTCGGCAAATTGTTCAGTGTAAATTGTACCATAAGCAGACGTGAAACTGGGCAGTTGCTACGTAATAGCATGTTCAAATGATGAAGTAATATGTATTGGATTCAACAGAGGAAGAGCTCCATTTTGAGTGGTACCATTCGACAGTCGAAAGTTTCAAATCTAGAAAGTGTCAAGTCGAATTGAATTGATCGGTTGACTTGTCAAGTCAATGTCGAAGGTAAGTCACGAGGCTCGAACTCAAATATCATTGAGTGTCAGGTTGAATTTTTCTCTGCTTTGAATGTTTGTGTATTTTTGCAAATTGTCTCGAATGTACGTGTAAAACTGTAGACTGTCTCGAATAATAGTTGATTTTTGCAGACTGTTTTAGAAAATGGATATTTATATTGTACAGGAGTACTCTAAAGATGAATTTAGGTGAGTAGGAGTAAGATTAAACTCCAACGTCTCTTGGGTTCCAAGGCTTAGCGTAAGGGAAATCTACCTATGTTGGCCTAAAGCCCTTGGTATGGATCTAACACCTATGATATGTGCTTCAGCAAAGAGAGGAGGAAGGAAGGAGAGACTAGTTATGAAAGAGCATGAAAGTTGTTCTTCCTATGCGTAGATTGTGAAAAATTGTCAACTAGTAGTATTTTCCTAACTTGAGATTTTGTAGGCCTATGGCCAAATAAAAGTTAGAGATAGGTTCATACATGTATGTAGAGGCCCAAAGTATGTGTACACTACTTTTGAGGTCACATTAATTAGAGGAGGTCGAGTGTGGAGCTCTTCTATTGGCTCATAATTTGGTGCATTCCTATTTGACCAAATTTCTAGGTAGATGGGTGAATCCTATTGGACCCCAATTTTAGCCTATCATAAGACAAGTGGCCAAGAGGCACTATGGCTGCTATAAATAGCCATCTCCACGAGTATGTACACATCTCATTTTCATTCTATTGAATGAATGTTATGCTCTTTGAAGATCCATCTTCTTCTCTCTCACTTTTTTGTTCATATCTTGCATTCTAGCCACTAGAATTGTGATTTCTTTGTTGCTATGGCTTCACACGTGTGAAATGCAGGTTGTAGGCTCTGAAGTACGGACAGGGACAGCAAGTTTCTGTTTGTGGAAGCTTATGATCAGATCTTGATGTTTAGTTGATGTTTAGTATGCTTAACATCACAATTTCTATCATTTTTTCAATCTAGATGTGCATAACTTCCATGGCCAAGATCTTTATGAAACTTTAGCATCTTTTGGATCTGAGTTTTTCACATGGTATCAGAGCATTAGGCGGCCAAATGTGCAGGTTTTGCCAGATTTAGAAGAGATTTGTGGGCGAGTTTGCTTTTGTAGCATTCCAATCAAGTTTCTAGCTAAAAATCTTGTTGATTTATGTGTAGAAATTGGATCTTTGTGATCAAAACATCATTTGTATGCATTTCAATTGAAGTAGGGCGAATTCCCTCTATACTTATCAGAATAAGGAGACAAAAATTGTTTTGGAAAGAGGGAGATGCAAGATCCAACAAGATCCTATTAGTTTTCCATTCTAGCATATAGTTTTTTGATTCAATTTCTTGCTTCTTCATGTCAAAAACTTCAAAATTGATGTAACCCTCTGATTTTCAGTTTGCTGAATGATTCAAGAGTGTATTTCAATCTTAGGAGTGAGGGAAAAGCAAGTATATTGAGGTTTGGTCTTGGTTTGATCAAGAAATCATAAAACTAGTGGCTAAAATTGAGGAAAAAGTGAGGAAAAGAGAGAAAAAGTAAGGTTTTAGGTTCCAAATCTTTGTGATTTCTTCTTGTGTTTCATTTGTTGATTCAAGAGAGTGCTTAGTGCATTGGAACAGGTCAAAGATCAGAGATCAATCATTGCAACATGGCTACAAATGGAGGCTACATGTTGGAAAGCAATGATAGGCTTACCTCCCTCAACTATTCTACTTGGAAAGTAAGGATGGAGTCTTTGCTTGAGATGAATGAGTTGATGGATATTGTTGAAGGTGTGGAGGAGAGACCTTTGGCACCTCAAGAACAATTGAGGTATGACAAGAGGGCAAAGAAAGCCCTTCACATGATCAAGATGAATGTGACAAATGAGCTTATCAAAGAGGTTGGTAAGTGCACATCATCTAGTGAAGCTTGGGAAGCCTTGAAGAAGGTTTATGAATCCAAGTCTACTTCTAGAGTGTTGACTTTAAGAAGGCAAATCTTTTCTTGTATGCAAAAGAAGAGTGAGAATGGACATGCTTTTGTTTTGAGAGTTAAAGCATTGAATGATGAGTTAGCATGCATTAATGATGGCATAAATAATGAGGAGCTTGTTCAAGTGATTCTCAATGGCTTGTTGGATGATCATGCTAATCTTGTTCAAAGTTATGCTATCCAAAAATGTTTACCAAGTGTTGGAGACTTGCAAGAGGTCTTGTTGGCTGAAAAATTCAGGTTGCAAGCAAGAGTGGGAGCATCTTCTACATCTCAAGGAGGAGAAGAGGAGGCAATGTTCTCTAAAGGCAAGTTCAAGGGCAAAGGTAAAAGCAATTGGTCTAAAGGGCAAGACCAAGGTGAGCACTCTACTTTTGGCAAAAAGAAGGATAGATCTAAGCTAAAATGTTTCTATTGTGGAGTCAAAGGGCATTTTGCTAGTGATTGTTTTAAGAAAAAGAGGGATCAAGGGGAAAAGCAAACCAATCTAACTATTGATGAGGGTGGGGATGAGCTTCTTTCAAATGATGCTTTTGTTATGTCATCTTGCTTGTTGGCTAATCATGGAGACATTGATCCTTGGTGGATTGATAGTGGAGCCACTTCTCATATGACATATCATAAAGAGTATTTTTCATCTTTAATGGCATTTGATGGTGATAGGAAGGTAATCTATACCGCAAATGATGGTGAGTGTACAATCAAGGGGATTGGCACAATTCCTATTTCACTTTCTACAAATAGGAATATAGAATTGAAAGATGTTTTGCTCATTCCATCCATTACCAAGAACTTACTTAGTGTAAGCCAAATGCTTGACAAAGGATTCAAAGTTGAGTTTGATGGTGATGCTTGCTTGATCAAAAAGGGGTGTAGTATCATTGCAAAAGGGAAAAGGCAAGGGAAATTGTTCAAGCTTGATGCATGTGTTGTTGCTAACCAAGTTGGATGCATGGCAAATGAACAAATGTCAATTCAAGAGGTATGGCATAAAAGGATGGGACATCTCAACTACAAGGCCTTGGAGGAAATAGCCAAAAAGGAGGTAGTAAGGGGACTTCCCAAGTCTCTTACTTGCTTGAATCATGTTTGTGAAGAATGTGCTTTGTCTAAATCACATAGATTGCCATATACTAGATCTATATCTAGATCTAAGATGCCTTTTTCTCTCTTGCATTCGGATATTCATGGTGTTACTACAATTAGCAATGGAGGTGCTAAGATGTATGTAACTTTCATTGATGATTTTAGTAGATTTTGTTGGGTTTATCTACTAAAAAGCAAGGATGAGGTGTTTGATGTGTTTGTCAAGTTCAAAGTTGCTATTGAGACTCAATTTACAACCAAAATCAAATGCTTGAGGAGCGACAATGGTGGTGAATACATTTCTAACAAATTCAAAGCCTTTTGCGATGAGCATGGGATCAAGAGGGAGTACACATGTCCAAGAACACCACAACAAAATGGAGTGGCCGAGAGGAAGAATAGAACCTTGTGTGAGAGTGCAAAGGCAATGAGATTGAATGCTAATCTTCCTAAACCTTTTTGGAGTGATGCTTTGTTGTGTGCAAATTTCCTATGCAATAGATGGCCAAGTGTTGTATTGGAAGGAAAAACCCCTTTTGAAGCTTTGTTTGGTATGAAGCCTAATGTCAAGTTTCTAAGAACTTTTGGATGCATTTGCTACTTCAACATTACTCTTGATGATAGAACTAAGGAGGATCCATCTTCAAGAAAGGGCATTTTTGTTGGTTATAGTGAAGTAAGCAAAGCATATAGGATTTATGTTCCTTAAATCAAGAAAGTGTTCACAAGTAGGGATGTCATTTTTGATGAAAGTAACATTCCAAAAGTTGTTTCAAGTGATGATGGTGTTGTTGCAACTAATGTGCTTGATGACAATGGAGTTGATGACACATTGGATGTGGATGTTGAAGAAGCCTCTTCAAGTCAAATTCCAAGGAGAACTCCAAGGCATAAAGTGAAACCCTCAAGGCTCACTTATGATGGCAAAGGTAAGCAAGTGGTGGATGGATCCAACTATGCTTTCCTAACTTCTTTTGATGTACCTTCATGTGTAGATGAAGCAAGGCAAAAAGAGGAATGGATCCAAGCAATGGATCTTGAGTTTGAAGCACTTATGAAGAACAACACATGGAGATTGGTGGAGCTTCCAAAGGGCAAAAGTGCAATTGGATGCAAATGGATCTTCAAGGTAAAGACAAATCAAGATGGATCTATCAACAAGTTCAAGGCAAGGTTGGTGGCTAAAGGTTATGCTCAAGAGCATGGCATTGACTATGAGGAAACCTTTGCACCCGTGGCAAAGATGGTGAGCATAAGAGTAATCATTTCCCTTGCAACTCTTTATGGATGGGATCTTTGGCAATTAGACATTTCTAATGCTTTCTTGAATGGTGATCTTGAAGAGGAAGTCTACATGGAGCAACCCGAGAGCTATGTTTCTCATAGCAAGCCTAATCATGTGTGTTTTCTACAAAAAAGTTTGTATGGTCTTAAGCAAGCACCAAGGAGTTGGTATGCTAGGCTTAACTCTTTTCTACTTTCTCAAAACTTCACTATGAGTGAGTATGATCATTCACTTTACTTTAGAATTAGTGCTAATGATGTTACAATCCTTCTAATTTATGTGGATGACATTATTTTAAGTGGAGGGAACAAGGAAGATATAGAAGATATCAAGAAAGCACTAAAAAAGGAATTTGAAGTGCATGATCTTGGTCTTTTGAGCTATATCTTAGGAATAGAAGTAATTAGAACTTCTCAAATCACTTTTATTTCACAAGAGAAGTATGCTATTTCTATTCTCAATAGATTTCATATGGTAGATGCAAATCCTATTGATACACCTATGGAATCACATGTAAAGCTAACTATAAGAGGTAATGAAAGATCCTTCGAGGACATTACTCTCTATAGGAAGCTAATAGGTTCTCTTATATATCTAACCATCACAAGACCTGATTTATCTTATTGTGTTGGTAGATTAAGCCAATTCATGCAAGATCCTAGCATAGAACATTGGAAACTAGGAAAGAGGATCTTGAGATACATCTCGGGAACAAAAGATTTTGGCATTGTTTATAGAGGCTCATCACCTAACTTATTTGGTTTTTCAGATTCAGATTTTGCAGGAGACCTTATGGATAGAAAATCCATAAATGCACATGCTATTTTCATAGGTGATGGAGCTATCTCATGGATGTCGAAGAAACAAGCAACTATATCACTTTCTTCTAGTGAGGCCGAGTACAAAGCTTTGACATCATGCACAAAGGAGATGGTGTGGATCAAGAGGATGATTATGGAGCTTCATTTGCTGGATTTTTCAGAGAGTCCAATCATCTTTTGTGACAACCTTTCAGCCCAAAGTCTAGCAAGCAATCCGGTTTTCCATGCAAGGAGCAAACATATCGAGGTGGCTTACCATTTTGTGAGAGAACAAGTGTTGGCAAAAGAGATCAAGCTTGAACATGTCCCATCAAAGGAATGTGTGGCTGATATCTTTACCAAAGCATTGGGAAAGGACTTATTTTTCAAGCATAGAACAAGTCTTGGTGTACTTTCTAAATCTATGCTAAAACTAGTTGAAGAGGGAGTGTGAAAAATTGTCAACTAGTAGTATTTTCCTAACTTGAGATTTTGTAGGCCTATGGCCAAATAAAAGTTAGAGATAGGTTCATACATGTATGTAGAGGCCCAAAGTATGTGTACACTACTTTTGAGGTCACATTAATTAGAGGAGGTCGAGTGTGGAGCTCTTCTATTGGCTCATAATTTGGTGCATTCCTATTTGACCAAATTTCTAGGTAGATGGGTGAATCCTATTGGACCCCAATTTTAGCCTATCATAAGACAAGTGGCCAAGAGGCACTATGGCTGCTATAAATAGCCATCTCCACGAGTATGTACACATCTCATTTTCATTCTATTGAATGAATGTTATGCTCTTTGAAGATCCATCTTCTTCTCTCTCACTTTTTTGTTCATATCTTGCATTCTAGCCACTAGAATTGTGATTTCTTTGTTGCTATGGCTTCACACGTGTGAAATGCAGGTTGTAGGCTCTGAAGTACGGACAGGGACAGCAAGTTTCTGTTTGTGGAAGCTTATGATCAGATCTTGATGTTTAGTTGATGTTTAGTATGCTTAACATCACAATTTCTATCATTTTTTCAATCTAGATGTGCATAACTTCCATGGCCAAGATCTTTATGAAACTTTAGCATCTTTTGGATCTGAGTTTTTCACATAGATCCATAGCTTGGCTCGCTTCAACTTGCATAGTGTTTTGCAAGCAAGGAGAGATACTATATAATACTAGTGATCTAGGCATCATATACATGCAATAGAAAAATAAACATCCAAGCATAAAGCAAATACATTCACCTCACAACTCTCTCTCTCTCTCTCTCTCTCTCTCTCTCTCTCTCTCTCTCTCTCTCTCTCTCTCTCTCTCTCTCTCTCTCTCTCTCTCTCTCTCTCTCTCTCTCTCTCTCTCTCTCTCTCTCTCTCTCTCTCTCTCTCTCTCTCTCTCTCTCTCTCTCTCTTCTAAAGCATTCACAAGACACACTATAGGAGGGAACTCAACTCTTTGATTGATCAAATGAAAGTTGTGAACATAAAATACAAAGGATTGGGTCTGAAAGATCTGATGTGGCACTTCCTTATTGGCTCATTTCTAAAATTTAAGAGTGGCATTTATTCATTTTGCAAGTAACTTGACTTTACAATGCTTTTACGATTTCTATTCGAGCCACGCCACATAAATTCCCTACTGTGCTTTGAGGCACTTAACAAAATTTAGCTACTTATTCTTTCTAATGCTTCATGGCGTATTTGCAACTATGGGCACTTTGTGCAGTACAAGTGCACCGTTATGTGGTGTTTGACTTTTATTTAATTACAAAATTAAGGCTGTGGGAGCCCTCCTTATTTCTGTACTTCATGCATCAGGCATGTATTGTAAATGGCCAATAGACACTCATATCCATGGCTAGAGATCAATCTTGGCTCACATGTGCTAATTCCATCAACTCATTGCCCGGGTAGACTAAATGAATGGTGATGAGTTCTCCAACCTCAAACATTGTCCCTTTGACATGAGACAATTTGCAATGCTAACATGTGGCAGTAAAATTGGCGACAATGCTAGTCCAACTTCTATTATGATGGCAATGTCACTTTAGGGTCATGGGACATAAAATTGGCGACAATATTGCCAGTCCAACTTCTACTACGATGGTAGTGTCACTTCAAGGTCATGGGACATCAAATGTAGTCTTGTCAAAATCCTCTTTTTATAGCTAGACAATATACTAGAGAAAACACAAATCAAATAGTGTTGGCATATTTGTCAATGTTGGTTGAGTTGAAAATATAAAAGAAAATCAATGTGGGATTTTTGTTTGTGGGCTATACCCACAATCATATGCTTAATTGTTACTTCTAAAAAAAATTCTTAGATGCAAAAAGACATTCTATTTACGAATATTATACTATATTGTTGATCAATCATACACTCCTAAACCAAATCTGTTGTTACGACGATGTATATTTAACTTCAAAGATTATATTAGAATGTTTGATGAGCATGGACAATGTGCAACAAAAATTAATGACATTTTGATAAACCTAATCGACATTGGTGCAGAGATTTTTTTAAAGAGCAAATAATTAGTTTGCTATTGACTTGGGGGATGCAGACTTGTGTTAAGAGTTCCAATGGCCTTTCAAATTTCCAACTCCAACAACGACTGCTGAGTTATTTTATACTATACAAAATACTCACTTCTTACACCTTGTGTATGGTAAAGAACATGGAATCTCTTTGGGTATGGAATAAAAAACCAGCAAACTGTAAAAGCAGCAAAATTGAAGTGTTGTGGTGCTCTTAGTAAAATTGACACTGGGTTCCTCATTGCGCTTTTATGGGTTTTGGATTCTTGATAGGCTTGGTTTTATTCAAAGCCATTGGATGTGCACCACCCTCAACCAGAACTTTCTTAGGAGGATATGTGTTGGAAATGTTGTAAGTAGATCCAAAAGTAAGAAAAAAAGTTCAACAAAACATTAGTAGAAAATTCATGGGTTTTGGATTTATAAGATGCAAATGTGCTCAATTTTGATTTTGAGTTGGCAATGATGAATCAATCACAAAAGTCAATGATATCCATTCTAAAATAATGTCTTGGGTTATATTCATAGCCAATATCTTGAACTTGACTACAACAAAACAAAGCCGAAGTGCACAAATTTCTTATTAAGGTTGGATGGTAATTCAAAAGGAAGAATATACATTTAACTTTAATGAAAAAGATGGGTTTTCAACTTCATTAATTGAAAGAGAGAGTCTTGATTGTTGGGATATCATCGCAACACAACGGAAGAGCGGCGAGCGCGCGCAGAATCCTCGGTGCATGCTACATATATTGAATTCAGACCGACTTTGACATATCGAAGTCTGTCCTACCTGATCACAGCTTCGAAGTCACTGGATTGACACGATCGATTCCATAGCCATGCATGCATTATCTTGGTTTTAGATCTAGCTTTGCGGAAGCGTATTAGGTGCAGAAACTAGAGCAAAAAATCGACGTATATTATTAGTCATACAAATACAACTTAATCTACGAATAATTTATCTGCAAACAATAAAACAATATGGACATGAATAAATGAACATTCAACATGACATACACGACTTAGATTTTTGGAATAATGATTATTTAGTCGTGAAGAAAATAGAGTTTGAATGCAGACAGAGTCATGTTCTTTCAAAATCAATACTCTATAATAACAGAGAGAAAGAACAAAACAATTGTGCTCCAGATGTTCGATTGATCGACTTGATAGACAATTGAGCTAATTCGATGTTTGTGAAGCTTAACCGAAGCAACTGATAAGTCGTTGGATATATCACCTGGCTAACTAATTAAAAGAATAGTTAATCTGCACTTTACAATTAGGATTAAGGCACTGTGTGTTGTTGGTAGTTGCCTTCGAATGATATTTGATTATGTCCAATCGTGATGAAGGTACTAATGAGCTGTCGATTGTTCGAGTCAACTTTTGGAGTTAATATTGATATACGGGCAATTGGTGAAGTTGAATTGTCAATGTCGGGTGTCCGATGAACAGTCGGTGTCGGATGAGTTGATGTGACTGACGAATAGTCAGAGTAGGCCGAATAGTCAAAGGGCCTGAATAGTTGGTGTCGGTTGAGTCGTCAACAAGACACTGTCATTTATTCCTTTGTATTTTTGTAGATTGTCAGGAGACAAGTGTATTTCTGCAAAGTATGCGATTATACAAGTATTTACAACAGCTAGTGAATGGATATAGATCAGCAGAGAAATTGGGATGGAGAGGATAAAAATCCAACACCACTCCTTAATCTGGATTCTTGAATGTCTTGATTTTCAAATTCAAGATAGCACAAAAACTCTTGTGTGCTTCCTGATTTAACCCTTTTGTAAATATATCAACTGCCATGTACTGGGTTCTACAAAATTTCAGACTTACCTCCTTGTTGAGCATCTTGCTCCTGATATAATGGTACTTGATCTCGATGTGCTTGATCCTAGAGTGAAATATAGAATTGATAGATAATGCAGTAGCGCTCTGATTTTTGCACTGAATAATTGTTGGATGAGATTGTCTGAGACCAATACTAGACAATCAATTTCTCAACCAAATTGTCTCTTTAGTAGCTTGTGAGGCTGCAATGTACCCGGATTCAGTAGATGACATTGCAATGGAAGTTTGTTTTTGACTGTTCCAATATATTGGACCATTATTGAATAAGAAGACAAGTCCAGAAGTCGATCTTCTGGTGTCGACATCACCTACCCCCAACTTGTATCTGTATATTAATGAAGTATATGAATATCAGATGAATCGTTATCATCGTAGTAGACATAAAGGTCAATTGTAGTTTGTACATATCTTATTACTCTGAAAAGAGCTCTCTAGTGGATCATACTAGAGTTGGCCATATATTGGCTCAAGAAACTGATGGCATATGCAAGATCGGTCCTGGTAGAGATCATTACATACATTAGGGATTCGAAGATTGATTGGTAATCAAGCTAGATCCAAGATCCAGCAAAATCTGATTAGATCCGACAACATCCGACAACATCCAAGTGGGATCTAGATCCAGATAAGATCAACTGGGCAGCAAACCATCAGATGACACCAATCAGCCTCCAAACCTGAGGATCAGAGACATCGATCTCAAAAAGAAATAACAAAATGAAGACAAATCTCACTTAAACTGATGGATTAGCTACCAATTTTTCATAACAATTGTCACAGAGCTCTTCATAGTCAGATCTGACTTGGATGCAATAGTATACCAGTCTGCTAGAGTTAGGGATCAAAGAATTTCAAAATATCACCAAAAAACACCAAAAAGAGCACTTTTTTCAAGATTTTTGAGATCCCTTTGTAGCTCTCTCTGGCTAGATGATCTTGGAAAGTCATCCATGTCGCGGCTCTCCAACAATCTCTCAAACCACTTAGGGAGCTTCCTGTCAGGTGAACGGCTTCCTGGTGAAAATGTATCCCATGGTACATCTTTCTCCTTGCGTTTGTCACCTGCAACTTCTATCCTTCTTGCACCAAAAGGTTTATTTCTACCTCTCCAACCTGTCTCTTGAGGTTGAGTAGTAGTATCTTGAGATGTATCCTCGTGTCCATCACTAGGAAAGTCAGTGAATGGATCATCATCAGGAGGTATCCTCATTATACCATCTTTTCCACTGAATGTTTCTATCTTCTCAGCATTCTCGTCTTCATACATTTTAGATTCGTCAAAGATGACATCACGGCTGACATGTATTTTGTTCTCCACTGGATCAAAACATCTATAGCCCTTCACACGATCATCATATTCTAGGAATATACACTTGATAGCTTTCACATCAAGCTTACGTCTCTCTTCCTTAGGAATGTGTACAAAGGCCTTACATCCAAAGATTCACAAGTGGTTCACCTTGTCTAATTTTTGACCAATGCTTTGAAGCTCTTGAATGTCAAATGCATCCGATTTCTTCTTCAAGAAGTAAATCCACGTCTTACATGACATATCATCAATAAAGGTCATGAAATAGAAGGCTTTACCTAAGGAAATAGTCCTCATCGGCCCACATAAATATGTGTGGATCAAATCCAGGATGTTCTTAGCTCTAGAAACACCATCTTCATTGAACTTCTCTCAATGCTGCTTCCCATACACACATGATTCGCACATCGACTTTAAGTGGTCTTTTATCGTAGGCAATCCTCTCACCATTTCCAATTTCTTCATCAAACTGAGGCTTCCTAAGTTCAAATGACCAAGCCTCTTATGTCGCATTTCAGTTTGCGATGGAATGGACGAGACAAGTCCATGTTGCCCCTTGATTGTAGCATTCAACCTGTACAATTTAGTGTTGGGCTCCCTAATACCATCCGCAATGACTTTGAACTTTTGGTTCACATCCTTCACAAAGCAACGATCATGGGCAAATTCTACTTTCAACTTTTGATCGGTAATGACAGCAACAGAAAGTAGATTTTTCTTCAAACTTGGTATGTAAAGTACCTCCCTGATCATCCTGCTTTTACCATCAAGTAGTTGGATTGAAACGGTGACTATCCCCTTAATCTTGCACACATCACCATTTGCTTGTGAAACGGACATTCCATTATCCAACACTTTCAAGCTACTGAACCAATCCTTGTTAACTATCATGTGTCTTGTGGCTCCTGAGTCAATGTACCACGCTTGATCATCTTGATTAGATGACATGCTGATATGAAGATTCTAGAGTCTTCAATCTCACCCTCATCGACAAGGTTACCTGCTTGCTTTGGTTTCCCCTTGCCTGATTCTGCCAAGAATTTTCAACATTCGCTCTTCCAATGGCCCTTTTTGCCGCAATGAAAGCATTTGCCCTTCTTCTTGGTCTTGTTGGAAGATCCCTCATCCTCTTGAGTCTTGGTGAATTGCTGCTTAGAATTCTTTTTGTCCTTGCCCTTGCCTTGTTTTTGGCTTGTCGCAAGTGCTTGATCATCAATGTTTTGATGTCTAGCTTTCACCATTTCTCGTCGTTGCTCTTTCTACATCAAGATTCCTATGAGCTCGTCAAAGGTTGGCAATCTTTCTCTTGATGCTATTCTGCTCACAAACATCTGATAGGGTTCACACAATGCATTGTGCATTAGCTCAACATCACGTATGCGCTCACCAATAGAGTGCAGTTCATCCCTCATTGTCTTGATTCTGATCATGTATGTCTGAATGTGTTCTCTTTGCTCCATGCGGGCACTATTCAGTTTTGACTTTAGAAACATGATTCTTGACAAATTTGATGTTTCAAACTTCTTTAGCACATCCCATGCCTGTCTGGCTGTAAGAGCATCACAAATGTGGGTAATGATGTGATCCTTCACTGACAAGTTAATGAGGGTCAAAGCTTTCTTCACCTTCTTATCGAACACTTTGATGTCCACTTCATTTGGCGGTCTTTTCTCATCACCTATGATGATATCCCACACATCCTTCTCCATCAGTATGTTTTCATTTTGAATTTCCACACTGCATAGTTGGAAATCCCGTCCAATTTGCTACTTTCACTCAAAATGGACTCTCCCATGTTTGTCATCGCAAAACTATTGAAACTTCAATTGTAGGCTAAAAGCTATATGTCGAGGCCAACTGTGATGTCAGAAGTAAAAAATAATGACCTGCTATTTTTTTCTTACCAGGCCACCCATTGCTTTTCCACCAAATTGAAAGCCAAATCAGCATCGCCTTCCGAAATGCACTTTGTCGCCAACTCCCAACTACATGCCCAATGGAATGGTGAAATCACTTTGGCACGCTCCAAACACTTTCTCCACTGCAATCACTCTGTTTTGCGGTACCGCACTTGCAGGTATAGTCTGGGTGCCCTTCGTTTGGAGGTTATAGCCTTTCGTTTGAGTCAAATAGGCTTAAAGACTAGAAAATAAGGGCTTTTCTAGTTTTTGAACTGTTTGTTCAGTTTGTAATCATATATGACAGCCTGTTTACTCAGTACTTAAGAAAAATACAAAGATTAGAACTATGTCACATTGTTCATTCTTTTGAAAGGATATGGCTTTTCTTCTCTTTCTCACACACTCATAACCAGTAGCTCTAAGATGCTTCCACTCCTTTTCAAAAACGTATTCATCTACACTCTTTGGGATTCTCCTCCGAAACTCTCTCTTGCAAAACTTTTCATAGAAGAACCTCCCCTCTTATACTCTTTTCCATGTGAATGATGCATTATCCTTTTAAGTGTTATGAAGTTTCACTTTTTTCTGAATAATTTCAGTTTTTGAACATTGTTTTCGAAGTTGCCCAATATGACTTTGCGAAATGAGTTTCAGGTTTTTTAATGATTCCAAAAAATAAAGGTGAGTCCTGACGTTTGTCGGCAGTTTCCATCATGAAAACTTCATACAACTTTCCAGGTTAGCACTTTGGCATTCGAACTGAAGAATTGTATTGTAAGATTCAGATGAGTGAAGTTTCTCTGTCGAACTTCATCCGAAAAATTCCTATGTGAAGTTTGGTCCGACTTTCCTTGATAGTGATGCTGCTGTTGATGCCATGCCCCGTGACTGAGATTTCTCTAGTCGGCAGGTGGGATCAAAATGCATTGTGGTCTTTTATTAACTGAATGTCATAAGTACATTGAAAGCGTTGTTTACATGCTTCTAACTGGAAAAATATTCACAGAAATTTAACAATTCTACTTTGGCCATTGTTGGGCAAGCCAAATGCAAAAACTGTAAATACAGTACATATAATAATTTACAATAATCGGCCATTTTAACCTGATTTTATCATAAAAATTTAAAATTGTCATAATTCAATCCGATTTTATGATAAAAAATCGACTAACATGGGGATATCCATGGGGGGGTGTGGTCCCCACACCAAGGACCCCGAGTCTCTGGTCGTATGCTTACAGTAAGCTTTTACTTGGACACTTGGTAGCAATTTTCCAAGTGGTTCTTTTTAGCATCTGTTCCATGATCTTTCAGCTTTTGAATTTGATCTACTCTTTGAAATTCCTACAATCCAACCCACCAGTGATCCTAATTGGCTTTATGCACCCACTCCCAACAGTTTTAAAAAAAATGCTCACTATTAGACCCATGCATAAGGTGGCATGCATATGCAATTTAGGAGTGTATGTTGTAAAAGTATGAATGCATTTTCTCAGAATAGTGTCTAAAGTGTCGATTGTCGTGAATGCATTTGGTAGACCTCATCTGGAGTATACAGAATTGTTGTAAATGAAAGAGTGTTTGAGGTTGCTCTTTCAGTGACTTTGACATCCCAACTTCCTATTTAATTAAGACAACTCCCTAGAAGTGGTTTGATCAGAAAATTTTCGCTCCTTTTTTTTTTTTCAAAGATTGGAACTAATTGAAGATTTCTAATCCTACTTGATTTCTAGAACAACTCCAATCTTTTGAGCATAATTTTTTTTTTTTCAAAAGATTATAGAACTAATCAAAGATGCCTATTTCTAAGTTGATCAAGAAAAAGCTTTGAACATTGACGAGATGTAATATACCTAGAAGTAATTCCAACTAGTGAATTGAGAATAACTAATTTTTTTTTCCAAAAGGTCTAGGACTAAAAAAGTGATACAAGTGATGATCTATCCAAACACACCTATTCTAGACTTTTATTTAAATCAAAACTCTCATGATTTACATGTCGTCAAGACTTTTAAGGATCTACATTCTAACTTGAAAGATACAAAGATTTCTTTTTCTCCTTTTTTTTTTTCTGGTTTTGTAGGGATCTCATGAATCTTCTTAGTCATTTGATAAAATGGTAAAACTGATTCAAAAGTATTCATTCGTTGCAGATCATCCATCTTGTCCAAGATGATTTGAAGTTCTTCTTTTCCTCTTAAGTTTGGATAGTAGTAGCAGGTAATCTGTGCATTTGCTTCTTTGAAGTGAGTCATTTGGAATGTGTTCATGTACTCCTCCAGAACTTCATCAGATTCTTTCTTCCGATGGAGATCAGCAATAAAGGTTTTCCATTACATGGATGCTGATTGGAAAAGGTGATTTCACCACCCAATACCCCGATCAAATCCATATTCACCTCAAACTCCACAAGCATAAGTGTCTTTGTGTGACTTTCCATCTAATCCAATTATAGGTGCCAAATATAAGTATTCTTCAACAACTGTCTTTGATGGTTTACTCTCTCATATTTTTGTCTTCTCTCAAAGAAGTAGTGACGTTTCAAGCTTGTTATCTCAACGCATGTAAAACTACCATGTGAAGACTTTTGCTTTCTTTTATCTGTCATATCTCTAGATTCTTCAACTGTTTTCTCAATCATGTCTTATCCATTGGGTAATGGAGTCACTCCCCACCCCACCTTATTGTTTCTATTCCCAATTTCTCTCTCTTAGCCCCTCCAATTTTATGCTCCTATTCAAACACAGATGCCCGTTACAACAATGCATGATGCCCTATGCAACTCAAAGCATATGCGTAATGTATGGGTATGGATGGATGCATTAAAAAACCTTGCAATCAATTTGTCCAATCACACTATGACTATATGATGCAAGTGCAGTGGTCGTGGGTGCAAATGATCTTGACTTTTGGATCATCTAATTCCTACACTTCAACAAGGGTTAGCAACAAACATCATTTTTAGAAATTAACTTTGATTGCCTCTTTTTTTTCTTTTCTCATTTTTTTTCCAATTTTTTTTTTCATAACATATTGAATGGAAAAGAAATTCACCAAACAACAAGATTAGCAAAGTAGAAAAATGAACAAATGAAAATAAACATAAACTTCATATTTTTCCTTATCCCATAGGTAAGATCAAGGATAAGGGTGTAGCTTGTCATTATATCGTCTACCCAACATCGATCTTGTTATCAGGAAATTCATCATGTGTTCAATCCTATTATATGATTTAGTAATTTTTTTTTAGCACATCTGGTCATTCACATACATGATAAAGGTCTAAATCTCTATCTGATGCCAACCAACGATGATGATCATGGTAGGTCAACCGCTCATAAATTTTTTTTTTTTCAAAATTGTCAGATATATCGCTTATGCCATAAGACTCATCACCATCATCTGTAGATATATCCACATTAGGGAGAAGAACATGCATTTTGTCATCTTGGGTGTATGTTTGGGGACGAACCCTTCATACTGTCGCAACAGTCTTTCATGCTCAAATTACTCTTCTCGGATTGAGAGATAGTGCTATTGTGCTTTGATTGTCACAATAGATTATTGTAGAAAGTGTTTGTGCAAGGTTCAGGTTTGCAAGCAGTTGCCTTAGCCAGATCACCTCTTTGGTTGCATTGGTGGCAACTATGTATTCGGATTCT
Organism: Diphasiastrum complanatum; assembly: GCA_029204225.1. Classification (NCBI taxonomy): domain Eukaryota; kingdom Viridiplantae; phylum Streptophyta; class Lycopodiopsida; order Lycopodiales; family Lycopodiaceae; genus Diphasiastrum; species Diphasiastrum complanatum. The sequence goes on along the minus strand of CM055109.1, from coordinate 28,104,567 downwards.
GTTGATGATAATGCAACTGAGGTCTGCTTCCGGTTGTTCCATGAGATTGGGCCTTGGTTGTATAAAAATACAAATCCAAAAGTTGATTTTTTGATGTCAACATCTCCTACCCAATCTGCATCTGTGTAGGCTTCAAGGATGTTGGTAGTGTGGCTGCCTTCGTAGCAGATGCTGAGAGTTTTCTTTGCTTGGATGTACTTCATGACCTTTGTTAGTGTCTTCCAATGAGTTAAGTTTGGATTTGACAAAAACTGGCTAAGTGCACTGATCGAATATGCAAGGTCTGGTCATGTGCAGACCATTGCGTACATCAGCGAGCCAATGATGGATTGAAATGGGTAGCGCTTCATCTCCTCCTTTTCTGCCTCGGTTTGAGGAGACTGTTTCTTTGATAGCTTTAGTCCAAGGTCGAGCGGAAAGTGACTTAGTTTGCAGTTGGCCATCCATACTTTTCTAGCATGTTGTTGAGATATAGTTGTTGACTGATAAAGATCAGTCTGCTGGGTCGATCTCATTGAATTTGGATTTTGAGACAATAGTGGGCTGGACCCATGTCAGTCATCTTGTATTCCTGGGCCAGCATGCATTTTGTATCATTCATCAAATTCAGATTATTATTGAAGAAGAGTGTATCATCTACGTAGAGAGTGATGATGATGAGGTAATCTAATATAGACTTGAAATAGACATTTGAGTCTGCCGAGTTTGGAATTAAACCATTCTCTATCAGAAATGCATTGATCTTCTGGAACCAGTCTCTGAGTGACTGTTTTAGCCCGTAGAGCTCCTTGTGGATTTCACATACAAGGTGTTATTGCTTGCCGTTGAGTTCATATCCCTCTGGCTGCATCATATAGATCTCCTCTTCGATGGTTCCATTGAGGAAAGTTGTCTGGACATCCATCTGGTGGACTTCAAGATCTGTTGCGGCTGCAAAGGAGAAGAGTAGGCGGATCGACGCATGTTTGATGATTGGGCTGAAGGTTTTTGAATAATCCAGGTCTGAAATATGAGAAAAACCTTTGACGACTAGTCTGGCCTTGTAACAATTTAGCCTTCCTTCAGCGTCGTATTTTGTCTTGAATATCCATTTGCATGGAATCGGTTTTCGATCCTTTGGCAGCTCAGTGAGTGTCCATCGCTGCATAAGAGAATCAAATTCGGTGCCCATCGCTACTTTCCACTGGTTAGCATCAGGAGTAGACAGTGCCTCAGAAACGGTGGTTGGTTTTTGCACAAAGTAGCAGGACAGATCATCCATAAATCTAGATGGAGGCTGTCTGGACATTTTTGACTTTTTGGGTTGAACTTCGGTCCTTTGATGTCGCATTGTCTGAGTCATTGTCATTATTCAGCAATTGAATCCCTGGATCAGAATCGTCTGGTTGCTCAATCCTTGGGTCAAAATTATCAACATCTTTTCCCTTGTGGTCGATGAACTGGTCTTCCACAAAAATGACATCTCTATTGGTGAATGCCTTCTCGGTATCCAATTTGTAGAGCTTGTATGCCTTGTGGTCTAGGGAATAGCCGATGAAGATCGTTTTTCTGCTCTTGTCATCTAGCTTTCTTTTTAGATCCTCAGGGATCTGAGCGAAAGCGATGCATCCAAACACTCGAATATGCTTGAGTGATGGTTTTGATCCTGTCCACACCTCATAAGGTGTCTTGCCATTCAGGGCTTTGGTGATGGATCGATTCTGCAAATAGGCAGCTAGAGTAATAGCTTCTGCCCAAAATTTCTTTGGAAGAGAGGCATGGGATATCATGCTCTTGGCACTTTCGATGAGTGTCCGATTTTTTCGCTCAGCTATACCATTGGACTGAGGTGAGTAGTTGGTTGTATATTGTTGAAGTATATTGTTGGCCTTGCATAACTCCTTGAATTCTGTGGAGATGTACTCTCCCCCTCCATCTGTGTGTAGGGCCTTGATCTTCCTCTAGGTCTGGTTTTCTACAGACACCTTGAATTGCTTGAAGAACTTGAATGCTTCGGATTTGTTGTTGGAAGTATTTCTACTTTCTACGTGGCTAGGTCTAATGAGGGGTTCATGCGTAGTATAGTGGTAGACCGGTCGTCCACGTTCTAAGTTCTACAAGCTTTCAATTGTGAATAAAACATAAACAAGGAGGGAGCACCAAGGCTTTCCCAACTGGTGCTCGGAACGGAAATAAAACTAACTAAGGTGTGGCTAAGGCGGTACCCAACTAGCAAGGATCAACGAAAATCTTGCTAAGGCTCCCCAGCTAGCAAGAGGACTAAATCCTACTTAACATCCAAAAGGAATTAGAAAATATGACTTGCAGCTAATACAAGCAAATAAAAGCATGCCACAAGTAAAACAAATGAAAGGAGACAAGAGGAGGCCTGAGCACCTTCCCTCAAGCTATGCACCTTCCAATGGGAACACAAAGAAATAGAATGATAATCTCAAAGAGAGAGCAATTTAGCATAATCTCAGAGTGTTATTTTACAAGGGAAATGCCTCTCTTCTTATAGCAAGAAGGGCCTTCCATAGACTTCTACTAACTTATGGGATTAATTTCTAAACCTTGCAATTCTAAAACTTCTATACTTCTCCACTTCTAACTTAGAAAGCCTAAGACTTAGAACTCAAGATAACTTAGAATCTTTTATTTTCTAAGCTTAAGTTTCTAAGCTTAAGTTTCTAAGTTTAAGTTCTCTCACTTAAGTTTTCTAACTTAGAAGTTTAGAATTTAATTAAGTTTCTACCCATGGACTTATAACACATATGCCATGGTAGGAGTTTATTAACAAGTACTCACAGTGGACTTACAATACACATGCCACGATGTTTTATTTTACTTTGTTGCTAATATTTGTTCTTCATATAGTAGGTTGCGGTCCTTCGAGAGAAGTCGTCAATGAAGGTTAGGAAATAGAGAGCTCCCCCTATGGTAGCAGTCTGCATCGGGCCACAAATGTCGTTGTGTACAAGGTCAAACAAGCCCTTGGATGTATGAATTGAGTCTGAACTGAAAGGACTTAATACAGCTTTTGCATGGAGAAGTTGGCTTGCTAACCATAGGCAGATCTTGTACTAGACTCTACGATGACATTTACTGAATACTGTTAAAGTTAAAATGGCCAAGTCTGAAATGCCATAGTATATCAGTTGATTCAGAAGTGGTTGTGTGAAGAGCTTGACTGTTAGAAGAATAGCAATGGCTGAGTTTGTAAAGATAGCTGCTTCTTATTTCGTAGGCTAGAACCTTTTGAGATTTTTCAAGAATTGTGTAGCTGTCTGTATCAAATTCGACCCTCTGACTTGAATCGATGATTCTGCTAACTGAGAGTAGATTCTTGGTCAGATTCGGAACATGGAGAACGTTGGACAACAACTTGACTTCACCTCTTTTGAATTCAACTCTGACTCTTCCTTCACCTTTGATTGAATGTGATGAGTTGTCTCCAAGTTGCACAACTCGAGAGTGAGTGAATGACTTATAGTCTTTGAACCAGTCGCGATGGTGAGTCATGTGTTGAGTTGCTCTAGAATCTAGATACCAGAAATCGATATCTTGTTATTCTCCGACTTTGGTCATGAAAGCTGCTTCATCTTCTTCTTGTTGTTGCTGATTTGAGTGACTAGCTGTAGCACTATGTGCTTGTTGTTGAAATTGTTTTTTCTTTTCGTTATTGTACTTCAAAGTTCAGTAGTCCTTGATTTCATGGCTAGTCCTCTTACAGTATCTGCAGAAAAGTTTCTGCGCTGGTTGGAATGATGAAGAGCTTGAATTCGGTCCTGAACCGTAATTTGGTCCAGACTGCATGTTGCTCTTCTTGTTAGTAGAGCCTGCTTGGATATAAACTTCTGATTTTTTGAATACAGAGCTTGAGAATCCAATCCTGAGCATGAGGAGGATGCTGATCTTCTGATCTCCTCTTGTAGGAGCAGCGAAATTACTCTTGGAGTGAGGTGCTCTTGGATAGAAATTGCCATTACCCAATTTTCGTAGGCTTCAGGTAGACTCGATAATAGAGTCATGAGTGCATCAGAATCTTCTATGATTGAGCCAGTTGCAGTCATCTGCTCCGTAAGATTTTTGAAGGTGTTGAGGTGGCTTAAAACACTATCTGCATCAGACATTCTGAGGGTGAAGAATTTCTTCCTCAAATGAAGCTTGGACGTAACGTCTCTGATATCATAGAGAGTTGCTAGGATGTTCCATGCATTCTTAGTAGTCTGAGCAGCAAGTATGTGGCTGATCTGAGTATTATTGATGTTGAGGGTGATCATGGCAAATGCTTTGCCATCTCTCAGTCTCCACTTGTGATGATGACTGCATCACCTGCTGGTTTGAGCTCTTTTCCATCAACGATGTCTCATAGTTCTTTGGCTATAAGTATAACCTTTATTTTGAATTTCCAGAGATGGTAGTTATCTCCATCGAGTTTGTCAATGAGAGATGAACTAGATGATGGATCCATTCTGGTTGGACTAGATCATTGGTATAAACAACGATTGTCAGAATACTGTTGGCTACACGTTTGCTAGAAAGACGTCTTAATAGAAACAAGACTGATAATCCATAGTAGAAATGTAGATTATTGAAATGTCTGCTCTGATACCATGTCGTAAAATAGTGGGTGTGAGCGACAGCGGAAGCTCAAGGATTGGAGCGTGGTGTGTAGGAACGGAAACACAACAATTAGCAACAGAAATATTTAAGTAGACTGATTCATACAGATTGTGCAAATGAATGATGAAGTAGTGAGACAAAAATTGCACTTTGATTAATATCAACAATGAGTACAATGGCTTGAAGTAATAACTTCAGCTTGCTGAGCGTGATAACGCTGGCTACAGAAAACTCTAATTGAAAAAGATACAATTAACACTTACATAGCTTGATTCAGCTAGTATATATATTTACAAGTGTCGAGAAAAAATATCTTATGCCTTAACTGCCATTTACTCCAGTTTTGCATCTATACAAAGTTGGTAACCGCCCTGAAGATATTTGTTTCTCCACCTGTTTTAGGGTTGATGATAAGTTGGCGACGTCGGTCTGCCATGGAGAAAAACCCGAAAAATCCAAAGGTGTCCTTTAGACTGAAAGTATGCAAATCCTGAAGGTTCCCTTAGATTTAAGGTTTGTAGATCCCTAAGGCGCTTGTAGACTGAAGGCAGCGAAGAAGCCGAAAAAGGCGAAAAAGACGAAAGTGCCTTACACTGAAGGCAACGAAGAAGACAAAGGTGCCTTAGATTTAAGGCAGTGAAGAAGGTAAAAGTGCCTTAGATTAAAGACAATGAAAAAGTCAAAAAAGACAAAGATGCTTAAAAAAATGGTTTTAAGGCATTATGGCCACTTTCTCACATTTTTCGCAAAGAGGCAAAAAAGGCGAAACAGGTGAAGGTGGTCCAAAAATGGTTTTTAAGTCATTCTGGCCACTATGTTGCATTTTTCGCGAAGGGGCAAAAAAGGCGAAGAAGGTGAAGGTGGTCTAGAAATGGTTTCTAATTCATTTTGGCCAGTGTGTCGCATTTTTCGTGAAGGCACAAAAAAGATGAAGAAGGCGGAAAAAGGAAAGATGCCCTGAATCGTTTAAGGCATAAAGAAAAAACTTAAAGGGAAAAAATGTGAAGGTCCGAAATCATGTTGTCAGCCTTCTGTTTTCAAGATGCTAATTACTTTAACGATTTTTTTTCTTTAAGGCTGAGCATAAGAAATCTAACATGATCAACAAATTTCTATCCAAACATCTGATTTCTACTTGGCCCTCCTATACTAGCTTTTTAGATCAAAAACTTGCTATTTTGGGATTGTACACAAGATTAATGATTAACTCTTGTAACTCGCTCTGATACCATGTGAAAGTACAGTAGTTTGGACCTTGAATGAGTGCATTTAATGCCTCACAAGAGTGATTGTGCTATGTCCATGACAGTACATAGGATACAATATACTTCTAGTCTTGGATACATGGTACTCCAGTGAAACAAGCTGTTAGTTATGCCACGTCATACTGGACGTGACCCGAAAATAACTAATATCCTTGTGAGGCCGAGAACACACTAAGTGGAGTTTAGACAAGGTATGAGATAGTGTATGCATGTGTAGAGTTATCAATAGCAATTCTATGAATAGTTGGTCCATGCATAGGACTCTATTCTAGGTGAATCTATGTATAGGGAACATAGGGGTATGCATGGCTATGTGCCCAGGATGCATTAGACTCTATATAAGAGGTCCAAACTCGCCCTACTCCTCATCAGGAATCTTGATTCATTGCCAGGCTCTCACTCTACATTCATGCTTCTTGTTCCTTGGCTTGGGGGTGAGGCTTCTAGAGATTGATTGCTTCTACTTGGTTGGGTAGTTTCTCCACAGTGTGTTATCCTTTTGTGCTTAGGATTTGTAAGCAAGATCTAAGGAGCTTCCCTTATAGATTGATTGATTGGTCATAAAAACAATGCAAACTAGACACTAATTTTTGAGATCTAGATCAACAAATTAGCATCTATCAATCAAAAGCAACCTTTAATCATTAATCAAACACAAAGTACAACCCACATATGTGTGGAACAGTAAATAGTACATCTTGTAGACTTAAAACAAAGTACAAATGACTTTGATCTTGCTTGGATCCAAAAAACAACAAGTGTACGGTAGAAACACAAGTTTTGAATGAGCTCTCAAAAATAATATAAGTGTTCACTATGCAGAGTCTCCTACATACAAAAGCCTCTTCCTTTGTAAAGTTAGGTGAAATTCTAGCATGTAACAAGGAAGTTAACTTGGCATTCTTGCCCTGATTTTCCAATCTAGCCTCATTCCTAGAGTCATGCTTCTAGGTCCTATAAAGTAGGAATCACTACCAAATTGACTTGAACCACTTTTTAGACTTGATCTAGCTTATCCTAGTGTGTATTTCCAAGTGGCTCCATGGCATCACATGTGTGGGACCCACCTATGTACATTTTACATGGTTTTGATCAAGCTAGATTTGCCAATTTTTGGGAATTCTCACACTCAGATCATCAAAGAGCCTATGGATGGTGTAATGTCAGCAAGCCAAGTCAGTTTCCATTGTCATGTACTTTTAGTATTTCAGTACCCATTAGAATATCCATGGTAAGCTTTGTAGGCCCAAAAGGAGCTACTAGTCTCAAGAATAAGGCGGCTCCCTCTTTAGGTACTTCAAAGTATCTCAATAAGGATAATAGGGCAACAAGGGTCCAATTACATTTAATAAGGCTTAACAAGGGCTAACTATTCCTCAAGATAGTTATGCTAAGTTAAGGACTTTACCTATAAGTAGGCAAGAGATATTAATTTTAGGACTTTTGTGGCTCATTCGCAAATGAGAGAGCTCTTAGCTTCCTTTTTGTGAATGTGAGCTTTGAGATCATCCATTGCTAGGTCTCATGTGCCTTATCTACATGAATCCATGCCCTTTTCCATTTCCTTGTAGTCATTTGCTCATTTCTATTGTGATTCCATGGAGATCCTTGTGTCATTTTCTTATTATGGACACGCTATCATGAATGATTTGTAACTTTTCTTGCTACTAGCTTTAATTTCATTATTATTGCTATTTGTTTGGATTAGGCACATGCCATCCAATCGTGAAATGCCTTCTACCTCGCACTTTTGAGTACCCACTCCTTGAAACGGGAAAAAGATATTTGGCGTCCACTAAGCGCTTTCTCTATGGTAACACTCCGTTTTGTGATATCATACTTGTAGGTACAGTCCGAATGCCCTTCGTTTAGAGTCTATAGCCCTTTGTTTGGTCAAAAGCCGTTAAAGGAAGTGAAAATAAGGGCTTTTTAAGAAAATGAACTGTTTCTTCTTGGTGAAGAAACTTCACCCTTCATGAATTTCACAGCCTTGACTCTTTTTCAAAGTCAAAAATTTTAATGAAATTAAAAGGCTGAAGACGGGCTAGGTGGACCATCAATCACTTTGGACACTCTCATCTTTAATGTCTGATTCATTGAAATTCTCCTACACAATGATGAGTTGTTAAACGTTGCTTTGGCTACTGACTAATGAATCAATTTCATTGTATGTAGATGAAGAGAGCGTGTTGCAATCCCATCCACCCCATGACCTAGAAGAAATTTCTGACATGTCTATTTTAGAATACATGAGAGCGCTTCCACAACGTCTTATCCCAAAATCTCCTAAGCCTTTATCGCCATTAGCAACAATAAACAGGGTCAAAATTGAGCCTATTAAGACTTACCGTGTCAAGAAACCTGCCTTAGTGTGGGACATCTATGAATCGGAGTCGTGTTTTGAGTTAGATGAGTCTCTTCTGCATGAAGTACCTGATCCTAAACCCCATCTACGAAAAGTCCAACCATTACAATCTAGCATATTAAACTTTTTCAACATTGAAAGAGCATACATGGATTGACAAATAAAAGTTTTTTCATTATGGAAGTCAATCTCTAATCCTAAGATATAATGAATTCTTCCAAGATCTTGAATTCTCCTCCAAGTGCAATTTTGGTTTCTTCAACTAAATTGATACAACTTCCTGACCTCCTATCCATATGATGCCGCAAGCTCAACGAGAACCTGATCAAAGTCAGGACCAGCAAAGCAAGTCTTTGAAGGACCTGCACGAATGCAACCGATGAATCTAGTCAAGCCAGGTGAAGAAGAAAAGATAGTACATGTGGGAGCAGTTAACGTCCATTCAATTCAAAAGACTACGTTCGTTATTGGTGGAATACAAGGATTGTTTTGCTTGGAATTATAGTGATGTGAAGGGTATCCCTCCAATCATTAGAGGAGTTTCGAGCACCAAAAAGGCCTTTTGTCAAGATGTTGTTTTTGACTTTTCAACTATTCGATGTACACTTGGCTCAGTTATATATTTACACCTGTGAAAGACCGTAACGTTGTTTGCCGGTCGATTTCTTTTTTGAAACTTTTCGGTCATATTTTTATACAATTCAAAACTCCCGTCGGGTAGGGTCTTGACTTGTGATTGGATCGTAATTGCTACTCGTGAGTTTCCTGAGTGCCCAAGACCTAACACTTGTGGTTAAAGTAAGTCTATTTTGATCTAACCGTAGTTAGAGTAACATATATGATTTACAAAAGACCGGCAACATTTATTACAAATTTGATTTTTTATATTCATACCGATTCAACTACATTTTGTTTCAGACTCGATTGTTCATCTTCTTTTAGGTTTGCAATGGCTTTTGGAAGCCGTAGACCACAAAGCAATATTGTCTCAGTTTCTGTTTCTAATTAAAAAGACTCTGATGGCTCTTGGATACCACATATCTATAGAAAATTTCACTGGGTTCTCATGCATCCCTCATCAAGAGGTGTTTTTGGTAAAAAGAGAAAATCAAATATGAATTATAGGACTTTTTGGAAAGGTAGAAATTTAGACTTTAAAGTTTCACCCGGTGGTCAATCCATTTCAGAGGTCTTGATTCAACATGTCTACATGCATAAGGAAATTAGAGTGCAAGGCGTAAGTTCAAATGATAGACTCAAATGCAATTGTAAGTTTTGGAGAATTTTTTGCTTTGAGCTTTGCATTAATCATTTAGACGTGTATCTGAGTATTTAAATGACATATAGTTTTATGGATTTGTGCAGATTTGTATCCATCAAGCATAATCGAATGGCAACCTATACAATCCCTTGTCGGCATCATGGACGTTATTCATTCTGATATTGGTCTTCTGCAATACAAGAATCGCTCCACGAGATTACTTTTGGATTCTTGTATTTTCTTCTATGATTCATTTTTGACACCATCCAGTTTAGGTGGAAAATTAGAGGCAATATCATTACCCTCTTTCCCAAGCGAAGAATGGATTCCTCCAGAGTCCACCATAGCAGAGAGCTTCTGATCAAGGTTTTTTATGGACATTCAAAACTGTATGAAATGTAGCACAGGTTCAAAAAACAATAGAGTGCACTAGTTTTTGCCTTTTGCAATATTTGTAGATTTTTTTATTGAATGTAATATTCGTAGAATAGTGACAATGTTTATTTGTAGGTGCTGACGAGGAGGCAAGATTGGCAACACTGTACGACCTAGCCAAGTCTCGTGCATTGTCCATTCTTCCTTATCTGGCGTGAATCCATATGACAAACCCAAGACTCTCCTCGATTTGCCAGTGTATTACATGAATAGTGTTGCATACCTCTCTCTAAATGATGTTAGAGATGTTCTTGATCTGAGGGAGGACGAAAAATTATCAATTTTGTCTAATTTCATCAAAGAATTCGGGGACTTCATAGATCTCGATGGTGAAGATGATCTACGTGCTTCTATTGATTACAAAGGGGAAAATGAATGGCTGGATGAGACTGAAGCCCTGCAGTCAATCATGTTTGAAAGCAGGGCATATCAGACAAATTTGCCCTGTGAGGAGGAATTTCTGAGAATCCAGAGCAGATATGTGTCATAGTCTTTGGAAACTAATCCATCCACTGATTTGCTGACCATTGTTGCTGGTCATGATCTACATACTACTGCACTTATTCAAGCTAATGAGCGTGATCTGGTAGGTAAATCTGGTTTTCTCTTAATGAGATTTTTATTCAAATATAGCTATTTTGTTTTTCAAGATACGTGACCTTTGCTCGTATTTTATAGGATACTGTGGAGGTGAATGCCTTTGCAACAAGGAAGGATATTTGAGGGAAGGCCAGGGATCACGACAAAGGGATTCATCCATGTCCAATTATTTGAAGTGCTTTGTAAATAAAGAGATTTTCATTCATCATAGCAAATTTTCTTCAGATGCTGCGACAGTAATAATGGCAATTAAAGTGTTATCCTATTTTTTGAATGGGCATAAATACCCTCCGAATACATATAAAATTATTTTTGCGAAGAGAGACATTGTCATAAAAGTATTTGGCTATGTAGCTGAGGAAGTTCCGAAAAGGTCTTCCTCCTTAGTTGTTTTCTCCGGATACATTGACTTGAGCAAAAGAAGATCCATTGATCTTCTAGATCCATATAATAGAAAAAAATTTCTTCATGACCACACAACAAAGCTGATCATTAAAGACAAAGAGAAACAATGCTTTTGCCTTGCATTGTTCTTGAAATGATGCGATATAATACATATACTTTTTTCGTTTGATATCATGAAAATTACTATGGGTTGAGTCTTGCATCAATATTATTTTCGTCTATAAATTTGCATGCCTTTTTGAACTTTTAATAATTTATTGATCTAGTTTTATATCGGATCTGAATACGCTTGTAGAACTATTGAAATAGCTGGATGATGTAACTATTTTTTTTGAGATGTTCCACCATGTTGTGTATTTTGATGAAATGTTGCTCTGGCTTGCCAATGCGATTTCTCCATTCCTTGTGATGACCAAATGCTTAGACTGTCGTAAGCTTTTGCAAAAAATGATGCATGATGTCGTAAAATGTGCTGCAATATCATAGATACATATATTGTCATATTAATCATTTTAAATTTAGCATATGTGCAATGAGATTATAATTCAAAGAGTTAATTACATTGAAAAGAGATTTACCATATAATGCGTAATATGATCTTCACCCCAGGCGTCTTTAACTGCATCCACAAACTCAGTTGTTGATTTCTCAATTAGTACGACATCAGTATCAGATAGTTTATCTTTTTTGAGCAATTTGACCATGTTGTCAAGCTTTGTCCAGACTTCAACTTTTTTAATCCTCGTTGTTCTTTTTTCTTCAAAATCCTTTGTGGCATTGAGTACATCTATCCAAATTGAGTACTGGATTTTAGTTGGTTTTCCGGAATGATTTGATAAGAAACGACGAGCTTTGGATCCTCCTATACTTGGTTTGCATGGGATGTTTCCCGTTTTCCCTGAAAGCTTCTCGTCCTTTTGTATTTTAATGTGTCCTTTCTGAAGTCCCGCTTTTGATAAAACTTCTTCCAATCAAGCTATTACTTTTTTGGCTAATGACTCTGGCTTAGTATTCCAAGCAAACCAAATATGAAGGTATATCAATTTTTCGATAATTCTAACCTCTCCATGTAGTGTACAAATGTGAACAGTTTTAAGCGGAATCGGTAACACTGGTTTCCAGGTCGGATCTTCTATATCCCTTGAAACTCTCGTGCTCTTTGACATGTCATGTGTAGTTTTCACGCAATGGAAGCATGGATGTTTTAAATTTGCCCCATGTGAAACGTTGAACATGCACTTCAACGACTTCAAGTCAAATGCCATTCCACCTTAAAATCACCTATTCCAGGAACATTGAGTGGTGTGTCGCTCATATGATTCTTAATTATCTCTGGATATTCTGTTTTACTAAAAATCCAAAATAGAATACTTTTAAAACCTGTTTGAAACACAAAATCATGGACTATTTTAAGAGAATTGAACTTAGACCTATAATAACAAAACAATATTAGCTTTAAACACAAACCCATAAATTCTCGAAATGAATTAGTTGCTAGTACTCAATAGAATAGATTTAAACCTGGAAAGCTGCCAACCACCAAATATTATTTTCGGACCGCCCACTGAAATCAAGACTCTCCGAGTTTATTGTATTGCTTAATGCTCCATTCATAAGTGTAACACTAACCCTTTCCAGCTTTTGTCCCTTTATTACTTCTGATTCATCTAACTTGAGAACTAATATCAATTTTTCAACACTTTCATTTGTGATTCCATAAAACTTTACAATAAATCTCAGTAAATGATTCAGATCTACAAACATGTTGTTGGTGGAATCATATGAAAAAGTGCCATGTTTTGAGTTATAAATTTCATTGATATGTAAGGAATACCAATGATGTTTTGCAAACCCCTGTGTAACACATCCCTCTCTAATCTGATTTGAAAGGTTCGGAGAATAGGAAATTTTTTTATATGTACTTGTCCAAATGCCTCTTTGATAATTTTAAACATTGTGTCATATGCATCCCTGCTAATACTAGAAGAATCACATGCTCCTTGTATCCATTTTCGGTCAATGATCTTGCCGACTTTGCCCATAAGGGCCTCTGCAATCTTGGACTTGATTCGAGAATATCGTTGATTTCCTAGTAGACTCGTCGTTGACTTGGCTGTAAGTACTACACTCAAAGACTTTCCAATCATGTCCTTGTCTTTCAAATTTTCATCGGTGACTAAATCTTATCTGCAAAATAAAAATAAGATTTAGAAAAAAAAAAAACAATTCACAATCATTGAAGTGCTAGATGAAACAAAACACATGAATAATTCAAAACATAATCTTACTTGAAAGCATATATTCTTTTTTTCCGTTGACCCCCACTTGATGAAAGCTCATCAATACTTTTAAAATAACTCTTTTTCGCTTATTGTTCAGTATTTTCTTCCGTAATGTGTTTACTTCTACATTTATTTGACAATATGAGGTACGCAATGTTTGTACAATTAGTTTCGTATTGTCAGTTTATTGGTTAAGGTTTTATATAATATTTTGCAAATGAGAATTATCTATCTTCAAGAATTCATTCTCTTCTTTTGTTTGCAACAAAAGAGTTTCTTTTTCTCTGTAGTCAGTAAGCAAACCATTCAACATATTTTCCAAACAATGGATTTTTTTCATTGAATTACTAATGCCATAAGTTTTCCATCTTTCACAATAACCCAATAGACCATTGTGTCCTTCAAACAAAAACAGTATGCTGAGATGTGTGATTGATCTAAAATTTGGATGTTGCATTGAGCTTGGATCGATTGGATACAAACTTCCATCAACCCATAGATCACAATGTTTCCTGTCTTCATCCTTTGGTGAGCTGGTAAGGTGGATCCTTTCAGAATTTTTCTCGACAGTGGAGCATATTCTGTGGGAAGATCAATATGGAGATGATATTTAGACATCTTAATAATCGATAGATTAATCTAGTAGAAAACCAACTTGTTTTATATCTTGTAAACTATTAAAACTCGTCTTAATTTTAAAAAAAAATTAACTGGAAAAGTTTGAAATGACCTTGGCGCTCTTTTTGATCCATCATACTCCATGTTTCTTGCTTTATATGCAAAATCAAAGCTTTGCAGTTATGAGCAAAATATTTTTTCAATAGATGTGTGTTGAAATTGCAAATTTTTGAATTTCAAAAGTTTGAAATAACCTTGCCGCTCCATTTGATCCAACACACTCCATATTTTTTGAATTGCAAAAATTTAGATTCACGTTGGCGCACATTGTGAAAAATATTCAAAGTTTCTTGCCATGATTTTCAGATCGATAAGACTGTTTTCCTTTGATATGAACAATATGAGTAGATGCAAAGAAAACTTTGATGTGCAATGTGATTTGCATTTACATGAGAAGTTATGTTAGTTAATGGTAGAAAATAGAATCTTGAAGTATGGACCCCACGCGTTGCGGGTACCCAACTTCCAGTTAATTACATACGTTACTAGTGAGGTCAAGTCATTGGAGTTGTGCGGGCAGACCAAAAACTCGGTCGGAGTTTTAAAATCCGACGATTTTCTCTCTCTTACATGGCATTTCTTAGATAGCCCTTTTGGGCCTTGGAACTCCTCTAATGTCCAGCATACTATACCCTTGGTGGATGGAGCAGTCCCCAAGGTGAGTCGTTACTATCGCTACAACCCGAATTATACAGAACTGGTCAAGCAAGAGTTGCAGAAGTTGTTAGATGCTGATTTTATTTATAAAATCAAGCATACTTAATGGGTGTCACCAATAGTCATAGTACCCAAGAAGAACGGCAAGATGCGGATCTGTGTGAATCTTAAAGCGTTAAATGCAGTCACCAAGAAGGACCATTTTTCCTTACCATTTACGAAAAGCATCTTTTGAAACTCGCCCATGTGACAGAGAACTCGTTGACACAGAGAAAAATCCATCTGTACGCTTCGTGAGTTTTGCTGACGTGATAGAGGATCTATGCGAGTTTGCTTTTTATAACCAATTTTTTCAAAAATTTTATAATAAGATCAGCTGATTGTGGGCAAGGTCAAAATGCGGTCTGAAATTTATAGGGCAAGGGCCATACATAATTGGTCATATCTTTTCTTCCGGATGTGCCCGTCTTAAAACACTCAAAGGCATCCTCTTAGATACTATAGTGAATGGGAGTCAACTGGCATAGGATCTAGATCCTGGTATAGGAGGACCTTATCCCTCTCTTAGATCCTGGTATAGGAGGACCTTCTCCCCCTCTTTAAACTCCTTGAGATTAATCAAACGATCATGCCAATCTTTTTGTCTATGTTTGTGAACCTGTTGTGCATGGACACTAATGGTACGGGTTTCACAGAGCTTTTCAAGATGAAATAGACAATTGGCTAAGATTTGTTGATTGCAGATCATAGGCTAGGCATAAAGATGGAACATAAAATTCAATTGGCATAATTGCTTTCTGGCCATAAGTCAATTGAAAGGGAGTAGATCCAGTAGATTTCTTAAGAGTTGTGTGATAAGCCCAAAGTGCAGCATGTAATTTCAGTTCTCAATCAAACCTACTAGCCTCTACGCTCTTAGGGAAGATTTCGCATAAGATCTTATTGGTGGACTCAACTTGGCCATTACATCGCGGGTAATAAGGGGCACTTTTTCTATGGACCACTAAGAAGGTGGATAGTAAGTGTTTGATCATTGCATTTAAGAAATGTGTTCCCCTATCACTAACGATTTTTAATGGGCACCTATAATGTACTATAACCTGCTCATAAAGGAATTTAACAGTGGATTTTGCATCTTCAGATTTAACAACACGAGCTTCAACCCACTTGGTGCACTAGTCGGTGGCTACTATAATATATCGAGATTGTGTGAATCTAGCATCCGGGCTAATTGGTCCCACGTAGTCAATTTTCCATTTGAAAAATGCTTGGTTGGACAATATGGGATATAAGGGCATGAAATGTTGAATTGGGGTCGTTTTGCGTGTTGACATACATCGCATGCCATTACAAATTGATGTGTATCCTTAAATAAGGTTGGCCACTAAAATCCTACCAACAATATTTTCCGCGATGTCGTCTCAGATGAAAAATTTCCACCACCACATCCTTCATGGGTTAGAAAAATGATGGGTGTTGGCCAATGATCCATACAGATATAGATGAGTACTTGAAAAAATGTGATGTGTGCCAAAGAGTTAGGAGGCCGACAAGGCTGAATTATGACCTTCTACACCCAATACTAGCTCAAGCACCATTTGAAAAGTGGGGATTGGATTATATTGGTCCAATTCACCCGGCTGCAAGAAGTACACAGGCCCGATACATTATTGTGGCCACAGACTACCTCACCAAGTGGGTCAAAGCCAAGGCAGTATGAGTAACTGATGCTAGGACAACTGCCAAGTTTCTTTATGAAAATATCATTATGCGCTTTGGATGCCCGGTGGAGATAGTCAGCAATTGTGGAAGTCATTTCATCAATGAGACCATCAAGTTTCTATTAGATTGAATTCTTCGTGATCCATAGAACCAGTACGCCTTATTATCCTCGCGGTAATCGGCAAGCAGAATCATCCAATAAGATCCTGTGTAGCTTAATCACGAAAACAGTTGAAGCTAGCAAATTGGGAACACAAATTGCATGCTACTTTGTGGGCATTCAGGACAACATATAAGGGGAGCACTGATCAAATGCCATTTCAACTGGTCTATGGTCAGGATGTTGTAATGCTAGTGGAGTTTTTGGTTCCTTCATTCAGAATTGCCACAACGCAACGTCTTGATGAATCCAGATCCCTACAATTACACCATGAAGCATTGCATAAACTCTGCGAAACACGCTTACTAGTTGTACATGCATTGGCAGCTAAAAAAGAATGACGCAAAGCATGGCATGATTGTCGGGTGTAGAAGAAAGATCTTCGATCCGGAGACCTAGTCCTCATGTATAAGACCAAGGCAATCAAGGGGAAATTGAAGTTCACAGGCGAAGGCCCATATTGAATCAAAGAGATCCTCAATCATGGAGCCGTGAACCTAGAGAAACTAGATGGGACACCGTTCAACACGCCCACCATCAATGGTAGTCGTTTACACAAGTATTGGCCACGCTAGTGAAACAAATCCAGGATGGTGATGGAATGTCACAAAAAGTTCATTTGCAAAGCCATCATAGTTAGATCTAGGGAAATCAAGCCAGATCCATTAAGATTCAGCAAGATCTAAAAAGTTCTGACAACATCCGACTAGATCTAAATGAGATCTAGATCCCAAAAGGATCAACAGGGAAGCAGATCATCAGTTGAGTGATGGATCAGCTACCAATATTCTATCAGAACTTCTAGAGAACTACCTATAGTCAGATCCAACCTGGATGCAATGGAATACCAGTTTTTAAAAGTTAAGGACCAAAGAATCTCGAGATCTCATCAAAACACACTCAAAAAGAGCGCTTTTTTCATGATTTTTGGAGATCCCTTGGGAGTTAGCTCTTGAAACTTTGATAGTCACCGGATCTGACCCAGATGCATCTATGAAAATCCCTACGAGAGTTATTGATGGAAAAATCATCAATCTTGATTGTGTGTGAGACTTCATAGAAGCATAATTTTCAGAACCTTTGCAGAGCATCAAGATTAGCAAACCAACCTTCACAAGGGGCATAATTGGAATCAGAGGAGTGAAATTAGCCTGCTCTTGGGTCTGATTTTGAAAATCCAATGTCTGGAGCAAGTTGTGTGAGAGATCACTTCCTGCAAGCATTGAATCCTCGCAAATAGTGTAAACCCTCGCAAAACCTTCTCAGGGCAGTCAAATCACCTTCTGAACTCTCGTAGACTTCTTTGACGTCTTAGAATTATGTGAAGAAGGACCCTGCAGAAAATTGGTTGGAACTGAGTTAGGAAAAGTGCAATTTGCCTAATACACACTCTAATTTCCGCTATATAAGGGTAGCATTTGAGTCATTTGTCACATTACCTTGTTGTGGACTAGTCACATACGTCCTGATGGCCACAAGGTCGCATTCAAACAACTATTGACGCCACTCTGGTTGTGGTTGGAGAGTGGGTAGTGCTTGCAGCTCGTTTCCTTTGATGGTCTGGGCTGTAAATGAGATCTGTCAACTGCCTCTTGAAGACTCGTGGGGATATTTAGATAAGAATTCGTTGATTTTCTCCTCCACGAACTTTGGGTGTTGGAAGGCACGGCTAGCAAAAATGGATCGCGAGTCTCGAGATGTGGAAGCTTGCCTCTCCCCTTGGCTTTGACTCGGACCCATGTCGTGGCCCTGATCTTGGCCTTGTGTATCCGCTCCTATATAAAGGGGCCCTTGATCTTGTGCGTCTGATCTTTGATCTAGACCGCTTGCCCCTGTTGCTTGTGTCTCTTTGTCATGGCTGGAGCTTGTCTGTGCAGCGTCAGAGATAGGTGGTGGTGGGATTGCCATCGGGACTAACTGAGGTTTCTGCTCCATAAATCGTTGGCAAGCCTTGAGGGCTTGCTTTGCTTGGGTGAGCTCTTGATTCGCACTTGCCCTATAATGGTCGAACTGTTAGAGTTAAGGGAAGAAGTAGAGAAGTATCTAAAGGTTGCATCTTTACATAGTTAGGCACCTATCCAGCATTCTAACCCTTGTTGATAAGCGGAAAGGTGTCTTTACTTTCTTACTCTATTCGCTACATCTCTCTCTGTCTCTTACAGATCTCTTCTTCACATCACATGTGTTATGATCCAGAGAGGATCGTTTATACCTCCACTATGTGGAGTTTACAAGATAGCTAAAACGTCGAATCACAAGACTAGTTAACGCTAATCAACTAGTTATTTAGTTTCCGTCGTTGCTACTCGTTTCAGTTGGGCGTGAAGCACGTTGAGTTGCCAGCTGGCAGTGCGAAAGATTTTTCTTCGTTTGATTCGTAATCTCCCGTTTGTTTTAATTCTTTTTGTTTCTTTTTGTAGTTTTCGTTTTGCGTCCTTTTTGCGGTTTGTGGTCCTGGAGGTGTGTTTGCAATTTGTGAATGATTTGCAAATTGTTCATGCTTCGAGTCAAAGACACGTTGACTGTCGTGAATCGTTCTCGTTTGACCTTCGTGTCTTGTTCGTGCTTCAACAGAGTTGCAGGAGTTCACTATTTCTGACACTCCCTTTTGAACCTTGCACCTTTGTTCGTTCAATCCAATTGCCTCTCTTTGCTTGGTAAAGAGTGGCTTGTCGAGCGGTTTCATGAATTGGACCTGGAGCTCTCCTTTCGAGATCGAATCTCAAATGTGATGGTACTTCAGAGGAATGTGCTTCGTTTTTTAATGGAAGATAGGATCCTGGGATAGATAGATGGCACTCTAGAAGTCCATCATCATCGCGCTTGGCCCCTCTTGTGGTATCCCGATTGCCTCCAACATCATTTGTAGCCACACTACCTCATTCGCCACTATTGAGGCTGCGACATACTCAGCCTCGCAAGAGGATTGAGCTACCAGGGTTTGCTTTTTGCATATCCAGCTAATTGCAGCTCCGCATTCTATTGTACATCCTCCAGTAATGGACTTGCTATCATCTTTGCAGCTCTCCCAACTCGCATCACTGTAGTGATGCAGCTCAAATCCTTTCTCTTCGTTTCTAGCTCTGTAGGTTAATCCAACATTCTGGGTACCCTTCATATACTATAGGATTCGTTTGGCCATTTTCCAATGTGCTAGACCAGGATTGGAATAGAATTGGCTCAATGTGTAAACAGAGAAGTCTAGATCGGGTCTGGTAGAGACTGTTAAGTATATCAGACTACCGATTAAGTTCTAGTACGGTATACTTGTCATCCTCTGTTCTTCCTCTTCTGTTTTTGGGCAATCATGTTTCGTGAGCTTGGCTGCAACTATCATTGGTGTGGCTTTCTCTTCACAGTCCATCATGTGGTACTACTTTAGCACTTTTCTGGTGTATTCTGACTGACTCAAGTGCATTTCACCATTTGTTCGATCTCTTTTAATCTCTAGTCCTAGGCATTTTGTTGCTTCTCCAAGATCTATGATTTCGTAGTTTTCAGAAATCTGATTCTTCGTGTCTTTGATCAACATCAAGGAATTTCTTATCATCAACGAATCATCCACAAAAATGGTCAATATCACAGAATCCTTTCCTACTCTTTTGATATAGACATTACAGTCTGGTTGAGTAGGATTGAAGTCTAGAGACTTCAGAAGACCATCAAGCTTTTTGTACCAGGCTCGTGATGCCTATTTTAGACCGTAGATGTATCTCTGCAATCGACAGACATATTGTCTGCAGTCTTCATAGCTTTTAGGTTGCTTCATAAAAATTTCCTCTAGATCTCCGTGGAGAAAGGCTGTTTTCACGTCAATCTGGTGAATTTCTAGATTGTACTGTTGTGTGACATATGCAAGAAGCAGTCTTATGCTGTCATCTTGACCATGGACGAATATGTGTCGAAATAGTTGACACCATATCTCTGCGTGTAGTCCTCCATGACAAGCCTTGATTTGTAGCGGCCAATGGTGCCTGATTTCAGCTTTTTCTTGTACACCCACTTGTAGTCGAGTACCTTTCTATTTTCTGGCAGTGGCTCTAATGTCCATCCTCGTTTCGCCTCATCGACTCGATCTCTTCTGACATTGCTTGTTTCCAAAATTCTCCCTCTGTACTCTGGACAGTTTCTTGGTATGTTGCTGGCTCTTCTGTGAAGATGCAGTACTCGAACTGCATGTCTTTGCTCCATTGAAGATTGTCAGAATAGCGGTCTGGAGGTCTTCTTTGTCTTGTTGACCTTTGAGGTTCGTTTTGTCGCTGCTCGAGCATTTTTTGTTCATGGGGTCGATTCTCTGTTTCTTGTTACTCTGGAGTCTGGGGTCCTGCATTCTGATTTGATGTCTATCCTCAGTCTCCCTCTTGAATAGGCAGCAGTGTGAAGATCTCATGGCCTCTTTTGTCTTTCAGTCCAGAGAATGTGGACTCGTCGAACTTTACATCTCTGCTCGAAACAACCTTCTTCGTGGTTGGATCATAGAGTCTATACACATGTATTCTGTTTGAGTAGTTGACCATGATTGTTTGTTCGAATTTGTCATCGAGCTTGATTCTCTTTTCCTGTGGAATGTGCTTGTATGCTGCACATCCAAACACTCGTGCGTATGACAAATCAGGCTTTCTACCTGTCCACATTTCGTATGGTGTTTTGTTCTCCAGCGCTGTCATTGTAGATCTGTTCTGCAGGTATACGGTTGCAGTTGTTGCCTCGGCCCAGGAGTGGCCTGGCAATTGAGCTTGTGCTATCATGCATCTGGCTCCTTGGACTAGCGTTCTATTTTTTCTTTCTACCACACCGTTGTATTCTATTGTGTATGCAGGAGTGAACTGGTGTTCAATCCCCTATTCTTCGCACAATCTTGGAAATTATGTGCTTTTGTATTCACCTCCATTGTCAGATCTAAGGATTTGTATCCTTTTTGAGGTGTGTCGCTCTACGAATGCCACGAACTTTTTGAAAGAATCAAATACTTCGGATTTCTTCTTCAAGTAGTAGATCATGGTCATTCGGCTGTAATCATCTATGTATGTTAGAAAATATCTCGAACCTGAGAGCGAATATGTTTTCATCGGTCCACACACATCAGAGTGGACAAGCTCGAGTACTTTCTTGGCTCTTCCTCCTTCGTGTGTGAATGGATTCCGATGTTGCTTGCCTTTTTGACAAGCTTCGCAGAACTCAGCCTCGGGCCTTGATATTCTGAGACTTGTGACAATGTCCTTTGTGCTCATGTCGTACAGGCTCCGCATGTTCAGATGATACATTCTCCTATGCCAAAACTGATCTTCGTTTTCTGAAGCATTTAATATGCTATTAGAGTTGCTGATTATTTTGGCCTGGTAGAGGTTTCCTTCTCTGCATTCGATCGTCAGCAACTTGTTTGTGATCTTCTCGATCATACGACAAGTGTTGTCGTCGAACAAAACTCGAATGCCTAGATCTACCATCTTGGGGACAGATAGCAGATCCTTTCTGAGTGAGGGCACATAGAGTGCTCCTGGCAGCTTTGCTTGGCCTGACAGTGTTCATAGCTGTAGAGAGCCGATGCCCTTGACATCGTGTCTGCTTCCATCGCCTAGAATCACCGCTCTATCGTTTTTGAGTTCGCGAAAGTTGATCAAGATCTTCTTGTTGTAGGTTATGTGAGATGTTGCTCTTGAATCGATGAACACATCATAGTCATATTCGGAGTAGCTTGTTGAAGCTTCGTCGAGTATCGTGAAAGCTTCGTCACCTCTTTCTACATCTTTAGATGATTCTGCAACATTTGCTTTTTTAGCTTTGTTTTTTCTTTTTTGGGTTGAATCTGCAGTCGTATGCAGAATGCCCTTTCTTCTTGCAGTGCATGCAAGGTATTGCTGGATTGAACCAGCATTTGTTGGCCGTATGGCCTGGTTTGTGGCAGTGATCGTAAGAAGAAGATTGTTGATTCAAGGACTTCGTCTTCTCGAATCTGGGCTTGTTTTTGTTCT
Source organism: Diphasiastrum complanatum (assembly GCA_029204225.1). Lineage (NCBI taxonomy): Eukaryota > Viridiplantae > Streptophyta > Lycopodiopsida > Lycopodiales > Lycopodiaceae > Diphasiastrum > Diphasiastrum complanatum. Next base: position 28,082,160 of record CM055109.1, on the reverse strand, counting down.
TCTTCTTTCCTTTCGTGTAGAGAGCCTTATCTTGATCACTGATTCCCTCTCCTTCGTCCCTCATCAGTCTCTCATCAGCGACAAGACTGACTGCTTTGTTGAATGTCATATCTGGTAGACTCAGTATGAGCATTCTCAGCGGCTGATAGGACGTCGATAGAGATTTCATGAAGTACATCAGCTGCTGTGGTGCTGGGACCTAGTGCTCTTGTCCTGATGCAGAGAGCTGAGCGAAGGTCGTTATGATCTTCTCAACGTGCTGATCCAACTGGTTGCCGTCCCACCATATTGATTGCAGTTGATTGTGAAAGTGCATGATTGAAGCTACAGTCCTCACTTCATACTTCTGCTTTAATCTTTCCCACGCTACATGGCTGCCTTCGCAGTCTTCAATCTGCATGAGTAGATCTTCATTTATGGACGAAACGATGATCGCCATTGCGTGCTCATCCTTTCTGATCCATTCAGCTCTCCTCGGGTCTCCTTTTGGAGGCTGCACCTTTGAGAGCTCGGTTACCGACTAGATGCCTCTGCCCTTTTCCAGATTCTGTAATTTGTGCCATCGAGACTAATTGCTACTCTGGTATGGATTGTCGTAGCCATATTATGTTGTCTGGAAGAATCACTGTTGGGATATCAGTAGTGACAACCTGGTGGCTTTGATACCATGTTGCAGAAGGCTAGATGTTTTCATGTTCGTCTTCTCCTTCTCTTTTCGCGAACAATTTTCTTTCTTTTGAATTTTTTTTTCGTGCCGAAGCCCTTACGGGATCCCAGACACTCAACTACGCATCACAGAACATATTTTATTCTAGCAATCAAGACACACAACACAAGACTATGAAGAGTATTATTCATCATTGATGGCATTTAAAGGTGACAGGTGATCTACATGTCCAATGATGGTGAGTATGCAATCAAAGGAATTGACACAATTCCTATTTCCCTCTCTACTTAATAGGAATATGAATTTGAAGGATGTTTTGTTCATTCCATCTATCACTAAGAACCTTATTAGTGTGAGTCAAATGCTTGACAAGGCATTCAAAGTGGAGTTTGATGGTGATGCTTGTTTGATCAAGAAGGAAGATGAATTGATTGCAAAAGGGAAGAGGCAAGGTAAGTTGTTCAAACTTGATGCTTATGTTGTTGCGAACCAAGTTGGATGTATGGCAAAGGAGCAATTGTCAATGCAAGAGGCATGGCACGAGAGATTGGGACACCTCAACTACAATTCATTGGAGGAGGCAAGTTGTCTTCCTAATTTTTTAACAAGCTTGAATCATGTTTGTGAGCAATGTACTTCTTCAAAGTCACATCGATCACCTTACAAGAGATCTACATCAAGGTCAAGTAAGCCTTTTCAACTTGTGCATTTGGATATTCATGGTGTTACTACAATTAGAAATCGAGGTGATAAAATGTATGTGACTTTTATTGATGATTCTAGTAGATTCTGTTGGTTCTATCTACTAAGAAGCAAAGATGAGGTGTTTGATGTCTTTGTCAACTTCAAGATTGCAAGGGAGGTTCAATTTTCTACCAAGATCAAGTGCTTGAGGAGTGAAAATCGTGGTGTACCAAGTTCAAGGCATTTTGTGATGCAAATGGGATCAAGAGGGAGTACACAAGCCCAAGGACACCATAGCAAAATGGAGTGTCCAGGAGGAAGAATAGAACCTTATGTGAAGGAGCCAAAGCCATGAGGTTACGTGCAAATCTTGCTAAATCCTTCTGGGATCAAACTTTGTTGTGTGATAATTTTCTATACAATAGATGGTCGAGTGTGGTATTGGATGGAAAGACCCCCTTTTGAGATATTATTTGGTAGAAGCCGAGTGTCAAGTTTTTTAAAACTTTTGAATGCATTTGCTATATCAACATCACTCTTGATGACAGAACAAAGGAGGATCCATCTTCAAGAAAAAGTATTTTTGTTGGTTATAGTGAGGTGGGAAAGGCTTACAAAGTTTATATTCCTTCAACTAAGAAAGTGTTCAATGGAAGTGATGTCATCTTTGATGAGGGAAACTTTCCAAAAGTATTTTCAAGTGGTGGTGTGGATGTTGGATCTAACATTCTTGATGTTGATGACATTGTTGATGGTTCATTGAATGGTGATGGTGGAGATGCCTCTCCAAAAGTTCTAAGAAGATCATCAAGGGAAAGACAAAAACCTTCAAGGCTCACATGTGCTGAGAATGGTAAGCAGGTGAAAGTTACTCATTTTGCATTTCTCACATACATTGGTGAATCTTCTTGCGTAGATGATGCTATGCAATTGGGTGTGGTTTTCATAGAATGGATGCAACTAATGGATCTAGAAAAGAATTTTTTTTCAATGAAAAGGAAAGGTGGCAATTTGGAGCTAGTCAAGTGGCAAATACACTTTTGACCTATTTGTAGGTGTCTGAAGACTCAAGTAAGGTCTAGGGAGCAGAAATGAAGTATTTTTCAAGTTTAGTTTACTTGTTCTATCTCATATTTGAGCAATTTCATGTGAATGTGTGCAAATTGTCAAGATATGGTGAAACTAGTTACATTGTTTTGCATCATTTTCAAAGTTGGAGTTGTATTAGCATTCTTGGTTGGTTTTGCTTATGGAAGTGAAGATAAGGGAGGCTCATTATATCACCCATTCATGGTCAAGTCAGCAAGTGATGATGATATCTTGTGCAAGATGGCAATGGATGCTCATTCATGGAATTTCGTGGTGGAGACATATCAAAGGACAAAGATGGAGGAGACATGCAAGCATTGGTTGATTACTCACATCTATTGTCTGGTTGTTGTTATTTTCTAGAGATTTCTAACATGGAAGCATGGAGGAATTGTTGGATTTACATTCTATTTGGTTCTTCATGTTTATCTTGATATGTAAAATTGATGTAAGAAATTGTGAAGCATCCAATATGGACACTATTCTCTATATCAATTATGAAAGTTATTATAGAACCATAGAAAGGAGGTCTATTCTTATAATGAAAATCATTTTTCATACGGATCAAAGTTGTGTGGTAAAACTAGTTGAAGAGGGAGTGTGAAAAATGTCAACTAGTTAAGTTGTCTAATTTGGCAATTTGAAGGCCAAATTGAATTTTCAACTTAGAGATAGAATTTATAAAGTAGAAAAGTTAACTTTTTTATTTATAGCAATTATATAGGTGGATTAGGTCGAATTTGGACTTACTTTGATTGGTTAGTAGAGATACATTGAATCTAGTCAAGTTAGATCTAGGTTTGTGGTTAGTAGAGATACATTGAATCTAGTCAAGTTAGACCTAGGTTTTTGGCAAGTATCTAGAAACTTCCATAAGTTGATAAGCTTGGGCCAGATGATCCAAATAGGTCAAGAGGCTGTTATAAATAGGCATACAAGTGTGGGAGAAATTCATCTCTCTCATTCATTCTTATGGAAGATATCTCTTTTGGTTTCTACATCAATCTCTTGCATTTTGGTGGTGATATAATGAATCTTTGTGCGTAGAATGTTGATTTTCTTATGTATATGAGTTCACATGTGTGAGTACTGATATTTTACAGCTGTTGTATGGACAGTGACAATATAATATCATATCTAAGTGCTTATGACAAGTTCTTACTGAGTTTTCATCTTCTATGTGTAGTTGATGCATGATTTTTACATTTGTAATGAAGCTAGATGTGATCTCCAAATTTGCCAAAGATCAAGGGACATAATTAGGTCTTTGTGATCTGATTTTTTCACACCAAGCTCTTAATCATATCCATAGGATGCTCATCAGTCAGAAATAAACAAAAAACTAAAATTTTGATGCCAATACCAGTGCTGGCATATCATAGCTTGCACAAGCTCGTTCTTCTTACTCCCAACGTCATTAGAGGAGTTCTAAATCCAAAAGAGACCCTTTGTAAAGATTCTTTTTATATTTTTTTTCTCAAATTTTGCTTACACATGGACCAATCAAAACATTCAAATTTGAAATCTACATAAAATAGCTCATTAGAATTGAAAAAAAAGTTTTCTTAATAATGTTATAATTCGGCGTCGGGGGCAACCCGCCAACATGACATGTTATTCATAGTATAATATGCAATTATCATTAAAACTAGCATAACTTTTTAACCGTAGTTTCGATTGAGACGAAAATTATACCGTTAAAAAGCGCTCGACAAGAGCTTTATAACGGTACCCTAGATGCCTACTTCCAAGCCACCATCCAAAGTTATGGCCGGTCAAAATTTAAAAAAAAAAACAGGTCAAATATCACTCTTGTGTGCGGAGAGAGCACCCTGTCACTGAAAGGGTGCTCTATCCATGCACAAGAGCGATATTTGACTCTATCCACGCATGAGCAATATTTGACTTTTTTTTTTGAGAAATTTTGACTGGCCATAACTTTTGAACGGTAGCTTGGAAGTAGGTCATGTAGGGTACCGTTGGAAAGCTTTCGTCGAGCGCTTTCGAACGGTATAAATTTTGTCTTAATTTTTCAATGAACTACAAATGGTAATGTACATAGAATGGTCAAGCACCAAAAATAGTGCGGGCAGAAATGAAAAGAATCTGAACAGAGAATGAATTTATTTTGGTAATTTACATTAATAAACTTTGTCAATCTACGTGGCATTCCTTAAAGGGGTTTTTTTGGATTCAGAATTCCTCTGATGTTATGGCAACATGCATAGGCTCAAATGAGAGTTGAAACAACCTAGATTTGGCATTTAAGAGCTCAAGGCTAGAAGCCTCAAACCCAGCATGCAACAAATCCGACATACACCCATATAAATGTCTTTCCTACAAAAAGTCAACTTCATTACAATAATTTTAATAAATATATACTTTCAATTAGTATCTAACATTGAATTCATGCCAAATTTTGTCAAAATTGACTTTTGTAGCTATTCTTTTGATGTTTCTATTTGATTCAAGTCATAAATTGACATGCATGTTTACAATTATTGATTAGCAATTGAAAAACACTACTCAAACTCAAAAAAATTTGCAATGTCAATTGTAGGTTAGCCTAACATACACTGCTATACTATTGCAAGTCTATAAAAATTTATGAGAGTCCAATCAATAATCTAATGTCATCTTAATCGAAGATAAGATCCATTTGCTAGAACTAAAAGTGCAAAGAAAGGCTGAGTAATAGCCTTACTTGAAAATGGTAACAACAATAGAATGATGGTAGCCAAGTGGATATTCCCTGCAATCATTTGTCTTGAATAATACTTATTCGTATGTCTATGTTCATTGACTGGTTTAAGTTCACCAGATAAACCCAATAACCAAAAATGCATAGTAGATTCAACAAGATTAATAATGCACATAGAATAATCTCAGTATGATCCTATACATAAACATACTTCTGTATCTGGTTTTAAGAGTTAAACTGTTAAAGACACCTTCACCAACTTCATAAGGGCACCTTCAACTTGTTTTAAGGGCAAATATTTCTTTGATTTTTACTTCTTAGGACATAAGTAGTTCAAGAGGAAGAGAATGTTATAGATTTTGGTTACAAGGATTCGGAATAATCTTTGACATGGGTATTTAGGCCCTTCAAAGTCAAGTTATAAACTCCGCTTCCCTCCAGCTTGTGAAAATTGCGGTATTGAACATCACGTGAAGGATTGCCCATCCCGATCCAAACATGCTGCTCTTGTTTGTTCAGTGCAAGTAGAAACCTTGCCAGTAGAAACTCATCCCGCATGGGTCTTGACTCGGGCACAAACCCAATGCCAAGCCCCTACACTTGCACCCAGCAAAACCCAGTGCTGTCCCTCCAAGTGAAAATTCGACCCCGATAGTTTATCCTCACCCATCTAAAGAAATTCTGCTGCATCATCTGTATCGCCAGCAAATCCGCAATGCCGACCAACACTGCCCAAACCATCACTCTTTCCTTGAGCGAGCCACATGAAAGTAACGAATATATTGTCCATGTTGGGGCTCATCTCAATTGCGAGCAATGCAGACGGCTTGAAAAGCTCCTACAAAAATATAGACATGTCTTTGCATGGTTCTATAAAGACATGAAAAGCGTCTCACCCTAGGTAGCTATACAATATACACCCGTGGATTCATAATCCCCCTAGAACTCAAGCAGATCAACAAGAAATGTGCAGGTATCCTTATCAATCTGTCATAGGATCTATAATGTATTCTATGATCTGCACACGACCTGATCTAGCATATGCAGTGAGCACATTATCTTAGTATATGTCCAATCCAGGCCTACAACATTGGAAGGCTCTGCAAAGAGTACTGAAGTACATTCAGGCTACGAAACACTATGCTTTGAGCTATAATGGTAATACAGAAGTTGCACTCACTTTAGTCACCTATTCAGATTCAAACTCGGCAAGAGACGTGGATACCAGAAAATCCACATCAGGATATATTTGTTTCCTTGCAGGAGGACCCATTTCATGGAACAACAAAAAGTAGAAATGCATTTTGTTGTCCTCTACAGAATCCGAATACGTTGCAGCTACATCAGTAGTGAAGGAAATAATTTGGCTCGGAAGGCTACTACAGGATCTGCAATTCCCACAGATTGGTCCAACCATACTCCAGTGCGATGATCAAAGATGCACAACTCAACCCACGAACTCATAATAGAACTAAGCATATAGAAGTTCAATTTCATTTTCTTAGAGAAAATGTTCAGAACCAAGATGTTGTGCTAAGTTACTGTCATACAAACAGTATGTTGGCTGATATTTTGACAAAGCCATTTTCTAGAGATAAACATTCTACTTTAGTAGATATGATAAATCTCAATTGCAATTCAAATTCATAGTAGTAAGCTTAAGGGGGAGTGTTGGAGTTTAATCTTACTCCTACTCATCCTAACTGCCCTCCTTCCTTTTCATGTAAATCACTCTCTCAAGTAGTTTGTAGAAAATGAACTGTTTTTCAACAGTCTGCATTCTTGCACTGATTGTCACTATAGTCTGTATTTTTTACTCAGGAATTTCCACAGGCAAAAAACCCGACATTGTCGCCCTTGTCACCTTCGGGCCATCCTGTGTTTTGCGACACTTGTGTTAACTCAGTTTTTAGACCATTTCAGACACTTCCAGAAATGCGACATTGCTTCATATAAAATGCGAAAAATGCAAAAAAGACGACACTATGTAGAAATACACAGGATTCCAAGTATAGACTGTCTACATCTTCACGCTCCAATAACAACTGTTATAATTAGTTTGTTAATCAGCTGTTAAGCAATCTTGTAAATGTAAAGCTAGAATAATGCAAGATCTTCTAGTTGATATATATATATACATGTAAATGAGCGATTGAAAAGTTGGTTTGTCAGATGATACATGAGATAGACAGAGATCTACGACCAAAAATTGGTCTTTTAGTAGCTGACTCCTCAGAGTTAGTGATCATAGAGAGAGTAAATATTCAGAGTGATAGTTGTTGCCTTGTTTCTATTAGTAGGATCACGCGCTTATTAGCACTATTGTTTTGTGATCTGATCGTTGATTTTATAACACTAATATACAGATTCGCTATTGTTCCATTTTCTTACATTCTTGTTGAATGCTAAGTAACTCTCACTCTTCTTCCGCAATGTCATAGACAAGGAAATGTATGGCTGTCCTTGATGCCTAATTGTAATTACGTTTCAGGATCAGTGAATTGCATGGTTGTCTTAGATGCCTAATAGTTTTCGCAATTTATTTGGGTTGCCTAAGACACCTACACTAATACTCTCATCAGAAGCAGCTCTTAAATATCCGTTCTCTAAGTAATCCAAGATCCTTTAATACAAATTTATTTTATCAGTTGGCATCAACATCCAAGCCAACAGACAAGATGCGACAACAATAAAGTATAGGCAAGAAAAAAAAAATGCTGTCACATCAACTACTGAAAATGCTACAGATCAAGCTTCTATATAATCCTCTAGAATGCCCAAAAATATCAAAGGATCATCACTCACAAATCAAACTAGGATTCATTCTTTAAAGGAAGAATCAAATAAAATACCAACCCATGATGTGCCAAAAAAGTTCTAGAGCAACAATTTTCACGATTTGGTGCTAAAACATAGTGGGAGCTTGTTGAGGATCAAGACAAGAAGGAACAAGTCTACGAAGGACCACCCAACCCATGAATAACAATGAGTCTAGTGAAAAAAATATGATTGTTCATGTGGGTGCACAAGTCTCATCCACACAATTTACCAAGCTATAGAAGTTACTAATAGAATATAAGATTTGCAATGCATGGTCCTACGAAAATTTGAAAAGAATTTTAACATCTGTAGTGCAACGTGATACTTCTTTGGTCAAAGGAGCAAAGACAATGTGAGTACATATTAGCACTACAATCGCAACTACACGGAACTCATCAAGCAGGAGTTGTAGGAATTGTTGGGTGCCAATTTCATTTACAAAATCAAGCACATTGAATGAGTATCGCCCATATAATTGTACCCAAAAGAATAGTAAGATGTCAATTCGTGTGACTCTGAAAGCACTTAGCACTGTGATGTGAAGGACCACTTTTCCTTGCCTTTCACAAAAAGCATGTTGGGTCGTGTAGCCGGAGTAGAAGCTTATAGCTTCTGGGATGGTTTTAGTGGCTACAATCAAGTAAAATTTGCTCTAGGGTATAAGCATAAATTTGCATTTGCCACTGAATGGGAGACATATGCCTACAAAGGTGATGCCATTCATTAGTCTTTGTAATGAAATCGGATCATGTATTGATAGACAATTAAGAAGCAGATGAACATAGATTACATTCTTCATCTATCATTTTTGTAGCCTTTTCTCCCAAAAAGTAGATTTAGAGGAGGGGTTCGAGCAAGGTTTCAGGGATTAGATTTATACCATTGGATGTGCCATGTTGCACTATTAAGATTCTAATAAAGCATCGTTTCTCTATATCTATTTTCTACATAGAAAATATGTCTAAGATTGACTTTTTAGAAAGTTGCTACTGTTGACAAAGGACGTATACACTAAAAGGTATCCAATTGAGTCCACTAAAAGGCTTTTTGTGTAACGTACATTTGTATATACTACAAAGTTCTAGGGTGTTTCCTTGCAAGAACAAAAACAAGATTTTAGGTTGTTGTAATATCAATCTTATTGTACTAATTTTAACTTGCTCAAATATAAATATTACTTCAATTGTTCACCGTCACTAAAACTTGAGCTCAAGCCTCTAATATGTCAATGCAACATAGCAAGTTGGATGTGAGCCTACACCATAATGGCTACCATAACACTCTTACATGAACTTGACCCACTCGCCTTGACAATATAATGGTTTTCACCAAGTGTCTTTATACAAGACAATGATGACATCTATATGCTTAAAAAAGAGCCACTATTAAAACCCAAACGTAACCCAAAATATGAACATAATTTAGTAGCCACATGACTTCACACAAGCACAAGTGCAACTAACATTTGTTTGTAGAGACTTTTCTAATGGGCAATACAATAATCAACAACGTGGGTGAATCACAAGCTTGGTACTTGGTTGATCACCCCATATCCATGGGTGTATCATGAGGTTAGTACATGGTTGATCATCCCATATTCATGGTCCAATTCTTGTAATTTATGATTTTTATGCCATTCTTTACTAAGAACCATCCATTTACAAAATTTAATACCTATTACACACTTGGTCCTCTTTGACACACAAGCACGAATATATTAATCACAACCTTGAAAGGCTTAGGAGGAGCTTTAGAAGGTTGAATAAATCAATGGCATCGAGTGCTTTGGGTAGCATACATAGATTCAAGATGACGTGAAAGAAAATCAAAATAACTGCAATTAAGAGTAGCCTGCTCTACTATCAAGGTCAGCCTTTTGTTGCCAAGAAACTCAAGAGATCTAAAAGGAAAACAATGTAAAATTAGAATATTTTGGCTTTTGTAAGGACTAGATTTATAGTGGCCCTTATGAGTCAAAAACTCGACATCACATGTCATAGAGAAACTCACAAAGATGAAGAAAAATTCAAAGCCTACTATAACCCAAAAAAAAGTCAAAAGGGGATGACCTTGCCATCCTTCACACTTGCAAAAGCATTTTATCTTGACCTTTCCACCAAATTAGAAAGTAGTTCAATTATGACAATAATTAATCAATCCTAGACAAATAATGGTCAACAATCCATGCCACTCTCTTGGGTGTAAACAAGACTAGTTGTCAAAACACACACACACACACACAAAACCTCTACCTTTGCATGTGTACAATGCACATTTAGATGAACATCTAGAGTTTCCATGAAGTTTTGGATGCAAAGATGGTTTTGTGCAAATGCAATTAGCATATGGAACTAAACATAGACAAAGCCTACAAAGAGTTCAAATTGTAGCTTAATAGTAGGCTGAGTTTCTAGTTGTGCCAACACATCCCCAAATTGCTTGTTTTCATGTATAGAATCTAAGGCTCATCATGAGCTTTCCCGATTTGTAAAAACCTATGCCAATATTTCTTTGTATTTTACAAAGGTCTTACATAATGAAAAGATACATGTTAATAACCTAGGACATTATGCCCTACGAACCCGATGCCTCATATTCAATCTTAAATGTATTATTTAAAACAACATCTCTACAGTAGGTAAAAACTGAATAACTAGGTTGAACGTAGAACTACAAAGCTATACAGACAATCTTGAATGTTTTAATGCTAGGCATTGGCCCCAAAATTTTATTGGATTTAAGAATCTAGAGTACGAAATTACTTACGCACTTCAAAGAGAGCTCTTGGCCTTAGGGCTCTCAAATTAGAGAAAGCCTAGACAAGACATTTCTCTCCACAAAAGTGGACTACTTCCTCAAAGTGCAAGAAAAATTGGGTGCGTGGGGCCGCTAGAACACAGTTGTTGATTGTAGTTGGAAAGGTGGAGGCTCAAGTCTCGACCACTGTATAGTGACATCTAAGGAGCATAGGGCATGTTTCCACCAACCCATTAGCAATACTTAAGTATGCTACCCGTTAGCTTAACTGAGATTACTGAGACCCCAACTGTTATCACTTAGCCAACCATTACAAGATTAACAAGTGTAGTGCATTAGTAGTGCCAAGATAATGAGACTTCAGGAGGTCACTTAGCTTAACAGGTAGCTGTAGGAGTGCACATTTTCAACTATTTGCAGAATGTCAAAGAATTATGGACAACAACACAACTAATGAACTTAATGAACTCTGGTGGGGCCCAAGCATACTTAACTGTGACCCATTAGGGAACATGCAAAAGGCAGGTGGGACTGCAGCAGGTAGTAAGTTAAGGTTAATAGAGACTCAGTTACACAGACAATACTTAAGTACTGCTATTGGGTTGGTGGGAACAGGACCATAGCTCCGTAAAGGACTTGTCCGGGTTGGTGGGAACATGACCATAGCTCCATAAAGGACTTGTCCAGGTTGTATATATGCATTGTATATAACAACCACTAGTTGCTTAATATTGTTATGAAAATTCTTCACATTCTTAAGTCACCCTTTGCACACACATGTGCAAACGTCACAGAATCAATCGAAATTGAACATTTCCAAACTGTATCAATTAACTTTGCTTATGAGTTTAATCTTACACTTGTTGGCTAAACGCCGAGTCCACTCACCCCTCGTTTAAGGACACGTGTAGGTTACTAGAGTTGAGGGTTTTTGAGAAACCCCTTAATGGTGAGGTTTGGTCACCTGGAGGTTAACCGACACCTGCAGGTCACTAGGCTTAGGGTTTTGAAAGGCGAGGCCTGGTTGAGCGAGCCTAACCTATTTGTGTAGGTTTCTAGGTTTAGGGCTTCTAGACAGCCCTGAAGAGGGGGGTGAGGGTATGTGGGCTTGACCGACTGATGTAGGTTTCTCTTGGATTAGGGTTATTGAAAAAGTCGTGAAGGGAGACCGTGGCAGCCAATCAGAGAGCCTGAATCGAGTATTTTTCTCTCCTAAGGTTTAGCCTGTGTTTTGCCTTCGTTTTTTCTTCCTCTTTGGATCTAGAAGAGAGAAGCAACAGAAGCAGAAGCAGCAGGAAAACAGACAGACAGACAGAAAGAGAGGAGACGGAGGAGCCTCTTCGTCTCGCAGCAGCAGCAGCAGCAGAGCATGGCTGCAGCAGCAAGGTTGCCGCACTCATTAGGTGTGGCAGCAGCAGCAGCAGCAGCATCGTCATCGTCTTCGGAAGCAGCAGCATCCTCTGCTCAGAATGGCAGACCTTTTTCCGATTCTGCCAAGCATGGTATTCATCCCTCCCTTGGATTCCTCTCAAGGGCTAAGGATCTGTGCCGGAATGCCTCTTTGGCTGTCTCCACCTTCGTCGGTGCTCCTCTGAAGCGCGTGCTTCAGCGACCTCCTGATGTAAGTTTATTATGCATCCGCAACTTCATGCATTCTTTTCATGGACTGCTCTGGTTCGCTGATAATTCCTTGCTTTCAATATTCAGTGAAATTTATTTGAATTTCTACCTTTTTATGGACTGCTTGATTTCTACCTTAATGTCTTCAACAATAATTTTTTTCTGGATTTACAACTTTTTACAGGCTGCTTTGTTCTTCTCTCACATGTATGTCTCATAATATATCTGCATGGACGCCTCGGTTTTGGTCTCATATTTCGGTCTTTATCTCCTCATAATCTTGTTCTGAATCTCTATTATGTACCTTATGCCAACTGCATGTGTCTTCACATTGTTCAGGAATACGAAAGCAGGCGTTTCCCTTGGATCTCAGCACAGGTAATTACAACTTACATAGTATATGATTTCTCTGCTATGTCCTCATTTTGGCGGCTGCTTGGAGTAGTAAGGCCACACCACTTATTGGGGAGGACTGTATTATCATTCCTGTGCGATTTGAATGATCCTATTAATGCGATCTGTAATGGTTTCAGTCAGCATCGAATGGGTCATCTAGCAACAGCTCTGCCGGCATTTTTGATTCAAAGAAGGTGGACTCGGCCAATGCCATTACAGATGATCTTCAAGAGGCTCCTCCAGTTGTACCAGGAACCTCGTTGAAGACCACCGCACTCATGAGCGATGTATCTAACTTGATAAAGTAAGGATCGCCAAACCTGGACCATTTTTGACATATTCCAAAACTTTAACATATCTTTCCTTAATACTGATGAAATTGCTTGAATAGGCTAGTATCTCATCTCTTGAGGAAATTGATCTATTAACTTATCTCTGATGTGTTTGTTTTATATTGCAACCTTCAGTACCTTCATCATGATCATGACTCAGAATGCCCTGTACTTCCAAAGAAGTGATAGAAACTCAATTGGTTGGGTAATATACGAAGAATGCTAATTTGGACATATGTTTGTGCATGTGACCTGCACCTACTCTAGAGTCTATTGTAGTTAATTTCAACACTTCGCACTTAAGCTGAAGGGATTATGTTACATCCTCCATAGGAAGTAATGGACACATGGCACAAATAGGATCTTGACATAGCATGTTTCTTTATGTTCTTTCAATATGCACTTTCGATAATATAGATGTAGTCAATCATGCGGGGAACATACCTTTTTGGTGATCAAGCAATTTGAATGCGAGTCTTTACTGAAGTTCGTGTTTTAGCATCAATCATTGATTTTAAGGAGTAGATAACCACATCTAGGGCATCAATGAAGTGAATAGGGATGCTGTAGCATTTGGTTCATGCGATGCATAATGAAGTTGATGGTATGAGACTTTCTGGTTGGACTCCATTGATATGTCTCGTATTACCCTAGACATAACATTGATATGTTATATTGCAACTGTATTTGATAGCACTAGCTATCCTTATGTACAATATTTACATTGCACATCCACATATGAGGCCTTGCCAAGATTGGATGTGAGGATCCAAGGAATCCTTGTTTTGTAGTGGCTTGGACTTGACCTCTCCCCTTTGTGGATGCAACAACCACCCTTATCCAACTATGGCTACTGCAGGAGATTATCTCTAGTCTACTTATTGAAAACAACATTTTGCGATTCATGATTGAGATTTATTTTTGAAGATATGCCTTTGATGTAATCAAACACTAGCCTCTTTGTCATGTCATAACCTCTAATCGATTTGAATTGAACTTATCTAAGAGCTTTTCATGGAAACAAATGACATCAAGAAGTGAGATTCAAAATTGAATTTACATTGTTCTTGGGCATTCTTTTTTTCTCTTGGTCGTCCCTTTATGTGATTGATTGGAGTCGAATTATTGAAAAGAAAGGAGGCCTTCACCGATGTTCTGGTTGATGGGGGGCTTGTTGGATTGTGCTATTTTATCATGCACTATTTGACTTGTTGTGATATGCATGGAGATGAAATGTCTGTATCCGCGTCTCTATGATTGAAACTTGTACCATTTAAGTTTGTAAGCATTATTAGAGGTTAGGCCTAAATGTCCTAGGATTCATACCCTACTTTGATCTTTGTTATTTTCACAATTCAGGATTTTTCCCATGCAAATTTTTGAGCATTTTTTCTATGTTTCTTTAAAATCGAATGGCCATTTTGTACATTAGTGGGTTAGAGCTTTAGTAGCACACTAAAAGTTTTAGGTCTTTTCCCGATTGCCATGTTTACAAATATACTTTGACAGACTTCTTGCAGACATGATTAGGATAGATCCTTTTCCTAAAATATGATTTGAAATCTCATTGACATCCGTTCTCCTTTTGTTTATCTCTCCCTTTTTAGCTCTAGGTGTGTTTCATTTTTGGTATTATGCTTGTTATGTCGAACTAACCTTATACTATAGATGTGTCTCTATGTTTTGGTAGAATAATTTCTATCGATTTGTGAATGTTTTAAAAGTACATGCAAATGAACTTGTTTTGACCTAGTTAATTCTATGGACATGTTTCTTTCGGATGGTTTATATTAATCAGATAGACATGAGTACTCTCGAAAATCTTTTTCATGCGAGTTGCAACTTGCAAGTGATATGTTCATAGTTTTGGTTTATTGGATATATATAACTCAATTCTTGTGTCTTGGGGTATTCTATATGCAGACTTGTGAACTCCAGAGATATTGTGGAGCTTGAGTTGAAGCATAAAGATTATGAACTTTTGATTCGCAAGAAGGAGGCGTTGCCTGCACCTCCAGCACCTCCTCTTCCTCAGTTCTTTCCAGGTCCCCATGTCATGGCACACACCCCCTTTCCGACAATGCCTCATGAATCTATTCCTCTATCCACTGCTCCTAGCCCTCCAGCTCCTCCTATTGAAGAAACAAAAGTTGTAGCTCCAGTGGCCCCAAAGCATGAATCCCCTCCCATGCTTTCACCGATGGCAGGAACCTTATATCGTAGTCCTGCCCCAGGAGAGCCTGCTTTTGTAAAGGTGAGTTATTGATTGTTAGAATCGTAACAAGTATTCCAATTACCTATTTGACGGTATACATGTTTCTGATGAAAAAGAAATTGTAAATTGGACTAGTTTGAAGGCTTTACATGTTGATTGCCTTTGTCTCTTCAAGAAGGGGTTTTGCAACATGAACTGGTAGTAAGTGTTGGTGTGTTTTTCAGTGTCTTGTATTAAAACCTTTATATTATAAGTATTTCCAACTCGGTTTTTTTCAGTCAATTGCTTGGATGCTATCTTCTTGGTGACTCTTGGTTTAACTCTTTTTGGCCCACCAATTCATAGAGTATTGCAAGCTTATGCTTTTTGAGGTGGCAATGCAGGTTGGAGACAAGGTTCAGAAGGGGCAGGTTGTTTGCATTGTAGAAGCAATGAAACTTATGAATGAAATTGAGGTAAAATTGTGGCTCAATAATCTTGCTTTATAAACAAAATAACTAATTTTGACTTTGGCAGAATGGGGCTTTGATTGAGGATTTTTTTTACCAAGAAAACAATTTTGGTGTAACAGAATACTTGTTAAACCATCTAAAGCTTTAGCTTTTTTTTGTATGATGTTCTTTTGTTATGTTTTTACAATTTCCACTAGAGTGCATTGTCATCACAATTGGCATTTTCATACATGGAGTTTATAGAGTTCAAATATTCTTTTTGCTTTATGCTTTAAGAAGATGAGACTATGAATGATTCTTACTAGTTAAGATTGACTTTTCATGTGGTTGGTTTCCTATGAATTACTTTTACTTTTGTTGGTAAGTATATTTTGTTTTGAGCATTACACAATGACAATATTAATTCTCAATTCGAATTTGTGGCCTAGTTATAATCTAATCTCTTAAAAGAATTTGCAAGGTCATGTAGACTAAGGGTCTCAAACTCCATTGCTTTGATTAGTATGGTTGAGTCATTGTCGTCTAAGTTCAGATGTTGACATTTGATGATTGATGATTCACTAAATGTGAAACAACCCTAGTTGGCAATATGTATTCTTTTTGTTGCAAGTGTCATGCAAGCTTAGCATTAAACAAATTTGACTTAGCTCCTTGGTTTAGTTTTACTAGTAGCATTTTGATGAGCCTTATTTGTTGTAGTCTATTGATAGTAAAGAATGTAGTAGTAACGAGGCATCTAATTCTTGTATTTCCTTGGCAATTTGTAGGCTGATCAAAGTGGCACAATTGTAGAAATCCTTGCAGAGGATGGAAAGGCCGTTTCCATTGACACTGTAAGGCTTTGAAATTCTCAATTTGAAATTTCATTGCAATAGATAGTTTTTTGTTACAGACTTTTGTCGTAAAAATTTTTAAAAAGGAGATCTAAACACTTGAATATTATGTCATTCTCTAATGCATAATTTTGAGATCAATTTGAGGACCTATTAATAACATAAAGTGAACTGGCTTGGTTGTGTGTGCAGCCATTGTATATCATCAAGCCCTGAGAACGACGTTCATTTTCTTTTTGATGCACGCAACTTTTTTGGATGAAACTTGAAATCATAAGTTCCATGTAAGGATACCGATGACTATTCATGTCCATTTTTGTTATTGGCGGAAGCTTTTCACACCTAGTAGTTTTATGGAGTTTTCTAATCAATTTTTAGTATCAATTTTCTTAAGGACGCTAAGAAAGGATCAATAAAGTGAAAATCTATAGGTGATATCATTGAATTTGGTAGGATATCCTACAAAATGTTGGAATAACTTGGCGATTTGAAATCATTAGCAACACGTGTTCAACTGTGTACAATACTTTCTTGCTACTTGTCAACCCATTATATGGATTGGTCAATGAAATGCTATGAAGTTGTTCATGTTCTCTTTTTGTCATCTTCGTTGTGGCATGTCTTTTTTGAATCAGAAAAAGTTGCTGTTATATATGTTTTTGATAATTATGATCTTCTGTCACAAAAAAACTCGTCATTTTAGACACTTTCATATCACCTAAAATGGAAATTCTTTTTAGAGTATAGGAAAGAAGGCAAATATAACAAATGAAAAGGGAAGATTTGTGGAGGGAAGCACTTAAGCATCTCTTATATATATATATATATATATATATCATAGTTGCACAGAATCGCGTTTCTTGGGAGGAGACGTTTCGGAAACCGCGTTTCTGAGAAACGCGTTTCTCCTCCCAGAATCGCAAAAAAAATAATTCTTTTTTTTTTTTTGGGAAAAATAGCTTATGGTTGAACTTTTTTTAGGGGATCAATGGTCAAACGAGCATTTTGCCTCTCAGAAGTGCAGTAGATGGGGCACAAACAGATCTTATTGTCAATAGCTATTTGGTTGTTATTTGCTCTGGTTTTCGGTTTGGGGGGCAACGCCCCCCAACAGCAGGGTCCCGACGGTAAGACCTCTTTATGACTTGGCCTTTCACTTCCTGAGCGAAAACACACTTACTGGGACGATCTGTGATTGTAACAGACATGCTAGAGGTTAGTTTTGAATTTTTATCCTTCACAGAACCCAACATGGATTAATGCACCTGAACTGGACCATCCTGCACCCGAAACAGTCGGCAAATTACATAGTAATTATGCTCTTAATTAGAGCTTTCATCTGATACCCATATTGCCCAAAAAAAAAACCCAAAAAAAAATGTTTCTGGAATCTTTTCAAAAATTTCCAAAACGTGTTTCAGAAATGCAGTGCAACTATGATATATATATATATATATATATATATATATATATATATATATATTTTCCTCAATATCATTTTTGCAGTCGGCACCAAGTTTGTGGTAGGAGTATGTTAGTTGATTATGTGAAAGATTCTTGTTTAAGGACTCCATTAGAGTTATTCTATATTTTTGTAGCATGAACAATTTTCTAGGTCGTGGATTATATTCAATGTACTGTTTCCATCCATGACAATATCTCTAATGAAGTGGAATAAGCTCTTAGGAGATGGTTAGAAGAATAAGATGGTTTATAAGATTTGAGAGTCCATTTACACCATCTCTTATATGAAGCAAGGAGACCTTAAACAAATATTAGTAATGACATTGCAAATTACAAACCATGGTCTTTAGTTTATATCTAAAAACATGATGTATCAGTACGACGATGAAGATTCATATATATATTTGTGGTTCTATTGTCTTTTGTTAGGATCTTGTATCATCGTGATGTTTACAATTAATGTAGACTAACATGTTTAATTTTGCGACAAGTACATGTATGGAATTGTCGTGATGATGCAAATATTGAGAAAAAGATATGGATGATAAAGTGATTCTTTTTAGAGCATTAAGAAATGCTTTGAATAGTCAGACACCATGAGTACATGCAATTCTCATTTGAGATCTTCATTCAAATAGTGTATAGTTGGTTTGTGAATTTTTTTTAATCCTCAATGGTGTTTTTAATATGTTTTGAGCAAGTTGAAATGATAATGCAATTTCTATTCATTTTTGCATGAGGAAGGGGCACTTGTTTTGATTGGATTTGTTTTTAGCACGAACCTTGATTGTGACCGAGCTTGCCCTTCGCCTTTGCTATAGAAGTGAGAGTTATTTAGTGCATTGGCTATTGTACAATTGTACGAAAGCTAATGTGGACGTATGTTTGTGAATACGACCTACTCTAGGGTGTTGATGACTCAAGTGGATATGGTCTAAGATTTTTTGGGTGAACTCCATAGGGTTGAAGATTACACATCTTCTTTGTTAAGTCGAGTTTTATCCTTGTTATAACATTGACATATACGCAATGAGTTGTTGCAATTGTATTATGTATTGAAGAAGCTTATAGAAGATAAGCTCACAATAATATATCAGAATATTCAATGTAAGCTTTGTTGGGTCCAAAAGGAATTATTAGCTTTAAGAATAAAGGCAGTTCCCTATTAAGACTACCCAAAGTGTTGCTAAGGATAATTAGCCAAATAGGGCCTAGCGTAGACTTAATAAGGGCTAACCAAGTTGAACTAGATTTCAAGATAGTTATGTTTAGTTAAGACATGGGCCTCATCTTTGAATAGGCAAGAGAGATCAATTGAAGGATCTTTTTGGCTCATTTGCATTTGAGAAAACTTGGAGCTCCATCTCCGCTTCCTCCTTTGTGAATGTGAGCCTTGGGATTCGATCTTACTAGGTCTCATGGGCCCCATCACATGAATATATGTATTTCTACTCTCCATAATGGAAGTCATAATCTTTGCTCTCATTTTGATATGAGCTTTGTGGTAGCTTATTGTTATTTGTTATCTTCGGTTCTCTTCAACGTAGATGTGATGGTTGCCTCTATTTATTTGCTTGCTTTTGCTTGGCTTGGATTGAGAATTTTGGCACATACTTTTTGTGATATTTGAGCCTAGGATCCATTGATCATTTGGTTCAACATTTTCATCTCCTTCGAAGATTTTGTTATTGTTTGAGCTTTCTTTTTGCTAATATTTTAGTTTTGAAATTTTCAGACCCATTTCGATCAATTGCTTTTTTGTTTTCAATTTCAGATTTATTTACATAGCCTTTTAGATCTTTGTTTTAGCTTTCATTTGCATGAATTTGCAAGCTATTTGAGAAAGAGAAGCAAAAGTTAATAAAAGAGGTGATTTTGATTCAGTTTCAACTTTGTTTGAATTTTACAAATTCGATTTGAGTGATTTCTTTTGGTTTTTTTACATAAGTTTTTAGAGCTTTGCTGAACTTCATCCTAATCTATATGGCAGGTCGTTTGATTTGGTATTGAAGAAGTCATTGCAATTCTTGTTTTCTAGCTTTCTTTTTTGCTTGTTTCCTTTACTGAAAATTTTTAGACACATTCTATGGTAAGTTTGACCTATCAAGTCATATGTAATCAATTATTTGATTTTAAATGCTGATAGAGGTTGCTCTTGGCTTTCTGGAAGTATTGAGTTTATTTTTTTTAAATTTTCAATCAGTATCAAAGGAGTAATGATCAATTATGTCAAGATTGGCAAAAATCAATCTTTTTCTTTGTATTTTGGTGTGAGAGAGAAGCACTTCAGATTTTCATTTTCAAACTTCTCTTCCTTTATAAATTTTTTCACTCTTTTCATTTTAAAGGATTGTTAGGTTTTAAAAAACCTAACCCTAACCCCAACTCTACCATTGCCAACCTTAACCCTATCCTCACAAAATTACGTTTTAAAAAGAGTAAAAGACAAAAAAATTTTCAAAATGTTTTAACCAAAAAAAGAAAACCTAACCTTAAGCAACCCCCACATCCGTACCCATTTAGGGGAAATTTGGGCTCAAAATGGGCCCTTTAAGAAATTTGACTTTAGAGAGAGGTTAGGTAGAGAGAATGGAAACCAGTGCCGTTTGGTTGCCGTTTTTCGAGTTTTCGGTAGTGCCCGCATTCTAACTCTATGGTTAAAACTAGCTCTAACTTTAGGCATTGATTAGTTAAGCGTGCTTGTAATAACAGCCATACATTTGTCATATAATCCGGGGCTGTAAACGTCCACCAATAATAATATTACAGCATGGTACCTGCGCCTAAAAGTAATGAATGGTCTATCAGTAAAAAATAAAGATACGATACGTTCACGGAAACTTATGAGGGTAATCATTTCTGAAACTCTGCTCTACATAAGCACTAACATGACAATAAAGAAAACTTTACATTTGAATTTCACGCCCGAATATTGGTTCAGCATGCGCACAAATCATCCGGATACCCTTCAGACATGGCGGGTCACGTGGCGTGCCCCTTGGCCTAGGAGGTGGTGGTGGAGGACGAGTGTTGGTGGATTTCCATGGTGGCCTCCTTGCATTGGGACACCTCTGTGCTGTTTGCTTCGTGCGAGCCATTCGCGGACCCAATATCGGATCAACACGCGCGTAGCAAGTCAACAGCTGCAGAATGTAGGTTGGGCGCGCCGAACCGATATCAGACAAAAAAGTCGGAAACTAGGCTATATCGGATGGGCACGTGGGAGTCCGGAACATGAATATCACAATTGGGTCGGGCGCGCTGAATTGATATTGAAAAATGGTAACTTTTGAAAGACACCTCGGATTGAGACGATTACAACGCCATTAGAAAGCCCTCGACGAGAGCTTTCCAACGGCACCCAAGATGACCTAGTTCCGAGCTACGGTGAAAGAGATATTCTCAGTCAAAGTTTTGGGCAGTAAAACAGTTAATGATCAACCTAATATCGGATCGGTGCGCGGTTGACCAGTTTGACCCGGTCAAACCCTAAGGGCGTGCGCCGATCCGATATTGGGATTTTCAAAATATATATATATATATTGGGAAAGAGCTTGATGAGAGCTTCGCAACGGCACCAGAATGACCTAATTTCGAGTTACGGTTCAAAAGTTATAGGTAGTCAAAGTTTTGGGGCTTACGTTTTTTCCATTATGAAGCGTATTAATTGGACCCGACCTCTGTGAAACACCAGAGCGGGCCGTCCACCATCCGCGGTTGAAATACACCGCCTTGGTTAAGCGTCACACTAGTCACACCCGTCGTCGGTACTGTCTAGCGAAATACCTAGACCCGATGGTCGGCGAAAATACCGCCGCTTAGCAAACAAAGCGGTGCGTACAACTTGCACCCTACGAGCACATCATAGACAGTAAATCGATTTTCATCCCATGTAAGATTTTTACTAATTGTAAGCCGAATTCAATGGGGAAAGAGATATTAGCAAGATCCTAACGCGAATTAGTGATCAGAAGTTTTACCAAAACTTTGACTGCCTATAACTTTTGAACCGTAACTCGGAATTAGGTCATTCTAGTGCCATTGCGAAGCTCTCGTCGAGCTCTTTCCAAAAAAATAAAAATAAATAAATAAATAAATAAATTTAAATCCTAATATCGGATCGGCGCGTGCCCTTAGGGTTTGACCGGGTCAAACTGGTCAACCGCGTGCCGATCCGATATTAGGTTGACCGTTGATTGTTTTACCGCCCAAAACTTTGACTGAGAATATCTCTTTAACCGTAGCTCGGAACTAGGTCATCTTGTGTGCTGTTGGAAAGCTCTCGTCGAGGGCTTTCTAATGGCATTGTAATCATCTCAATCCGAGCTTTCTTTCAAAAGTTATCGTTTTTTTTTTACAACAGGCAATATCGGTTTAGTGCGCCTGACCCAATCATGGTATTCTTGTTCCAGACTCCCACGCACCCATCCGATATAGCCTAGTTTCCGACTTTTTTGTCTGATATCAATTCGACGCGCCTGACCTACATTATGTAGCTGCTGACTTTCTACGCGCACGCTGATCCGATACTAGGTTTGCGAATGGCCTTTGGTACTAAATGAAAACTAAATGAAATATTCTAATTTTCAGAGGGGATATTCTAGATTCTCCCTTTGGCGTGGAGGCAACCACTTCTAATCTACAAAGATTTCAAAGTGTGTGATCGTCCAAAAAACAAAGATCAGCATGGGAAAAGTATGAAGACTCGGATTCAATCCAAAAATTTAACACAACGAACAATGGCCTATACTCACTTGCGCATTGATCCGCTATCGACTGCCGACTTTCATACTCGGGTTATCGGTTCGGCGCGCGCCTCCTATACTGCCTCACTGTTGATCTGTACACATGCGCGCTGATCCGATACTAGGACATTGCATGGCCCGCACCAAACAAACTGCTCTGGCCCGCATCAATGGTTCCTCTTGGTCTCCGATTGCGTGTCGTCATTAGTCCAAAATATCTCTATGGAAGTTGAGTATGATTGAGAATAAAGAGAATAAGAGGTATACCTAAGAATGACAAGAAGTTCCTAAACTACAGGGATTAGTTAACTACAGTCTATAACTATTTACGTCAAATCAACCTCGAGTGTACAAATAAGGGCATCAAAAGAGTATTCGGGCAGTATTTGTGGTCCAATCACAATTGTTTGTATTGCTCGGGGGGATTTTTGAAAATCACCAAAATTTGGCCGGGAAAGGCAAAAGCAATTTCCGTCCGTCCACCATTGTTACAGTTCATCACAGATGGACACCATTGATTGGGCCACTTAAGCGTTGAAAGCGTGCAAAGTCAAAAAAAGCATCTTGACAAAGGCCCATTTTGAGTTCTAATATCCCCTAATGCAATTCCTACATCATGTTATTGCATCCATTACTCCCCCATGGTCTTACCCCCCCCCCCCCCCCCCCCCCCCCCACACACACACACACACACACACACACACACACCCACCACACAGAAGCTATAGTTGTTTTCATGCATGCATCAGGAGCCTAGGCCCATCAAATTTTAATATTTTTGTTTTTTTGTCCTATTTGTTAAAGTGAGCATGACTTTGAAAAGATAACCGTTCGAAGAAAAAAATTTGACATTTTTTTATGATTTTAAATTTTTACATTCACTTCAAACCATTAGAAAAAATTATCGTCATTGTAAAAAAAAATTCATTGTTCTACTAGCAAATATTCCAAGAAACTCAAAGTTTATCAAATCCAATTTATAAATTTTTTTAAGACCGCCCTCTCTAAGTTAGTTACATCTTGATTTTTTTTAATTGAAGTTTGAACCTCTAACTTTTTCATTTGATCTCAGATTATGATGCTACAAAAAGCAAAAGTCTTTAGCTCTACATCATCAATACAGTGCAAGCAATTATACCTCAAAATTCACCTCAATATTCATCAGTACTAAATAGAAAATAATTACAGTATTTAAAATCAGATAGTATGAAAATAAAAGACATTTATTTTTCCTTTCATAAAATTTTAATCTGACATTGGATTTTGACGTTGTACGCAAAATTGTTATCTGTGTGGTAATCTACAAGTTGAGTACATTTATTATATCCAATGACTGAGAGGACTCGTAAATAAGTTCTAGCCAAATTCTTGTAAGCCACACCTTCCATTTATATCAATATATTTATTCTTTGAGGACTCCGAATTTTGGGAAGGTGGGGAAGAGCTTGTCATTGGTTCATTGAATTCCATTGTGAATAAACTTCAACTTGGTGGACCCTTAACCTACCGGTTCCATATAAATTTCAAATTTTATCTTCTTTAATGGATTTACACAAGAGAAGTGGTATAGATCCTAAATGCATGGAGTGCATTACAAGGTGATGTGGATCTAGCATGTCAATGGTTGTGAGCCACTTGCTGGAGATGGTTACTCAGGGAGTGACAACTGATACTTTGGTGAGTGATCAAGTGAGCTGCATGGTTATATGCACATGTTGGTGATCTCTAGGTTGGCGTCCCATGTGTTTGTTGTCCATCATTATTTGGTAAGCAGGATGCAGCTTTGTTGGTTAGATCTGATTGGAGTCTAGTTACACTGACAAATTCTTGGAGAGCTATAAGGAGATAATGGATATTTGGTGATAAGATGGTACAAGGTACAAGTTTTTTTGATGGAGCTATCCTACCTGATATGCTACAGGCCGTGGGTGAGTTTCTCATCAGTGACAGTTGGATCTAGTTTGCATTTGCTTTGGTTTGGTTGACACGATAGATACAATGGTGAGATAGGCTTCTTGGTGTGAAGCCTATGTATTGGTCAAATAAGAGTTCACAACGTCGAACATGGGAAATTTGATCCTACATAGGATGTAGGAGACACAAATAATCATCAGTATCTTTGCGAGATGGGTGAGCTACAAAGTATAGCCTTTGGTAAGGTTTGTGTACATTCATTCATTGAATCCTTGGTAGACTCTTGCGCTTGTATCCTGGGGAAGCTTTTAGGACTTATTGGACAGGATGTCAGGGCAAAGCGACTTGGAGCAGTGCTTTGTTTGGGAGATACATCAGGGATGGGGCTTGGAATGCTCATTGGATCGATGGTTGATCTTGGATGATATATGGCGACATCTATTTGATATGCTTGGACTACAGGTGATAGGTGCTAGTACGACAAGATACCACAGTTTGCGCAAGCCTGGTCATGTATTTTATTCATGTTGGTTTGCATGAATGTGTGCTTGCATGTTACCTTGTCACGGGGGTCTAGATCTAAGTCAGAGTTGTATTATTTCTGCATTTGCTACGTCAAAAACAAAGTACTCATTTGGTATGCTCAGTGACTTGTCGTTATGTCTATTAGATGTCTATCTAGTGAGGGTATAGTCTTATGGTGACAGTAAGATTTTCTCAAGTTGAGCTTCAGTCACTCATTTATGTCAGTTTTACAGGTTTGTGTTTGTAAGTGTCTGATAGGATGTCAACCTAAATAGATGGAGGATGTAAGTCCAATGGTGGCAGTGAGATTTCCTCAGTTTGAGTCATGTGGTCCATTTGTGTTCAAGTCGGATTGGGGACAAGTCAGTTGATCAAGAGTGTGGCAGACTCTCTATGTGAGCATTGTGTTTGCATGATACTTTGTGAGTCAAACCTGGTGGTTTGTTGGAGTGCTTGAGTGTGAGTCAAGTATAGGGTAGAAGGACATGCATAACATCTTTTGGATACTCCAGACATTGCTACAATTTGTATTTCTTTACTCCTATCACATTTGAGCTTAAGGGAGAGAGTTAGAACCAGTTTTTTTTTATAGTTTGAAATAGTTCACAATATCTAGTAGAAAGCTTATAAAGCTTTCTAGTATGCATATTTCTAGAATCTTTTGGAATTCTAAGATATAAAACCTTTGGGAAATCTCTTAAGATCAGCATAGTGCTTAGCTGTGCTCTAAACACTACAGATATTATCATGTGCTAATTGCAATATCATATAGGAATTCAACAGCTTTCTAGATCTTAATAGATTTCATTTCCACATTTATTGGAGATCTTGCGCACTACCAACTGAAACACTCCTACAATAGTTCAGAGGGTAGTCAGGTATTACAGTACCTCAGTCTAGCTTATCGTTTTTTTTTTGAAAAAACTCAAAAAAAAAATTAGAAACTCGAAAATTTGGAGAAAACTCGAAAAATTTGAAAATATGAAAACTCGAAAAAAGTAACTCGAAGAATTCGACAATCCAGAAAACTCGAAAAAAGTAACTCAAAAAATTTTGAAAATTCGAAAATTCGAAAAATTTGAAACTCGAAAAAATTTGAAAATCCTAGAATGTCGAGAATTCGAAAAAACAGTTGGATCGGATCGTTGGATGCAATCTAGAAAAATTCAACTCGAAAAAAATCCTTAGCAACTCAAAATATTCTGAGCAGTTCGAAAAATTCTGAGTTACTAAAAAAAGTGGAATGTCGCAAATTCCAAACACCCGTCAGATGGAAAAGTCAGACAAATTTTTTGTAGGTCATCGGATCTAATTTGCAGAGAAAGTCTTGTTGTGCAGTTCGTCGGATGGAATTGTCGGACCGAAATTTTGAAAACTCGAAAAATTCAAAAAGTGAAATTTCGGCGGGTGCAACTGTCGGACAAATTTGTTTCTTGTGAGGTGGTCGTTGGATGCACGTCGGAGCGAAATTTTTTGTTTAAGAAACCCGAAAATCTCAAAAACTCGAAAAAGAGGAAAGATTCAAAAACTCGTCTAATGGAAAAAGAAAAAAGTCAAAATCTTAGAAACTAGAAAAATAGGAAGGATGCAGAAACTCGAAAAAAAGGAATTATTCCAAAACTTGAAAAACAAAAATACTGATATGAAAAAAGAGAAGCAGATGCAGGTGTCTGAGAAAAAAAATCTGTGGCTTTTTATGTTAATCAGATGGGATCGTCGGACCGATTTTTTGTTAGAAATTGTTGTCGGATGCACGGCGGATAGAAAGTGAGAAAGACTTGAAAAAATAGGAGGAACTTGAAAAATCCCAAGTGTATCGAGAAATTCAAAAAAATGAAAAAAAAAAACATCGGATGGAATTTTTTGAGAAAAACTCGAAAATTTCAAAACTTGAAAATCGGAAAAATCGGCGGATGCAAGTATTGCGGATGCAAAATTACTGCAGGTCGGCGAATGCAAAAAATCGGAAAAAAAAAAATGGAAAAACAGCGGACGGAAAACTGGTAAAATTTGAAAAAAAAACTGAAAAATCAGGAAATCGAAAAAACTCGAAGAAATTGAAAAATCGATGAACACGCCACGCCGTATGCAAAATCGAGAAACTCAAAAATGTTTAATAACTCGAATTTTTTAATGGCGCTGCCCAGAAATGTTTTCAGAATGTGTGGTGTCAGTTCGCACAGATCTGAAGGATCAGTAGGGACGTTCTAAAGCAATTAGAATCTGACAAACAAGAAATTTGAATATGTGCTCGGAGAAATGAAGAATGGAGTACAACAACCAACACAAACAAAAACGATGCAGAATTGAAAAATGGACTGGAAAAAACGTGTTATATGGTTCTGAAAGCAAGAAGATTGTCAATGGCAGGGGCGCCAATGTTTAGTGATTCTATCTCCTTCTTCTCTCGAGAGTCTACCATGTTTATAGATCTCTACTTCTCAATGGCCAGTGCTAGCACTGACACTACTTCTCAGTTCAGCACCAGTTCTTTGTCGGAATCTACACACTAATAGTTCGATTTCTATCTAACAGAGTTCAGCTTGGCAATGGGTTTGCTAAAGCTAGTAGCCTACTCTCTGCAGAATATTGGTAGTATAGTGATGTTGTACCCGCCTGTCAAAGGCAGAACTACGACCTGATTTCGATCCTTATTTGACAATGGATGCTCAACTTGAATTTAGGAACTGTCAGGAACTCGATTTCCTACTGCTCTACAAACTGCTTCAGTTCTTTCTTTAGTTTTACAGATTGCAGATTATTCCTAATCAACTCTACTCAAAGAACAAAGAATTAAACTAATTCTACTCCTACTGAAATCACAAAATCATCAACACAACTTTTAACTAAACAATTGGAAATCCTATAGAGTGTTTTCTACAATTGTCACTCAACATTTGTAACAAAAACTCCTCAGGGAGTCGAAACTAGGAAACATCATAAATCAATGGAATAGTAGATCAATTTCCAAGTCCTGCACATCTACCTGATGCTAATCCCAAACCAATCCTTAAGAGAGGAAAGCATCAACAAGCACATTCATACATCAGTACCCAAACAAAAATGCATGAAGATGGAGCATGGAAGGAAATGCAAGTAGAATAATCTTCAATTTAAAGAGCAACAACATTCGGTACATATTACATGCTTTAGAACTCCTGGAGGAGGTCTCTATCTATACCCACGAGCTGTAGAACCCAACTACATATTATTTTGGAGTCCACCTCTTGCAACAGAGTGAATCCCAATCTATAATAATTTGAGTTCCACCTCTTACTTGATAATGGCAAACTCGAGCAACAAAATGATGAGTTGGAAAAGCTATTGGATGCTTTGATAGTAGCTCAGACCCCTCCAACCATTTCTCAAGACACGCAGCAAGCAAACGCCAATCAAGGGCCATCAACAACCGAAAAAGGGCTCCCCTCCAAACCACCAGACATACAAGCCTCCACCTAGGCCCCTCCTAAATTTGATCCATCTTCCTTGGTGGAGCAACATGATGTGCCAGAGGGAGAAGCATCAGGAGCAGACACTTCACAAGAAAAACCCTCACAAGGTGAATCAATGGCAAGAGATACAAGCAAGGGTACAACCACAACAAGTGCCAACGCACCGTCAAGTGGCGCAAGACTCTCGAGGAGTCCATCACAGAATTTGAGGCCACCTATCTTGAAGACCAGATGTGAGGCGAATATGAATTGCCATGCTCTACTGCTGACATCAAGGGCTTTGAAAAACAAATAATCGTGAGCAGCTTGCACTGCAACCCACATGGTGCACTATTCTCTTCAAGTATGACAAAAAGTGGAAAGAGCGCGATGATGGCCTACAATGATCTGCCACAACAGTTGCCCAGTGCGCCAGTCCAAAGATGATAAAATCGCTTTTTCTCATGCTTTCAACTTCTGACTGTAGAGCCTACACATTGACCATTCAAATAAAGGTTTGTGTCTCAGAAGTAAATAGGGATATGTTCATCAACAACTCTAGCATACACAAGGGTTTCGGACTTTCAATTCACTCTTCCGAATTATAATACTAACGGTCAGAGGGCGGTCATGCAAGTAGAAGTAAGTCCAACCTTCAATTTCATAGTAGGATTACATCTCTCTTCCAACACCCCACTAGGTTATGCATGCAGTTCCTATTCCAATCATTTGCAACATCAATAAATTTTCTGGTAATACTTACTCACACATTAGGATGATTGTCTAAAAATAGTCTCTGTTTTCAGCAACATATTATTGAAGAATAGTTATAACAACAATTCCATTAATGGTATACAATTGGCATGTAATACCGGATGATTAACGTCTACAACTGAATCCTCAGCATGCAAATAGTAGAATCCCGAATATTTAGTTCTAATAGTTTATTTTCCAAGATAATCTGAACCCACTCAAACTATAAACAAACATAAACCAATCCTGCATGTTATCAATCTGTAATGACATGAGAAACAAGTTACCTGATTCATAAACACAAATCATATTGTTACATCAATAGGAATCCTCTCAAAGTTCCTACAAAGAAATCAGAAATGAATCCACTCCAATTAGAAGCAATATTCACAAAACCAATCTAGTGGAAGTGCACTCTACCACTCATTTGCCAACTCATTTGCCAAACATGCTTCACCAAGAATTAGAGAATCCAAATCTCGACTTTTCCTTGAGAGTTCAACACATCAATCTGGGACACATATCAGAGTGCTTCCTACTTGATGTAGAGCTTGTCACCAATCCTATTCAAGATCGCATCTTAGCCTTGCACTGATACCAATGTAAAGACCACTAGAGAAAATCCCTAATATGAGGATAGGAGAACACAACAGGAGACAGGTAGGAGCAAAACCTCCCAACAAATCCTAGATCAATCATGCATCTATCCCCTGAGCCATGCCATGTGAATGCTTGAGGAGAAGAGATCAACTGGTAACTTGAACCAAAGTTGTCGACGAGAGAATCTCTACTCCATTATATAGAGAGTAGATTCTTGTGCATGAACTCAGACAATCCCCATGCAATTCAACTATAAATAGATCATAGCTCCCATGCAATCCTCATGCATATATCAACGACATGTACATGCACTACTCCATATGTCTCAATTAGAGTGTCTGGGTCCTCTCAAGGTCATTAGTCACAAACTGTTCTTGACATGGAATTAAATCTCGGTGTGACTAACAATCTCGAATACCGAATGGCCGGTCTATCATATTAGGACTATTCCATGTCCTTAGCTGAATGTGGCAGTAACAACATTACTCTTGATGATAGGACAAAGGATGATCCATCTTCAAAGAAAGGTATATTTGTTGGTTATAGTGAGGTGAGCAAGGCTTACAAAGTTTATATTCCTTCAACTAAGAAAGTGGTCATAGGAAGAGATGTCATTTTTTATGAAGAAAACTTTCCAAAAGTTTCTTCAAGTGGTGGTGTGGACGTTGGATCTAATATTTTTGATGTGAATGACATTGTTGATGATACTTGGATGTTGATGTTGAAGAGCTTTCTTCAAATCAAAATCCAAGGAGGACATCAAGGCAAATTCAACAACCTTTGAGGCTCACATATGATGAGAATGGTAAGCAAGTGGAAGTTACTCATTTTGCATTTCTCACATATTTTGGTGTAGATGATGTTATGCAAGTGGATGTGGTTTTCATGGAATGGATGCAACTAATGGATCTGGAAAAGAAATTTTGTTCAATGACTTTGATGGTCAGCTGGAAGATCAAGAGGTTGATCTCAAAGGGCTTCAACAACACTAAAGAAAATATAGCAATTTGGAGCTAGTCAAGAGCATCAAAGGGGAGTCAAATGGCAAAGGCACTTTGGATCTGTTTTTACAGGTTATTGAAGACTTAAGTAAGGTTAGAGGAGCAACAATGAATTGTTGTTAAATTTTACTTTACTTGTTTTATCTCATGTTTGAGATTCTTGGCTGGTTTTGCTAATGGAAATGAAGCTAAGGGAGGCTCATTATGTCACTCATTCATGGTCATGTCATCAAGTGATGATGATATCTTATGGCGAGATGGAAATGGAGGCTCATTCATGGATTTTCTTGGTGGAGACATATCAAAGAAGGACAGAGATGGAGGAGACATGCAAGCATTGGTTGATTACTCACATTTATTGTTTGGTTGTTGTTATTTTCCAAAGAGTTTAAAGTTGGAAGCATGGAGGAATCATTGCATTTACATTTTATCTGGTTCTTCATGTTCTAGTTACATCTTGATGTGTAAAATTGATGTAAGAAATAGTGAAGCATCCAATGTGGACACTATTCTCTATATCAATTATGAAAGTTACTATGAAACCATAGAAATGAGGTCTATACTTAGGATGGAGATCATTCTTAAGATGGATCAAAATAGTGTGGTCAAATCTATGCTAAAACTAGTTGAAGAGGGAGTGTGAAAAATGTCAACTAGTTTAGTTGATTTATCTTGGCAATTTTGAGGCCAATGTGAAATCTCAACTTAGAGATAGATTTAATTTTGTTAATAAAGGCCTAAATAGTGCTTGTACTTTTTGGCAAGTATATTTGTGGATGAGATTGGATTTGGACCCATTCTAATTGGCTAATATCGATACATCGCATCTAGACTAGAATTTCTAAGTTTTTTGATGAAGTACCAAGAAGTTACCATTTAGAAAAAGTTTAAGGAAATTGGCCAAATGATATCTTAGTAGCTATAAATAGCAGTAGCAGCATGGAAAAAGTATCATTATAATCTCTTTTTATGTGGAGAATTCATCTCTTTTGATTCTATATCCATTTCATGTGTATTTCTCAAGATATCTTGATTTCTAGTGTGTAAAATGTGAATTTTCTTGTTGATCTTCAATCCAAACACAGAACCATATTGTATCTAAGTGCTTATGATCAGATCTTCATGCATTTCCAAGTTCTAGCATGTGTAAAGTGATGATTTCTATCTTGTAGCTAAATCTAGATGTGCACTCCAAATTGGCTAAAATATCTAAGATCCATCAAGTATATTTTGGATTTGATTTTCTCACACAATGAGAATGAAAATTGACCTCAGTGCTCACAAAGAATTGATAAAATCCAACAACCAATAGATTGATTTTAAATTTAATTGACCAATTTTGTAAATGTTAACCATCTAAAAGTAAGAAGTCGATGATTGGAAGACGAAAAAAATGTTGGGGCTAAGAAACTCATTGCGGAATTCACTAGGTGGAGGGTGTTTTGCGTAGGAACCTCGCAAGTGTGAAACTTTGTGGGAAAAAAGTGATTGTTGTGCTTGTCAAATTGTTGTATTACCACTCTAGTGAAATTGAGTTGAGTATTATGTGTGCAAGGTTTTGGGTAGAACTAGCAAGTACTTTGCTTATGGCGTTCCTATGTGAAACTAGTGGGATCATCGGCTCCAATGTGTACCAATAGGTCAAACTTTTCAATTTTCTTTTGAATTTTATGTCATTTTTAAAGTAAAAAATGATGCTAGAGGGGACATAACTATCATAATGATGACATGACAATATCATGATGATGAGATGTCCAACATTTATTGGAGAATGGTTTGGCTTGCGGAAAAATTATGCCAATTTTATGATATTTACTAGTAGGTCGATAGATTTGGATTGTATTTGAACCGTATGTGGAATGTCAACAGGGGCAACCTGTATGGTTTGTTTACAAACTCTAGACATTGTTATAATGGTGACTTTCACACGTAGTTGCAAAATGTGGAGCCGACAATGGCTTTTTGACTTATATTTTGACACTTAAATCGACCTACATTTATGAGAGAGAGAGAGAGAGAGAGAGAGAGAGAGAGAGAGAGAGAGAGAGAGAGAGAGAGAGAGAGAGAGAGAGAGAGAGAGAGAGAGAGAGAGAGAGAGAGAGAGAGAGAGAGAGAGAGAGAGAGAGAGAGAGAGTCCACATGAGGTTTTATCACAACTAGTTCCCAACAAACATCTAGGGACTACATGGATGTGACATCCGGTTCTTGGATGTGCCAAAAATGACTTGTTGACGCTCCTAGCAACGATAGGAGTTGGCTTATTAAGCTTCACTCATGATCGCAATGCAATGCTTATAGATAGAGTCGGCCTACAAATCCAAAGCAATGGCGAGTTTTTGTTGGCAGTTCACGGTGGTGCAACAAGCAGGTGACCCTTGAGCGAGATGTTTGCACGATGTGGTATGGTACCACAAAGGCCTTGCCATATCATATTGTCGTATTTTAACTTTTTGTGAAAATCAAAAGAATGCAGAAGAATAGCTTAGTAAATTTTTTATGGTTGTTATTAAGTGTTTGATGAAGGTTCTTTTTTAGTTAATCCAATATTCTGATTCCAAAATATGTCCGTCATTTTAGAATTTTGAAGTTGGCATGGATTTAAGAATATTCACGATCAACGTTCACAAGAACCATGATCAATATTCATGAGTATTTAAAAAGTACATAATTTATCAAGAGAAAGCAAAATTATGCTTCAACAAGAACATAAAATGACATTTCAATTGTTGTTTACAATGCAACTAATGAAATCATAAAAATGGTCGTGGTAATGATACTATAAAATAACAAATAGCCTAATGTCTGATAACAAATAATTGTCAAAAAAAGTTGCACTAAGAGTAATAACTTTCACGAATTGTTCAAACAAATCTAGATGACCAAAGTTGTATCACAATAACTCACATCCAAATTTAAATAAACAATCCTTTTAAGTACATAAGAGAAAAGATTCGACAGATGTCGTGATTGATAAAGAGTTTGGGGTTATTCTTTCATGTTTGGCTATTGAATGTTGTTGGTTGCAAAATCCATCAAACAGTAGTGCTTTGCATTAAAAAATATTCTTAGATAGGTCGAAATCGTTTGAATGTCATATACTATAGAACTCCTAACTTGACCACATATGGACATCTTGCAACAATCATGAATGCCAATCTAGTTCAACTTAGGCATATTGGTCTGATGACTCTCCAGTATATTTCTCTTCAATCACATGTAAAGTAATAATGAACTCAACATACATATTTGAATATTTATCATGTTACAATCTTAAAATCAAGGCACAATATTATGCATAATTTTTAAGATAGTAAATTTTTAATTATTGTAATCAGTTTTTATAAATAATGATAAATTTTATTAGTAAGTATTTGTAGTTTTAGAGCTAAATATAAATTTTTTAAAATTAATGTTCACAAAAGTAGTAAATTTCATGATGTAATATTTACAATTTCACGATGCATGTTCATAATTGCAGAAAATGAATATCACAATTTACTATGTACAAATTGATGAAAGTAGTGATAAAATTTACAACTCTCAATTTCACGATTAAATTCACAAAAGTGGTCACAGTTTGTAAATACTCACATTATTACAATCTATATTAACAAATCTTATTGTACATCTATGAGATCTAGAGTAACCACAAATATTATGATTCTGTACTCACTGATTTCATGATTTGATATAATTAATGAAATTCACATTCGATATAAAAACAAATCACGATTTATTATTTACGATTGAATATTCACAATTTCAGTATTTAGAAAAGTCAACATTTTTTTATTCACAATTGCATTATTAAATATGTCACAATCAAAATATTCAAAGTCTCACAATCAATATTCATAGTTTCACGATCGATATTCACGGTTTCACAATCAATATCCATAGGATCACGACCAAAATTCAGAGTATTCATGTTTTAGTATTCGACACGGCTCAATCCATCAACTCCTCATCCAACCTGCAAAAAGGCCAAACACAACGCAAACAAAGAAAAGAGATTCATGAGGATGGTGAGTATTAGCAACAGTAGATGAGAGAAGAGAAGAGAGTCTAGACTTGACATGGATTTAATCAAATTGTGGCTTAAAGTACATGATAGATAGTATAACTATTGGCTAGTAGCTCATAATCTTCAAAGTTATGTCTTACCCCTAAAACTTTTCAAAGATTTGTCTTTCAAAGAATCTATCAAATCATTTCCTTAATGCTACAACTAATAACGTAGACTAAAACAAAATTTTAAGCCAAAAAACATTGAGAAAAAGGTATGTAAGGTGTAACCCATATTCATGCTTACTACCATTACAGTGTAGTTCAATTAAGCCATTCTCCCCCTCTAATTTTTATATATTGCAATTTTAATCCTATTCTGTATAACATTGTGTCACATTAAAGAGTATTGCTGGTGATTTTTCAAAGCCGAGTTTGGTCTATAGTAGGCTAACTTGCCTTCCTAAAACAATTATGTGAAGAAATTAACCATTGAGAGGGATGGGCAACATAGAAGTACATCAAATAAAATGTCAACTAGCAGCAAAAACTATACTCACATCATCCACAACCAAGAGTGGATGTTTTTTTTTACACATACTAAATAGTTTAAAATTCCAATATCTCATCTGATGTGACTAGTTTGGTATGCAGGTATATACATACTATAAACCCCCCAAAAAAATTTACTTTTAAGAATTTTCAAATCTACAGGTACTTCAATTTGATTTATGAGAAAAAATAGACAATATCAAAAGCAAGAAATCAATAACATAGCCATGAACTTCATTTCAAGTCTCATTAGCAAGTTTCATCATCTCCTTCCTCAAAACAGACAATCTGCCCTTTAGGTCAACTATACTATAGATCCTCTGCCTTAAACCAACCTCCAAAAGCAAAAATATGATGAATAAAGAGTAAGGTACGTATGAGTGAGTAAAACTCGTGTCTGATCAATCCACAGAACCAAAATAATAGACAATATGCCCTTTAGATCAACTGTGCTACAGATCCTCTGCCTTAAACCAACCTCCATAAGCTCAAATATGAGGAATAAAGAGTAAGGTACGTATGAGTGAGTAAAACTCATGTTTGATCAATCAACAAAACCAAAATAGAAGAAAATGAAAGTGGTTAACCTGTGCGCCAAGATGCCGCTAGATAGAGTAGCTTATTCTGGAATTGGGTAGGCGTTGGAGTAAGAGCCTGGAGCGAGTTAGAAGCTGGGTTTTTTTAGTATCAATTCTATCACCGGGTGTTCGAAGCATAGGAGCTGTAGGATGGCACGTTGTACTGATCATGAAGCGGAGCATAGGAGCTATAGGATGGCATATTGTACTGATCATGAAGCTGAGCATAGGAGCTGTAGGATGGCACGTTGTACTGATCATGAAGCTTCTTTGTAGGACAACAGTGCACAACAATGCAACGACGAATCAACCAGAGTCTGCAACATCTTTGAACAACTCAATGATATCGGTTTCGTGCATTTCCGCTAGTGGACTGACTACACCATCCTCGCCTGACGTTTCATATTCTAGTCCCACTAGCATGCGTGGAGGCTTGGCTTCGCATGGTGGTGAGGATGGGTGTGTCAGAGACAGATATTGTAGCAAAGATGATTAACGAAAAAATGACTGGAGGCCTTGCATGGTTGCACAGGTACTAGATAGAGGAGGTAAAAATCGTGATGACAATTCTTCCTATTTGGGCAAGCAGTATCTTCTACAACACACTATACGTTCAGTTACTGAAGTTGTTCATCGAACAAACATAGACTTTGAATCTTACTTTAGAAAGCTTGCAAATTCCAACAACATCTATTATTATAGCAAAAGAGAAACGAAGAAATGGCTGGAGGCTTTGCATGGTTACACAGGTAGAGAAGGTAAAATTCCTGATAAAAATTCTGCCTATCTAGGCAAGCAATAACTTCTAAAGCACACTATACGTTCAGATACTAAAGACGTTCTTCATCGAACAAGCATCGACTCTGGATTTTACTCTAGGAAGCTTGCAAATTCCAGCAGCATCGGTGAGCGTCCTTGAAACGCCAAGTGTTTGCTTCGGGGCCTTTGCGTATCAGAAATAGGTGGCGCCATTAACTATTGGATTATTCTCCTACTAATTGACTATTCGACTTTTAATCTTCATCCAACTCATTATTCAGACGTACAGTTTTCTTCATGTTTCTACACATTCTGCAGAACTACTCGGAAATGGCTCACAGGTGGCTCCGACATTTATTGACATCATTGACAAACTTCGAAAACTTCGGGTACTCGGGTGACTTCGGCCACTTTGGTAACTTCAACCACTCCGGCCTTCTCAAAGTAAAGCCGGTCTTATCGTAGACAAACTAAATGGATCCAATTATCATTTATGGGAATTTAAGGTAAAAACCTTGCTAATTGCCAATGAGTTGTGGGATTTTGTTATAGGTATTGAAGTAAAGCCTGAAGATGACACAGATGACTCAAAGTGGAAATCGAAGGATGGTAAAGCTTTTTCGCTTATTATCCTCAATATATCATATATTCAGATTGGCCACATAGCTGAAGCCAAAACTTCAAAAGAAGTTTGGGACATCTTGAGCTCACTATTTGATGTGAGAGACGTAACTACCAAGTTACATCTACGAAGCAAATTCTTCACACTCAAGATCTCGAATAGTGATTCTCTTCGGAGTCACATTTAACCAGTTTAAAAATCTCTTGCAACAGATGGCCGTTGTCAGATCAGTCATAGACGATCAACAATTATGACATTGCTTTCAAGTCTGCCCTCTACATATGAAAACTAGGTGATGATCATATCGACACACTCAGATTTAACTCTTACCATAGTTATCACTATGTTGCTGCAAGAAGATAATCGAAGAAGTCAAGACACTCCGTCTACCTCTTCATCTCATGCTCTACATGTCAACAAAGGCTCAAAATGATAGAAGCAGAAAAGCTCCAAGCAGTCTGCATCGAATCAGAAGCATACTCAACGTCAAGGACAATCATCAAATTCACAGTCGAAGAAAAAGATGTTTTACAGGTATTGCAAGCGCAATAACTATGAGATTTAGGATTGCCAAATTCTCAAAGCGAAGAACATAGCCAAGCAACCTGATCAAATAGCAAATACAGTTTCAGCATCTCCCCAAGTCGACATGGACAAAGGCGTAGTTATGGTCAAAGACCAAAAAATATTTTTGGATGATTCTTGGTTTCTGGATTCTGGAGCTACCCAACATATGGCCAATCACCGTGAGATCTTTCACTCCTATACGCCTTACAGCACAAAGAAGTGTGTTTATCTTGGTGACGATAGCACTCACACTATCAAAGGTGAAGGTACTGTAAGATTAAGATTCCAGCATGATCAATTCAAACTAATGTCAAAAGCCTTGTATGTTTCTAAACTCTCTACAAATCTATTATCAGTAAGTAGAATTACAGGTATAGGTCATAAGGTGGAGTTTGAGTCTGATCAATTCAGAATTATCGATAGGAGCAATAAAATCCTTGCACTCAGCAAGAGACAGAGATACTTATATAGATTGGCACATTGTTATTCTGATATTAGTCAAGCCTTGAAAACCTCTATTCTTGTCAATAAAGCATTACTATGACATCATTACTTAGGACACTTGAATTATGCATATGTATTGAACATGTCTAGACAATCCCCAGCACTTGATCTCGACTATCCAACCAACAAAGTTGACCTCCCTGTCTGTCATAGTTGCATCCTTGGAAAACAGACTAGGATTCCATTTAGATTAAGTCATAGGCATGCATCAAAAGGTCTGTTAGATATTGTTCATTCAAATATATGTGGACCTATGCAAAATCCATCATTGCTAGATGCAAAGTATTTCATTACTTTTATTGACAAATTTTTCAGAAGAATAGTTGTTTACTTCATTAAGCATAAATCGGAGGCTTCAAGTTTCAACAATTCAAAGAGCATGCAGAAAATCAAATTGGCAAAAGAATCAAAGCACTGAGGTAAAACGGGGGAGAATACATCTCCACCGAATTTAAGGAGTACTGCCTTAACAATGGCATTGAGCAACAATACATTACCTCCAATTTACCTCAGTCGAATGGTCTTGCTAAGAGAAAGAATAGAACCTTAGTCGAATCAGCAAAGTGTATGCTTGCGCATGCGACACTTCCGAAGTCTTTCTGGCTGAAGCTGTTTCAATAGCAACCTATATTCAGAATAGATGTCCTACTAAAGGTCTCTTAGCCAAAATGCCATATGAAGTTTGGACAGGTACCAAACCTTCTTTATTGAACTTACAAGTTTTTGGATGTACAGTTTATGCATAGATTCCTCACGATCTCAGGAAGAAGCTTGACTTCTAGAGTATCAAATGTATTTTCATTAGCTACACTACTTTGGACCAAACTTACAAGTTGTTTGATCCTATCGAGTCGAAGATATTCACTAGCCGGGATGTCATCTTCATTGAAGATCAATTCATCGACCTCAAGGGAAAAGGCAAAGCCCATATAGCCAGCTTGTCCGACTCTTCCGACATATTGAACTTTCCAGTTCCTCAGTCGACTATTCCTATCGAACGTCCAAGCTCGTCTACTCTCAACGAAAAACATATCAATGACGAATCGTTGCAGTTCAATAGCATGATGAAAATGATCAACTTCCTCTATCACCCAAAAGATCGACAAGAGTTAGCAGACCACCTATCAGGTTTATCGACGAGTTTGCAGCCTACCTTATTTAGGAGCTGATGACTGTTGAAGAGGCACTCAGTCAGATCTCTGGAAAGAAGCTCTGGATAAAGAGTATTCATCTCTTATCAAGAACTAGACATGGAAGATTGTCGAGCATAAATGTAGTTGATTGCAAATAAATTTTCAAAATCAAATACAAGGCAGACGGAAGCATCGACAAAAGAAAAGCCCGACTTATCGACAGAGGATTTTTTTAGGTACACAATGTCGATTATATTGAGACTTTCAGTCCAATAGTTAAGCATTCTTCTATGCGACTTTTGCTACCATTTGCCACTGCAGCAGATTTTGGAATACATCAAATGGATGTACAGATAGCATATCTTAGGAATTATCGAAAAAGACATTTACATGGTGCAACCCTAAGGTTAAATTATTGAAGGTAAACACAATCATGTGTGTAAACTCCATAAAGCACTTTATGGATTGAAGCAATCTGTTCGAGCATGGGTTCTAAGGATCAATACTTTCCTTATTGATCACGGCTACACACCAAGCTCTTCAGATTCCAATCTTTACTTCAAGACAATGCAGCAGTCTTTTATCATTATCACTTTGTATGTGGATGACACACTACTTTTTAGCAACAATATCGATCTGATAAAAGAAGCTAAGACAATGCTATCTTTCGAATTCAACATGACCGGTCTGGGCAAAACTCACTTCTGCCTTGGTATTCAAATCCAAAGAGACAGAAATCGGAAGTTGATTTAGATTACTCAACAGAGATACATCTACAATATGTTAGTCAGATATAATTTGGTTAATTGCAAGTTAGCTCTCTCA
Organism: Diphasiastrum complanatum; assembly: GCA_029204225.1. Taxonomy (NCBI): domain Eukaryota; kingdom Viridiplantae; phylum Streptophyta; class Lycopodiopsida; order Lycopodiales; family Lycopodiaceae; genus Diphasiastrum; species Diphasiastrum complanatum. The sequence goes on along the minus strand of CM055109.1, from coordinate 28,041,616 downwards.
CCAATGGAACTAGGTCTCGAATTGTCGAAGGACCAATGTCCCCGAATAATCGAAGAGAAGGAGTAGATGCGTGAGTATCTATTACATACCTATGTAACTAGCAGTACTTCAGACCCCTAATAGTCCATTTAGAGTTGGGGGCCAAATGGCAAGGTACCCTTAGGATTAAGGGTATGTGCCCTTGGATAAGGACAAGCAAGTGACTATACCTTAGTTGCAGGTATGGAGTCACGTGACCCTTGGATAAGGGGTACCCTTAGTATTAAGGGTAGGTGTCTTAGACTAAGGTACTAGTGTCCTTGGTTAAGGGCAGGTAGGTGTCTATGCCTTGGATGGAGGTATGGAACCTAGTGAGGTGTTAGAAAGTCATTGGATGACTATTTTTCTAAACCTTGGGCCTCAACCTTGAACCATATCACTTTATTGGTCTAGGACCAAAGTATACTTGCACAACTTGGGCAATGGGACCTAGTAGGAGGGCGCCCTTCTAAAGTGTCCATTGAGTTTCCAACTCCCACAAGAAAGGCATTCAAAGAGTCATAGGTTATGGAAGGAGTCTCTTGATATTCCATAAGCCTACGAAGGCTCTTGGAGATTCTTTAACTCCCCTAGGCTTCTCTCTCTCTCATTGGATGAGCATGGAACTCCATAGTGCAGTGGAGGGGTCCATGGGCCATCTATATGAGGGTAGTAGGGCGCCCATTGGGAGGGGGGGATCTCTCTTGTTTGCTTGGCTTACGCTCTAGTGTTGCTACTAGTGTGTAGAGTGCTTTCTTGTGGTAGTATGCTTGAGGTTTGGATCTTGCTTATGGTATGGGAAATAAGTAGGGTTTGGATCTTGAGTATGCTATGGAGTGTTGTGGTATGCTTGTGATTTGTTTATGGTTAGCAAGGGGGTGCTAGATAGGTCTTGCTTGGAGCTTGGATCTAGCTATGGTTGGGTGGTGAATACTTGAGGCCAGCTTGTTATCTATCTTTGTGTTTAAAGAGTAGGGACACAAGTGGAGGAGAGATCCTTGGAGGCTTGCAGATTCTTACTTGCAGGTGGAGGCATCCTAGCTTGGAGTTGGGGAGCATCTTGAGGCTTGCAGGTTGCTTGGAGGACATTTGGAGGCTCTACCTTGGATTTGGAGGACTTCCTCACCTCTACTTGTAAAACTGGTATCAGAGCTAGACAAAGGATGGTAAGCTTTCTAATCTTCTTCAAGTTCTATTAGGATCACCAACTAAATTTTTTTGGGGAAGATTATAGACTTTTCTAGTTGTAGGAAGCTTGTAGTTGAAGTACCCAATGAATCTAGTTCTCTCTGGAAGAGAGTAGTGATGCTTATAGAATTGTTTAGGGGCTGATTTTTTATCATGTTAGAGAAGTTTTAAAGTGGGCTTTGGGTTTTTAAAAGTTCTGAAAAAAGATTTGTGGGATAGGTAGAGAAAGTCTTCCTCTACATACACAAACTTTTTTTTGGCAAAAAGATTGATTCTAGCTATGTGTTTTGATCAAAACTAGTGTTTTTTTTGCATAGATGAAGTTCTGATTTTCATTTTGAAGTTCTGTTTATCAGACCTGTAAATCTGAAAATCAGATCTGAAAAGTGAAGTTTTCATTCAAACTTCATTAGTTACACCTTTCTATCTCCTAGTTTCATGAAGATGACAATGTAGGAAGGGAATGGTAGTGTAACTTTGTGCATAAAACAAGTTTTGAAATTCTATTTTTTGTCATTTTGAAGTTCTGATTTTCAGACCTGTAAATCTGAAAATCAGATTTAAAAATTGAAGTTTTCATAAAGCTTCATTAATTATCCATTTCTAGATACTAGTTTCTTGGTTTTGGAAATCTAGAATAGTCAGAAATGTGAAAACTTTGGTTGCTTTTGAAATGACAAATAGAATTGGAATGGGAACTTTATGTAAACATTATCTTGGATTAGTTTATTGAAGTTTACATAAAGATTTGGTTTTCATTTTTGCTTTTGATTAAGGCAAATGTAGCTTGATGTTGTTTTCCGATTAAGCTTGGATTAAGCTTGCAAATAGTAGGCTTGGATTGAGCTTACAAACAATAAGATTGAATGAATAGAAGTAAATGTTTTTTATTTGCATTGGATGTAACAATTGAAGCATTTCTATCATTCTAATTTGAGCACTTGTTGTTGTATTTGCATAATAGGAAAACACACAAGCAACCCCAATGGATCAAACCAATGAAAACTCAACATTTGATCTATCAAACCCATCCAATGTGGCACAAGCTTGAACTTTTATACCAACAAATTCAAGCCACTAATAAGCAGCTTCTTGAAACTAATCAAAGAAACCAAGACTTAGAGTCTAGGTTAGCCAATCAGAAGAAGCATGTAGTTCCACCTCCTGTAAAAGTGTTTAAGGGGGAGAAGAAGGATAGGAACTTACAAGTGGTAAGTTCTTGGCTAAATGTTTGGAACAAATACTATGCCATGAAGCAATTCCCTGAATCTGAAAAGTTATCCACTGTCACCATGTTCCTTGAAGGAAGAGCCTTAGTTTGGTGGGATGACTTAGTTGCACAGGGCAATCAGCCTTGTACATGGGATGATTTTTGCAAGCTTTTTAGGGATTATTTTCTACCACTTTTAGATGACTATGAACACTTCCAAAAGTTGAGTCATCTAACCATGAATAAAGGTTTGGAACAGTTTATTCAAGACTTTCATGAGTACCTGAATCCACTTTATAGTGATATTCCGCCTAAGGTACAAATGTTAATGTTCATTGATGGGTTACCAAAAGATTATCAAGTGGATGTTCGTAGGAACCATCCAAAAACCCTAGAAACTAGGGCTGCATAATACTTTGATGACACACCTAAGCCACCTAGGGGTCAACAGCCTAATGAGTAGAAAAAAGGTTTTCAATTTAAGAGGAAGGATAGGGAAGCTGTTAGTGAAACACATCCCAATTCCAACAATCCTAAGAAAATCGAGAAAAACTTTAAAAACCATCATGGTGACAATGATAAAGCTGAAGCTCATAAGAAGAACCTGTGCTTCAAGTGCAATGGCAAGGGTCACCTTGCATGTGATTGCATCAAAAAACAAGCTTCAACCTCAGGTAATCTATCTCGAAGTAATGAGATGGATGTATTTTGTCCTTAGTTCTTTAGTCTTTGGACCTAATGATCTTAAAAGCATTAAAAGTAAAGAAATTGAACAAGGCAACCGTTAAGAATAGATATCCACTGCCGCGGATGGATGACCTAATAGATTACCTTGGTGGTGCTGGGTACTTTACCAAGATAGATATAAGGTCGAGATTCTATCAGATACGCATTAAGACAGAAGATATACCAAAAACGGGGTTTTGAACTCGCTTTGGTCACTACGAATTTTTGGTGTTGCCTTTTGGTTTGACCAATGCACCGGCAACTTTCCAATAGATGATGAACGATTTGTTCAGGTCATATTTGGAAAGATTCGTAGTGATATTCTTAGATGATATCCTAGTGTTTAGTAAGACTTTGGCAGAACATAAAGAGGATCTTAGGATTGTCTGGGACATCCTAAGAAGGGAAAAGCTCTTTGCCAAAGAGTCTATGTATGACTTTTTTCGCGAAGGAATTGTCCTACTTGGGGCATAAGATTTTCGAACGGGGAGTGGAGATTGAGGCCGATCATATCCAGAGGGTTATTGATTGGCCTATTCTCACCACAGTTCGGGAAATCAAGTCTTTCTTGGAGTTTGTAAGATTTTTCCGTCGGCATATTTCCCAATTTGCTCGACTGGCATTTCTACTTACCCAGGCCTTGAAAGGCTATAAGAAGCTAAGCCGAAGGGCTAAGAGTCCACTAGTGGTGTGGACGGAGGATATGAATAATTTTTTTGAGTTGTATAAGAAAAGTGTCACTTCGGCACCAATACCAATCATTGGCGATCCTAATAAGGCTTTTGTGGTTAGGACCGATGCCAATGATTATGCTATTGGAGGTGTTTTGATGCAGGATGGACATTCTGTGGCTTATGAAAGCATGAGACTCAATCCTGCTCAGTCTAGGTACTATACCTATGAGAAGGAACTGTTTGCAATTGTTCATTCCTTGAAAATTTGGTGACATTATTTGTATGAAGCTAGATTTGAAGTTTTGACGGATCATCAGACTCTTCGATATTTCTGTGATGCTACAAATCTAAAGGGGAGGCAAGCTAGATGGGCTGAGCTGATGCAAATCTTTGACTTTTCTATACGTTATTGTAAAGGAAGTCAAAATACTCTAGGGAATGCTTTGAGTCGGTTACCGATTATTAATCAGTTGTGCTTTACTGTTATAGAACCAAAGTTGTTTCACTCTCTTCAAGGACTATATGAGTCCGATCCTTTTTTTGGAAAGTATTGGCAACAAGTACTTTCGGGGGTCGATTCAGGTTTGCAAGATTCCTCGAATCAGAGAAAGACTGAAACGGATTTCCTAATTCGAAACAGGATTTTGTTTCGTAAAGGAAAGGTGTGTGTACCGGAGAATGACACTGTAAGGGCCCAAATCTTGCATGAGTGTCATGATAGTCTATGCGCAGGACATCCGGGTATACAAAGAACACTTGACTTAGTTCGAAGGCAATTTTGGTGGCCTAAGATGAAAAGTCAGGTAGAGGCCTATGTACTTAAATGTACTAAGTGCCAGTTGAATAAAGCAGAGAGGCTAAAAGCTAGTGGCCTATTACATCATTTAGATATTTCTACCGGAAAGTGGAAAAGTATATCTATAGATTTTGTGGTCGGGCTTCCATGTACAGGGAAGGGCCACGATTCGGTTTGGGTCATTGTTGACAAACTTACGAAGTTTGATAAATTTATCCCAACGAAAACTACTGCTAAAGCTTCAGAACTAGCTCAACTGTTTGTTGAGAAGCTTTTTCGACTGTACGGGCTGCCTTGCGATATTGTCAGTGACCGTGACCCAAAATTCACTGGGAATTTTTGGCAAGCAGTATTTGAAAAGTTGAAAACAACTTTAAGTTTAAGTTCTACAGATCATCCGGAATCAAACGGTCAAACGGAAAGGACCAATCAGATGATGGAGGATATGCTTCGAGCATATGTGGGCCATCGGCAATCTGATTGGGAACAATACCTTCCACTGGTGGAATTTGCATATAACAGTGCAAAACATTCAACGACCGGATTCAGCCCTTTCATGCTTATGTATGGTTTTCAACCTTGATCACCAATTAGTGTTGGCATGAAAAACCTACGAGTGCAAGCCGCAGCTGATTTCCTTGCGGATATGCAAGAAATGTTACAGCTGGCTAAAGATAGCATTAGAAGTGCCCAGGACAGGGCAAGGCACTATGCTGATCTATCTCGGATGCACAAGGTATTCATGGTCAATGACTGGGTGTTTTTGAGAGTCCCTAGTCACTCTAGGGGCTTGAAAACTATTAAGTGTGCAAAGTTGGCACCTAGGTATTACGGTCCTTTTAAGGTTATCCAAGTGATAAACAAGGTCGCATACAAACTAGAACTTCCAGCTAATGTTGGAATTCATCCTATTTTTCACATTAGTAAATTGAAACCCTCGTTGGGGGTTGGGGAGACCCTGGTCCCTGTGGAAGATCTAGTCGAACTTCTTCGTGATGAGTCCGTGAGTGGACCACCTGAACCCGAGGCGATTGTTAATAGCCGGCAGAGAACTCTACGGAGTAGAGTGCTTCGGGAATTTTTAGTCAAGTGGAGGGGCAAATCAGAAGAGGAGGATACTTGGGAAAAGGAGGCTGATCTCCAGAAGAATTTTTCAAATTTAAGGAAAAATTTAAGTTTAGGGGGAAAGAATGTTACATACCTATGTAACTAGCAGTACTTCAGACCCCTAATAGTCCATTTAGTGTTGGGGGCCAAATGGCAAGGTATCCTTAGGATTAAGGGTATGTGCCCTTGGATAAGAGCAGGCAAGTGACTATACCTTAGTTGGAGGTATGGAGTCACGTGACCCTTGGATAAGGGGTACCCTTAGCATTAAGGGTAGGTGTCTTAGATTAAGGTACTAGTGTCCTTGGTTAAGGGCAGGTAGGTGTCTATGCCTTGGATGGAGGTATGGAACCTAGTGAGGTGTTAGAAAGTCATTGGATGACTATTTTTCTAAACCTTGGGCCTCAACCGTGAACCATATCACTTTATTGGTCTAGGACCAAAGTATACTTGCACAACTTGGGCAATGGGACCTAGTAGGAGGGCGCCATTCTAAAGTGTCCATTGAGTTTCCAACTCCCACAAGAAAGGCATTCAAAGAGTCATAGGTTATGGAAAGAGTCTCTTGATATTCCATAAGCCTATGGAGGCTCTTGGAGATTCTTTAACTCCCCTAGGCTTTTCTCTCTCTCATTGGATGAGCACGGAACTCCATAGTGCATTGGAGGGGTCCATGGGCCATCTATATGAGGGTAGTAGGGTGCCCATTGGGAGGGGGAGATCTCTCTTGTTTGCTTGGCTTATGCTCTAGTGTTGCTACTAGTGTATAGAGTGCTTTCTTGTGGTATATGCTTGAGGTTTGGATCTTGCTTATGTTATGGGACATAAGTAGGGTTTGGATCTTGAGTATGCTATGGAGTGTTGTGGTATGCTTGTGATTTGTTTATGGTTAGCAAGGGGTTGCTAGATAGGTCTTGCTTGGAGCTTGAATCTAGCTATGGTTGGGTGGTGAATACTTGAGGCCAGCTTGTTATCTAGCTTTGTGTTTAAAGAGTAGGGACACAGGTGGAGGAGAGATCCTTGGAGGCTTGCAGATCCTTATTTGCAGGTGGAGGCATCCTAGCTTGGAGTTGGGGAGCATCTTGAAGCTTGGAGGACATTTGGAAGCTCTACCTTGGATTTGGAGGACTTCCTCACCTCTACTTGTAAAAGTATCCTTATCATTCGATAATAGGATCTCTTATGTATGCCATGATCTATACCAGACTAGACATAGCTTTTGTAGTCAGTTTATAACACATTGGAAAGCTCTTATCAAAGTTATGAGATATCTTTGAGCTACTATGGACTTTTGTATTTGTTGCGGAGCAGTCGACAATGACAAACTCAATTTACTCAGTGGTTACACAGATGCAAGTTGGGCAGGAGATGTAGACGCTTGTAAATCCACCGTTTATTGACATCATCGACAAACTTCGAAGACTTTGGGCACTTCGGTGACTTCGAAAACTTCGGCCACTTCAATGACTTCGGTCACTTTGGTAACTTCGGCCACTTCGGAGACTTCAGCCACTTCGGCCATGTCGATTGATTGACAGTTAACGTTCCACTCATCTTGAAGCTAAAGACTTGCCCTAATCTTATAGCAAGTAAATTTCCAGGCACTGGATGGATGCCAACTCACTATGGCCCACTGGCCATTATGATCTATGACCTAATTAGTTGTCCTACTAATTGGACGTTGTCGCATTTGCTTAGTATAAATAGCTGCCCATACTTCTACATTTTATCAAGCATCATCAAAGCATAGTGAAAATCTCTCTCAAGCTTTCAAGCTTGAACACTCTTGAGCATTCTAGCTCAGTTCTTAGAGTTGATTTAGAGTTTGCTATTGCGCTTACTGCTTATTAGCAGAAGTGCTTAATTCAAACAAAGTTACAGTTATTCAGAGATAGCTCAGAGTACGCGGCTTTGATCCGCAATTCCTTTGTGCTCATATCCATTCTGATTTATTTCTTTTACTGAATCAATCTATCTTTTATTGTGTTCAGTATCATGTCAGTATGAATGCTTCTGTGTAATTCTTTTGTAACTGATAATCCTGTCTGATAATTCAATGCTTTGTGTTTGGCTACGTAATCACTTAGTTGCTAGCGATTTCAAAGTTAGTTGCTAAAGATTGAACATGATTTCTATCACTACCTTTTATTCAATATTGATAGGCATAGTCATGCACAGGAAAGAAAGTTTCTTCCGCCGCACTCGATAAATCGTTTACCTACTTCGATTTGTCGAATTATTTTCTCTTTCATCTCATCACCTCTTTCCAGCATTAACATGCAATTTTAATAGCGTATTTCCATGTCCTAGCATTGGAAAAGCAGATGATGAAGGTGCACAACAAACTCTACTGCATGAGATTGAGAAAAAAAGAGGAGTACAAATAACAAAAGAAAATAGATCTTACCTAATCGCTTACAAGATACACCCTTATGATCGTTTACAGGAAGACGACCTTTTTTCACTTTTCAGATGTACTGCGCGATTCACAATTCTGTCAATGGCTTCAGATCTTATCAGACTCATCTGCCAGCAATTGCAAACTCTAGCTCGAGCGATAGACGATGCTCCTCTAATTGAACTCTTCGAGAGTCCAGAGTCCAGATTGACTCATTTTAACCTTGAAATTGGATCTGCTGTCCAAACTGACTTACTAGTCATTGAGATGTGAGTATAGATTCCAGAACTGCAATCGTGGAAGACTGTATGTAATAAGTGCCTAAGTGCTGGACCTGGTGCTTTTATAAAACCCATATTGAACTTGATAATGGAGTATGATTTTGCATAAAGTATATGCTATCCAAGACAAGCACAAACTCTTCCACGTTTGTTTGATTTGGATTCCGATGATGAACACACAATCTGGCACAATAGAAGCAACAACGCCACGACCCATTACTAGAAAAATTGCAAGACGCCTAGACTCTACAGATCATCTTCATGTGCTTATTCCTTGTTCAATCTGGTCCAAAAAAGGATGTAATAATAAATGAGGAGGAGTTTGATATCTCAAAGTTCTGACCACCCTCATGTTGTCAAGGTGCATACTGATGTTGCAAATTTGCAATTTCGATATTTCAACTGACATGATTTATGCAGTATCTCAGAGGAGCTTATAATCTGGTGATCACGGGCATCTTGGACAACATGGGCTCCGTCTCACCATCAATATAGAACGCGGCCTTATATGTGTCAATTTTAGCCCCAACTCTTTCCATCAAGGCTTCAACTCCACCCGCCCTCTCATAGTCACAGAGCGGGTCCTTACAAGTAAGTTTAACCCTTGTGCCAACACCCGCTGATCCCATGAACTTCATTGTCGCAATCCTTGCGCCAACCCTAGCTCCCTTGTATCTATACCAAAACCTAGCACCTGCGCCAACCCTAGCTTTGCCTCTGCAGCCGAAGCATGTAGTTAGTAAACTCACACTTGCTATTGGTCTTGGTTCCAGTTGTGTTGGTCTCATATTTTTATTCTCATGCTGGCATGCTCAGGTGTAGATAAAAAGCAAATGCTCATGCTCATGCTGGCATGCTCAACCATGTCAATTCACATGCAAATTAAGTGAAATTTTTGCATGAGTGCTATCCAACAAAGTCTATATCTTAAAAATTTGGATCACCTTAAAAATTCAGACCACCACACAATTTATCCTTTAACATTAACTTTTTTGGAAACACCATTGACCAACCTCACCACATAGTATTGCCTTTGCAAAGCAAGGCCAAAGAAGGAGAAAGGATTGTGCTTTTTTTTTTTTTGGGGGGGGGGGGGAGTGTTTTTGTGTTCTTGGTTCTTGGGTGTGAGCCAAGCCAGGATTGGCTTACAAAATTGCCTACAAAAGCCAATTCCAATGCTAGGATTGGCTCACAAATTTGCCTCATGAACAAAAGCCAATTTCTCGCTACACCGCCCTAAGAACGGCTTTATCATGTGGCCATGCTAACAGCCAACCACGTGGGGGATCTCTTGTCCTTGAATTAGGACATAGCCAACTCACTCACCAACCCCACTACCTCTCTGCCACGTGGCAGAGATGATAGTGACTTGTCAATGACCACTTATCTTCATAAATTTTTCATTTGTCGCTAGATCCGAGAGAGAGAGAGAGAGAGAGAGAGAGTGTGTGTGAGTGAGTGTTTCTCTGTTTCTGCCATAGCCGATCGATGATCGATCGATCGATCGATCTTGTTTTTCATCCCATCAGATCAGCAGCAGATCCAGCCTGCTGCCTAGATCTGCTTTTGGTATTGTGAGGTTCTTTGTTTAATTGGTCTTTGATAGCCAGTTTTGGTCGTCAAGGAAAGGGGAGGTGCAAATCATGGCTTCAATGGCTTCCAGGGCAGCAGCAGTTACCATTACCAATGCTGCTCTTGATAAACCTTCACACGGATCTTCGGTAAGGCTTCTGTACGACAGGCTCTATCTGCTTATATATGATGAATGATTTATCATTGACGAGCTCTTGGATACATGCTAGACTCTATCTGCTCATATATGATGAATGCTTTACCATCGTCGAGCTCTTGAATGCTTGCTTGTTCTGTTGATATCTCTTCAACATCCGTTGTCATGCAGCAGTGTGATGTACCAAGCACCTTGTCTTTGAAAAATAACCTGCATAAATATCAGATAACCCGATTGAAAAGTTTTTTTAATATCCTTCGTAAAATTTTCGTGACTTTCTTCAAACTTGCGTTTATTCTCACTGGGGTTGCAAGATTCACATTGGCGTTACCCATTTTACCCATCAAAATGCCATTGACGGTGAATATCCAATCAAGTTTCAAAGTGTCAGACGCGTGCTTAGGGCGAATCGATTAATATTACCACCTTTGCATGTTAGGTTCATGCGTGATATCTTAATATGTGTCAGCTGAAATCTTACATAAACGGACGATTCAGATAAGCTTGGGGACCCAATATCTAGCTGGTAATATTGAGACTTTGTCTTACGAATACGATTTATTGTAACCTTGAGCTCTCAAAAATCCTGAAAATACAGAATCTGCATGTATAAAATCTTGAAAATATGGCTACCTGAATGGATGGAATCTGGAAATTCCCAGCCCTCTTGGATGGAACCTAAAAATTTTGTCCTCCAATGGCATTAGGTGTGCTTATTTTTGGGTGAAGATTTTTGAGACACATATTAGGCTGGATAAGGTGTGTTTGTCAATATATTATGTAATCAATGGCTTGTCCTCTTGTCTCTCCACCACTATGGCTTTTATTAAAGGACTTTTCATCAATTGCCTTGATATGGCTCTACTGAGTAATGCAAGCATTCTCTGCAAGGTGCCCCGAATCATGTTTCTTTTGGAAAACATATCAAGCCTGGTAGGTGTCAGTTACCTAAGGGTGCACTTTAGACTTTCACCTCAAGTTAGAACGGTTAAAATGTAGGAATCCAAGTAGTTCCAAGGCAATGGAAACTTATCAAGCCAAGGAATGCAGAGGATTTGTATAATTTATTTGACTTTGGGAGAGAGCCTGCAATGCAAGTCTAGTTTGCCCTACACTACAAGGGATGTTTGTGAGATTCTGCAGTTGGTCTATGAAGCCAGGAATGTGGCAAATTTTTTTTTTGCTACAAAAAGGGGATTGCTAGACAATTGGAAATTGTTGGTGATGGGGTAGAAAGATTTCACTTGTGTTCACTATTCTTAGGTGTTTTGTAGCTCATATGATCCATTCAAAACGAGTTTCAAAGGATGTTTGCAAGATCTTGCACTTAATCATATCACACAACAATCACTATAGGAGGAAGTAAGGAGGAAATAATTTGTAGCACATGATAAACAAGCTCTGGTAACAAGGATAAGAAAGATGGGAGTAAGCATTAGAGAAGGATAGAAAAGCAATACAGAAAGAACTACAAAGAATGGGAGATTGTGTGAAGGAGGAATGAGTACAAGAGCACAAATCGATGAAGGAGTGTACGACAGAAAGAGAGGATTCCAGCAACAAAGAAATGAAGAAAAAGGAAAGTCATCTACCACCATTGTGGTAATACAAGACATTGTGCTAGGGATTGCCCAAGAAGGATGGATTAGAGCTGAAAGAAAGGTCCTATTCAAGCCAACTTTGTTCAAATTGAAGATTAGGAAGTGGTAGCTTTGATGGTGTCAAGTCATGTTGTTTCAAACATATTTTGCAAGATATCTTGCAATTCTTTGAGACATGTTTTTATGTTAGGTTCAAATTCATAACCATGAAGTATGCAATCCTCACCCTGTGGCAGCAGCTACTAGTACAACCACATATCCTAAAGTGGTCACTAACTCAACCCATGCAAGGAAACATAGTTGAAGGTGTATGGAGTGGGAGGAAACCCCCTTGGGGCATGTGAAAGTTTTTGCCATGTTGCCTATGCACACACACCTAAGAAGACAAGGCAAAAATCGGATTTGAGGGGATTACTTTGGCTATTTGCTGGTTATCCAACAAATGCACATATTTACAAGTTGTACTATCTAAGAAACAGAGAGGTATTCTTCTCATGAGGTGTAATCTTCAATGAAGATTGTAACATGACAAAAGTGGACAAGGGGCCCAACCCAAAGGGCAGAATTGTTGTGGTATACTTTGATGCTAAGGTACATGCTAAGACGATTGAAGGCTTTTCTATGGTTGGGTTGGGACCAAGTTTAGGACGTGTCTATTTAAGCATTAGTTGACTTGATTTATGCTCAATAAGATCATTGTGGGCTTCAATGTGTTCGTAGTTTTAGTTACAGGAAAGTATGTGATTCAAGGTTGCATGTTTGTTCACTAATGAAGGAAAAAAATGGTTTCTCAACTTGAAATGATTAGGCATTTCTTTCACATCCATTTTTTTAAATGACTTAATGGTAGAACAGCAAGCCAATTCCCCCTTGAAAATATGTTTTGTGCAAATCGAAAATGATTGAAAAGCAGTTAATTCTACAATTTCCATGCATCTTACATGAATGTTGTGTTTGTTATTTCGTAGGGTAATCTTTCTCAAAGAAGCTTTGTTGGCCTCAGAGCTGGACTTGTTCTTGGCCAAAAGAAGGAAAATCTATCGCTCTCCTTTAAGGTCTTTGGTGCTTGCTTTTAGACTGCATACCCTAATCTAAATGATACCAAAGATGTTCTTATCTTGCATTATTGTATACTTCCATCCCTTCTTGTTCTTTTAATACATAATGCTATTTGGGATGTGATCTTAAATGTGGTTGGAATATGCAAATGTCAATAAGTTAAATCTCTTTGTTGTACCCTGAAAGAGTACAATTTTTCTTTATGCATTACCATATTTTATTTTGGATAGTAGCATTGGAAGCACACTTTGGACACAACACAAAATTATAAATATATGGCTTGGAAAGTTTATGCGAAATGTTCTGAACATAGATTTATCTAGTTTCGTTGGACAGTATCAGCTCAAATAGCTGAGAGGATGGATTGAGAAGAAAAATGATGGAAGGACCAGGAAGGTTGGATGGCAAGAGTGAAGTAGGAGGGCTTGAAGAAGAAGAAGGCTGGGACGAGATTGTAGAAGGATTGAAGGCAATGTAGGTTGATAGGCTCCAATTATTTTGAACTTTCATCTTCAATCAGAGGATAATATGCATTGATTTGGTGTTTAATTTTTAATACGGCTTTGAATTGGTCACTAGTTCTTTAGGAATCTAAGAGAAAGTATGATACTCCCTCAAGTAGGCAATGCTTATTCTTGCGAGGTCGGATCTCTTGATTTGGCATTCTTGGTTAACAATTTCAAGGTTTCTTTGTTGCTTCAATTTGCTCAATGATTTGTAAATGCTAGGGAGTAGACATCGTATGTCTTTATGGAAGATTCTTCTCACCTTTTAAATAATTGATTTAAAAAATTGTCTGTGAATTGAATCCATATAAAGAGATATCAACCTGAAAGCAAACTTATCATACTAAAACAATATGATTATAGGGGGCCCTGTACTCTAATCATTTGGGACCATAATCATTTTCAAACAGAACATAAGTGTCCTTAGGAGGACCTTGGGGAGAATTGTTGGGCAAAGTCCACTCCCCTTTGTTCAAACGTTGAAATGACTTAAGTGGAAGCATCTTTCACATCAAGGTCCCTGTGTATCCATCAAATGTTCCTGAGTCATATCTTAGATGGGAAATGTTCCCTCACGTTGAGAGTGGGTGATCATGATAACAATCAAATTTTTGATGCTTTCAAACATTAAGGAGTAGCGATGTTGTAGCATTTCGTCCATGCTATGCATAATGAATTTGATAATCCAAGACTTCCAGGTTGGACTCCATAGGGTTGAAGATTGCACGTCTCCTTTGTTATGGCAGGTATTATCATAGACATAACATTGATGTATGTCTCTGCTGTATTAGCAGAGATGAAGATCTCATTTGAGATCTTCATCCAAGTTATGGCCAGCTAAATTGTGTTTATTGTTTTTAGTTTTAGCGGTGCATTGGCCGACCGACTATACTTTCTCATTCGTTTTTGAGCAAGCTAAAGTAAGGAGATGCAAAATCAAGTGGCTCTACTCTTTACTACATAACATCAATATGTATCATTGATATCAACTCCCTTTATTACAAGCAGTTGAAAACTAAGTTGTAAGCTCCAGTTTTCAAAGGTAGTATCTTCTTCTGCACTTCTTTGTGAAGGATTATAAAACGCAAAATAGACTGCCAATCTAAGTTTCAAACATGGTCGCAGGTAACGGGGAAGTAACTATACGACCAACAAGCACAATCCGAAGTATCAGAGTTTCTTTACTCTCTCTTTACATAGAACAGATCGGAAGATCTGTGCTCCATCCTTCAACGAGCATCTCAAGAAAGAATGACAACTCATTCTTCATCCTAACAATAAATAACAATGGTATCCCCTACACGGCTACAAGCAAAGCTTGTGCCATGAAGGACTGTAGCCTCACGACCCATATCTATTTTTGAACTGCCATCATCCTTCTTAAACATGATGCACACACTTCTTTCCTCCAATAGAAGAACCGATCAGGTTAGTCTTCAAAGATGGGAAATATGTCTTGTGACTGGATGGCATTCAAACAGTTGCCATTCTGGCCACAGAACTAAAGCAATAGAAAGATATACAATCATGCATTTGAAACAGAATAATGACATCCGGAACCATCAGTGCCTGTCAAGCAGAGGACAACAAAGTGCCTAATAAAAGCTATGAAATCGTTGCAAAAAGCTGGCTCCTCCTTAGCTTAGCACAGAACAGAAGCTTTAGGCTTCTTACATCTCTAAAAAATGGTTCTCACACAAACAATTCACAAGCAGCACAAAAACATTGTTCCAACATCAAATAAGACACTTAAGCTATGGCTTTTCTCTGAGTAGGGAGTAATCTTGACCAATTCTTAGATTCTACAGTTTTAGATATACAGCCTATCACATATAGAACTGCAAGAAAGTGAATTAAACACTTTGAGACAACAGATCAGTCTTCTACTCTCGAATCCTTGCCAATGAGACAGCAAAGCTTCCAACTTTTTCACAGGCCTGCAAGCAAATGTCAGAGATAGGAAAGATATACAAATACAATCCTCACAATGTCAGGGCCTGCAATGGGAGGCACCAAGCAGAGATCAAACAGCCTTGCTTCTTCTCCTTTTCTCTCTCTCTCTCTCTCTCTCTCTCTCTCTCTCTCTCTCTCTCTCTCTCTCTCCAAGAAGATGAATGATTGTTACGTAGAGGGTTGGCCCTCTCTAATGCTACAGAGGGCTGGGACCCAAAGAGGTGCACCTCTTCGTGAATGGGCACCAATATGGGCTTTTTGGCAGTTGGGCCCAAACTTATGGGCTGAGTCCCAAAACTGCTTTTAAATCACTAAAGTGGCCTATGGTGAATAAAGTTGCCATTTAACTGGTTTTTAAGACGAACTGGCACCTCCTAGCCCCGACAAACCCGGGAACTAGGGGCATAGGCCTCTTAAATAAATTTAAGTCCAGCGTAAATCAATAAATAAACAGAGTTTCAATAAAAGTGAACCAGCCATAATGGGCCATTTACGCGTCAGTTTTAAGCAATTCCGCATCGGCGTAATAGCGCGTGGCAATGATTTTCCGTAAAAAATAACTTGAAAAAGGGGTCTTTTTCCCCGCAAACACTTTGCAACACTACCAAATCTATCTTGTAGAGAACTTTTGTGATATTCTTATGCCATTTAAATCTCTAAAATGGAAAGGTGGAAAGGAGACAATTTGTAAGATCCTCGATGCCATCATGTCTAAATTCAAGATATTCAAGAGACGAAGATTTGGTGGATCCGTTTTTGTTTTAATGTAGTTCATGATGCTTGACAACCATGCATTATAATCAATCACATTAATGAACTTGATGAGTTTGCCAATTTTTCCCTTATACCACCCAGTAGCATACTTCTGCATTTATAAGATGTAGCATTTGATGTGTCAGTTTGGCATCAATAGCCCACCTTTGGTGTTTCTGAATACATATTTTGGAATGTTTCCCGTGTCTTCATAGACCAAGTGAAGATATTTGTTGAGTTATTGTTATACACTGCTGTAAGAACAATGTTGCACGAATGCACACACATTTCCTACTTGGCATAAGAGCATTTTCTTTTATGAGCCTGTGCATGCTCTATAGCCACCATAGCAAGAGAGGTGGCATTGTCCTTCTATATGAAGCAACTTTGTTCTGCATATCAATACTACCCAAGGCTTTCAACCATGTCGAATTCAGATTAGACTCACTTTTTTAACAAAGGATGTGAACACTCTACTTCCTAACAACAAGCTATTGAAGCACAATGCACTTCCTATTGGAGGGTCTGATCAATAAGAAACATGCCTAACTGGAGAGCTGTAAGGGAGGGAGGCCACATGAAGAGGCCTCAAGCAATCAAAGAAGAGTATTTTGAGCCTTCTCGACTTACCAAGCTCTTATATAAAGCCACCCTAAGTTTGGGCATTGGAGGCTGAGGGCGCTAACTTGTACTACCTGCAGTTCTACATAGTTAAATCCTAATCACTTGTGGAAACTCCTGTGATCTCTGTGCTCCACCATGGCTTCCCAGAAGTGGCTTATCTAAACATTTGTGGTTTACATACGTTCATCCAGAACAGATTATCACGTGTCAGGTTGGAACAGAGTGTGCACTACTCCTCATTGTTGGAATGAGTACATCCTCCATGTTTTTTGGTCATCATGTATTCAATAATAAATGTAAAGTTGGTCCTCAATATCAAGAACATAAGCTTCATCAGATACTTTTGGCATAAACAGGCAGTTTTGGGCACAATTCGTATTTTGAGTTCCTCTGCAGGTGTGTTTGGTTGGAGGCAAGTGGAATGGTGCAGAACAAGCTAATTGAACTATGAATTATAGGCATCAATTGATTTCTTTAAGTTCTCACCATTCTTTTTATCTTGACAGACATCTAGAGTGCAGGATTTAGTATTTTCTACTTGCTATTTTGGTTTTCATCTTTTGGTGAATGGAATAATTCTCAGATAAGGTAATGTCGAAATGGCTCACTGGCACTTGAAAGGGTTTTTTTTTACCCTATGTGCTTGAGGCTGGCATAAACATTATGAGAAAGTCCAAGGCTGCAACATTTTCCAATCAATGTTTACTGTGATTGTCACTTGGTATCTGGATACTATGCTTCACCTATTTGATTCAATCACTGGATTTCTTGCATCCAGGTCATGTTGTATGCTCTCCCTTGTCATCCTAGTCATGCTAATGTGAAGTGTGAGCCTTGAGGATGAACAGCAGTATAGCTCTTGTTATTTTGTGGCTTTCAGTTATCATAGTTATCATGTCTTCCTAACTCTTTTCTATCACTGAATGACCCCATTATTCTGGAAGCATTAGTTTAGAGCGTACACTTATAAAGATGTGACAATGTTGGATATCAGTTGTTCTTTATTTCACGATAATTGCTGTTCTCTTTCTATGGCTAGGTCGAACCGACCTCTAGAATCTCAATGGCCGTAGCTGTGGATGTTTCAAAATTTGAAAGTGTAACAATGGCTCCACCCGATCCAATCTTAGGGGTGTCTGAAGCCTTCAAGGCAGACAGCAGCCCTCTTAAACTCAATTTGGGTGTTGGTGCTTATCGAACTGAAGAACTGCAGCCTTATGTGCTAGACGTTGTTAAAAAGGTATTTAAGTACATATGATTTGAGAATCAGGCTCATTGGCTTTATCGTGTGATGTAGGCTTGCCTATTTTTTTTATCTGTGAGTGCTTAAAGGATAATTCAGGTCATAGATGAATGACCTCATTTTATTAAGTTATTCTGTTTAAGGATGAGCTTTGTATTTGCAGGTTACCCATATATGCTAACTGGTAGTTGTTATCTTTAATTTTGTCACAGGCAGAAAAACTTATGCTAGAAAGTGGTGAGTTTAAGGAGGTCAGTATGGGGTTAAATTCTTCTTCCAAAAGTGCTGGTAGATTTTAACTGTCAAAATATTTCGACACAACCCGTGCATTGTTAATTGTAAATTTTCAGTATACTTTTATTCACAGACTGATCTTGATCTTATTGGCCAGTATCTTCCGATTGAAGGACTTGCTGCATTCAATAAGGCAACGGCAGAGCTTCTTCTTGGAGCTGATAACCCTGTTATCAAGCAAGGACGGGTGTGTGAACACTATTTTTGTACCTTTTGTGCTGGTTTAGGCATCCAAGGCTCAAGCACATACAAAGTTACTTCTGTTGTCCCTTATATTGCAGATCGCAACTGTTCAAGGCCTTTCTGGCACTGGATCCTTACGTCTGGGTGCTGCATTTATTCAGCGATATCTTCCTGGAGTGAAAGTGCTAATATCTTCTCCTACTTGGGGTGCGCAGAATTCCATCTTTGATTTGCTGCTCTACATTATCATATTACGAACTTTAAAATAATTGGAGCATGTTCTCATTGCTTTAATAGTCCTCAAGAGTTTCATGAGCTCGTACACACGTCTCGCCCTTTAAATCAACTTTTGAGTTGCTGTGAAGATGGACTTTGAGTCCAGAAGATAAAGTTGCTTGTGCGAAAACGATTTACCTTGCAGGACAGTTTACTTGTATTAAGCTATGATGACTTTAGACTCTATCAAGGTGACAACTGGAGCTTTTGCAGTGCTTAGTGGATGCTTTTGAGTTCTATTGCCTCATAGAAAACATATTTTGTGTTTATTTATCCTACAGGTAACCATAAGAATATCTTAAATGATTCTGGTGTGCCATGGTCGGAGTACCGATATTTTGATCCTACTACAGTTGGACTGGACTTCAGTGGGATGATTGAAGACATAAAGGTGACATTGAAGATACACCCCTTGGTTCTTGGGGGTTTACTTATATCTTAGCTAGTGCATTTGAGATAAGATTGCAATAATGCTTACATGTCCTTGTGAGCTCTTTGGTATCGATTGTGAAGGAAATGTTTCAAAAGTGGTCGATATGAAAGGTTTTTTTTGGAAAAAATCCAATTGTGTTGTTGCACTGCTGGTTTGTGACTCAGAATGCTACAGATGGGTCAATTATCTTACTACATGGTTGTGCACACAACCCAACTGGGATAGATCCAACGGCAGAGCAATGGGGGACAATAGCTGATGTTATTGAGGAGAAAAGTCACCTACCTTTCTTCGATGTGGCATATCAAGTGAGTGTCACTGAGAGTTAAGAGCTAGAAAAGCAACGTTAAGTAGAATTAGAATATTTCCTGGCTCAATTCTGTATCCTTATGAGAACTGATTTTTGCTGACACTGGATGCATCCGTATGAGCATTATTTTTCATGTGCGCCATACAAAAGCTTCTTGTTATCTCTGCATTTGAACTTGTCAAGGTCTCTTTGCCGGCATTCATCTTGTTTGTATCAACCCGCTCATTGGCTCTATATAATTCACCATCTGTCATTCTGGTTAGTACCTATGATAAATGTATTTGAATGTGTAAATAGATACACTTTGCTTGGACTCTTACGCAGTTAGTTGTGGAAATGGCATCTTGTTTTGAGCAGTAAATGCGAAGATGAAAATCCTGCAAAGTCATAATAAATGTTCAGTACTGAGAGGATCGCCTTCATTTGACATACATATGTTTGCAGCACTTTCCACGTAGTGCCTAGTTGTCACCACCCATTGCCTTGTTATGTCACACCATCTATCGGCTCATGCATGGGATACATTTTTGACTGTGATTGCTGAGTTTGCAATTTTGCGGTGTCACTGTGATTAGCATTGAGCTTGTCTTCTTCATGCAGATAAGGGATTTGGTATCTCATTGTGGCAAATGATATTTACATATTTGGGTTTCTTTTTCAGGGCTTTGCAAGTGGCAGCCTAGACAATGATGCAAGTTCAGTAAGACAATTTGTGGCTCGTGGCCTGGAACTTTTCGTTGCACAGTCATACAGCAAGAATTTGGGTTTGTATGCAGAGCGCATTGGAGCTATTAATGCCGTTGTGTCTTCTTCAGATGTGGCAAATAGGTTTTGAGCTCTGAACTTCTTGGACCAGCACATCTAATGTTTACTACATGAATCAATGTAATTATGAATATTTTGCTGTGTTAGAAGATCTCAAGGGAAAGCCTATGTAGAGAAACATATCTTGTTATCCATTCCTGTTTTCTTGGTATATAGGAAGAATGTGAACCAAATTTTAAATTGTCATTTTCTCAATGACTTTTGAGAAGCCCCCACACTTTTCCTCCTATTTCTACCATTATCTTTGTCGATATCTTCTAGGGCAGCGATCAATCATGGAAATTTTTTTACATTTACTATCTTGTTCCTTCAATCATGCTTTTAATATCGTAAACCAGAAATTTTTAACTATTTTGCAGGATTAAGAGTCAACTAAAACGACTTGCAAGGCCTATGTATTCCAATCCGCCGGTGCATGGAGCTAGGATAGTGGCAAATGTAGTGGGTGACCCTTCTTTGTTTGATGAGTGGAGATCAGAAATGCAACTTATGGCTGGAAGAATCAAAGGAGTAAGGCAAAGTTTGTATGATGCACTGTCTTCTGTGGATGAAAATGGGAAAGACTGGTCTTTCATTCTCAAACAAATAGGCATGTTTTCTTTCACAGGTCTCAATAAAAATCAGGTATAGTCCCTCACTAATTAGTTTAGTGTTCTTGTCATTTTTCCTCTCCTCTCTGGAACATTGATATGTTGCTCTTACTATAACGCTATTTACTTCTGTTGATACTTCCACAGAGCGATAACATGACGGACAAGTGGCATGTGTATATGACCAAAGATGGACGGATATCTTTGGCTGGACTTTCTTTGGCTAAATGTGAATATCTTGCAGATGCTATAATTGACTCCTACTACAACGTGAAGTAGAGTCTTTATGCTCTTCGGCATTTATGTTGAGGTCTTCCAGGTATTTAGACTTTAGGTATATTGACCTACAGTAAAAAAACATACATCTTTCGAGTCATTAAAGAATTTCATTTTTTAAAGTAGTCAAAGGAGTCTGACTATTCATATGTTTCTTAGTGGGTATTAATACCCTTTGTGGTTTCAAACTCAATTGTTAGAAGAATCAAATGCCTATAAGAAGTTCAAGATGCAAAATTCCCACAAGTTTTTGAATTAGCATTAAACATAATCATTCTAAATATCTAGATGACCAAATTTGACTGGGGTCACTGGGATCAGATGTGTTGTCTTTACTCTATGTTGTTTTTCAAAGTTCTGCTGTGGCAACCTTACTGAAGGTTGCCCTGGGCTAGGTAATGGTTTTGAAATAAGCATCTTGATTACTAGTATGATACCCTTTGACCGCAGAGGAACTATACTTTTGTAGAGCGAAGTCATTTACTTCTTGTTCTTCTTGTTCTGGTGTTTTTAGTTCTAGGTACCTTGAAATGCAGATATTTTGACAGCGTCCTCAATCCAAGTACACATTTATGCAACTGGCACTTTTCTATGTCCATCAATAAATTGTCAATTAATAGTGAAAGAAAGGAGGCAGGTAGGCCTTTAAGATGCCATTGAGATTCGTAGGGAAGCAATACATTGCTTTTTTAGATAGCAGTATTAGTGCATCTGCAATCAGGGAATGATCATGCCCTCTGGAGTGGCCTATATTTGTCGTGTCAAACTCCAACACAGCAATCTCACTTGACATAAGGTTTCTGCATTCTGAAGTACAGCAGAATGCTAAAATGGTATCTTCTTTAAATTGAGATTGCAATAACTCCCATAGATATTGGCAATGTATTTCAAGAAACTGCACCTATATGTAAGCTATAAACACACATTTGATAGATTGTTTCTAAGGTTTACCTTATGGCATCACTGACTTCTCTATATAAATTTGTGAATTTGGATATATTTTAATTTCACAAATAGATATTTGATAGACAATAAAAAGGCAACAACCATATAATGGGCCTATTAATTTCATTGAGCGATCTCAGATTATTTGTAACTTTGTTGGGGACAAATGGAAGCACAGGTTTTACTTAGTATTTTATCATGGGCATGTACATATGGAATTGCACCTCTTATGTAAGCTGTGAATACACATTTGCTAGACAAAATAAGAATACAACAAACTTCAAAGTGGGCTACTCATTTCGGTATATGACTGTAAATTATCTTCAACTTTGTTGGGGCCAAATGAAAGCGCAGGCTTTACTGCAAATTTTTATAATGTGCATTTAGAGCTGGTCAATGAAGTATGGAAAAAAAATCAGTACGTGTCTGCTGTGTCTCATTTGAAAAGTAAATTGTTTTTACACGATTGAAGTAATGAATCTAATTCTCTGATGATGCTTGCTTGAAATACCAGCTTGCAATGTGGATTGCAAAGCATTCAAAAATGCACAAGATTGAAGCGCATATAATGCTAATTTTTTTCAAACAGTTATGTCATCCACTAGGGTCTGCCATCTTGTGGGTTGGGTTTCAATGCTTAGGCATTATTGGTGTAGCCAGGATGCTTATCTCTAAGAGAAAGTTTATCTGCTGTACTTCTCTCTCTCTCTCTCGCTCTCTCTCTTCAAAACTCAAGAAAGCTCTTCAAGAAGCCAAAGATACAATTAGAGGGTTACTTTCAGGATGGACAAGCAAGTTTCATGGACAAATGTAGCAAATAGGACTTGGGGGTTGTTAGGGAGCCTCTCAAGTCCTATCCATAGCCCTTATGTATGTTGATGGTAATGTTTGGTTTTTTATGGAGAAATATGAGAGGGTTTCCACTTTTCCTAGGCTTCACAGAAGTGAGCCATTTCGGTTCATATAGCTCTTATGGCACCTTAAGAGTGCAATGGCAAGCTTTATAAGTCTTTTCCTATTGGAATCAAACATGGATGCTTAAAGATGCAAAATGTTCACACACTTTTACATATGTTGATAGATTGAATGCCATGTACACTCTTGTGTTCAATTTAAGCTATTTCCAAGAGAAATAAAAGTTGTTCTAGGTGATTGTATAAAGTTTATGTTGTTAAAGAAGGATGTGATAATGGTTTTTAATTACTTGGTTGATTGTGAAATTTGGAACTCATAATTTAGTTAAGAATCGGGTTAGAAGAATATTCTTGGAATTCAATAATTTTCCTTATGGAAAAGATTTCAGAATGTTTTTTATTATTCCTGAGTGGTATATTGTACTATACTTCGAAATCTTTTAATGTTTCTTATTATTCCTGAGTGGTATGTTGTAGTATACTCCGGTATCTTTTAATGATTAAGTATGATTTTGAAATTCTGTAAATTATGATTGACGAATCATAAGATTATAAATGTTATGATTGAGAATCATAAATGGATATTGAGTGGACATTAGAAGATTATAAGGGAATGTGATGATTCTTAAGAGACGAGTAATTCTTGATTGATTGAGCGAGTAAGAATCTAGATCAATCAATCTAATATTATTTACTTCAGTGCATATTGAGATTGTGCAAATCTCACGGGCATTTTCATTAAGTAATTGTCTACTTATGAGAAATTTGCTTACCTTAGCAGATTGTAGTCAAGAAATGCTTTGTGTACTCTTTTCAGCCTAAATCTCCGATTAAGTAGGAGACAGACAAGTCTATCAAGACTGAAGGTTGCTATTTTCTTGCATATGTTGTTAGGAATAGAGCGCTTAACTCAAAGAGAGTATCTGGGGTACTCAGAACTGAGTTAAAGTCATTTTTATCTTGATGAATCTCCTAGAGATTTTGGTAGGATGCATGGTTGTACTTTAGTTTTTTGAAAAAAAAAAATTAGTTGTATCGGTACCAAGAAGCATTTATGACAGGTCTACAAGAAATTGTGGATAGTCTTGGACTTTAATTGTTTGGATCTTTAACTTTTGAACATTGATCTCCAATGTAAGATGAGAACTCACCCAGAGATTAATGTAAATTGAGGTTACATGAAGGTGATGTTACTAGATTGGAGAGAATCAGGCCCAATAGAAAAATTGATCTCTCATCGTACTTCTAAAGGTTGATATAGTACTTTATTGCAGAGATAGATAGTTTGAGAATTATTCCATCTCTAAGTACTTATTTGATATTGAAGTCAGACTAAAGATTGATTTTCATGGTAAACGTGAAAGAAGATTGATTTGTTAGCTTTTGAACTTGATCTTCATGATTGTCATCCAATGTATCATGTAAATTTAGTTTATGTGATGATGACACTTGAATGTGTTGAGGATCTTACGCATTTGGAGGACTTATCGCTCAATGTACCTTTGGAATCTGAAAGAGTACTCAGAATCAGAGATAAACAGATGAGGAATCATTTTATCTCTGGGTACTTGATTAGGTTGTTTGGTCAGATTGAGGTTAATGATTTATGGGAAAGAGAAAAGCATACAAATGTGGATCTTCCCTAGCTGCTCGTTCTAAGGACAGAACTGGTTTAAGGGAGGGAAAATGTTACATCCATGTCCAATATGTGGGATTCGGAATAGTTCCTGACATGGATAGCCGGTCACTCCAGTGTATATGGTTATTGGTTATGCCTCGCCATTTCGGGCTTGGCCTATAAGTAAGTTAATAATCATATGAGGGCCCAGACCTATCATTGAACATAGGAGCGCTTGCATGGTGTGTGACTACTATAATGCAAGAAGAGGTCATTCGCTATTCCAAGTTGCATGGGGATCCTAAGAGGAATATTCCTCCCCATGGGAGAATATATACTAGTGGAAACTCGCCCATCTACCTATTGTATTTTTTGATCCTTGTAGCTAGGAGCCCCTCCTCTCTTGCATTCATTCACCATGGCATGGGGGTGAAGTGGTTAGAGTATTAACTAGTCATTTCATGTTGGTTGGGTGGTTTTGCTCGACAGGTGTCCTTTTGGTTGCATGCAATAGGATCTAGTCGGATCTTCACTAGGCAATCTTTACATAGACCATGACTATGCAATAATCGCGATGACATGAAATCCGATTAGGAATGTCTAGTTTTGCTGCTATCCATGTGTGCCAGTTCATTAAGAAACAAGATAAGTCAAAAAACTATCTCAACCTAGACTGGAGCAGCTGCAAACTCTGCTCATATAATATAATGTGAAACAAAGGGTTCCGCTTAGGTCATCCATGAAAGCATAGTGTTTTGTACACGGTGTACATTGGCCCACTCCAAGAACGTGAGGCCCATACACCAAGTCTTCATTGCATACATGGCTATTAGAGTGACCATGGTATAAAGAAAATGACACTATTCAGAGCATCACAAATGTACCGTCTGAGACAAAACCTCTCAAGCTGAACTGAAGATGCATGTCCTTTTCCTAACTTTGCAAGGACTATCATCTCATACTAAAAATTGGACCAATGAAAATGACACCAAGGTATGTATATGAAGAGACTATCTGTAAGGGGTGACCATCCCATAAAAGCATCGATTTCCGAATGAATGCATTAGAGGTATTGAAAACTATAATTTTTTTAAATTCTAACTTGATTCTGACTTTGAAGTCATCCGAATCGATAGGGTCGACTACGTAGACAAATACGAAGTCAAATGACTATTACTTGTAGAAGTGACAAACATTTAGACAAATCTATAAGAGAGCAACATCAGACATAACTATAAAGCAAATTGGCATACATACACACTGATATTATTTTGAACACAGTAAGACAATGAATTGATTCATAAAGTAAGCAATACAAGTCAGGTGAGTGATGAGCACAAGACAATTGTGATAATAATCACGTACTCAAAACTAGCTTTGGTTCTATAACAACTACGACAATTTGAAGATCATTCGATAACTTGTTCTGACTTTGTATCTAAATCTAATCGATGTAATAACATCTAAGGTGTTTGCTTATTAATTACAATGATCATTTAATTCTGAATGCTTGTTGATCCATTGAATCATCTGATGCTTGACATGCCTCGAGTTATATGATCATTAATATATACAAATGGATAAAGACGTTGAGCTTATGCCATCTGAGGTGGATTTAGGCGGCGATCATGACTATCACTATTCCAAGTGAGCGAGTCGTGGTTGTCACTATTTGGAAAGGTAGTGATCGTGACTAGTGTTAGTGTCAAAACAGTTTTACACAATCAGTAACTAGCTAGTATAGGTGACTTGCTTTATTTAGAGTGGTATCATGTCATCGACAGTTTGTTGATTCGAGTCGGAGTCGCATAGGCTAGAGTTGTGGGTGACAAGGATTCGAATGTTCGATTTGATAGTTGTTTGAATTGAACATTCGAGCGCCTATCAATAATTGACGTAGTTCAACCTTCTTCGACAGTTTGAATGCCTTTGCGTAAATACATGTCTTTGATTCTCATGTATTTTTGTAGACAACATAAATGAATCTAAATTAACGATGAGATTTAGAGAGAGAAGTAGTAAATCCAACATGCCTAAATATGATCGCATTCAATTTATGATGTTGAAAAATGACATGATCTATTTCCTCAGTTCAATATATTATGCATATCATATTCAAGCTTGGGATTATTTTTATCTCTACTTGATCCAAACTTTGAAATCATAAGGATCTATGGAATTGATTTCACAAACATACACAAAATAATTTGTGCACGAAAGCATGAATCAATAAGAGCATCAATCAGAATTAGAAGCATTCAACATTCACATTCAAACATTTACGATTAATCTATGAATCATCAATCTGCAAAAATCAGATGTAACAGAAATTACACAAGGACAATCCTTGATATTAGTTAGACTCTGTCATCCAATATGAGCTCACTAGGATTTAGTCAATAACTTAGGATATTCCTCATTCAAGAGATATTCTATATCAAGAATCTCCTATATTCTATGCACACAACTCTCATAGATGAATCATGATGACTCACAACTCATGTCTTATAAACAATATAGATCAAAATAAACAGTCCTTGGTGAATTTTCTTCACATTGCTTATTTAGCCAATTAATATTGCGGAACAACTCTCCCATTCTAATCGGCTGCTAGCTTCTCTAAACAAGAGTAATCCAATTACTCAAGTCAACTGCAAGTGATTCAGAAATCTTAAATGTCTAGGAGCAGAATTCAATTGTACATGTGTAACACCACATTTGGATCATCTTCTAAACCATAAATTAGTTAATGAATTATCCTTTCCACAGAAAGAACCACTAACCTACAAGTAACTATTCCTCACATTACTTGTTCATATGTCTATGCACTTAAGTATACGATATAAACTTAGTACATAGGAAACACATAGCAGATCCACAAGATTACGATGTACATAAGCAACATATCCAACTATGTTCCTACACATAAACATGGGCTATATATATATTTCAAAAATCTATGCAACTGGCTGATTAATCAAAAGTCTTATTCCTATATTTTCTTCTTCCCCTTTTGAAAGAAATTCCATAATTTCAATTAAAAAGTTCTTAGGAGACAACGTGTAAGATACCAAAGATTCGAAAAAGTTAGTAATGAGTATCCAATACTATCACAAACCGGACTTTTTCCTCAAAATCATAGAATATCTTATCCCGAGTGATAGAAATATTACATCTCAATAATCAACTATCAAATAGAGATCAACATTTGGGTCTAGGAAGTCTAAACTCCACTGAATCAATTGAAAAAATCAATAGATTTCGAGCCATAAATGGGTTCTCCTATCACTTACAAGTTCTAATGGACATCCATAACAAGTGATGATATTTTGAACCAAAAACTTTGCCACTGTTTTGGCATCGTTTTTAACTGTAGCTTCGGCCTCTACCATCTTGGTAGCATAGTCCGTTGCAACGAGAATGTATCAATGGCGGGTTTTACGAGTGGTTGGCTTCTTGATAGGCCCTACAAAATCTATTCCCCATTTCTTGAACGGTGCTAAGGGAATGATTGGTGAAAGTGGCCAATGTGTCGTAAAGCTGGGTTTCTTAATCCTTTGACATGGATCACATTTTTGAATGAAAAGTTTAACGTCTCTATAAAGTGTAGGCCACAATACTTAGCATTTAGAATTTTTCTGGCAGTACTTTTAAGTGCATAATGCCCTCCCCTGTGAATCTTCTTCATGTAGTGCTCTTATTATGGCACTGATCTCGGTGGGTTCTAAACAGTGGCAAAGATTATCATTAGCTCCTAATTTATATAGTATTTTATCTATAATCGTGTAGGGTCCTACTTTTGCAAGAAAAACTGTCTTTTGCTGTTTATTGCAATTATCGGGATAAATTTGATCCTGTAAGAAATTAATAATATCTTTGTAAGTGGATGATTCCACTTGAATGTGCATTATGTGTTCATTTGGAAATTCATCTGATATTGGTTCAAATTGATTTTAGTTTAAAGCCGTGATATATAATCAGCGTTTTTGTGGTCCTTCCCCCTTCTTAACTCTATTTGATAATCGAATTCATCTAATAATAGAACCCATCTAGCTATCCTTCTTGAAAGGTCAGATTTATTTACTAGATGCTTCAATGCATAATGGTCTACATGAAAAACAAAAGGATATCCTAGTAGATAATGCCTAAATTTTGTACTGAGTAGATCATACCTAATGCCTCCCGCTCTATAGCAAAATAATTTTTTTCGGATGCTACTAGTTGTCTACCAGCATAATAAATTGGATAATCAATTTTTTGTCTAATTGTTGTAAACGTTTATGCTCAATAGTTGTGCATGGCTAATCTCGTGGCATACATTACATAAATAAGATTCAGTGGACTTAGTGCACTTAAAAATCATGAAAAGACGAAGATTCTTCTCCTCGACAATGACGCCAAGTTATGTGGTAGCCTAGTCATTATAGATTTTCACAAAATCAGTGATTAAGTAGTATAAAAGGTTTTATCGTTCCCCAAGAGAGAGAGAAATCTCCTCTTTCAGATCGATAAGTGTACAAAGGTGATGGACAGATGGCGAATGTAATATTCAAAGCAAAAGTACTACAATGAGAAATTTGGGTATCCAAAGATATTGAGTAAATTGGCATCTAGAAACACCAATGATGAAACGATTTGGTCAAGGTCTGAAGGCATAGAAGGATACGTTATCTTCCAGGCTCTTAGGACAACATTAAGCAAAGTTATTCTGACAGCAACAAGCAAAATGATCCTTCACAACAGAATCTATTCGGCTTTTGGTTTCTCTTAACAAGCACAAGGAATTAGTTCTTATCACAAAAATCAAACAAGCAGAATGTCAGTTAAGTTCTTTATCTGAACACATAGCTCATTCAGAATTAAAAGAGGTTTTATTTAGAGTTATGCTTTAGGCTTCGGCTAATTCCCTGCACACATTAGTTAGAATTGTCACTCCCAGATGTCGCCTATAAATCCATGTTAGAAAATCTATTAAAATTACAACAAATAAGGATCTTAAAACACTTGAAATGATGAGGGAAACAATAGATTATGATCTCATAAGATTAGCACAACTTGAACCATCAAGAATCTATGCTTGAACCTCACTAAATGGCCCAAATCCTTGAAGAAGCCTTCACACGTGTGAAAGTATGGCCTCCCATAGTCTGAGTATTGTACACCAGACCTACATTCAATCCTATAATCATTAGGAATCACAAGAACTCAAACAATTATGAACATAGAGAGCAATTGCACCAATATGAGCTCTCTCTCTAAAAATCCAATATAAATTCTATCAAACACTATTTATTTATCTATCACTCTTAAATACCCTAAACTAACGCATAATACAAAACACACACACACACACACACACACATTCTCTCTCTCTCTCTCTCTCTCTCTCTCTCTCTCTCTCTCTCTCTCTCTCTCTCTCTCTCTCTCTCTCTCTCTCTCTCTCTCTCTCTCTCTCTCTCTCTCTCTCTCTCTCTCTCTCTCTCTCTCTCTCTCTCTCTCTCTCTCTCTCTCTCTCTCTCTCTCTCTCTCTCATCTTAAATTCAAAATGCAAAACACAACACATACACACTTCCTCTCTCTCTCTCTCTCTCTCTCTCTCTCTCTCTCTCTCTCTCTCTCTCTCTCTCTCTCTCTCTCTCTCTCTCTCTCTCTCTCTCTCTCTCTCTCTCTCTCTCTCTCTCTCTCTCTCTCTCTCTCTCTCTCTCATCTATTATTCTTAGTCCAAAATAAATATAAATCTAACAATCTATTACTACCATAGACTATGTATTTATCTATAATCTTAAATTTTAAATCAATGCAAAATGTTAAACACACACACACACATCTTTTCTCTCTCTCTCTCTCTCTCTCTCTCTCTCTCTCTCTCTCTCTCTCTCTCTCTCTCTCTCTCTCTCTCTCTCTCTCTCTCTCTCTCTCTCTCTCTCTCTCTCTCTCTCCCTCTCCCTCTCCCTCTCCCTCTCCCTCTCCCTCTCCCTCTCCCTCTCCCTCTCCCTCTCCCTCTCCCTCTCCCTCTCCCTCTCCCTCTCCCTCTCCCTCTCCCTCTCCCTCTCCCTCTCCCTCTCTCTCTCTCTCTCTCTCTCTCTCTCTCTCTCTCTCTCTCTCTCTCTCTTAAAACTTTACTTTTTAAAAAAAGACTCCAAAATCTTTTAATATCTTCAACCATACATCTACACTTCACCTCTTCTCTCTCTTTCTCTCTCACAAATTGTAAATCTAATAATCCTAAATCTACTATCCTAAATAATACTAATAAATTATTACAAGACCATTCAAAACCATTTTAAATCAATGCAAAATTTTTAAAAAAAAACATACTCTCTCTCTCTCTCTCTCTCTCTCTCTCTCTCTCTCTCTCTCTCTCTCTCTCTCTCTCTCTCTCTCTCTCTCTCTCTCTCTCTCTCTCTCTCTCTCCATGTCTTTTTATCTTTCACACTCTCTATCTCCTCTTAAAACAAACAAACAAACATCAATCTCAAACAAACAAACAAAAATCAAGCACCAACCTCAAACAATGAGCTTCAAGCACTGATCTTCAAGCACCTTCAAGCACTAATTTTCAAGCCCTCAAGCCCTCAAGCACTGATTGCCTTTAATCGCTCCAAAGACGCTCAAATTTGCAAAAGACAAAGTGAAAGAAAAGGCACTAGATCGCGCGAATTGGAATATTGAAACAGATGTCAGACAAATGTGCCCATTCAGGCCCAGACAAATGTGCCAGATGTCGTGGACAGGCTTTTTGGCTTGCCGACGTGGACGTCAAAATCCGACGCACGTCGAATTCCGATGTCCACGTCGGATTCCGACGTCCACGTTGGATTACATGTATTTTTTTCTTTTTAAATTTGTGACAGGTCATATCCACGTCTGCAAGTCGGAATCCGACACGTCGAACTCCGACGTGCCTTTGAAAAATTGGTTGCCGCCCATATTTCCCGATCGCCGGACTCTGATTTTTGGATTTTTTACTGGGACGTCGGACCTCGACGTGTCGGATTGCAATGAATTATGAAATTTCTGAGCATACATTGGACGCGGACGTCGAAATTTGCGTGATATATTATTGTGTTGGATCTTCAAGAGATCTTGATCAATGAAGAATATAGGGTTCAAGCAAGAGGTGGATCTACATCGACACTTCAAGAGGATGCTATGTTCACAAAGGGCAAAACCAATAGTAAGTGGTCTAAAGGGAAAGATCAAGTGGGTGCTTCTTCAAGTGGCAAAAAGAAGGATAGATCAAAGCTCAAGTGCTTCTATTGTGGCATCAAAGGAGACTTTGCAAGTGAGTGCTACAAGAAGAAGAGAGATCAAGGAGACAAGCAAGGTAATCTTACTCTTGATGAGGATGGTTTGGATGTTCAAGATGCAAAGGATGATGCTTTTGTGATATCTTCATGTATGCTTGCTAATGATGGAAATCTAGATCTTTGGTGGATTGATAGTGGAGCAAGTTCACACATGACCTTTCACAAAGAGTACTTCACTACTTTGTTGGCATATGGAGATGACAAGAGGGTGATCTACACGACCGATGATGGTGAGTGTGCAATCAAAGGGATTGGCACAATTCCTATTTCTCTCTCTACAAATAGGAATGTTCATTTGGAGGATGTCTAGTTTATTCCATCTATTACCAAGATTTTGCTTAGTGTGAGTCAAATGCTAAGTAAAGGCCTCAAGGTGGAGTTTGATGGAGATGCTTGTTTGATCAAAAGGAAGGATGTCTTGATTGGAAAAGGTAAAAGGCAAGGGAAGTTGTTCAAACTAGATGCTTGTGTTATTGCTAACCAAGTTGGATGTGTTGCAAGGGAACAAATACCTATTCAAGAGGTTTGGCATAAAAGGATGGGACACATCAGCTTCAAGTCATTGGAGGTAATGGCTAGGAAGAAGATTGTGATAGGTCTTCCAAGTTTCTTAAGTGGCATCAAACATTCTTGTGAGTCTTGTGCTTTGTCTAAGTCCCATAGACACCATATACTAGATCTATATCTAGACCTACAAAGCCTTTTCAACTTGTACATTCAGATATTCATGGATGTACTACAATTAGCAATATTAGAGCTAAGATGTATGTAACATTCATTGATGATTTTAGTAGATTTTGTTGGATGTATCTACTAAAGAGCAAGTATGAATTGTATGATATCTTTATCAAGTTCAAGAATGCAAGGGAGAACCAATTTTCCACAAGGATCAAGTGCTTAAGGACTGACATTGGTGGTGAGTACATATCTACCAAGTTCAAGGCCTTTTGTGATGAGCATGGGACCAAGAGGGAGTATACAACATCAAGAATCCCACAACAAAACGGAGTGGCTGAAAGGAAGAATAGGACTTTATGTGAAAGTGCTAAACCATTTTGAGATCAAGCTTTGTTGTGTGCCAATTTCTTGTGCAATAGGTGGTCGAGTGCTATTTTGGATGGAAGGACACCTTTTGAGATGCTATTCAAGAGGAGACCGAGTGTCAACTTTCTAAGAACCTTTGGGAATGCACATGCTATGTCAACATTACTCTTGATGATAGGACCAAGGAAGATCCGTCTTCAAGAAGAGGTATTTTTGTTGGATATAGTGAGGTGAGTAAAGCCTAACAAAGTGATTGTTGGTAAAGATGTCATCTTTGATGAGGGGAACATTCCAAAAGTGTCTTCAAGCATGATTGATGGTAGTGTGGATGGATCTAACATTCTTGATGTTGATGTAAAGGATCCTACTTTAGATGGTGATGATGATGGACCTTCATCATGTCAAAAGCCAAGGAGAACATCAAGGGAAAGACAAGTACCTTCAAGGCTCACATATGATCAAAAGGGTAAGCAAGTAGTCTCTGGAAATTATGTTGCTTTCCTAACCTCTTTGGATGACCCTACAAGTGTAGATCAAGCAAGGAAAGAAGAGGAGTGGATCCAAGCAATGGATCTTGAGTATCAAGCTCTTATGGAGGATGAAACATCGTTTGGAGGATCTTCTTGTATAGATGGAGCTATGCAAGTGGATGGATGTTATCTTGCTGTAAAATCAAGTAATCAATCTGGGAAACAAAGTTTGTTCAATGAGTTTTATGTTCAAGTTGAAGATCAAGAGGTTGATCTCAAAGGGCTTCAGCTAGTCAAAAGGGAAGGTGGTAGTTTGGAGCTAGTCAAGAGCATCAAAGGAGAGGTAATTGGCAAAGATTTTATGGATCTATTTTTGCAACTTATTGAAGACCCAAGTAAGGTCAAAGGAGCAGCAAGAAAGTTTTGTTCAAGTTTACTTTACTTGTTCAATCTCATGTTTGAGCATTTTCATGTGGATGTGTGCAAATTGTCAAGATATGGTAAAACTAGCTACATTGGTGAGTATCATTTTGATGTTGGATTTATACTAGCATTCTTGCTAGTTTTTCTGATGGAAATGAAGCTATTGGAGGCTCATTATGTTACTCATTCATGGTCAAGTCATCAAGTGATGATGGCATCTTATGGCAAGATGGAGATGGAGGCTCATTCATGGAGTATCATGGTGGATACATGATGGCAACAAAGGACAAAGGAGGAGGAAACATGCAAGCAAAAGTTGATCACTCACATTTATTGTTTGTTTGCTATATTTTTCCAGAGAGTTCAGAGTTGGAAGCATGGTGGAATCATCTCATTTACATTCTATTTGATTCTTCATGCCCTAGTCACATTTTACATGTAAAATTGATGTAAGAAATAGTGAAGCATTCCAAGTGGACACTATTCTCTATATCAATTATGGTTGTTTCTATTTTGAGCATTACATGATCATTGAAAGGGGATCTATTCTTAGGAAGAAGATCATTCTTATGATGGATCAAAGTTCTATTGTCAAAAACTATGCATTGCAAAGGAGGTGGAGCTTCAACATGTGTCTTCAAGGGAATGTGTGGCTGATGTCTTCACCAAAGCATTGGGATAGGAGTTGTTCATGAAGCATAGGACATCACTTGGAGTGTTATCAAAGTCTATGCTAAAACTAGTTGAAGAGGGAGTGTGAAAGATTCAACTAGTTTGATCATATTTGCTATATTTTCATATTTGGTGTGAAAATATTGTAAATTTAAAATAATATTAAACTTAGAGATTCAAGTTCTGGGGTTTGTCCAAACTTGAGATAGACTAGTCTAGTAGCTTTCCAATTAGAGTCAGGTTAGTTTTTTGTCTTCATAGTGATATGTAGGTCTAGAACGTACCAAGTTTTCAAAGAAAGGATGAAAGTGCTTCATCCTATGTTTCTAGAGTCAAGGATCTCCATAAAATTCTTTGTTGCATAGATGATTCTATCAAATCCAAAGAAATTCTTCAAGTTATTTTGAATGGATTAAGTGAGGATTTTGATACCATTGTTCAATCTTATGCAATTAAAGAGGACTTACCCTCTTTAGAAGAGATCCGAGCCTAGAAGACTCACCTACTTAGAAAAAGGCAAACAAGTGGAAGATTCAAGTTCTCTACATTCTTTTCACACTTCCATTGAAGAACCATCAAGTGTGGAGGAAGCTCTTCAATCAAAGGTTTGGATCAAAGCTATGGAGGCCGAGTATGAAGCTTTGATGCAAAATAAGACTTGGCAACTTGTAGATCCACCTATTGACAAGCATGTCATTGGATGCAAGTGGGTCTATAGAATCAAGCTAATAATGATGGATCAATCAATAAGTTCAAAGCAAAACTTTGTGCTAAAGGCTATGCCCAAATCAAAGGCATAGATTATGAAGAAACCTTTGCGCCCCTAGCAAAGATGGTAACCATTAGAATTCTCATTACTATTTGTTGCTTTTATGATTGGAAAATGCTTCAACTTGATGTTTTCAATGCTTTCTTGGAAGAAGAAATATATATGCATCAACCTCTAGGCTTTGTTGTGAATGGCAAAGGATCAAAAGTATGCTTACTTTTGAAAAGTCTTTATGGCTTGAAACAAGCTCCAAGGGCTTGGTATGAGAGGTTGAACACATCTTCTTTCTATTAGTTTCAAAATTAGTTCATATGATCCATCATTATATCTTTAACATGTTGGTAATGATATAATCATGTTGCTTATTTATGTTGATGACATTCTATTATGTGAAAACAACATGGATTTACTTGTTGATACCAAGCTCTCTCTAGGAAAGGAATTCAAAATGCAAGATCTTGGATTTTTACATCATGTACTTGGATTAGAGATTAAGATCTCTAATGACTTAGCTTTCATTTCTCAAGAAAGATATGTAAGATCTATGCTTAAGAAGTTTAAAATGCAAGATTGTAAAAGCATAGATACTCCTATGGAGTCTAATGTTAAAGACACTAAAACTTGTGATGAAGCATCCTTTGAGGACATCACACTTTTTAGAAGTCTAATAGGCTCTTTAATATGGCTCACTATCACTAGGGCTGATCCTAGTTTTAGTGTGCATAAGCTTAGTCAAAGCATGCAAAATCCAAAGATCCATGATTGGAAAAAGGGGAAGAAGATCTTGAGAAATGTTGCATCTACTCAAGACTATGGACTTTGTTTTAAAAGACATGATTTAAGCCTTGTTGCCTTTTCAGATTCGGATTTTGCAGGTGATAAGGTGGATAGAAAGTCCACAAGTGCTTATACAATATTTTTGGGGGGTAGTCTTGTCTCTTGGAAATCTAAGAAGCAAGACACTATCTCCTTATCCTCATGTGAAGCCGAGTACAAGGCTTTGACTATCACAACAAAGGAAGTCATCTGGATCAAAAGATTACTAGTGGAGCTCAGGATCATTCAAGAGGAGGAAATACCTTGCATCAAATGTGATAGCATCTCGGACCAATATCCTACAAGTAATCCAATCTTCCATGCAAGAAGTAAACACATAGAGGTAGCACACCACTATGTAAGAGAAAAAGTTATGCATGGTGAGATTCTCCTTGAGCATGTATCAACTTCAAATTGTTATGCAGATTTACTCACCAAGCCTCTAGCTAAGAAGGACCTTGAAAGACATAGATCAAATCTTGGCTTAATCTCCAAGTCCTTAGTATTGTAAATATTATTTTTATTTAAAGGAGGAGTGTGAAAATATTGTAAAATTAAAATAATATTAAACTTAGAGATTCAAGTTTTGGGATTTGTCCAAACTTGAGGTAGACTAGTCTAGTAACTATCCAATTAGGGTCAAGTTAGTTTTTTGTCTTCATAGTAATATGTAGGTCTAGAACCTACCAAGAAGCATTTGAGGCTACTCTTGTAGGTCAAAGGATTCTCAAAAAGAGAGATTCTCAAGTCTTATCCATCTCTCTTTTTGTCATCTAGTAGACAAGTAGAGGCAATGTGGCATCTAGATTGTTCTCTCTCTCCACGAGTTCTAGAAGGCCTCTTGTATTATAAATAAGGTGGCTTTGTACCACAAAAAAACACTTCTTCAAGTAAAGCTTCCATTTGATCCATTTGAGGTGTAATGATAGTTAGATTGTGATGAATGCTCTTGCCTTCATGCTAACTAACTTGCCAATGTTTTCCATCTCATTGTTTTTGGAATAGAAACTAGTTTAGTGTGCAATGATTCATTCTCTTGATCCTTTGTACTTGCAGCTGGTTCACACATGTGAAAAGTTCTCATTTGGCATATTGAGGCCAACTTTGTTTTTAGACTTAGAGATTGACTTTTCAAAGTTCCTTAGTCTAAATGTCATTTGAATGAACACTCTTTGAAAGTGTGGAAAATTTAGAAGGCGAGTTTGAGTAGATTCAAATTTAAATGTTGGGTACTTTGAATCTAGACCCAAAAATAGTAGGTTTAGCATTTTGGAGAGAAAGCCATGTGGCCAAATAGGGTTTGGACCTGCTATAAAAGGATGTAGCTCATGGAGAGAGTGATCTTCTCTCTTCTCTCTCATTTCATGCTTATACATGGTTCTCTTGGGTTCTACTATCCATTGGTGCACTATATTGGTGATTGCTTGCAATTCTGTGTAGAATGATCCATAATTGTTATTTTTGGTTTCACACGTGTGAATGACAGTAGCTTGTTGGTTTTGTATGGACAACAACAATAAATAATCATTTCATTCAAGTTTGATCAAGTTCTATTAGTGTTTGCATCTCATTTTGTGTGTAGATGCTGATTTTTCTAGATTGGTGAGATTGGTAGTGTATTTCTCTTTCTAACCAAAGATCTTTCAAGTGGATTGGATCATAATGATCTGAAATCCTTCAAAATAAATAGTGAAGCATCCAAAGTGGACACTATTCTCTATATCAATTATGGAAGCTACTTTAGAACCTTAGAAATGAGGTCTATACTTAGGATGAAGATCATTATAAAGTTGGATCAAAGTTCCATGGTCAAAACTATGCTAGGAGCAAGAATATTGAGGTGGCATATGACTTTGTGAGAGAGCAAGTCTTAGCAAAGGATGTGGAACTTCAACATGTTTCTTCAAAGGAATGTGTAGATGATATCTTTACCAAAGAATTGGGAAATGAATTGTTTATGAAGCATAGGACTTCACTTGGAGTGTTGTCAAAGTCTATGCTAAAACTAGTTGAAGAGTGAGTGTGAGAAATTTCAACTAGTTTTGCTATTTTGGTCATATTTGTATATTTGGCAACTGAGGCCAATTTTCATATTAGACTTAGAGTTTGACTTTTTATTAATGCTAGCATTTTTTTGTTATGGAGGGAAACCAAACTCATTAATGAGTCATGGATCTGCTATATATAGTTGTACACTTGTGGGAAGAGATACATTCTCTCTCTCTCATCTCACTTCATGCTTATACACGAGTTCTCTTGGGTTCATCTATCCATTGGTGCACTATATTAGTGATATCTTGCAATCTTGTGTGCATAATGCTCATTTTATGTTATTTTCGGATCCACATGTGTGAAATACAGTAGCTTATTATTTTTGTATGGATAGAAACTTCATCATATCATAGGTTTGATGTTTGATCAGGTTCTTATTGAGTTTGCATCTATTTCATAGAGTAGATGTTGATTTTTCTACATTGGCAACATTGGTAGGATTGATCTCTTTCTAACCAAAGATCAGGTTACGGATTTGGATCTGAATTGGTCTGAAATTCTTCACAGAATGTAAATCTAGATGTGGATTTATGAATATCTACATATCCTCCTCAGCTTGCATCAGAATATCCACTGAGTTGATGAAGATTGTCATTGTTGACTTCTCCATAGTAGATGCACCGGTCCATAGTGTGATGTAAGTCGTGAAGTAATAAGCTGATCCATACAGTTTCTTTTGAGGATTCACATGTTGCGATGTACTTTGCCTTGATTGAAGAAAGCGCGACTGACTTCTGCTTCCTTGAGTTTCATAAAATCGGTACCCTTGCCAGATAGAAATAGAACCCAGAGATAGATTTTTTGGTTCTGTTTCTCCCCAATCTGAGCTGGAGTATCCTCGCAGGACAAGTGGGTCGATGGCATTTCCATCATAACACAGAATGTGATCTAAACTTTCCTGAATATATCTCATCACTTTTTTTAATGTTTTCCAATGAGAGATCCTAGGATTAGACATGAATTGACTTAACGTGCTAATAGTTTATGCCATGTCTGGTCCTGTACACAACATTGCATACATCAAAGATCCTATAAGTGAATGATAAGAGTACATCGCTAAGTCGAGTACTTCACTATCAGAATCAGCACAAGTAGATTTAGTCAATACTATACTTGGATCCATCGGAGTATCAATTGGTTTGCAATCAAACATACGGAATTTTTCTAAAATGCCTTTTAGATATGTTTGCTATCTAAGATAGATCTTCTTCTGAAGTCGATTTCTAGTAATGTGAATTCCTAGCAAAGAATGAACAGCTCTTAAATCAGTCATGTCAAATTACTTTGACAGATCATTCTTAGTGTGTAGAAGAGAAGTGTCGTTAGACAAGATAAACGCATCATCTACATAAAGAGCTATGTGAATTGAATAGACACCAATATGCTTGGAATAAACATTACAGTCAGCTGAACTATTTGCAAAACCCAATTGAATGAGAGTTGATTCTATCAAGCCATGCTCTTGCGGCCTGCTTCAGACCATAGATTGCTTTGTGCAACTTGCACACTTTGTGCTCTTGGCCTTTGACTTCGAATCCTTCTGGTTGGAAGGTATACAGCTCTTCCTCAATGTTGTCGGTTGAGAAATGATGTCTTGACATCCATTTGGTGTATTTCGAGGTCTTTCGCGACTGCTAATGCAATCAGGGTCCTGATTGACTGCATCTTGACAAGGGGACTGAAACTTTCTTGATAATCCACTCCTTGGACTTGAGTGAATCTTTTAGCCACCATCCATGCCTTCCATTTAGCAATGGAGCCATTAGAGCTGATTTTCTTCTTGAAGATCCACTTGTTGTTGATAAGTCTCTTGTGAGTGGGGAAGTCCAGGTCTAGTTCGTCAAAAGTGAGTTGTACTCGCTTTCCATAGCTTCTTGCCACTTCACAGCATCCTTGGAGTTAATTGCTTCGGCTAGGCTCTCCGATTCTTTTGATGAAGTCTAGAATAATTGAGGTGTATACCTCTCAAGAACTGTCAAAGTTCGTGAGGATTTGCAGACGTTTTGTTGACCAGGATGTGATGATGCTTTTTCTTGAATTTCTCCAGATCTGTTTGAGTTAGCTTGGTCTGTTTTGATGATAGGTACTGTCAGCTGCTTGGCTTTTGTAGGTTCTATGGAAGGAACATCAATGTTGGAAGAATCCATGCTACATAAAATAGGATGAAATGACATAGCATCATTTATCAATGGTTGTTTGAAATTGTAGTATGTATGCTCTTGAAAGATTACATCCCTAGAGACAAATACTACATTAGTGGATGGATCATAAATTTTGTAAAGCTTTATGTTCATCGGGATAGCCAATGAAGATACATTTATTTGTCCTATGATCCAGCTTCTTCCTAAGTTATTTAGGAATGTGAATGAAACATACACAAGAAAAAGTTTTTAAATGGTTGACACTAGGCTTGTGCCCATGCCATACTTCATAAGGAGTTTCACTGTTGACGACTTTAGTGCTAGTTCTGTTTTGTAAGTAACAGGCTGTGGCAGTAGCTTCTGCGCAAAACTTTGCAAATAGGTGCGTTTGATGTAGCTTGGATCTGGCTGAGTTGAGAAGTGCTCGATTCTTCCTTTCTGCAATTCCATTCTGTTGAGGAGAATAGGAAGTTGTGAATTGTCTTCAAATGCCATATTCAGCCAAGTAGTCGGATATCTCGTTAGAGAGGTATTCGTCGCCACCATCAGTTCGGAGAGTTTTCGCTTTTGTAGACGTTTATGTCTTAGCCATGGACTTGAATCTTTTGAAGCATTCAAAGGCTTCTAGTTTGTGCTTAATGAACATGGCTGTAGACCATCTAGAATAATCATCTATGAAAGTGATAAAATAAATTGCATCTCCTAAGGATGGAGTTGGGATTGGACCACAAAGATCACTATGTACAAGATCTAATACATGCTTTGTTTTGACATAATGTGATTTGGGAAACTTGCTTCTAGAGTTTTTGCCATAGATGCAGGATTCACAGAAAAAAGATTTCCTATCCAATCATAGAAGGAATATACAATCCATCAACTAGATTATTACAATGCATATATGAAAGTGATCTTGTATTCACATGCCCAAATTGACTATGCCACAGGATAGCAATACTAGCTAATGCAACTGAGCTAGAGAGTAGATATAGATTTTCAACTCTAGTACATGTAGTCAGAGTAGTATCTTCATCGAAGATTTACATTGTTCAGAAGAGAAAGTAACAGTGTAGCCCTCATCAGTTATCTTAGAGACTAATAACAGGTTCTTTGATAGCTGAGGTACATGAAGAACATTAGGAATACAAATAGAAAGATCATTGTTGAACGTGATCTTGACTATCCCTTTTCCTTCCACGCATATGGTGCTTGAATCTTCGAGGTAGATGAATTGATCTTTGTTGTAAGCTGCATACTCAGTAAACCATTCCTTGCGAGAGGTCATGTGTTGGGTAGCGTCATTGTCCAAGTACCAACTATCATGGTCTTCGTTGCCACTGTTGTAAGCCATTAACAGGTGTGTATCATGCTCCTTGAATTATGTCGCATTGGAGGACTCTGGCTGCTGCTGTTGTTGCTTATTAGCCTCATTCTAGATGCGGATATGACACTCCTTGATGTTGTGATTGGTTGTCTTGCAATATCTGTAGAAGAGCCTCTTGTGCGATCCACCATTCTCACCGTCAGTGTGAGGCTTCTGATGTTGTTGATGCACTTGATTCTGGCCCTTGGAGTAGTCTTTCTTCTTGGTGTATAAAGATAGGGACCTATCTTTGATGGACAAGCCGTTGGTCTTTCTCTACATTTCTTCTTGACGTAGGTGACCGATCACCTTTTGACGAGTAAGATCAGGTTGTGTGGAAATCATCACCACAAAGTGTTCATACGACTTTGGAAGAGAAGAAAGCAAGGTCATAACGGCATCATCATCTTGAATAGCAAGGTCCTACAGCTGATAACTAATCCATTAAAGATTTGAAGCTATTGATGTGAGAAGTGATGGCAGTAGAATCATACATGCTAACAGTAAAGAACTTCCTTCTAAGAAGATGCAACCTAGTGGTTACATCATGGGTCTCATAGAGATTTGATAATAACTCCAATGTTTCCTTAGAGGTTTTGCACGTAGTAACATGGGATATTTAGGAGTCGGCCGGATTGAGTGTAATACATGCTAAGGCTTTCTGATCTTTGATCTTCCATGCCTTTGCTTGATCACCATCTTCTAGTTTGAGGTCAGAACCTTCTACTACATCCCAAAGATCTCTATCTATCAGCATCATCCAGAGTTTTAACTTCCAGATATAGAAGTTAGATCCATTGAACTTGTCAATGATTCTAGCTTCATTGGATGATGAAGACGAAGAGCTACCAATATGAGACATGTTAATAGTAATACAAATAGAACAAACTGAATCTCTTGGTTTATTTGGGCTATGGGTCTACCAAACTAATAGGGCTAAGGAGGATAGAGAATGTGAGTGGAGAAGAGAGCAGGAATATTTGCAAAATAGCTCTCCCGCTACAATGGGTTGCTAGAAGCAAAATAGTTGATAGATTGTTTATGCTAAGTGTAGTCACAGCTTAAATGTTCTGGTGCCCTAAAAATTAATTCATACTCACAAAAATGGAATGAGTAAAGTCCACCAAAGAGATTAGAAATGGTTTGAGGTATTACTTGATATTAGATTCAATAAGAAGTTCAGTTCTGAAATAGATTGAAAGAGCAATATGATATGTGAAGATTATTAAAATATTATCTTCCTATCTCGAGTTTGGGGTCATGTCCATGATGATTTCCACTAGATTTCATGTTGTACATATAAGGAGTGTGAATTGACACATATCCTTCTAGTGTAGCTCAGATTTGAGTTAGATAGGTTCAATTATGATGACATGCAGATGTTTAAATAGCATAGTCTTATTGTATGCATGCAAGCCACATGCAATTAGTGCATGCAACATGCAAATTAGTTTCTGTGATCTACACATGTCTAGGCAATTTTATGAGTTGACATGCAGTACATGCACCATACATGCATGCAGTTACACATGTGGGTCTCTGGTAGGTGAATTAGTTCAGTTAAGTGGACTTTCCATGCAACTCCACTGTAGGAATTCGAGTCTCTCTCATGTAGGGAAAATTGGGCATGTTTTGCCATATTGTGAATATTGAGATTTTGATATTTTGGACTCATTCTCTCTCTCTCTCTCTCTACCCGAGTTTTCTATGTATGATTTTCTCTCTCTACCTGAGAGCACCCTCTTTTCCCATACTGAACACTTAGAATTATTTCTGACATTCATTTCTCATAGTGAAGAGTTAGATTTTTTCATCAAATGTATGTCATTGTGCTCTTGCCTTAGATTTTTCAAGCATATTGTTCTTTGATTAATCTTGTGCAATCACAACACCTTAGTAAGATCCTGTAGGGTGTGTGGTGAAGTTCACACATGCTAAAAACTTCACATGGTATCAGAGCTTCATGCTTTGAAGAGGTGAGGGTGTATACATCAGATCATCAGTGTTTTTGCTTGTAGGAACTCGGATTTTGGAGAAGGATTCAAACTTGCTGAAAAACAAGCAATCTATGGATCATAAGTGGATCAAATCAAGGCTGATCTGATCCAGCGGAGCTCTGTACGAACAGAGAGCTCACACGTGTGAAATCATGAGTGCTACTTCTCAAGGAATGATCCAAATTTGATGTTCTATAGCTTGTTGGATAGGTATTGGAGAGTAGAATGTGTTGCTCTTGTTTCTAAATCAATTTGATTTGTTTTTAGAAGAGTTTTAGGCAATCAGAGAGTCTGAGAGGGTACTCAACTCGTGGGATATGCCAAAGTGAGCACACATCTGTCTTTTTCACCATTTTCATCAATTTTCACTGTCAATCAAGTAGGATTGGATAGAAGTGAGTGTATAGACGTCTTGGACTTTTCATTTCACACATATTACTGTGTTTGAGTTGAAAGTAAGTTCCTAGAGAGTTTATCAATACATTGAAACTCATGGGAGAGATAGACTTCTTGCTTGCATGTGCTTCTTCTTTTGTGATTGAAGCAAGATCCATTGTCAAGATAGATAGATTTTCTATATTGATAATTTGCTCTCACATCTGTTGCTAGATTTCATAGGGTGGATCAACATCTGTGTTAGATCCTAGATTGAGATAGCAAGCAACATCCTTTCAACTCCATTTTTTTATCATTACTAGAATTTATAACCAAGAAGATGTCTTCATCTAGTTCACATTTCTTAGAGCACATTGAGAGATTAACATCTTCCAATTATGCAATGTGGAATATCAGAATGGAATGATTGTTGATTCTATAGGATGTAATGGATATTGTGAGTGGAGTTGAAGAAGAACCTGCTGCACCTAATGAAGCTGCAGCATTCCACAAAAGAACCAGAATTGCCCTTCATTTTATAAAAATGAATGTTATCAATGAAGTGTTAAGAGAGACCAGTACATGCACCATTGCCAAGGAAGCC
Source organism: Diphasiastrum complanatum (assembly GCA_029204225.1). Taxonomy (NCBI): domain Eukaryota; kingdom Viridiplantae; phylum Streptophyta; class Lycopodiopsida; order Lycopodiales; family Lycopodiaceae; genus Diphasiastrum; species Diphasiastrum complanatum. Next base: position 27,997,053 of record CM055109.1, on the reverse strand, counting down.
TGGGATACTCTAAAAACAATCTATGAAATCAAAAATACTTCTAGATTGCTTACACTTAGAAACCAAATATTTCTAAATTATCAGAGAGTAGATGAGAGTGCTTCATCATATGTCATGAGAGTTAAGGATCTTCATCAAGAGTTAGCTGTTACTAGTGATGCTCTTAAGAACACTGAACTTGTTCAAGTAGTCCTAAATGGACTTAGAGATGAGTATGACAATATTGTGCAGACTTATGCTGTCAGAGAGGATCTTCCATCCTTGGAGACACTGCAAGGTGTTCTCATTGCTGAAAAAAGCAGGCAAGAGAACAAGATGTTGAGGATCAAGAGACTTTCATTGAAAGATGGTGGAGATGACAAAGCACTCTTCATCAGAGACAAGTCAAGAGACAAGGGCAAAGGACAACAACACTTCAAGAAGGACAAAGCCAAAGAAGGTGGTGAGTCCTCACAAGGTGCAACATCTAGTGGCAAGAAGAAGCTATCAAAGATCAAGTGTTTTTTCTGTGAAAAGAAAGGACATTATGCATCAAACTGTTTCAAGAAGAAGAACCAATCTAAGCAAGCTAACCTTACTAATGAGGATGAGTGTGAGGGTGTAGAGAGTGAAAGAGAGGATTCATTAATGATGTCTACTTTTTCATCTTTTCTTTTTAAGAATGAAGAAGTCTGGTGGATAGATAGTGGGGCTAGTTCCCACATGTCTAGTTCTAGGAACTCTTTCACTAATCTCATGCCATATCTAGGTGCAAAAAGGTCAATCTATACTAATGATGTAGAGTGTAGGATTGAAGGAATAGGCAGCATTCCATTACATGCATCATCATCAAAAAAAATTTGCTTACATGATGTACTGTATGTACCTAGATTGACTAAGAATCTCATTAGTGTAGGACAATTGTTTGATAGTGGATTGGATGTCAAGTTTCAAGTTGACAAGTGTATAATCTCAAGAGAAAATGAAGTTATTGCTAGAGAATCTAGAATTGGTAAGTTGTACAAACTAGATTCCAGGGAGAGTGCTAACATTTCAGATATTGCTTATGAGACCAAGGTTCTACAGGAGGAAATTTGGTTTCTTGGCTGTCAAAGAAGTAGGCAACTATTTTCTTATCATCCTGTGAAGCTGAATACAAATCTCTTACAACCACAACAAAGTAGGTTTTATGGATCAAAAGGCTACTTTTGGAGCTTAAGTGTTATGCAGATGAAGATTTACCAATTATAAAAAATGATGACATTGCTGCTTAGGCTCTTGCAAATAATCCAGTCTTTCATGCAAGGAGCAAGCATATTGAAGTGGCTCATCATTTTGTAAGAGAAAAAGTCATTGGAAGAGAGATTTCATTGGAGCATGTTTCATCTTCAAATTGTGTTGCAGATCTTCTCACCAAGCCTCTACTCAAGAATGTCTTTATGAAGATGAGGTCTAACCTTGGCCTAATTTCGAAATCTCTGTTGATAGGAATATCTAAGTGCTTAGAGTCAGATATTTTGAGACAGTGAGAGTAATTCAAGACAATAGAGAGATTGTTCTAAGGAATCAACAAAAACTGTATGCAAAATAATTGACAATCTTAGTGCTCATCCATTTAGGGAGACTTTTTCTTCTAAGGAGAGCAAAGCTCATCCAGAAATGGAAATTTTATATCCAAAAAGGAGATTCTTCATCCACATGGAGAGCACTCACTTGGAAAATTTGTTCATCTACATGGGGAGCATAGCTCACTCACTAGTAGAGATTGTCAATAATTGACAATCTTATTGCTCATCCATTTAGGGAGACTTTTTCTTCCAAGGGGAGCAAAGCTCATCCACAAATGGAAATTTTACATCCAAAGAAGAGATTCTTCATCCACATGGGGAGCACTCACTAGTGGTGATTGTCAATTTAGAAACTAGAAACACAATGTATCTTGATTATAAACAATATTTTTAATAAATAAAAAGCTTGTTTTGATGAACTCCATTTGGCCTAGCTTATCCAAAACTTGACCTAAACTAGGCGTATTGGCCAACATTGCCAAGTAAATCTAAAAATGGACTTTTGTCGGTACAAATGACTAAATGAACTTGGAACCAACTTTTAAATGGTCATGTACATTGTTTTACATGTGTGTAAGCAATCATGTGCACTTTATTTACTAATTTGGCCTCATTTAGTCTCAAATTGCCAAACTAACTAAAAAGCTAGAAAACTAGTTGACAATTTTCACAATCCATGTCTCATCATGTGATTCCATAGTAGGATGCACTTATTTTCCCACACTCTAAAACACACTCATCACCAATATTGAACATCTCCTAAAAAGGCAACTCAAGATCGATAAAATATATTGAAACAAGAAGTTTAAAAATCTTTTGTAGAGTTGTTTCTATGTAGCCCTATATAAAACAAAATGCATTTATATAGTCATGCAATGGTAATCATAACAATAATAAAATTGTCAAATATGGATAATTAACAACAACAAAAACCTACTACAAGCCATGTAAACAATTGAAATCGATTGAAAAATTTGTTTTGGTTACAACTTGTCCAATGAGCTACCTTAAGTTTGCAAAAATATTCCAAAGATGAACCCAAAGGAGCCCAAGGCCTGCATGTAGCAACAATAGGATAAGATTTAGGTGTAGTAACAATGCTAGTTACTTAGAACTGATTCAAAAATCATAGCAATCATAGCATTTTAAAAATTATATGGATTCTCCAATGTATTGTGTGGTCTCATGAGTAAACCTCCTTACTTTAAATGTTGTTACAGTGAAAAACATATATATCTATATATATATATTTGGTTAACAAAAATTTTGAACTACACAATAACTATCAATTGTTTATTGAAGTGGACATGTTAGTCAAAGTGTGGACCATGCCCACAACTTGCAAACCCATTCTAGTATGCGCTCAGGTCAGCCCAAGCATTTGTGAAAAGGTCAATGTCATAATAATTGCCCAAAATATTGGAGACTTCCAAGCTATTTAGAAAAAGATAAGTACTTTTTAGTTGATGTCCCTCCTTATCATCCTTAGTAAAATAAGAACCATGCAATTTTTTTACCTCATTTAAGAATCAAAGGAGGCATGCAAGACAAGATTTCAAGAGACATGCAATATATAAGGGATTGTTTCACAAATAAAAGAAGTCAAGAGACATGCAATATAAAAGGGATTGTTTCACAAATAAAAGGAGTCAAGGGTGTTACCATATCATGTTGACTTGACCCACTGTGATGATTTATAACCTCATTATGTGCCAAATGGGAGAAAAAAAAAAGTTGTAGCTATGCATTTATATAAATGGAGACATTCTTATGATGTTATTATAACAAAAAAGTCAACCAATCTACTTCATACTATTGGGCTCTTTAGAGGAAAGTCATGGGGGAGTTCTTGGTTTATGGTTTCTAAAAATATCTCATGATAGAAGATTTTGGAAATATCATTTTATAATTTTTCTCACTATGTTGGCATGCATGTATAGGTCATGAAAAGGGTGTCTCCCTTAGGAGGGCCAAAAGACAAACAATTTATTAGAAACAAATAACCAGACATTTGCATATGTCATGTAACTAGTAATTGATAGTAAAATTTCCTTGTCATTGAATAGTAGACCATTCCATGTGTTCCATATTCTCCATAGCAATGTTATCCTATAGAGACTAAGATCATTGTTTGTTTCTTCGAAATATGTGAGCTCTGTGGAGGATAATTTTCAGATTGAGAAAAAGGGGTGAGGTAAGGACAAATCTATGAAGGGAGAGGTAGAGCTAAGAAGGGTAGTCAGAAAATATGTGTTGCATAGCTTTGAAGTATCAATTCCAAGGGGAAAGTTGAATCAATTCTTAAAGGAATAGAATGAGTCAATAATATGTGTAGAAAGGTGTCAAATTTTGCTATCAAGAATTTAGAAAGGGAATAAAATTTGTTTTTATAAGGTTAAAGAGAATCTAATGAAGACCTTTGAAATTGTAATGGAAATTAAGTGGCAAGAATGAGATTGGAATGACTCTAATCCTAAAGTTCAAGAGGAGATTCGAGGGAGATTATGCCCTTGGAGTAGAATTGTGAATATTGATTTTCGTCATCAACTCTCTGTTTCATTGTTATCAATCCAAATCAAAATGATTTCAAACATATGGCATGCAACAAAATCCACAAGCAGTGATATACGAAAAACTTGACTTTTTATGTAAACTACCTAACTGAACTGAAAAATCATTTTTTACTTGCTTATGACAAAAACAATTCTCATGCATAAAATCTCATCCTCAAAACTACTGCTATTGCTTAGCTTTCTGACATCCAATCAGAGGCTTTCGAAAAATTGCCAATTTTTGAACTAAAAATTGCCAAACTTCCAACGATCATAACTTTTGCTACAAAGCATCAAATTGGATATTGTAAAGTATACTACCAAGAGACTAGGTTTGCAAAATGCATGTCATGTGACCACATACCATACTCGTCACACATGTGAGCATTAAATGCTAGAATTTCTAGTAGGAGAGTGCACTTTTTTAAGGAGGTTTTCTGGTACCCTCTTCAAAAGCCTATATATATGTGTATCGCTTCCTCTCTTTTGTTAATACAATTTATACAATGTTCTCTTGGATTGTGGAGTGCTCTCTCTTTCCGCTATTGAATGAATTTGTCTGATGCTTAGCTTGCTAGTTAGCTAACAATCACTGTTAGTTTTCCCCTATTTATAGTGAGAGGAGGGCCTTGGCCTCAAAATCCTATTGGCGAATTTCTACCTCCCTAACTACTCATATTTAAAAAGGAGTGGGAACCCATTCAATAATTGGAGGGAACCAATTTGAAATTGAAATTTGGTAGGAACCCCTATTTTATTCACTAACTCAAAATTTAGGCCTGCGACATTAAAAGTCTCGCAAAAAGGCCTAAAGTCCTTTTATTGACTTTCTAATTATCAAATAACTATGTGATCATCGGGTTGGACTTACGCACGCAAGATGCCAAATCCCTCTCACTTATTAACTAGGGTTAGAGTTGCCTTGGGATCCGCAAACCTCCAACAATATCCCCCACCAAAACTGGTGGCGGTCCCATGACACCTCACAAGATTATTCATTTTGGGCTTTGATTAGCCTCGCATCAAAATTTTATTAAATGATGCTGCACCTTCTCCATGAAGTCGAGTCGGATAGTGTTGAGATCCAAATTGTGCGATAAAAAGCACCTATGCGCTCCGACGATCCACTTTGACGTTTTCCAAGCTGTAAATCTTGATTCCCAGGAACCACCCATCATCGCGGCACGAAAGTACAATCTTGTTAAGGGCAGCCGATCTTTAACGTTGTCGGACACCATTGGCATATTTGGATCGAATGCCAACGTAGGAAGGCAATCATCCCATTGAGTAAACGGATGCCAACATAGTCAAGTCTTTTGCAAAAAGCGTCGATTGCCTAACGGTCGGATTAGGAGAAAACATGTACTCCCACTGGTATGCTTGTAGCGCTTTGTGAAAATCCACTAAAATCATCAAGTTGAGAGACTGGTGGATAACTGGCCAATTCGGTGTATAAATCATGATTTAATCCATGGCCACCCCTAGATCTTTCCACTTATTTCAACATGGCATCAGTAATAGCACGGATCTACTCGTAGTGGGCGAGGACTTGCAACATAGCTCCTTATAGAATCAGGAGCTTTATCAAAAATTGTAACTCTCCAGGCCAGTTGCTCTCTCAAAATTGGTAGCTTATCAATTTCTTTTTCGGCCTCAATCTATGAGGTTTTGAACTTTATGACCCAACCACCATGCGAGGACTCATGTGGGTGTTGCTGCAAAAAACTTTTGATTTCGTCTTCGACGCTGATGGGCCTTCAAAACAACGGTCTGGTCTCTGTTGTGGATGGACCTGTTTGCGTGACTGGTTGAACTGGTTGAACCTCTTCAACCTCTGGCACTCCTCCCTGATCCATTCCTGAATCCATAGCCACATCCAATTCTGCCTAATCATGTTGTTGAGGTGAGAATTGTTGCATGATCAGAACTTCAAGTTGTGGATTTGACTCTAAAACTTGGGAGGAGGTGGTGCCGACAATTCTTCTTCTTCAAAGATATCCTATTTCTCAAACCCTTCTGGCCCCGTGGCGTCGAACTGCTTTGGAGATTTAACCACATGGACGACCCGAATGGTGTCTGGTGCTTGATCAACTACTGTATCTTGTTGATTTATCTGGAACGAGGAATCAAAAAGTGTAGAGCTGTCATGGAACTATTTGAATCCTTTTCTAGGGGGATTAGAATTCAAAGGGCCCTAGACTTTAGGGCATGACAAAAATTTCTGAAACCCCAAGGGGGTCGGAATCATCGAACATGTCCATAAAAGCCTGGATATTCAGTGAGATTGCTTGAGTTTGTGGGGGTGAGGCAGCTTGGGCAGCTGTGATTGGAATTGTGGCTCCAATGGTCACAGACTGACCTTGTGAGGAAGCAGAGGTGAGGGGAGCATCAGTGGAATTGTGGCTCCAATGGTCATAGACTGACCCTGTGAGGAAGCAGAGGTGAGGGAAGCATCAGTGGATTGGGGGATGGGGAGTCCAGTGCGAATTGCAGTGGGGGGTGGAAGTGCAGCTGAAGAGGTTTGCCTAGTCCGGGGACGTGACGTGGGAGGCAAGTCAGCTATAACGACTTCGCTGCATACACGACAACAACTGTGTGAGCTTGAGGCCTGGTGAGATGACTCGGTCAGTGCTTCTTCGTAGACAGACAACACGAAATCGACATTGAACCCACAGAGTCTATCCTCCAGATATGAAGTGGATAATAGTGAGAGAAGAGGGCCAACCGCAAATTGCTGCTTGGTATTACCCTTGATAGCCCTCTTCAGCTCACCAAATACTATTTCATACCAATTGTAGGGTTCTAATGGGCAAGATCCTAATTTGTAGTTGGAGTCTACAATGCGATAGAGGATCTGTGATGAGATCTGTTCCTTCCTAAGGTTGCCAACCATTAGGAAGTTGTTCAGTAGCTGGGCCACGGTGTGAATGATGGGATCTCGGATGGATTCTAGGAGATATCCGTCATGGGTCCAAAAAAACTCAACAATGGTGTCTATGAATGGCTTGAGCACGTTCTTTGTGTGCTTATGGTTCGGAGATGGCTCAATACCGGATGTGATACCTATGGTTCCCAAAATGGCAAAATGTTTACCATTTGCCTAAGGTCAAGACATGTATTAACTGGTGAAAAGAACGTTCGCCCAACTTAGTGTGGATACATCTGAGGTGGATCTTGCCTCTGAAAACTCGGCGAATGTTTCCAATAAATATATGTACAAATTATGACCCAAAAAGTGGTCTTCCAAGTCACTTTTGATAAAGATTTGATTCTTGAAACTGCTTTCCTTCAACTTTTTCTGGTTTGATAACATTTTTGACTTTTGCTCACCAGTCTTTTGATTCATTTTTTTTTTTAACTTTTTCTTCTGTCTTTTCCAAAAAAGAAAATCAATCAAGTAGTGAAAGGCAAAAAAATTGTAGAACAATAAAACTAAAATCATAGTGTGGGATCATGCTGGTTGAACTAGCAGAACAGGCTGCCAAAACTTGCATAATCGGTTGTCATTCACTGGAGTGTCAAATCATTTTGTTCCAAAGTAACTGTTTCATAGTTCAATATTTCTTTAACTTTGTACGGTCCTTCACCAGTAAATTTCAATTTGCCTTTGATCAGTTTTGTCTTATACATTAGTGCTAGATCTCCTTCCTTCAGATCTTTTTTGTGTAATTGACGATTGTGCCATGCCTTACGACGGGCCTTCTATGTTGCTAATGCATGAACTGCCATCAATCTGGTTTCACATAGTTTATGCAAAGTCGTATGACGCATCTGTAAGGATTTCGCATCATCCAACCGTTCTGTTGCCGCTATGTGTAGGGATGGTACTAAAAATTCAATTGCCATAACTGCATCTTGACCATAGACAAGTTGGAATGGCATTTGATTCGTACTACCTTTGTAAGTTGTTCTGAATGCCCATAATGCTACATAAAGCTTATGTTCCCAATCAGAACGACTTGCTTCGACCGTTTTCATCATAATTTTGCAGAGAATCTTGTTGGAAGATTTAGCTTGTCCATTACCCCTGGAATAGTATGGAGTACTAAACCGGTGTATAACAAAAAAGTCTTTCAACAAACACTTTATCGTTTCATTCACAAAATGTGTTTCGTGATTTCGATAGGACATCCAAATCTAGTAATGACATTTTCATAGAGGAATTTAGCCGTTGATTTTGCATCTACAACTTCTACTGCTTTTGCTTCAACCCATTTGGTCATATAATCAGTTGTAACAATGATATATCTGGCTTTTGATCCTCGTGCCGCAGGACCAACATAGTCAAGACCCCATTTCTTGAACGGTGCTTGCAATAAAACTGGATGTAAAGTTCATAATTCTGCTGTGTAGGACGACGTGCATCACATGACTGAATATAACTTTCTGTATCTTTATGAAGTGTAGGCCACATAAATCCTGATTGTAAAAGTTGCGAACAATGATATCTATTGAAAAATGTCCTCCGCCCATTCCATCATGTGAAAACATGATAAGTTCAGGTACTTCATGCGCAAAACACATCTTCGCAAAATATCATCCATTCCTTGATGATACAATTGTCCAACAATCAATTGATAATATTGTGCCGAATCAATTGTCTCTTTTGTACTTTTGTCAAGGAATTATTGGGTTGGCCTAGCATATTCAACAATATTTGTTGCCCACTCAGGTACTGCTTCAACATAGAACAACGCAGTGTCTAGTAGTTTATCATCCACTTCAGTATTAACTGGAGCTGATTCAATCCTTGAAACCTGATCGGCCAGATAATGTTGTTTACCCGTTCGAACCACAACTCAAAAATTGAATTCAATCAATAAAAGTAGCCATCTTGTAATACGCCCTGTGCTACATGTCTTGTTCACCAAATAAAATAACGGCTGATGATCAATATAAAATGCAAATTGCGTTGCCAATAGATAATGTCGAAACTTCTTAATAGAAAAAATCATGGCCAACACTTTAGGTCCGATTGTCGAATAATTTCTTCTCAGGATCTGTAAGTTGTCTGCTTGCAAACCTGATAGGATAATCCTTCTTATATTCACCTAGCTATGTCAAGATCCAATGGTATATTTTGATGCATCAGTATGAACATGAAGCTCAATTGTCCGGATTGGAGCTCATAGTATCGATGCAGAAGCTAAAGCTTTCTTTAGTTTTGCAAATGTTTCCAATGCCTCTACTGTCCAAATTGGTTCAATAGTCAACTTGCATATAGGTCTTACTAAATCCACAAAGAATAGAATAAATATCCGATAGTAATTTGCATGATCCATAAAAACATAGACTCCTTGAATTGTTCTTGGCGGCGGTAACTCGACGATGACTTTGATTTTGGAATAATTCGTAGCAGTGCCATGTCTTGATATCACATGTCCAAGGACAACTCTGTGAGAAACCCTATTTGAAACTTTTTTGGATTTAAGGAGATTTGATACTTACGACAACATTCAAATACTTTCTCCAACTGATCCAGATGGTCTGTATCCGCACTATGGACTCCGAGATCATCCAAGTAGATTTCAAAGAATTTCTACAAGTAGTCTTTGAAGGCGAACCACATCACTCTTTGAAATGAACTAGGTGTATTACAAGGTCCAAACGACATAAAGTTATAAGCATAAGCTCTCCACTCTGTTGCAAAAGCTGTTTTATGGCGATCCGTAGGTGCGATCTTGACTTGGTTGTAACCACTAAATCCATCCAAAAAACTATATGCTTCCGCTCTAGCAAGACAGTCCAAAATGCTTTCAGTAAAGAGTAACGAAAAGTGATCCTTTCACGTCACTTTGTTCAAAGCTTTGAGATTCATGCAAATTCTCATCTTCCCATTCTTCTTAGGAATGACAACAATTGGCGAAACCCATTCTGTATGTTCAATTTCGTAAATAAAGTCAGCTTCAAGTAGTCTTTGTAGCTCTTTTTTTATAAGTTCAGTAACGTTTGGATTACAGTGATAAAATTTTGTGACCTTTGGAACTGCATCAGCCATTAAGGATATCATATGCTCAATAACCAAGGTAGGAATTTCTTTAAGATCCTTGTACGTTCAAGAAAAACAATCTTGGTACTTGATCAATAACTTTCTTAATGCTTGAAATTGTTCAGGAGTAAGTTGTGCTCCAACTTGAACAATTTTCTCTGGCTCTCCTGGTTCAGCAAGATTCGTTGGCTGAGTCCTAGCTGGTCCATCATAAACCTCCTTTGATTCTATTACTTGCTCTTTTGGTTCATGATGAGCCTTGGGTAACATAATCACAATATCATCCAAAGTATAGCGTTTGAAATGCTCTGGCATATCATGCTGGACTTCTTCATAGTACTCCTTTTCATAAGGGCTGATCTTTATCTCCGTTTAGCTTTCTTGGTAGGAATCGGTCATGGAGGCGATCACATTCTAGAAGATGTGCACTTCTCTAAAGGTGACAACTTACTTGATGGTAATTTCTTGCGAGAAGTCTGACTTGAAGAATCATCTTTGATCTTTCCCTTTTCTTTATCTAATGAAGGTGGTACATTCTTAGAATCAATTTTTCGAGATGACTTTTTCCATTTCAGGACCGTATTGTAGTGTTGCTTAGCTGTTTCTTTGTCATTGGTTCGGCCATCTTTCCTTTCTTCGATATGACTGCTTTTGGCGGTTTTATTGTCGGTGCATCTGAAATATATTGAACTCCAAATCTCGTGGGATCCATGTGATTGAGGATTTGCTCATCTATAAGTTCTGCATCTCTATCATAAGTCAATGCATGACTAGCATGTATTAGATCATCTTCAATTGGATTTGGAACTGGATCAGTGGTTATCCAAGCCAAATTCATCATATTTAATGGAAAAGTAATTGGCCTATCCAAAGTTCGATCAAGTAAAATTTTTTTGCTCAATTTGGATTGATTATCTTGTTGATACATATAGCTTGTTGTACAATCCACTATTGCAAGAGCTTGATTCCAATTGACAATGTCAGTTTGAGAGTCATACTGGACTCCCAAAGTCTTCATTTGTCGATCACATGTACGATCAGTTGTTGATGAATCATCATCCCCTCTTTGGACTTCTGGCTTGATAGTCCAAGTGATTGGATCTACTTTGACCGCATGCTCACGATTCTCAAAAGTAATTTTGCTGGTGCCCCAGTTATGAACTACTTGCACAACTCGTAACCATGGACGTCCCAATAAAATTCGATATACATTTGGCGCATCAGGTAAGTCCATTACTACAAAAGTGATGACAAACTGCACTCCAGTTATTTTGACAGGTATGTTTTCAACCATTCCTCTCGGATGGACTGCCAGGTTAATGGCAAAAGTGGCAAAAGTGGCAGACTTCAACTTTGTAAGTCCCCATTTTGCACATAGCTTGGTTGAAATCAAGTTAACTCCTGAATCTCCATCAATCACGGCTGCTACTTTACCAAATTGTCTATGTTAAATAGGAGGCTTATAGGCCTTCACAATGCACATTGCACAATGCACAATCCAAAATCTAGAAACTATTGGTTAGGAGTAACTAACTAGGTACTAGCAACTAAATAACATAGAGGTGTCAATGGCTCTAAAAAACATTGTGCCCATGCAAGAAGACACCAAGTATCGGTAGGGTGATGTTTTTCTGCTCACTTTCCCAGGTAGTTCCTACATTGAGTACTTCATTCGTTTCTTCAAATCTGGCACAAAAAAGTGGCTTCTGATGGACTTGTGGTTCCATTTGATTCAATCGTTCTGCTAATACTTCTTTGGCTTTAGGCACCAGCTTAAGAAATTCTCCCAGTGTAATATCCATCTTGCTAGACAGAATATTTATGATCATTTTTCTTTGCAATGCTTCTGGTTCTGTCATCTTGAAGGGTTTTTTCATGATGGTGTTGCTTTAACGGCTTCTTTGACTTCTTCTTCTTGCAACTGTTTAATCCATTGTCTCATATCTTTATATCTTTTCTTTTCTACTTTGAGATTCGGATACACCCCTGATGCGATAGGTATATCTATAGTTGGTGCAGATTCAATAGGTACTGGATCAACTAGAACCTCCTTCTGTTTCTGAGCTCTGGTAACAACCATTAAAGGTACAGTTGGTTCAGATTGAGCTACTAGCCTTTTTTTTATCGTAATCATATTCACTAGAGCAGTAATCAGTGGTGGTTTGGGTCTTGCAAGACATTCTTTATAACAATGTCTAAAACCACATTCTCTACAGAATGGTATAAACTTTCCTTTGTTTGGACATTTAGCAACTCTATGGTTCTCTCCACATGCAAAACATTCAAGTGGTGCTCTGGACCATTGTCTAGCTGCTTGTTGTTGTGCAACAATATAGATAGCATACTGCTCTGAAGGACCACTCTCGTGATCATTGCTATAGTTCTATTAGATTTGCAGGACGAGCACTTTGTCCCGTTGGAGTTGGCAGAGTTAGTCGTTCTGGAAATCCAAGGGCAAAATTGAAAGGCTTTCCATTAGGACCTTTGAATAAGTAGGTTCTCGATATAGAAGCTTAGCATACCTTTTCTGAATAATTCGAGGATTAAAAGAACAAAAGGCTGTTTCATGTCCTGTAGAGTTACACAGATGATAAACAGTATTCATCATCCATTGTTTCAATGTTGGACATTCATTCATAGTGTAATTGTCTGCACAAATTGAACACAAACAATTTTCCAGCTAGGAAAAGCCACTGTCAACTTTTCAGGTTCTTTGTTCGCTTTACCATGGAATTCTTCCAAGGCTTTATTATTTTCATCAAGTTGAGACTGCATCTTTTCCAGCTGCATCTGTTGCTTTTGACCAGGTTTTTCGAACTCATTGATCATCTCCTCTGTAGTAGCATTGATATTTGTTGATGCAATGGTGGTGGATGTTGTCATGGTTTGCCCTACCGTATAAGGCAATATTCCAACATTTGGTTCATCATCCAATTCTTCATTCTCCTCACGAATTGCATCATCCATAGCGCTTTATATTGTAGCATATTCATTATGGTGTTTTAGCTCACGTCTAATCCTTTTAGGTAGACCTGCTAAGAACCACATAATCAAAACATCTCATTGGTTAGATCGGGATCACACTCAGATCTGAGGTGTTTGGCCCATTCAATATAATCTCGTACTGCTTCTCGCTTTTCCATTTTAATTTTACTTAAAAGGAGAAATGGATCTTCCATAAATTTTCTGGGCTTAAATCTCATAATGAGAGTAGCTTTGACCACTTCCCAATTTTGACGTTCGCTTCCTCTTGGTTATAAAACCAATCTTGAGTAGTCCCATTAAGGCCACAGGGAATAACTGAAGTTTACCTTCGGAAAAACTTCGTCATAAATCCTACAGGATTCAAAAAATATCTGGAGAAATTTGATGGGATTAGATGACCCATTGTACTTTGGTATATTTAACCGAGTAGATCTTCTAACAATGATTGGTGGTGGATTCAGAGGTCCTTGTTCAACCATAATTCCAAATTATGTCAATCAGACAATGAGATTGGATCTAGATTTTCAATAATATCCTATCTCAGATCAGATCAAATCTGTAGATTTTATCCTTTGAAAATAATCAGATTTTTGGAAATTAGATCTGGATCGAGTGATCGACACTTCTAAGAATAATGATTTCTCTGAATCAGAATCAAACTCTAACAGAATTGCTCAAAATTTTGATAGAGGCTAGATCTGGAAAATCAAAACCTATAAATAGTGTGGACGAAGGATTTTTGGATGAAGGTTGACTCGACGAAGGTTCTTTAGTGCTATTTTGGGTCAAAATTTTCCAATTTGGCTATTTTCTAACAAATCTGAACAAATTAACCTTCACCGAACTCACAGAGAGTAAATCTGACTCATATAAGACTAGGGTAGAACTGGTGAAGGTCTCGATGGACAAATAGTACGGTTTTTGTAGTTTGACAAGGGTAAAAATAAATACTTTTCAAGATCCTGGTAACAATAACGTTCGCCGGACTCAAGAATGATAATTTACTATTAATAGTATCCTCATAAATTTCAGCGAAGGTTTCGGCAAATGTTACAAATCTAATACTGTTATTTTTGCAAAAAAGAGTCTTCTTGACAAAAATAGGTCAATATGACACGTGGCCTCTACTTATCGTTCGCCAAACTCATTGATGAATCAAAATAGTAAGTCAAACTGACACAAACTTTGGCAAAGGTTTCATGCGAAGGTTTTTATGAGAAAACTGATAATTTTGTAAAAAAGTGTTGAACTCTTCACAAAAAATAACCAGCCCTTAGATGAACAGTCACTTTGACATTCTATTTTTAGAATTAACGTTCGCCAACCTGGCAATAGATAGATGTAAATCACACCTATGCATAGTAAATTGGACGAAGGTTTTTTTTTCTCTATTTTTTAAGGTTTTGAGTGTTTTGGTGTTTTCTGATGGTTTTTTTGATGTTTTTGCAAATATGTTGAGAAAGAATGTTCACCCTTCAAACTTAGGGTTATGTGAGCAAAATCAAAGGTGCCTACAACTCAACAAACATTTCTTGAAATAGGGTAAAAAGTTATCAGCTTTGATGACAATTTTGTCTTATTTTGACCAAAATCTGACAGATTTGACCAATTTTTGTTGTTTTTTCTGATTTCTCAAATCCAAACGGATCTTAAAAATGGTGATCTGAATAGCTTCCCCTGCTCAACAATCAAATTAGGTTTCAAACAAGAAGATCCACTCAAATCAAGCAAAATCACTCCAAATTTAATCTTAAAATGCAATTTTAACACTGCCAAGAAAAGATGTCTAATGCAAGCTAACCATCAACCAAACATGTTGTAAACTAAAAAATTGGCGTAGCTCCCGGGAATGGCACCAAAATTGTAGTGGGTTTATCTCCTATCTTATCCTCAACCCTAGATCCAGGCACACAAGCATCAAGGAGATGAAGTTAGTCGTCACGCGGAGGTTTGATCCCATGAGAGCCATAGCATATCTTAGAATTCAGCATGTATGGAAGATCCACATCTAACCCTAACATCCATTAACACTATAACCATTACCCCTAAGATCCACAATGATAATAGCTTACTCTTTCTCTCTCTCCCTTTCTCTCTCACAAGAAGCATAAGAAATAGCAATTACAACAATTAGCAAATACAACAAAGGCATGAGAGATGGAGGAATAGAGATAGAGAGCAAGGAGATTCACAAGTCCATTCCATAAGAGAACCAATCTGCTTGTATTGAAATGAAGATGGAAACATGTTTGACAAATTCGATTTTGCCCCTATTTATAGTGGAGAGGAGGGCCTTGGCCTCAAAATCCTATTGGCTCATTTCTACCTCCCTGACTATTCATATTTTAAAAAGAGTGGGAAACCATTCAATATTTGGAGAGAACCAATTTGAAATTGAAATTTGGTGGGAACCCCTATTTTATTTACTAACTTGACATTTAGGCCTACGACATTAAAAGTCCCACAAAAAGGCCTAAAGTCCTTTTATTGACTTTCTAATTATCAAATACACACGTAGGATGCCAAATCCCTCTCACTTATTAACTAGGGTTAAGGTTGCCTTGGGATCCGGAAACCCTCCAACATCGGTAAATAGACTAGGAAACTACTTAGATCAAGCCATCAGCATATTGCTAGAGGATTATTAGATGTTGTACATACAGACATTTGTGGCCCAATGCAGAATCCTTCACTGAAGGATGCAAAGTATTTTATTACTTTTATTGATGAATTTTCTAGAAGGATCATGGTATACTTTATTAAGAAAAAAATCAAAAGCTTTCAATTGCTTCAGAATCTTCAAGGAGTGTGCAAAGAAAGAAAATAGTAAGACAATCAAAGCCCTGAGGTCCGGAAATGGTGGAGAATACATTTCTATCGAATTCAATGAATACTGCCAGAGCCAAGGCATTAAATAGCAGTTTATCACTCCTTATTTTCCTCAGTCGAATGGCTTAGCCGAGAGGAAGAACCGTACTCTTGTCGAGTCAGCCAAATACATGTTGGCATATGCATCTTTTCCAAAGAACTTCTAGGCTAAAGTTGTCTCCACTGCAAAATAGATGTTTCGACAAAGGCCCTCTCAAACAAACCACCACACGAAGTTTGGACAGGCTCTAAGCCTTCATTGAAGAACCTTCAAGTATTTGAATCCATTGCCTATGTGCAGATCCCGAAGGAGACAAGGAAGAAATTCGACTTCCAAGGTCTCAAGACCATCTTCATTGGATACAGTGCATCTTACAACATCTATAAGCAATACGACCCCGATACCCAGCAAACCTTGTTCAATAGGGATACAGTCTTTATCGAGGACGACACGACAATTCGAGTCTCTAGCTCAAGCGTGCCCATAACCAACCGACTATTTGACAACGAGTCATGTTGGAAAGAGGTGTGTAAAAGATAGGTAAAAAAGAATCGAACGAAAAGAGTTCGAATGACAAGAAAGAAAGAAAACTTATTGTGCACAACGGAATAAACTATTTTCCTCTTTCTCTATGCATAACTACGCCTATCAATTTTGAACAAAAACAATAGTGATAGAAATCACGTTTGATCTTATAGTAACTAACTTTGAAATCATTAGTACTACAGTGATTGCATAACCAAACATTTAAGCATTGAATTATGAGACAAATAATTTGTCGTGAAGAATTACATAAATGCATACATTCTAAGACAAACCTGAATTCAATAAAAAGATAGTATTGATTCAGTATGAAACAAAACATATGTAAATGAGTACAACAACTTTGCAGATCGAAGCCGCGTACTCTAAGCTATCTCTGAACAACTAAATAAAAGTCTGAATTAAACGCAATGCTAATAAGCAGTAAGCGCAATAGCAATTTCTAATCAACTCTAAAGAAGTGAGCTAGAATGCTCAGGAGTGTCCAAGCTCATAGGCTTGAGAGAGAGCTAATTATTCGATACTTGTTGATCTCTTGATTGCATCAATGAGATCAACACACACAAATGTAGAAATTTATACTAAGCAAATGCAGCAACGTCCACCAGTAGGACAGCTAATTAGGTCGTCAAATGCGTCATCCAGTTAGGCTATGATGTGCTAGCATCCATCCAGATAATCTTCCCAAAAATTTACTTGCTAAACAATTAGAGCAAGCCTATAGCCTTTAAGACGAACAATAAATTGTCATGCAAAAAATGCGAAAAACGTGAAAGTCTTCGCTAAAGATATTTTCTTAACATTTGAGGCATCTGGCATTTTGCGAAAAAAGTCGAAGTGAGAGAAAATCTTGAAAGGTGAAAATCCCAAAAATGACGACATTGTAAACCGTTTTCAAGTAGTTATGCAGACTGTGTAAAAATACAAAGAAATCTACAGGGCTGGATAAAAGTTGGACGAAGATTAAAATGTCAATTAGTCGATTAATAGGAGAACAATCCAACACTCCCCCTTAATCTGAATCCATGAATGCCTTGAACTTTAAACTTAGTTCTACACAAAACTTTCTGTGTGCATCCAAGCTTAATGCTTTAGTAAAAATATCTGTTGTCATATCTTGTGTCCGACAGTCCTGCAATCTGACCTCTTTGTCGAGAACTTTGCTTCTGACATAGTGATACTTCAGTTCAATGTGCTTACTCCTAGAATGAAATCTAGGGTTGGTTGATAAGACAATGGCACTTTGATTATCACAAAATAGTAATGTCGTAGCATATTGATTTAGATTTATATCTGAAAGTAAGTTTCTCAACCAAATTGCTTCAGCTTGTGAGACTGCGATGTACTCTGATTCTGTAGAAGATAGAGCTATCGAAGATTGCTTTCGACTGTTCCAGGAAATAGACCATTTTTGAGGAAGAATGTAAATCCAGCAGTGGATTTACGAGTGTCTACATCTCCCGCCCAACTTGCATATGTGAAACAATTAGTAAATTGAGTTTGTCATTGTCGACTGTTCCATAACAAATGCAAAAGTCCATAGTAGCTCGAAGATATCTCATGACTCTTATAAGAGCCTTCCAATGTGTCATACCAGGGTTAGTCATAAACTGACTTAAGGAGCTGACTGCAAAAGCCATGTTTGGCCTAATATAGATCATTGCGTACATAAGAGATCCTATTATCAAATGATAGAAATACTCATGCATCTGCTCCTTCTCTTCGATTGTTTGGAGATACAGTGTTGCGCTACAATTGAAAATCAATTCTTTGATACCGAAACAAATTGATTCGAACTGAAGAATAATTTGATATCATGAAAGATATCAAGTATAAGAGCTTGTATTCTGATATAATATTACGCCTTGAAGAAGAATCAATGCTCTGATACCATGTTGGAAAGAGGTGTGTAAAAGATAGGTCGAAAAGAATCGAATGAAAAGAGTTCGAACGACATATGTAATGAATGAAGCATTATGAAAAATGGTCATTTAGTGATATGTTGTGCAAGTTAGTCATCAACAATTTTTAGAGAAGTTGAAAGATTCTATACATTAATCATTGAAGCTGACAAGCTCCTCTCAATCTCAATCCATAGTGATTTGTGTTGGTAGATTGATCGCTCATTCTTCTCACAAAATGTTGTGTCTACCACTCTTTCAAAATGAGTCATGTATATGGGTGCAAAGCTGGCTAAGAATCCTAGCCTAGAACATTCCAAAAGCCACCTCTTTTCTTTGAAATCTTCAACAATTTTTTTTTTTTTTGCATTTTTTAAATTCAAACATAACTTCATCCTCAAGTCTTCTAGGTCCAATTAGGATAGGACCAAATTGACCCTTTCATGTTGGGCAACCTAATTATAACTGTGAATAAGTATTATAGGTCTTCATACACTTTTAAGTGTCTTTCAACATTCAAAAATATTTCTATAAATACTAATAATACTAAAAAATGGATAATGTGGTGTACCACATACCCCCCTCCTTACATGTGATTCTTGATAGGATTTGTAGAGTGAGCATTGTTGAGAGGCAATTGTTACTCATGTTTGGCAATACTTTGACAAATGTGTTCAACAATAGCATTAGGAGCAGGGATGCAAGAATCTTAAAAATTAAGAGCTGAAAATGTCTTTAAACATGTGCATTGTCACTCCAATAAAGCAGAGGTGACTTTCTCCTAAACACATTGGCTAACCTCAAGTCATGAAATAATTTTTGAATTAGGAATCGTTTCTAAGTTTCTTTTTTCTTATGTATCAACAAAAAATAAGCTCCACCCTAGTCGGTTGTGTCATCTTCAAGCTTCACTTCTATACCTATGACAACATTCCACAACTCGTTGGCGATTAGCAAGGTCTTCATCTTAAATTTTCACAAGTAGTAATTGGATCCATTCAGTTTTGTCTGCGATAAGACTGACTTTACTCTGAGAATCCATTTGGAACTTTAGTCTGTCGATATATCGATGACTACTTTTCTAATGCATAACTACACCTATCAATATTGAACAAAACATAATAACAGAAACACATTCAATCTTATAATAACTAATTTGAAATCATTAGTACTACAGTGATTACACAGTCAAACAATAAAGTATTGAATTATTAGACAAAAACCAATATGAGATTTATCAACTACAAAACAATCACAGAGATGCATACATTCTGATATAATACCAAACACAATAAAGGATAGATTGATTCAACATAAAATAGATGATGATGAGCACAAGAAAATTGCGGATAGAAACCGCATACTCTAAGCTATCTCTGATTAATTGAAACTCTGTCTGAATTACGCTTCTGCTGATAAACAGTAAGCGCTAATAGCAAAACTCTATATGAACTCTACAGACTTGAACTAGAATGCTAGAGAGTGTTCAAGATTGAAAGCTTGAGAGAGCTGTACAATACTCTATGAATACTTTTGAAAAGCATTAGAAATAATAGAAGCATGATCAGTTATTATACTAAGCAAAACGCGGCACATCCAATAGGACAGCTAATTAGGTCGTAGATCTTAATGGCCAGTTGGCCATAGTGAGCTAACATCCATCTAGTTAGTACTTCCTGGAAATTTACTTTCTATAGGGTTAGGGCAAGTCTTTAGCTTTAATTCAAGTGGAATAATGAACTATCTTTCACCCAATAAGATTCCTCGTCAGATGATGTCCAATTTGTCAAAGCCACATGTGAGTGATTCCCGACTATTTCTGTAGACTTTGTAGAAACATGTATGTTCACAAAATCAACTGCTTTGATCCCAGTGACTTCAAAGCTAGGATCAAGTAGAGAGATCTTGGAATTATTGAAGGTAGCTTGTCCGATAGACATAGATTCATGCACCAAGGATTATCGGCCAACCTCGATACTTCTGAATCCCGACATGGTATCAGAGTTGTAATTTATACTATCTGAGACCTACATGGTATTAGATCTTGGTTTCTGATTTGTTAGTCAAATAGAGCATACAATATCAAAACAATTGTTCTGATACACAAAGTTGTATCTTAGTTGTTGAAGCCCTTTGAGATCAACCTCTTGATCATCAACTTGACCATCAAAGTCATTGAACAAAATTTGTTTTCCAGATCCATTACTTGCTGTAAAAGCATGAAAACATCCAATAGCTTTCTTGTCCTTAGGTAGCTCCAACAATCTCCATGTTCCATTCTTCATAAGAGCTTGATACTCAAGATCCTTTGTTTGGATCCACTCCTCTTTGTTCCTTGCTTCATCTACACTAGTAGGTTCATCAAAAGAGGTTAGGAAAGCAACATAATTTCCAGAAACTACTTGCTTACTCTTTTCATCATATGTGAGCCTTGAAGGTGTTTGCCTTTGCCTTGATGTTCTTCTTGGCTTTTGACTTGATGAAGGTCCTCCATCATCACCATCCAAAGTAAGATCCATAACATCATCATCAAGATTGTTAGATCCATCCACATCATCAACATCAATAGTATTTGAAGTTACTTTTGGAATGTTCCCCTCATCAAAAATGACATCTCTACTAACAATCACTTTGTTAGTAGAAGGAATGTAAACCTTGTAGGCTTTACTCACCTCACTATATCCAACAAATATACCTTTTCTTGAAGATGGATCTTCCTTGGTCCTATCATCAAGAGTAATGTTGACATAGCATGTGCATCCAAAAGTTTTGAGAAAGTTGAGTAGGTTGTCAAATACGTCATCTAGTTGGTTGTGATGTGCTGGCATCCATCCAGATAGTCTTCCTAAAAATTTACTTGCTAAACGGTTAGAACACATCTGTAGCCTTTAAGACGAACAATAAATTGTCTTGCAAAAAATGCGAAGGTCTTCACGAAAGGCATTTCCTTAACATTTGAGCCATCTGACATTTTGCGAAAAAGCCAAAGTGAGAGAAAATCCCGAAAGGTAAAAATCCAAAAAATGCTGACACTGTAAACTATTTCTGAGTAGTTATGCAGTCTGTGTAAAAACATGAAGGAATCTATAAGTCTGGATAAAAGTTGGACAAAGATTAAAATGTCGATTAGTCGATTAGTAGGAGAATAATCCAACAAGTCAAATGAAGATGTTGTTGCTATTCAACAATGACCGACACTTCCTCCAAGAAGATTGAGCCGAGTGCGCACACAACCCACAAGATATACTCCTGAGTCTACATGTCTTTTAGTGCAGGAACCGACATCTGCTAAAGAGGCATTTAGCCTACCAGACTCTGATCTCTAGAGAGAAGTAATGGACAGAGAATATTCTTCTCTTATCAAGAACCAGACATGGTCACTAGTCGAAGCTCTTGTTAGTTGTAATCTTATCGATTGCAAATGGGTCTTTAAAATCAAGTACAATGCAAATGGAATGATTGATCGAAAGAAGGCACAACTATTAGCACAAGGATTCGTTCAGATTTCCAGCATCAACTATAACAAGACTTTCAGTCTAGTAGTCAAGCATTCATCGATTTGAGCTCTCCTATCATATGCTACAGCAGCTGACCTCAAAGTACATCAGCTCGATGTACAAACAACTTATCTGAATGGAGTCATCAAAGAAGAAATCTACATGCTACAGCCTGAAGGATACATTCAAGAAGGTATGAAGCATCATGTCTATAAACTCTATAAGGCACTTTATGGCTTGAAGCAATCAGCTAGACCTTGGTTTCAAAGGATCAACACATTCCTCATCCAGCATGGTTTTGGACCAAGAACTGTCAATTCTAATGTATACTTCAAGTCAGTGCATCAATACTTTATAATTATCACCTTGTATGTCGATGATATGTTGCTTTTCAGCAATAGTACCAGTCTAGTGAAGGATGCTAAACAGATGCTGGTTTTTGAGTTGACATAACTGATATGGACGAAGCTCACTTTTGTCTAGGCATTCAAATCCACAGAGACAGAGCAAGACGGCTGATCTATATTACTCAACAAAGGTATCTTTACAATACCATTATCAGATATAATCTGATTAATTGCAAGTTAGCTCACTCACCTATGGATCCAAGTTTGCGATTGTCAAAGGACCAATGTCCTCAAACCAAGCAGGAAGAGGAGCAGATGAGAGAGTATTCTTATCGATTGATACTTGGTCTCTCATGTATGCAATGGTTTGTACAAGACCTGATATCTCTTTTGAAGTTAGCTCACTCATCCAATTCATGGATAATCCAGGCATAACCCATTGGAAGGCTCTCATAAGGGTCATTCAATGCTGCCACCATTCTGTGTGACAACTTGAGTTGTATTTCACTGTCACTGAATCTCCTATCTCATGGCAAATCCAAGCACATAGAAATCCAGTATCATTTCATTTAGGAGAAAGTTTTCTCAGGGCAGGTGATCCTTCAATACTACTCCACAACAAAAATGGCCATAGACATCTTCACCAAAGCGCTTCCCAAGATCAAGCATCAAAATTTTTTTCAACATGCTGAACTTGATGAAGATACCAAGGCACCAGCCGTGACCTTAAGGGAGACTGTTGGAAATTAAGCCCACAGTTGTCTCCTTGGTGAATAACTAATTTCTATCTCAAGATTCTTCCTGCACGTTTACCGATCTTTGATCCAGAATCAAGTGAAACCTATTTTGGGTTCTATGTATGCTCATCAGATACTTGTAGAAATCACAATTAGATAGCCGAGATATTTGAAGAACGACTACAACGAACTTCCGACTGATCTCCAACAAATGGTAACCAATCCTATTATTCTCCATGTTCAAATGTTAAGTTCAACTATTTGAAGACCATTGAAGACTTGGCCATCTTCAAGGACTTCCACATACTAGCATTTAGAACAAGTCTGCAGAAATATATTACTTTTTCAATAGTCTGCAGAAATACACTAAGTGTCACACAATCTGCACTTTTTTGAGAAATGCGACACTTACCTTCGGCTTCTTCCTTTCAACTATTTTGAAGAAGTTAACTTATGTGCAGTTCAAAAGTTTAACTATTTTTCAACGCCTTCGGTTTTTCGGGGCACCTTTGCAGTTTTACAGACACCTTCTGCTTTTGCAAAAAATGCGAAGAGAGAGAAAAATCCCAAAGGTCGTCTATTTTGAACGAGGAATGTTGCATTCACTTCCCAAAAAAACCGAAGTGAGAGAATTTGCAATATCCTCATCCACATCAACATTCCTTGGAGGTTGACTATGTACACATTGTATAGTTGTCATCATAAGCCAAATACTTCCCAGTGCAACGGCTTGACTAATTAAATGACAAATCTTTATTGTAATTAATACATGAATGCAAACAAAAATGGATCATCTAGGCACATTCTACGTGATGCTCCGTCCACGAGACGAATGACTTTGAGCCTCCCAATTACTCCGTCATTCTGGTTGTAACTGTCATTCCTTGTGCTTCAATGTAATATAGTAGCAATATGCTTTTCTATCTGTGTATAACTTAGATGAATGCTTATTATGATTTGAATGCACTTCATTGTTGTTTGATAACACTTGTTCATTCACTCTGATCAAAACACAAACATCTACGACTCCTCAGCCTCTAAACAGACGATGGCTGTCTTTGATGCCTGAGGAACTTGCACTATCATACTACTCTTTCAATCTATTTCAGATCTGAACTTCTTATTGAATCTAATATCAATTAATACTTGAAACCATTTCTAATCTCTTCGGTGGATTGTACTCATTCTATTTTTGTGAGTATGAATCAATTTTTAAGATTTTCTTGGGCACCAGAACATTTAAGCTATGACTACACTTAACATAAACAATCTATCAAACTGTTTTGTATCTAGCAGCCCATTGTAGCGGGAGAGCTATTCCACAAATATTCCTGCTCTCTTCTTTGCTTGCATTCTCTATCCTCCTTAGCCCTATCATAGAACCTTTCCAGCAAGAGATCCAATTAAAAATTTGAAGAGCTTGTTTGATAAAAATTAGAGATTTCAATTCACAAATGATTAAGCAGAAGACCTATGGCAGTCAAATTTCCAATAGCTAGACAATTCATGTCTTTCTAGGCAATGCAACACCAAATGAAATATCTACTTGAGCATTTGAAACCAAATCAAGTTCAAATCTGTACAACATATAACCAGGTGTTAGGACAATTAATCTACCATAAAATACATAAAAAGCAGTGCAAAATTCCTATCACAAAACAATGTAGATTGGAAGATAGAAACTCTCACTATCTCAGTGGAATTTCCTTATGATGCACAATACATTGGAAAGCTCCATCATTTATACTGCTCATGTCAAACCTGATGTTAGAGTTATAAAAACACTCTTAATCTCACCCTAAAGCTACCCTAATCATGACTACAATCAAGGTCCTGCACCACTTGATAAAAAAACATGATTTACTCCACTGACTTGAGTTTTGCAATCACTTCTACACATGGATAGCCTCAAGTTTTGGGTTGAAGTACAGTGATAAATAAGAAAATATCCCTCTAAATATGTATGTGGAGGCCTATGATTCCACATTATCCAAATTAAATGTTTTATATTGTAAATTTTACAATTTTTGTACATGAAAATATGCAATAGTGCCTAAATTCATGTAAAGGCCTATGTGCATTTTGTAAATTCATTGTAATTAAGAGCTCGCGACGTTTTTAGGCGATGTTCTAGAGCGACACATTAACCGATCTCAACCGACACTTTAATGATTGGTGATCGATGGTTAGGCCGGTGTTTCGCCTCTATAAGGGCGACACTCAAAGCCATTATACTTACGCAAAGATTCAGCTATCAATAGAGAGAAGAGAGCCAGTTTCATACCTTGTGCATTCCTTTTCTCTAATACTGTTACAGTTACACTTCTTATCAATTGAACAAACACACTCTGAGTTATTCTGTAACCAATTTTGATAGACATCGGTTTGCGGCATTCACTCTTCACTTGTATTGAATTCTAGATTTTGTTAAAAATTCACAATTCTAGCTTGACTAGTTTTGGTCATATGACTTGTAAATAGTTAGATGGTCATGATGTGGCTTGTCACACGTGCCAAATAGCCTAGGATTCCATTCATAAGGATGTTCTCAAGTAGACCTAAGTGATAGAACCTTTGGAATGAGTCCAAATCATGCTTAGATACAAGAGAGAGAAAAAAGGAGCTATTTTTGGTAGTTTTTACATTGTTGAGGGATCTCCAAGATTCCAACCCTAACTTGGTAGGGATGAAAGATCCACCAAAATTAGAATTCGGGATAGGTTTAGGGATACTCATACCTGCCCAAAACCGTGATGGATCATGTATATATAGGTGATGATATCTCACCAAAATCAATCAAGTAATTTCATGATTTTTCTCTCATATTGGTGCAATTGCTCTCTATGTTCATAATTGTTTGAGTTCTTGTAATTCCTAGTGATTATAGGATTGAATGTAGGTTTAGGGTTTAGGGTTTAGGAGGCCGTACTTTCACACGTGTGAAGGCTTCTTCAAGGATTTGGGCCATTTAGTGAGGTTCAAGCATAGATTCTTGATGGATTTTGATGGTTCAAGTTGTGCTAGTCTTATGAGATCATAATCTATTGTTTCCTCATCATTTCAAGTGTTTTAGGATCCTTATTTGCTGTAATTTTATCAATTTTGCTTGTGATTGGATAGTAGATTGTGATGCATCCTCATTAAGTTCCATTTAGATCTTTTACAAGTGATTTTGAAAGTATATTAAGTTGCTGAAATTCACTCTTGATCAGATCATTTGGAAGCTTTTTTGTTATTTATAGAAAGAGGACAATCATTAAAGGAGTTATAAATCCCAAAAAGACCCTTTGTAAAGATTCTTTTTATATTTTTTTCTCAAATTTTTCTTACACATGGACCAATCAAAACACTCAAATTTGAAATCTACGTAACGTAACTTTTTGAGTCCACATTTTGATTCCATACTAAAAATGGCATAACTTTTTAGTGGTACGTCCGAATTTAGCGGAGTTTGGTGCATTAGAAAATGCTCAACAAGAGCTTCTTAATGATATGTTAGATGACATACTTTTGAGCTACAATTAGAAAGCTATGGCAAGTCAAAAGTATTAGTGTTATAATATTTTAATAATAAAAAGGCATCTTGCACAAATTCTTAAAGGGTCTTTTTGGAACTCAAAACTCCTCTAATGTCTACTAGTATTATCTACTTCAATCAAGCAAGTGCATTGTTTCTAGTATTCTATGATTTGATTATGTTAAAGATCATTCTTAGATCTTTTTAGGAAGTCTATTACTGATCTTTTCAGGTCCCTAAGAAGTGGGATAAGGTAGATCTTCAATCAAATCAATAAAAGTAACTTTCATTTGTGTCAGTCCAGCTTTGACAACCACTACAAAGGAGGTACTTTGGATCAAGAGATTATTGGTGGAGCTAAAGATCATGGATTCATAGGAGGCACCAATCATCTACAATGACAATATATCATCCCAACACCTTGCATCTAACCCAATCTTCCATGCAAGATCTAAGCACATTGAGATATGCCATCACTTTGTTGGAGAAATGGTGCAAGCCAAGGAGATTGCTTTGGAGCATGTTCCAAGAAATGAATGTGTAGCTGATCTACTTACTAAACCACTTCAAAAGACACCTTTTATGAAGTTCAGATCATCACTTGGAGTGATTAGTAAAGCAATGATTGAACCAAGCTAGATAGTGAGGAGGAGTGTTAAAAATTCACAATTCTAGCTTGACTAGTTTTGGTCATTTGACTTGTAAATAGTTAGATGGTCATGATGTGGCTTGTCACACGTGCCAAATAGCATAGGATTCCATTCATAAGGATGTTCTCAAGTAGACCTAAGTGATAGAACCTTTGGAATGAGTCCAAATCATGCTTAGATACAAGAGAGAAAAAAGTAGGAGCTATTTTTGGTAATTTTTACATTGTTGAGGGATCTCCAAGATTCCAACCCTAACTTGGTAGGGATGAAAGATCCACCAAAACTAGCATTAGGGATAGGTTTAGGGCTACTCATACCTGCCCAAAACCATGATGGATCATGTATATATATGTGATGATATCTCACCAAAATCAATCAAGTAATTTCATGATTGAGAAAGAGAGAGAGAGGGAGAGGGAGTGTGTATGTGTGTGAGTGTGTTTTGATTAAAATTTATAGTAGTAGATGACTAGATAGTGTTTGATGGTAATTTTATGTTTGAATTTGCTTATAATAATGGCTTAATTGTGTAATATAGTGTTATCTTTTAATTGCTTGTGCATGTGACAAAAATATTCAAAAAAAAGAGAGCAGGCGTTTAAAGAGCGAGCAATTGCACGTTTGCACTTAAGCTTCGAGTGAAGCTTCAAGTGAGTTTACCGGTGAGTTTGTATTGTTTCAATTTGTTTTATTATTAGAATATGTTATCTAACATAGTAAGAATTAAATGTAATTCATAATTTTCATTTTTTTCAAAGCAATATCATATTTTATCGCATACACTAGCAATTAATTATTATGCAAAGGTGAAATGTAGATAATTAAAATCCCTAATCCTAGGAAGGTGTGTAGCCCTTACTTTTCTCCCATTAAAGGCGAGGTTCTAATCTTTCCAACTTGCATGGAAAAACCTACATGCCACAGGGAGGGAATATGTGGTGACATTCTGAAATAGGACATAAGTGCAAGGTTCAGGTATTATAATTATCACATTTAACTCTATCTATAAAAATATACATAAAAAATATTGCGATGAATATAAAAAAAGAATGATAGATAATCATAGATCATTCTCATCATTTACATTATTTTCGTCATCAAACAAGTCTTGACACTCATCTGAATCTAGGTCTAGGCATAATCGTAAATTTCTGATTGTGTCTCTTTGATGATGTGAGTTACCCTCATATTCAATCTCCTCTTCTTCTAATTCTATCTCATCCAAACGTGGGGGCCTCAAATTACCCCCAATTTGGTCTTGTATGATCATAGGAATCTCATCATATTCATTTGTACCTTCTTCTCCCATCATTTCAACATCATTTGGAGTTTGGATGAGTGGTTCAGGTTCTTCCAGAATTGCCTTCCTAAATGCCAAGAACGAGACTGCAAAATATGCTGAATTCTCACTCTGCTACACACAGATTCCATTCATCAGATTCAGAGTTGACACGGGCTACAGTTGCAATAGATCCTTGCACAAAAAACGAGGCTCCTTTTGCAACGTTTGCTCCTTTCTGACATTGAATAGCTAGCCTCAATCCTTGAGGCTATGGCTAATTGCTGACTGAATCCCTGCTATTGTAAGTCGCTGCTACCTCATCCGAATCCACTGCTTAATCCACATTCATCTGAATCCATTGCTTAATAAATAGCAGACTTCAGACATGTTGAAAGAACATGATCACAGCAGTTTTGATAGGCCTTTACAACCGAATCTTTCCATGCTGCAACATCTGGCTTCCACATTTGTACATGGAATTCATCCAAGAATTCACCAAGCAAACAATTGCCGATTCACTTGTGATTGTGTAATCATTACACCATTCATTACAAAAATTCTTGCAAGCAATGAAACTCCTCTCTCTTCTATTCATTTTGCATTTCTTACAATAGGGAATGAACAAAACTGAAACAAGCAAAGGCTTGCTTCTCTCTTTATTGTTTCTACACTTTAGATCTCCTAGAAAATGAACTTCATGCCATGATCATCAGACTTTAGGCATTGCCTTGATCAACAGGCTTTAGCCATTGCCTGATCTTAATTTGGCTTTACCCATTGCCTGAACTGATACCATGTGAGAGAGATCAAAGCACACGACATTCTTCATAGAAGAGAAGGATCAAAGAGAGAAAAGTAAATTTGTAAGGTTGCTCTCATGGGTGCTAGCAAATGTGTCTAGTAATGATGTCACCAAATGGAGGATGTGTGGATCACATACCCAAGATCACAACCCATGATCACTCGAGATTTACTTCTCGGCGCCACAAGACATTAGGATTGATTCAACATATCACTCTTTGAAGAAACAATCACATCGGTAATATGCGTTCACTGCCTAACATTATAATTTTTCAGTGATGTTGTGATGGAACACCTTGGTGGGTTTTCAATGAGCCCTCATTAGTCTTTACAAAAAATACAAGGCCAATCCAAACCAAACGGTAGTAGAAGCAAAAGGGAATTGTCAAGTATTGAATCTCATATCTAAATTTTGGCTATGTGAGAAAATTGCTTCAAAGACTTGTACATCAATGCCAACTTGAAATTCACGTTGGCGCGGGCTTGGGACAAGTCTCGATTTACCACACCTACAAGACCACACTGGTCTCTTCTACTATGATGGCAAGTGTGGAATGATGGGCGATAATAGAATGGCTCAAGGCATGCACCTACATTCAATCAGCCTATCTTCAAGACAATTCACCTATAAAAAATACTTCATTAATAACTTGTTTAGTTGGTCTCTAACCAAATTAGGGAGAAGAGGGAAGAGCAACATAAGAAAATCCAAAAGGCAAGTATAGAAGCCCAGGTGTAGAGGTTAGTTAGTGTGCTCCTCGGAGAAGTACTTCTATGCACTAAAAAAAACAATCAAAAAGCCTATTAGAATAAAAAAAAGGGCTCATTTTTTAATAAGTGTTTTTTTTTTGTTTGTTTGCATTTATTTTACATTGTATTCACTTCTTTTAGATTAGGTTGATGGCATACCATTTCACTATATATTTTGCTCCTCTAGACTTCCCCATCTCATCTACCAAGTAGGATAGATGCACATAGAGTAAGCCTTTTTAAAAAATTGATTTTTTTAATCTCTTGCATTGTCTTTTTTCCCTTCGTTTCTCCCTCTCCTTTCACCTTCAGTTCATCGTCTTCATATTTTATATCACTTGAAATATGACACCATACATCTAGATCAGCTTGCAACACCACGTCCTAATCCATCACTATAATGAAACGACACAACAACTAGCACCAAAGGCACGCCAACCTAACACGCCTATAAGAAACTTTGACAACTTGGATACCTAGGGACTAGAACCACTTCACTGTGAGGGCATGCCAGTGGATCCATCAGAAAATGTCCAATGGTCCCTATGTACACAATTTTGTAATGAAAATAAGGAGCATGCCCTCAATTTTGCAAGTTAATTTAAATATGTAGATTAGACATTGCACTTGCAGTTATGCACAAAATGAAAATGTGCCATAGTTAAATGACTCTTAAATACACAAAATGAGTTTCATGTAGTAGCATATATTTTTATCATTACCAACATGGCATATTAAGAAACTTATGGCATGGCCAAAAATAAAAATATCGTATACATTGTAAAAGTCAAGCTACTTGTCAAAGCAAACAAAATTTAAATTAAGCTAGAGTTCTTAAGCTAGAAAACGAGCAATTTAAATCACCAGAGTTACCTTTGTCTTCATCACTGCTATTTGTTGGGATCTTGTATTACGACTACTTATTTGTCTATAAGAATGTCGTCCCTCTTAAGCTAGTTAGAGCAATGTAGATCACTTATAAAAGAATGTGCAAGCTTTTAGTACATGTTTAACAAGTAATAGTAATCAACCCAACCCTATCAATCATTTAGGCTTGATCCCACCAAGTTGGATAAGAATGGAAGTTGCATCCCTGAATATGTAGGCATGAGTCTTGGTTGTTGCATAAACAAGATAACTTGGAGCCTTGTGATGCATTATTGGCAGGCCTTTATGTGGATGTGTATCATAGACAATTGTGCATATTGAAGCATGTGCCATCACATACCATTTAAAAAAACATACAAGTTTGACTTGGCATTCCTTCCTTCAAATCAGTTTTATCATTCACTTTGTTTGCATAATATTTTCTCCAGACATCATCTAATTTGACCTTGAGTAATCATAGGAGAGCTACATAAATTTCTATGTTATCTACATAAAATGGTAGTCTTGTTTGGTACATTGTGTTGAGCACGTGTTTGAAATTATGTCTCTCTAGTCAATGTCATATGAATATAATAAATTAAACTTTGCAAAAGCTTAGAAAACTTCCAATATCTATGTAATGCCTCACTGAGGTAAAGTTAACGTGTAGACATCTAGTGAGTTTGAACAACATGTCAATAGTTTGTACAATCCAATGATAGGAACAAGATGAAAGAGACATTTCCATCATTCCCAAAAGTAATTATTAAAGGAGTTTTTTGCTCATGTGTTCATGAACTTGACGCCACCAACTGTTTGCTTGTGTTTAGAATTGTATACAAGAAAAGTATACCAATATAAGATATATTTAGAAAATATAAACAATAAAAGTACTAATTGTTGGCATTGTATCATAAATATTACAAACAAGTCTTATGTGTGTGTGTGTGTGTGTGTGTGTGTGTGTGTGTGAGAGAGAGAGAGAGAGAGAGAGAGAGAGAGAGAGAGAGAGAGAGAGAGAGAGAGAGAGAGAGAGAGAGAGAGAGAGAGAGAGAGAGAGAGAGAGAGAGAGCATGCATGCATGCACACGTGTATGTGTAGATACATGTATGTAAAAGGCTAGAAAAATAAAGGGAAGATTATCAATGACTTTGTGAAAATATGATGGTTATCAAATGTAAAGATAATGGCTTGTGAAGTTTTCTCACGAAATTCAAAATGTCAAATAGTTGCAAGAAAAAAAAATGAATTTGCTGTTGAGAATTTCGTGTTGAATGATGTGAAAGGGTATCTTCTTCTATTTGTGTTCCACAACTATAGAAAAAGATGGATCTAAAGTGAGTTTTTTAATCCAATTTCCAATCTTTGAGGGCATTTTGGAAAACATGTTGTGAAGCACTTGTACCAAAATTGATGTGGTAAAGTTTGGCTAGGCATTAAAGGCAAGGCAACCATATTTCTAGCCTAAGTTCACACCAAAAACCACCATAGATGAAGTTCGAATGATCAGAATCCAACATCCATAGCTAAGAATAATGCAACGAGGTATGAAGAATTTGAGACCCAAAGTTCTAAAGTCTAATTACTTTATTAAAACAATTAAGTCTTAGTTCATTTTTCTTCATGATTCAGTTTTGGCCCTTTCTCTTGTCAACACTCCATGGGCCGTTGACTTTGAACAAAGAACACCAAGGATTGTACCATTGTTTCGATATATACATGGGTAGAATGATTGTATCAACAAGGAGAAGTGTCAAATTATGCATCTAATTTAACCATTTATTGTCAAAAATGACCCAACTTGATCCAAGGGTCCACAAAAAGTACATTAGAAATCACAAGATCATGTAAGTCCAATATTGGACCCAACTTTAAAAAGTTAAACTCTAAGTTTTAAACTTGACTTTGGGCCTCAAGTTTTTATTTTAAATACAAAAGGGGCCAAGTCTATTATTTCTATTTAGCAATTCTAAATTGTTGTAAGAGAGAAGAAGACTAGATATAAGAGACATATTAGCATCTTCATTCGATACTGGCAAACCTACTGCAGCTAGCTGATTAAGTAGATGTTTGAATTCATTTAGATGATCACTAACTGAAGTTCTCTCACTTGAGCAATAGGAAATTCTTTCTCAAAAAGAGACGAGTCGTGACATTTGTTGTTTCATATAAACGGGTCAGTATATCCTAAGCTTTTTTGGAAGTGGAACAATTAGCTCCATGAGCTATTTGTCAATCTTTTAGATTCAGAGATACGATGACTAAGGCTTTGCCATCTTTTGCTTCCCAAGCGGACATCAATTCAAGTTTGGTCGATTTGGCTATCAAACCATTCACGTACCCCCATTATTTTTCGATTAATATTATTCTAATCTTGAACTTCCACATGTGAAAGTTGTCATCATTGGGTTTTGACATTCTGCGAGTACATTTTTTGCAAGTTTTGCCAGTTTCTTCCACCCATGCTCCAACAAAATGGTAACAGATGGTGTGCTACTCTTTTTATGCCAGTACATGATTTTTTAAGAACAAAAATTGTGGTTTGATGCATACTTAAAAACTTGACTATCCATCAAGTTCTAAATAGGTCCATCACAAAATACTTTGTTACTCTATAAATACAGGTTTATTTTTATTTTTAAACTGTTCTTGAAGTTGTCAAAGTTAGGATGTCGGCGTGCTAGCCTACAAATTTTTTATTTCAAAAAAATGGAGTTTTTTTGAAGAACTTTTTGAAAAAGTAAATTTCTTTTTAGAGCTGATTCGACTAGCATGCCAATGTGCTAGCCGAGTAAATTGTAAAATAAAAAAATAAATTTGACACATTTGAGAACCAAATTTTGAGTAAAAACATTATTTCAAAATATTTATTTCAACCTCCAAACATATTAAGTTGACGTGCTAAGTAAAACAATTGATTTTTTTTTATAGCCTTTAAAGATAGAACGTTGGCGTGCTATATGAAATGAGATTCTTAGCATGCCGGCATGCTATCTTGGCTGGCTGCAAGAAAAAATTTAATTTGAATTTTTTTATACTTAGTGGGATTTTTAACTATGTACCAAGCCACATTCTTAATAATAAACATTGAAGTAGTAGCATAAAAAGAGTGGCACACCATGTGCTATCTTTTTGTTGAATGATGGCAAAAAAGAAACTTGCAAAAGTCGCAAAAAATTTACATCGTTGAACTTATTGATCAACCCAATCTCTGAGGTTGAACCTTCCACGATTAAATAATAATCTAAGAACAATAATAACAATGAATTCGATTGATAACTCGAACCTGCTTTGATACCACATTGTTGGAGTTGTGTGTGTGTTCTCTCCAGTCAAAAAATAATAATAAATACTATAAGGATCAAATCAAACTACTGAAATTCAGACAATTACTTAGAGCGTTCGTCTAATCAATAGAATATATTTGTATAGGTGTCTTAGTCAGCCATGAAGAGAGTGAAAAATTAGGTGTTTCTGATAGCCTACAATTTTCAAATTGGATACTCTACGTCAATCAGTAGGGCAATAATATCAGATATACAAAGAGAGAAAAATAAGAAAGAGCATTTGACAATGCTAATGCATGTAAAGCAAACTAGAGAAGTTATAAATTAAGTTGTTGTAATAAAAGATTAGACTGCAAATAGGTAAATCTTGTGACCAGTAATGGTTCACAGTAGTTGTGCACTAAGTGCTGCGATCCCACCATGCTTATTACAGATGAAACAATTTTTCTATCTTCTTGAATTGCTCTCAGTCTCTCATGATATCTGATTTAAGGAGTTAGATAACTTGATACAATTGAGTTCTTACCTGAACTCTCATTCTCATAGCATCTTCTTTTAATTACAAGAATGCCTAACCAATGCATTTACAAGAGATTCTATTGAAAATTATGCCTGATCGTGAAAAATAAGGCCGTGAACAATAGCCGAGGTAAAAAATTGATAGTCTTTGCTTGTCAACAATTGACTTCGACAAATGCCTTTGACAATAGCTTTGACAATTAGCTTCAACAATTGCCTTTGACAATTGGCTTCAACAATTGTCGATTCGAGAGTTTGTCGTGCAGACACCTGTTGGCAATTCTTGTGTATTTCTATAGGTTGTTAGACAATCTGGTGTATTTCTGTAGGCTGTCAAATAATCTATCGCTAGAGGATGTGATTGGAAGGTAAGTTTCTTGAATGTGACGAGTGGAGCTAAATACTACAATATTTTGAGATACGGTGGCTGATTTAACTTAAGTACTAGCTTGGTGTTACTTGTCAAAAAGATGGAAGACAAAATTTTATTCATTTGGCCTTAAAACAAGTATTCAAAAGTAAAATTAAGTGTCATTGAAATGGCTACTATGATCAATTGTGTCTTCAGCTGCAAGTCTACTAAGCTCGAAGGGGCCATAATAATGCACTATGAAAATTTAGAATGAAAAACATTGTGATGGAAAAAGAGTTATGAGATATAGTGACAAGCAAAGAGACAAGACATCTTATGGAAGAAGATCGCAAAGTATTTAATAAGAGGAGTCATCATGCTTAGATTTTTATCAGCATATTGAAGGATGTCATGATTCCATATGTTAGCGATGCTCTAGGACCAAAACAACATGGGACATTTTGACTTATGTGACCAATATATCAATGAGAGAAAGATTGTTGGCCTTTGATGAATTAGGTGGATTTTCATTGCAAGAGGAAAAACTAAGCAAAAATTGGTAGCAAAATCAATTATCCAATCATTCTCTAGCTATGAGAGGTGGAGGTGGAAGATTCAACCAAGGTGATTTGTCATCAAGAGAGGTAATGCCTATAGAGAAGCATTTGGCCAAGAAAGTGAAATGGACAATTTAGATTAAAGGTAAGATAATGGAAAATCAAATAATGATCAGTGGCAGTGTACTCAAAAGCTTAGAGATTGACTATATTGCCATAAGATAGGAGATACCTCTCAATAGCACACCAAGTCAACATTGCATGCAAGAAAACATAAAATCACCATGATAGTCCTTTTTTGCATCAACACATAGTTCAAGAAATATAAAGGTTTAAGTCTAAAGTGTGTAAAGTTAACTTCTCACACCCTGAGGCATACTTTTGCCCTTGCACTTAGACTACTCACATTTGCATTACTTGCATTTTGATTACTCATACATATACTCAGTACTAGGTAAACAATTTGTCGCATTTGCAAGAGGCTACACCCTTGAGATAACATGAGACTTTATGCCATCAAGCCAATCATTTTTTGGTATGCTTGGATGGATTAGTAGAGCCTTTAATGTGTTTAAACTTCAAATCAGCTACCTACAACTCCATCTTGGAAAAAAATCAAATACCATCACTTATTAAGAAGACAACTAAGCCACCCATCTTTGCAAGTAGCATGCTAACCATATGAATCATCATGCCCTCTTAGTGTGAAATGTACTATTTGTTTTTTGTAGTTCTATGATGTTTTAAAACAATGTAAACAAGTATGGCTGCAAAACACTATTAATGATGTGTATGCTTGTCATTTAACAATGAGATGTGTGTAAGAAGTTTTCAAATGCATAATAGCACACAATAGATGATTTGTATGATATGTGAGTTACACAAAAGAGCAAGAAAAGATCCCCAATGAGCCTGTTGGGGGTATTCCCAACATAGAGAAATAAATAAAGTTAGTTAATAAAAGTGTTGCGAGGGCATGGCTTCCTGCATGTGTAAGCCCATGGCCCAATGAGCATGCACTATTCTAAACATTACTTGTTCATATGTCTATGAGCATTAACTAGTTTAAGTATACGAGATAAATTCAGTACATAGGAAACACATAGTAGATCCACAAGATTAGGATGTACATAACCAACATGTCCAACTAGTTCCTATACATAAACATAGGCTATAAACTGGCAAATTCATCCATAATCCGCATATGTTACTCACATAACTCATTGAGAATCTTGCAAGTCAACTACAAAAGAACTCTATTTCTCATGAGTAAATAACATATTTGGGAAATCTTTGAAGTGACTAATTCCACATCACAAGTTTTCCAACCATCTAACTCTTACTAACAAATTTTCTTCAACCAATCAATCTACATCAGATCTTAGTATTCAAACCAAGATTAGGCCAACTTATACAGACATATTTATGTGTTGATTTGCTTGGTAG
Organism: Diphasiastrum complanatum; assembly: GCA_029204225.1. Classification (NCBI taxonomy): domain Eukaryota; kingdom Viridiplantae; phylum Streptophyta; class Lycopodiopsida; order Lycopodiales; family Lycopodiaceae; genus Diphasiastrum; species Diphasiastrum complanatum. Next base: position 27,960,058 of record CM055109.1, on the reverse strand, counting down.
AAGTGCTAGAAGAGATATGAGGAGCTTTAATTCTTTGTGATTTCTTTTGAAAGCATTTGTTGTTGTTCAACGGAGTGCTTTGTGCATTGAAACAGGTTGAAACAGAAGATCAGGTCATTGCTACATGGCAACATCAAGTGGAGTCATGTTGGAAGCCAATGATAGACTTACCTCAGGCAACTATTCATTATGGAAAGTGAGGATGGAATAACTTCTTGAGATGAATGATGTTTTGGAAAATTGTTGTAGGTTTGGAGAAGAGGCTAGCAACACAACAAGATCAATCGAGGTACGATAAGAGGGCCAAAAGGGCTCTACACATGATCAAGATGAATGTTGCCAATGAGCTTCTTAAAGAAGTTGGTAAGTGTACTTCATCAAGTGAGGCTTGGGAAGCTTTGAAGAAGCTTTATGAGTCCAAGTCTACTTCTAGAGTATTGACTCTAAGAAGGCAAATCTTTTCTTGTTTGCAAAAGAGTGAAGAAAGTCCAAAAACTTTTGTTTTGACAGTGAAAGCATTGAATGATGAGTTGGTTGGCATTGATGAGAGCATTAAGGAAAGAGAGCTTGTTCAAGTAATTCTTAATGGTTTGTTGGATGCTCATGCTAACATTGTTCAAAGTCTTGCTATTCAAAGAACTTTGCCAAGTTTGATGGATTTTTAAGAGATCTTGATCAATGAAGAATATAGGCTTCAAGCAAGGAGTGGATCTACATCAACTCAAGTTGGAGAGAAGGCTATGTTCACAAAAGGCAAATTCCAGGGCAAAAACAAAGACCAGTGGTCTAAAGGGCAAGATCAAGAGGAGGCTTCTTCAAGTGGCAAAAAGAAAGATAAATCAAAGCTCAAATGCTTCTATTGTGGCATCAAAGGACACTTTGCAAGTGAGTGCTACAAGAAGAAGAGAGATCAAGGAGACAAGCAAGGTAATCATACTCTTGATGAGGATGGTTTGGATGTTCAAGATACAATTGATGATGCTCTTGTGATGTCTTCCATGTATGCTTGCTAATGATGGAGATCTAGATCCTTGGTGGATTGATAGTGGTGCAAGCTCACACATGATTTTCACAAAGAGTACTTCACTTCTTTTTTGGCATATGGAGATGACAAGAGGGTGATCTACATGGCCTCAAAGGGAGTGGCACAATTCCTACTTCTCTCTCTACAAATAGGAATGTTTATTTGGAAGATGTTTTGTTTATTCCATCTATTACCAAGAATTGCTTAGTGTGAGTCAATTGCTAATTAAAGGCCTCAAAGTGGAGTTTGATGGAGATGCTAATGTGATCAAAAGGAAGGATATCCTAGTTGCAAAAGGTGAAAGACAAGGGAAGTTGTTCAAACTAGATGCTTGTGTTATTGCTAACCAAGCTGGATGTGTTGCAAGAGAGCAAATATCTATTCAAGAGGTTTGGCATAAGAGGATGGGACACCTCAATATCAGGTCATTGGAGGTAATGGCAAGAAAGCAGGTTGTTGTTGGTCTTCCAAGTTTCTTAAGTAGCATCAATCATGTTTGTGAGTCTTGTACTTTGTCAAAGTCACGTAGACTACCTTATACTAGATCTACAAAGCCTTTTCAGGTTGTACATTTGGATATTCATGAAATTACTACAATTAGCAATAGTGGAGCTAAGATGTATGTAACTTTCATTGATGATTTTAGTAGATTTTGTTGGATCTATCTACTAAAGAGCAAAGGTGAAGTGTTTGATATTTTTGTCAAGTTCAAGAATGCAAGGGAGATCAATTTGTGCTTGAGAAGTGACAATGGTGAGAGTACATATCTACCAAGTTCAAGGCTTTTTGTGATGAGCATGGGATCAAGAGTGAAGCAAGTTTTAGGACACCCAGCTGTTACCTGCCACCATCCCACAAAATAAAATCGCACGAGTTAGTTAAGTGAGGAAGACAAGTGTCATAGCTGAGCATCAGTTGTTATCCATGTCCGAAACAAGATTCACTACTTTTTCAACTTGAATGCAATAACAAAAAGTTCGTCCAATCTTCCCAAATATGCAACTTATAAATAGTAATACATTTTGCCCTTGAATCGAAACCGTATAAGGGCAGATGCCATACTGATCAATGCAAGAGCAAAGAGAATGTATTCAGCTCATAAAGATGTAAAAACATGTACGAATGCTATTAATCCATGCACAAATACAAAGAGACATGATTTTGAACATATTGTCGAGTACTAGGGCAGATCTGTGCCATGCTAGCCCCACGGACTTCCCATGTAACTTGTTAGGGAATCCGGGCACTTGCAGGCTTGTGAAACTCCACGCCGTTCAAGCCCATCAATAACCACCTCTAAAAACATTTATGGCTTACTTATATAGGCAGCACTTTTACTATTTATCCAAAACAACCCTTTCAAGAATGAAAAACGTAATTATAAAGATTTACAATATGGAAAATAATTACTTTTCTGGTTGTTAAAAACCTTTTAACGTAAAAAGTGTCGTTCCAAACATTGTAAAGAACTGCATGGTAGTATGGAGCGATACCCACCACGATGACGCTTTGTCGCGTAAGAACAACACGACACTTTCAATTTTCTTCCCATCAGGAACACCGTGCAGATTGAAGTAACTACTCCACTTGGCCAGCCAGTCCTCGACGACCTCAGGTTTCTTCTCCTTCTCCTCGTCCGAATAAACCTCCGGTTGAAAATCGAGATTGGGTGAAGACATCAATTTGACTTGATTCAAAAGAACCTCCATTTGCTGATCTCTCATCTGATTACGATTATTCATGTCATTTAGTGTTGTACTCAACTGCTGACAAATCACCATATAAGATGGTGCACCTTGATTTGTAGCCCGATTTGAAGTTTCTTCGGCCATCTCGATATATCTATCCTGGAAATCACTAAATTTAATTAATATCTGATTAGTGAAGTACTGCTGACCAAAAAACTGACTGAAATTGACCCCAGTATGGTCAAATCACTATTTTTAGTCAATTTCATAGATATTACAAGAAACTGAAAAAAACTAAAAATTTCGAGTTTTCGCACTTTTAATTTTTTTATTTAATTTTATGTTTTCTAAAAATTCATAAAAAATCACAGTCAGTTATTAAGCAATCAAAATCGAAAATTCGATTCACTGTTCGATTCTTAATTTTACTTCATTAATTTCCATCAAGCATGCAAGACATGCGACATTAAACTGTTTTTTCACTTTACGAAATTTTACGTAAAAATTCAGTGTTACGGAAATTGTCAGCTATAAAATCCAGTTTTGTATCTACCTGTCAGAGTACATGCATATGACCACTCAAAACAGATCTAACCAACCCATGCATGTCAAATCACTCAGAGAAACCGCATGCAAACATTCCATGTAAGCACAATACATCAAAATAGGAAATTGTCATGCATGCAATCAGAACAATTGGAAATTTTGCCAATTTTGCTCACAAAATTGCAAAACTTCAGATGTTCATATCTTTGGCTACAGGACACCAAATTGGGTGCTGTAAAGCTCAGTACAGAGGGAGACCCAGTGAACAAGACACTACCATGTCAGCTTACCACCTAGGACTCACACGTGCGAGTTTAGAACAGCCAATTAAACTGTAGGAGGGCACACTTTTTCTAGACCAATCTGTCCAAAAACATGCAAACACTCAACCAAGCCGGGCTGAGAACCATGATTTCTTGGTTTCTAGAAGTCAAAATTGCTACAATCTTTATGGAATTGAAACATAAGCCTCTACCCATCAATTTATAGGTCTGATAGCTTGCTGGGAAGGTAAAAAGGAATACAAATTATGCTGGAAAAAACCCAGAATGATCCCCTTATGGATTTAGAGAAATCCATCCCCCAAAATTCACCAAAATTGGTCAATTTTTGACACTTTTTGACTTCCTACAAACCCAATTGCTAGAATTCTTGGCTCTAACTTCTAGAACAGCTTCAAAAGACTATGATTAATCTTTTCCCAGCTTCAATTGATGTTTAACAACCTCCTACCATCCAATTTCATGAAAAAACAAGCAAAAATCATGAATTTTAGCCCTTTCTAGGTTTTTTTACCATGCCCAATTGGAAATTAATGGCAAGAACGTTTTCCAAATCCACATGCAATCCAAAATACAGAGTTACAACCAATCATATGATACAATTTGTAAAGAGAATTAGCAGTTGGAAGGGTGTCCAACTACCATTATGGTAGAGCGCCATCATATACACGTTTACAAGCAATTCAAAGTGCAAGATGGTACATGGAAGGGTTGCCAACTACAATATTAGAGTGCCATCATACACAAGTTCATAAGACAATTCAATGTGCAAAAAAGCAGATGGAAGGGCGGCCAACTACTTCTATGGTAGTGCACCCATCCATTAGTGTTTAATGCTCATAATTGTCGTGCAAACCGGCATAAGGAAGGGCGGCCAACTACTTTAGTAGTAGTGCACCACCAAACAAATGTATAAAATCACTTCTTGCTTGAAAAAGCAATGCATTACTGCGATGTACAAGGACAACAACGACTGTCTACATACCTTCCAATAGAGCACTACACCTTGCTGGGCCAGCACCCTACAACAACAACCAGTTTTGCCTTTGAAGAAGCCTTGAATGGCAATTTATCACAAACACCTTTACTTTTGTTAGCCTATCAATCCAAAGAGCAAAAGGTACTTCCATTCTTTGCAATGGTGTGCCATAGAAAAACAAAAAGTAGTAGCTTGTTGTCCAACAACATACCAATACCTGTTATGGCTCCAAGCTCCTTTGTCAATGTGTTTCACTTCCACAAGCCTTTGTCAGCTTAAAAAGTGCTATACCCTACCTGCAATTAGTTGTAGTAGAGAGAGATAGGGCAAGAGAAAGAAAAGAGTTGAAGAAGAAGAATGGAACTAGGGTGTCCCTCTCCTCGTCTTATAGTTTATTGAGTTCATCTTGGTGTACCAAACCAACTATAATGCACACCGTTAGATCTTAGCCCTAACAGGTGTATCCATCTCCATTGTGCAAAGGAAACCTGTTGAGCAAGCCTTCACGAATTTTGAAAAGGCCCCTCTAAATGTATAAGGTATAAGAGAGTTTAGGACCACATATAAATTGGTGAAGTAAAAACCGGCGTAATTTCATAGGTGTCTTACTGTTTATTATGTATCGAAGTATAATTTAAGAGAAATATGCATGAGAGAGAGAGAGAGAGAGAGAGAGAGAGAGAGAGAGAGAGAGAGAGAGAGAGAGAGAGAGAGAGAGAGAGAGAGAGAGAGAGAGAGAGAGAGAGAGAGAGAGAGAGAGAGAGAGAGAGAGAGAGAGAGAGAGAGAGAGAGCATTGTCCTCGTATTCCGCTTGTGAGAGGTTTTAGAAAAGAAAACATCAGTCTGACTATAGATAGAAAGTTTTCACAGTTAGTAGACCATAAAAAGATTTTATGCAATCAACGAGCCTAGACCACAAAATTGTTGATGCCATTAAAAATCCACGATACAAAAGATGGACATGTTTCACTTAAGGGACTTGAAATGACCTTTCTAGTTGGAAGACCGATAAACTTTTAGGCCTTCCACTATGGAAAGGTTATTGGAAAATCCATTCCCCATACTTTGATAGATGACGGAAAATTAAATATGGACAATCAAGTGAGAAGATCAAGTATACGTATACAGTCTTTGTACTAGACTTTATTGATAATAAGGATCACTTGGTGAGGTTACAACTTAAGCCAATAGTGTGAGACATAGACTAGTTTGGGTCTCTAGAAAAACCATACACATAGTTAAAGTTGGCCAAATATTTTACTTATTCTTACCCAAAGTGATGATATTATGGGCTGAACAAAATTTTAGCCTTTATTTTCTACAAAAAACCAATTTATCGATTCGACAAATTGTTGCCACATCAAATAGGAGTTTTGAGCCTTGATATGCATGTAGAATTTATGATTACATACTTTTACGGTTTATTATGAAATTAACCATTTTGGAACATGACTTTTCCACCATGGAATAGATTTACACATTATTTCAAATTGTTTTGAGAAAGACTTTTACTTCAGAAGAATATTGCCAAAGACAATACATAAAAAACTAAAAGATAAGAGTTGGTTGGGTGGCCACAGTTTCTTCGCAATGATGTTTAGACTCAAAACACTTTCACTATTATTATGAAGATTGAAGTTTGATTCACAACAGAGAGTTGTCAAGTCCATGAATGAGTTGATTTGAATTTCATGCAATAGAAAAGGACATATGGACCTTGCACACTTGGCCTTCATACAAATGTACAATGTGTAAATTTTGTCGCTAGTGTAAAACACAATCTACAAACATACATAAAGAAAAAGAAAAAACCACATTGATCCAAAGTTATAAAAAATGTCCATTCTAATCAAACTCATGAATGAGGCCTCCATGAGAAAAAAATGTGAATCCTATAATTAAGTTGCAAAAGTCAAGGATTTACTAAGTTGTTTATTACATATTCTTGCAGAGAATCAAAACGCGGAAAGAATCATGCACAATAGTCGAATTGGATAAGAGTTGCAATTGTGTAGATCTTGTTGCATGCTTGAATCTATGCGTGATTACTCGGAGCCTTGTGTGCTCCGTATTCGGCTTAGCCTTCTTATGGACTATTGAGTGTGACAACAATATCCATACAATGATGCCCATACAAGTAAATATTCGTGTAGTGAAAAAAAAAGTGATAAGAAAGTTTTTCTAAAAAAAAAACACATTTTTTTTCGAGCAATATAAAATTTGTGGATCCCACTCACTGGCCTATGCAGATTTTTCTCAAAAAATTTCTTACAAAGAACCCATAAAAAGTTACAAGTACAACATGGTCAAATTAGTGACGTAAGGCATTTTGCAACTTCGCCGAATCTTGAAGTCTATAAAAAAATGTAGGAATTTAGCTCATCAAAACTTCATTAAGAAAATTTAGAAATGCTAGTCTCATAAAAAATTTCAATTGTGAAGGTCAAACATGGGCATCTTTGGACTTTGGAAATGATTTTATTATTTTTTGTACTAGGGTTGAATTGGGGTTTATAGAGACTCCCACTAGAGAGGATTTTTAGTAGATTTTGAATTAAGTAAAAGGAAGGTCTAGTTAACGGTAGGCCTAATGAACTTCCTATTACTCCATTTTTGTGATGGACTTTCATTTATGCCTTGGCATGCTGGTTTTCTCATGAATTATAATTGTTTTGCTCGGCGTAAATGTGATTTCGCCAATAGAAAAGTATTGTAAAGGGTTTTCTCAAAAACTTTGAAATAAAATATAAATCCATTTTGAGAATCATAAAACATTCAAAGTGCATAATAATAAATCTACGTGCCCATGAAGAGTTGTTTTGGTGTCAATAATTTTTTTTGGACCAACTCATTATATCGATTTATTGAATTAGATGATACTTTAAATTGTTCTACACCACATACTATAAGAATTATTATTGTCTTTTTCCGCTCAACTCTTATGTTAAGGAAAGATATTTCTAGTCACCTCTATGAGTGAGAAGTTGTGGGGAGACATAACTTTGAAAATCACATGACCCATCGGTAAATGCAATTAGAAAGGCCATCCCCCACTACATATAACTTTCCGTAGTGGCAAACAAAAAACAAGTCATGAATTTAGCTCTAGAAAATAATAGAAAGAAACACCTAATTGCCTTCAAGTACCCGAGTTGATTAAGAGTAAGTTGTTGACCAAGGAGAGCTCGAGAATCCTTGTGCTCCAAATTTAAATTGTCTTTTTCGTGGATGTAGAGTGTAAGTATTGTGCTTAAATGATGCAAGTGCAAGTAACTAATGATCTGAAAAAAAAACAAATTCGTATGGAAAATTGAGACAATTTTGCCATGCATATAAAAAAACCGGAACATTTGAAAAATAGCACATTGAGTTGGGTAATAGAGAAATTCATGCCATACCGCTATAGAGTTGAATACTAAGTCTTCGAGTTATCACCTTGGAGCCTTGTGCTCCATGTTTAAGTTTGGCGTGTTATTAGTTGATGTAGATGAATATTTGTACATAAAAAAAGAGAGGGAATTAAAGATGGAATAAATTAATCAAAATGAAATAGGAACATCAAAAATAGGAAAATGAATAGGAGACAAATTAGACTAAATCAAGGTGAAATAGAAACATTAGAAAATAAATAATAAATTGGAAAATGATGGGAAAAATAATAAATTGGAAAATGATGGGATTACTACATTAGAAAATATAGACCAAGAAACACAAACACAGAAAAAGAAAAATAAAATGTTATATTTGGAGAGAAAATGCTAAAATAAAATATACATTGAAAAGCTGATTTTAAAAAAATTGCAAGGGTGAAAATTTTAAAACGGAATATACATTGATAAGTAAATAAATAAAAAGATTTGCAAAGGTGGAAAATGTTCTAATAAAGTATAATAAGCAAATGAGATAAATCTTTTAGTTGCAAGGGTGAAAATTTTAAAATAATATAAATTGAAAAGCAAATAAAATAGAAAAATTTCAAGGGCCTTATTTTTAGAAAAGAATATATATATATATATATATATATATATATATATATATATATATATATATACGGAACAAGAATGGAACCGTTCGGAACCGGTTTCGTTCCGTTATGTAAATTTTTTCTTATGCTCAAAAAATCCCCAATATTGTATCGATGTCCTCTATGGAGTTAAAAACTGCAAAAAAACTTGTATAGGGCCTCAAAAAATAACCCTAAACTCAAAAAAGGGTGTAAATGTCTATTTTTTGGAGCTTTTAGGCCATATTTTAGGACTTTTAAGCCATCTTTTGGGGTTTTTGTTAAAAAAATTTTGCGGCCTAATACTATGTAGACTAGCCCAATATTGCTAATGGCCATTTTAGGAATTTTTCAAATTTGTTTCTATTTTCCATATTTCTCACAATATAAAATGGTTATGTCACGGAACATGTATTTCTGGAGCTTAGGTATGTATGTATAACCTGAAAAGCAAATTAAAAAAAGAAAAATTGCAAGGGTCATTTTTGAAATAAAATATAAATTGAAAAGCGAGTAAAATAACGTTTTTTTAATTTCAAATGTAAATTGCAAAGCAAATAAATCAATTTTTTTTGCCAGGGTAAATTTAAAGAAATTAGAAAAAAAAATGGAAGTAATTCTTAATTGATTTTCAAGGGGGAATAAAAATCAGACCCAAGAAGCCTAAAGTAGAGAAAAAAATCGAAATATTTTTGAATTAATTTTCAGGGGTGAATAAAAATCAGACCCAAGAAGCCTAAATTAGAGAAAAAAAATCGAAATAAATTTTAATAAATCTCCAAGGGTGAATAAAAATCAGACCCAAGAAGTCTAAATTAGAGAGAAAAAAAATGAAAATAGATTTTAATAAATTTTCAAGGGTGAATAAAAATCAGACCCAAGAAGTCTAAATTAGAGAAAAAAAATTGGAAATAAATTTTAATAAATTTTCAAGGGTGAATAAAAATCAAACCCAAGAAGTCTAAATTAGAGAGAAAAAAATGAAAATAAAGTTTAATAAATTTTCAAGGGTGAATAAAAATCAGACCCAAGAAATCTAAATTAGAGAGAAAAAAAATGAAATTTTTTTAATAAATTTTTAAGGGTGAATAAAAATCAGACCCAAGAAGCCTGCCCGCAAAAAGTTAAAAAAAGAAAGAAAAGGGGAACACAACAAAAAAAAAAAAATGAAACGGTGGAAGACAAAGAAAAAAGAGAAAGAAAGAAAGAAAAGAAGAAGAAGCAAAAACAGAAGAAGAAGAAGAAGAAGAAGAAGAAGGAAAGCAGGCATAGAAAAAGGAGGGAGGAGGCAAATTACCCATCTTCCCATCTGCTTCGCCGTTGAATCTATCTGTCTGATCACCATCCATGGCTTTGTTGGGGGTGATGATGATCCTCTGGCCTGTGGGCTGATCTCTGATCTGATCGTTGCAGTTTAGGGAGGGAGGCAAAGAGGCAGGCAGGCAGGCAGGCATGTGAGACCATCATTTCACCTGTGTCAGCAATGGAGCCTTTGAGTCCCTCTTGTCCTGCAATGGCAGAAGCAGCATGAGGACATGCAGTACTAGGGTGGGTGTTTAGTTGTGTTAGCCTTTAGGAAAGGGCGTGTACTTTGCTTTAGTGGCCACAGCTATGGTGAACACGGAGCATCTTTTCTTCTTTTGGCTCCGCGTCCCTCCCACGGTGCCCTACAGTGCTCCTGTGAGGCGGCAGAAGGTGGTCTAACTGAGAAGGGGCGGAAATAGGATGTGGGTTGTGCTCCTTTTTGTAAGGCGAGGCTTCATCAAGCATGGATCTATTTCTTAACAGCCTTTTCATAGACATACTGCTATCTTTTGAAGCCGATAAAGACATACAAAGGCCTGCTCTTGCTCTTTTCGGAGGGACTGCTGGTGTATATACATCTGAAGCAGTTGACTAGGTTACATAGCTGCCTTAGGTTGTGCCGTATTGTGGTTTATTTGCTTCGGAAGTTAGCAGCTCTTCAAACACAAGCAGATCCATTTCTCCGAGCAATTTCTGCACCGAGTAGGGCTACAAATTTGTGGGTTGATTAGATAAATTATCAATTGCGCTCACATGTGGGCTTTCGATGGCAGTTTTGTGGGTTGCTTGCTTTTATGGTAGGGTTTCTACGGAAGGGCTCTGAACAGAACAGGAAATTATGGATTTGGTAAAGAGATGGAATATAAAACAACGATGCGCTTTGGTGAATTTATTCTAAGTTGCCTAATAGTTTGTAGAGAAGCCATTATTGATTAAGCTGGGTCTTAAAGTCAACGTGAAAGCCGTGCTGATGGACGGGGATTCTTCAGACGCATCACCGCCGATGGAGGCTGGTAAGGGTAATTCTGCTGTTGGAACATCTTTTGTTGTTTTGTTTGTAGAATAAGGGTGGGTGACTTCCTTCTGCCGACCCAAGTAGAATAGGTCGTCAAAAACATGGAATCAGGTAAAAAACGCCATGCTTTTGTTGATTCGGGAGAGAATGAAACATGTTGCTCTTCCTGAATTTTGAATGGAAGATGCAAGTTTTTCTTATTTCAGAGCTGTCTATTTGTGAGATATCAAGTTTGAGTTTTCAAAACATATTTAGAGCTTTGTTGGAAATCTGGAATCACGGAAGCTCTTGTGTTGGAAGACTGATTTTGATCTTTTTTGAGCCTCGATTCTTCGTTTTTTCCATATTTTTCTTCTTTTATTTTAGTAGACCTACTGATAGTTGCTGAGCTTAGATTGAAATTGACTAGAATTTGACTTGGAAAATGGGGAGACGAAGGTTTTTCAAATGATAAATGTTCTACAGGCTCTGTGACAAGGAGGGAGTTTATCAAACAAAGCTTGGGCTACAATGGAAGATCAAAAAGTGCAATTCCATCACGCCAACAGGTAGAGATTGTGTGGTCTTTTTATTTTTGTTGTAAAAAGCCAGATTCAAACGTGGAAGCTCAAATCATAGCCACGTTTGCACTGTTTCATGCTTGGATGCCAAAGTTTATGAATGATTTTACTGACATGGCTACTTTGTTATTCTGTGGTGATAGGCAAACAGTGAGGAAGGAGTGCAAAGTCCTAGAAGGCGTGGTCGTCCACCCAAAAATAATCAGAGACTGGATGTAGCGGTGGGCAAGGGTCTTCTGATTACAAGCAGAGGCAAACATAGGAATCCAGGACTAGTTATTCATGATAAGGGTAAACCTAATGACAATGCTTTCGTCAGTCCTTTGCCAAGTGCACTTTTGAAACGTGATGAAGATCCAATTCGAAATTCAAGAAGACATGCTAGCCCACCTACAAAGAAACAGAAACATGATGTGGTCGAAACGATGCTCAAAAGACGTCTTTCTAAAAGCAAAGATCTTGATGGAACTCGATATAAGTCCCAGGAAAGAAATAGTGCTCCCGTTGTAGAGGATGCAAATGTGAGGCTGTTTGAAAATCAACATGAGGCTAATGGAGAACGATGGGTGCTCAATTCTAAAGGGCAGGAATGCCCACCCATAAAGAAGCAGAAACGAGATAGTATAGGGATAGCTGGGAGGAAGGATCTTTCAAAACAAAGCCGGCCAAACATTGGGATGTTGGGGCTTACTTGTTACGAAAAAGAAAAATCGCAGGCAAGGCAAAATGTTGCAGTTAATTCTAGAAGTCTTTTGCAAGATGCAGTTGATTCAACCTCAGAACCTGGGGATTCGAAGCACAGTTACAGCTCAGATGGGAAAGAGGATAAGGAGCTGAGGAAGTCTTCACAATCTAAGGAGATGAATGGAAATGGTCCCCGGGTTCACAATGATAGTTCCATTAGTCTTGTGAGGGAGAGGCTTTCTGAGTTTCAGAAGGAAAAGATTACTGTTTCAGATATCGCAGACGGATCTCCTGTTGGTCATGGCAACAAAAAGACAGAAGGCTTGTCTGACACTTCAGAGAAGACCCATGGCAGAGGACGTAAAAAAGTTGCAAGCGTCGATTTGCCTCCAGATGAACTTCGTTGCATCAGATCAGATGGTAGGTCTTGGCGCTGCACAGCTTATGCAATCCCAGGTGGAAGGAGGTGTCAAAAACACCTTTTGCAGCTTGTAGCTGCTCAAAAAAGGCAGCAGATGAATAAGGGATCCGCTTTTGTGAGAGTCACAAATGGCAAGGCAAAGTTTCAACCTTCTGATTTTGGCATCACAACTGAGGAACTGAACAGGAGTGAATCTCCCAGTAGCAACTTGCATGAAAAGGCCTTAAAAAAGTTGTTACCTCAGTCATCAAGTCCACTTGTACAGAAGAGTTTAAATATCAGTATTCCAAGTAATAAAACTGATACTCTGTCCGTGAATTCAAAGACATTGAATCAAAAAGGCCCGTTAATCAGTGATCACTTGAGCCCTAACCATGTGGTAAAATTTCAAGTTTGAAATTCTGTTCCTGCGTCTGTAACAATTGTGCTCTTCGTAGGTTTCTCAAAGCAGTGAATAGTTAATTGTACTGGGAGTGGCCCATTCATTCACATTGCGCACTTATGTAGGGTAAAGGGCAGACGAAGTGTAGCCCTGACGGTGACACGACAAAGCTTGAGCAAGGAAAGTTGTGTCATCAATGTCAGAGAAATGACAAAGGAGCAATTGTATTCTGCTCAAAGTGTAACCGAAGACGATACTGTCTTTGCTGTCTCACTAGATGGTACATAAAACTCATATTGCTGTTATGCGAAGCTAGATTGAACAAGTGGTGGTTTATTGGTTGCTACAACAATTTTTTCTCCCTTTTGCCCTTGTCCTTTCAGCTTCATCCTTATCATTTGCTTTGTATCTTTCCCTTCCTGATAATGGATTGACTTCTATATTGGTGTGGGAAATGCTGTTGGTTCAGGTATCCTGACTTGTCAGAACAGGAAATAAAAAAAGCATGCCCCTTCTGTCGTGGCAGATGTGTATGCAAATCATGTCTTCGTTTAAAACGACATACAAAAGTGAGTTCAATTTGATGGATGTTAAAAGTTATACGAAGTTTTCCATGATATATCTCGTTGCTTAGCAATATTTTATTTTTCTTGACCAGGAGGAGGTTCACATGAGTAAGGTGGAGCGTTTGAAGTGCCTTCATTATATGCTAGGAATTATCCTTCCATTTTTGAAACAGTTAAATGAAGTTCAGCGGTTGGAGTTGGAGCTCGAGAGTACTTTGCGAGGTTCAATATGCAGTTTTCTTGTATTTTATGCTCATTACTCGGATGTCTTGCAAATAAGTGTACATACATTAGCACCAGTGTATGAGTTTGACTTGCAGCTATTTCATACTGTTACCAGCTATCTACGTGCATGTCCCTTACAAACAGAATTTGTTTTTGCAGGAGCCCCTATCACAAAGCTGGCTCGTGCACCAATAGGCAGAGATGATTGTGTTCTCTGGTATGCGTAGGCTTCATTTCAGTGTTGTTTTAAGCTCTAAGTTAGATGGACGGTACTCAATCGCCTATGAAAGCTTGCATACTGGCTCCAAGTCTAATTCAGGGCTCAGGCTTAGTGTTCAGTAGGCAAAAATCACTTTCTAAAGGTGTTAAGGAATCTAGCTATTTTTTGAATGCTTGGAGGTCTTGTAAGATTTCACTAGTTGATAGTAAGCCTGAGTTAAGATCATATTTGACTTTGGCATTTTGGGGTGTTATTTGACATTGCTTATTTTCCATTGGTTATCATTCTACAAAGTTGGCACCCAGAATTATACCATTGCAGCTGCAGGCTAAATAGACTAACAAATATGGGATATTCAATGCTGACATTTGCAAATCAATTAAGAACTTGAATAGCTTTGAAACAAATTGAAGAAGTTTGAGTCTATGGTGCAATGCTCAGCAACTGTTCGTTCTCAAGTTTCATCGAGCTGATGGGATACGTAAAGCAAATATTGATATATGGCTGTTGGATCAGGCTCTGTATGCCAATTTTTTGTACATAATACACTGCACAAAGTTACAAACCTGTCCATTTCGGAGTACGAAGGTGATTGCTTGCTATTAAATGGTAATAATGCCAAGAGGTGCGCTTGACTACTTACTGGTGACACTAGTGTGATGGCACTTAGTATTAGCTTTCAGGTTTGCACTCGTGGACACTGAAATTTTTTTGATGGCCTCTCAGGATATCTATATTTTGCATTGCTACGTCCCGAATTCTATCTGGAGTGAATAGGACATATTCTATTGTGTTATCAGGAACTACTTTAGGATCGTCCTAAATTCAGCAGTACTGTTGGTGCTGATTTTCCCTTTTGGATTCTTTTTTAGGCCACCAATTTGCTATCTATTTGGGCAATCAGAACCATAATTACAATGAACCTCAATTCTAATTTGCTATCAAAAAATGAATTCAAAATCACTCTCGTCTTCTACTAGGGTCTTTTCAAATTATTTGGTGGGAGTTCGGTGGGAGTGCGATTATGGACGTGCTACGGATGCTTGGATTTTGCATCGTCAAAGGCACTATAGTTTGCAGGAGTATGCTATTAGGTACAAAGAGGTACTTATTAAGATACTAGAGGAGATTGCAGAGTGGCTTGTCGTGTGCACAAGTTTATTTTCGTTCTTCGAGAAGCATTGCTTGTTTTTAATGAAGGGTGCAAGACGTTGGAAGAGGCAGTTGCTATGGCTCTCAACTAAAAAGGCAATGTGCATCCTAGAGCTGAAGCGGCTCCAAAAGAAGGATATGGGAAGTCTGGTCAAGCTGGTTAAAAAGACTTTTCACAAAATGATCCTTTCCAGATGTAGCAGGCCTTGAAATGAAAGTCAACATCTCCCATGGCTCATCGAGCATTTGAGAAGTCTCCTCGCACACCCAAGCAGAAGGAAAAGGTGAAGGTAGCACTTGACAACATCCTTTGTCAAGTTTTACCTAGGAGATGTGCCAATGTTTACGGAAGTCTTACTCAGAATTGAGTCAGTGAACAATTCCTCAATGTAGGTGGAATGGTTCCTAAGAGATTGTTCCTATGGAGGTAGGTAGAGGAGCATTGTTGTACGCACCAACTGGTTTGCTTTTTTCAGTAGCTCGAGAGCAATGGATTCACAAATGTATAAAACATAGAAATGAAAGTTCTATAGGGCTCATTAGGAGGAGTTGCCTTTAAGTGCTTGGTAAAATGCATTATGCCAAAAAAATGTTCCAAGTATAAGGAAGGTGGGGAATTGTCCACAGAAGTGCATAGCGTGCAGACTTTGCATTTTCCTTCTACTTCAAAGGTCAATGAATTTGGATTTATATGAGGAAAGTACGTATTGCTTAGCTTGCCCTAGCCATTTCAATGGCTTCACCAACCGGAGTATGGGCCACACGATCTAGTTCAAACACATCACAAGATGAAAGATAAGATGGTATCTGTCATAGTTGATGATGGGGCTATCCATAATTTTGCGAATTTGGGTTTAGTCGAAAATTATAAGATGCATGAAAGTGCAAGTACATGGTATCATCAACCATATAGTGCTATAAGGACCAAGGTTCCAATGTTAGGTTTATCAAGATTAATTGGATTTTCAAATCATACATTTGGATGGAGCTGATGTGTTTCTTGGCCTCGGCCCTCTGGAATATCCATTCCTGAAAGCAAAATGGAAGTTGTGTGGAGTTGCATGGAGAGTAGGGGGTCCTGAGTAGCTTAGTTATTTACAGTACAAAATTTGGAGAACCTATCAACAATAATGAGTGTCAAGTATCGCTTTCTTTGTTTTTGATGATGTGTTGTGCAGTTTCATCAAATATGAAGAGAAAGAGTTAAGGGTATTGCTGGATGGAGTTGATGATATGTTTGTTGATCATTTACCCAGTAGCTTCCCACCTAGTAGATGACTAGATGATATAAAAGCTTCTCTGCTAGATCACCTCTTTATTGATGAAGTTGTGTAGACGAGGAAGAGTTAGAAAGAGATTTGACAAATCATTTAAGTGGATAAGAGATTCAGCCAAGTAGTTCATCTTGGGCATCCTTAGTTCTTCTAGAGAAGAATAACGATTGTTCGATGCATTTGTACATGGATTATAGGGGATTGAATTTATAGTAACTCCTACTAGTTCAGGAAGTGTTATGGGAAATTGATTTCCATTGTGTACACCTATCAACCATTCTAAGGTTTTCTCCTTCATATGAATATAGCTATTTTTCTTAATCATTCTCTTTCCAGTATATGAACTATTGCAAAGGCATTTTTGTTTGTTTACCTTGCGATGATATGACGTTCCTCATGTTCTCTTTTTGCTTCTACTTCCCTGTTTTTTTATGAGACCCATGTTCCCAAAACTACGTTGGGCTTGCCAATGAATGTAGGTATTCTGTGCTGGTAGACTTAAAGGGCTTTTTTAAGAAAATTTTCTTTGAGGTTTAATGTATGTGATGACGGGCTATGCCTGTGGTTCTTTTGACAGTGATAACTGCGGCACTTCTATTGTGGACTTTCACAGAAGCTGCCCTGACTGCGACTATGATCTCTGCCTCACATGCTGTCAGGAGCTGCGTCAAGGGAAACAGCCAGGAGTACAAAATCTAGTTCCATCTCCAGAATTACTTGGACAACAGCTGATAAGTGAAGTGGTTGATCGAATTCTACCAGACAAAGGTTCTGTAGAAAATCTTTTAACTTGCAGTGAACATGATGAATCATTAGGGAAGCCGACGCCAGAAGCTTTTGGTGCCTCTGGTTCCAATAAGGTTGAAGTAGACATTGCTCAAGGTGCGAGTCAGTCAGCTGTCTGGAGGACAAATAAAGACAGCAGCATACCCTGTGCTCCAGCAGAAAGAGGATGTGGATCACCTTTACTGATCCTGAAGACTCTGCATAGAGCAAATTATCTCGAGAATCTTGTGAAAGAGGTTGAAAGTTTTATCGATTCTGATGTGTATCTTTTCAAATCTGAAGTTGAAGCATGCACAATTTGTGATGCTGGAAGTTCGGCCAGCTCTGGAAAGGACTTACCTTCATTCCGATTGGCAGCTCAAAGAAGCAACACAAATGATAACTTTATTTACACTCCACATTGTCATGACGCTAAATACAAAGAATTAGAACATTTCCAAAGGCATTGGGTTCGTGGAGAGCCTGTAATTGTCAAGGATGTGCTTACTGCTGTTAGCGATGTATGTTGGGAACCTATGGACTTGTGGAGAGCAACACAAGAGTTCGCAAGGCGTTATGTGCATGATGAATCGAAGTTGGTCACAGCAGTTGACTGTTTTGATGGGCGAGAGGTGAGTCTTACTTTCTCAAGCTGGCAGCTTCAAGTTTACTTTGTTTTGGAATCTTGTAGCTGAAATTGTGTAATTTTGAAGTTTTGGACTTCATAGAATCTCATGTGGAGTTATATACTATAGGTGTACTTGTTCAAGTTATGCTTTGAGATCTATATCATTGATGTTAGATGAATTGTTTGCTCTCTTGTAATTGTAAGTTTTAGATTGTCTAAAAAAGCGAATAGCAACTTTTGTTAGGGTAATGCTGAGACGATATTTGATGCTTGATGGTTAAGAACTTTTATGCTGGAATAATTTGTCAATGTTTATTATTATTTCTAGTGCTGATCATGTTTTGTTTCAAGCAATTATGTTGTAATTTATTTTATGTTGTTTATTCTCATAGAATCAAACCTCACGTAGCATATCTTAGTGTCTTGAAAGTCAAATACCTCAAAATCGAGTCTGACAGCAATTGGTACAGGTTGATGTTAGCATTTATGAATTTCTAAGAGGATATGAAGTGGGATACATGGATCATAACAGTTGGCCAAAAATGATGAAATTAGATTGGCCGCCCAGTAATGTATTTGAGGAAAAGCTTCCTCGTCATTGTGCTGAATTCATCGCGGGTATTCCCTTTGCTGAATATACACATCCTAGAAAAGGCATCCTGAATTTGGCTGCCAAGTTTCCAGAAGGAGCAGCTAAGCCTGATTTGGGTCCAAAATCTTACATTACGTATGGAGTTTCTGAAGAGCTTGGCATTGGAGATTCCGTGACCAAGTTGCAATGTGGTGCATCTGATATGGTATGACCTCTGTCCTCATCTGTTTCCTTGTGAAGCAAAAGCTTTTAATGTTTTTCATAAATCATTGTTCAATTGACATCTTTTTGTAGCTTCTCTTGTGCTTAAAAGTGTGGAATAGAATATTAGATTGTGCCTCTCATACTTTTCCCATATGGGCACTATACAGGTCTGTGTGCTTTTGCACACATCAGAAGCCAAACTTACTCCATGGCAATGGAAACAAGCTCACCGCTCTCGTGAAAGACTTGAAGCAGGAAACAAAGCTTTGCAAGGTACTGGTTCTACTGGTGAAGCATTAGATCACCAACAATCAAAAAAGTGCACCAAAGTTGGTGAAATAGGTGTCCATATAAACTCCATTGCTCGTGGTCATAAAATTCCTGAAGATGTTGAGCTTCATGTAGCACTTGAGTTAAGTGATGATGAGACCGGTAGGAAAGGTGCTCCCACATCTCAAAGCTCGTTCTTGAATAATCCAGTTTTTGGAACAGAAAAAGGACGATGGGAAGTAAAAACTGCTCTTAAATCAAAAGATTTGCCATCATGTTCACATGAGGAAACAAGCCTAGAACAGCATGATTCAAGCGAACAAGAAAGTCGTCCGAATGAGTTAGCATATGCAAGTGAATCAGATGATAGTAGTGCTGCTGTTAGTGGAGGTAGTAAAGTGACTACACATGGAGGTGCAGTATGGGATGTTTTTCGACGACAAGATGTACCTAAACTGCAAGAATATTTGGAAAAATATTCTAAAGATTTCAATCATCACGAGGCCAATGAGGCAAGTATTGTTAGTACTGCCTGATTTGTTACATTTACACCTGGAACCACAAGAGAAAGCATATTTAGATTTAGTTAAGAAAGGTGTTTAGATTTAGTTAATGTGATTCTTGCTTTCAAGGCTTTTTTGCGAGATCAAGTTTCAAGAGATTTGATTGTGTGGCTTAATTTGTCTGCACTATGGCTTAATTTGTCTGCAGATAGTGCATCCAATACATGATCAATTGCTGTTTTTGAATGGCGAGCATAAAAAGAAGTTGAAGGAGGAGTTCCGTAAGTGAAAGAAAAAACTATGCATGATTTTACAACTGATTTTTGCCGAAAGCTGTGTATCATATGGGATCAGGTTGCAAATCTCTCTTTTTAGTGACTCTCTCTATTGTGAGGCATGTTCTGAAGTTTATTGGGTTGGTTAATTCTCAGAGGTTGAAGCGTGGACCTTTGAACAAAATCTAGGTGAAGCAGTTTTTATTCCTGCTGGTTGTCCTTACCAAGTCAGAAATCTAAAGGTGCGAGTGTTATTTACTTCTCTGGGATTGCAGCCTCCTTTTCTTTAGAAGAGCAGATTGAATGTAATCATTTAGTTTTGCATCTTCTGCCCCTTTCATGTACAAGTCAAGTTTCTTTTGCATTTCAATCCAGTTGTGTTATGTATGAGAGGCTTTTTGACAGGATGATTTAATATTTATGATACATGTTTTTATCACACTTCTATCCTGTGTATTGCTCATTTGAGTGCACTTTTTATGCATAGTAGTGCAAATATTATCAGCATGCTGCATTTCATGTGATACCTAATGTGCTTAGGTATTCTAACCATGAACCATGAGATAATTTTTATATTAGGTAAACACCTTTTTTCTGCTTTCGATGCAACTTTCATGGGAAGATTTTCTTATTCTGCACTTTGTAACCCATTCTTTTGGTTGAAGAAACAGTCTTGTACAAAGGTAGCACTGGATTTTGTTTCACCTGAAAACTTGCAAGAGTCTCTACGTGTTACTGAGGAGTATCGTTTACTTCCAAGATATCATCATGCTAACGAGGATAAGCTTCAGGTTGGCTTCGCATTTTCTAAGTGCTTCGGTGATTTCCTTCCACTGATTCTGCTTTGCTTCATCCGGAGCTGTGCCACCTTTGCAGTTGTGCAGATAGTTAATGTTAAGATGGCTTAAGTTCTAAATCCTACACATTGAAAATCTGGGTTGTGCATTCATCAGGTAAAGAACATGATTGTACATGCTGCAAGTCAGGCTGTGGTGGAGATTAAGCGGTTGAGAGCAGATAAGAGGTGATCTGTAACATTCATATGCGTGTTTCTCAAGGCTGCACTAGTGTCGTTTTATGGCAACGTCCATCTTAATTAGGTGAATGTGAGAAAGTCAGTTGTTCAAGAGCTTCAGAATTTCACCTCAAAGGCATGCACAAACATATGAAGTTTTCTGCAACTCGTTACTCAAAGCTGCTTAACCTGCACAGTGCATTGTAGTGCATTGTATATATATGGTGTTAGTCAGTTTCAGTTCCACAGTGCTTCCAACATGTTGACAATGGTGGAAATAGACACCGACAGACTATCTAGAGTTCCAAACCTAGTGATGGCAATCTGTCTAGGAGTACTTCAATGTTTGAGAGCGGTGGCTGAATGGCATAGTCGTCTCTTGTAAAGTGGCTCCAGACTATTTTGACTATTCTTCTGATGGTGTCATTCAATTGACCGGTCTGGAAGGAAAGAAATGGAAGTAAAAAATATGGAAAAAAGTTCTGGGTAAGCATTTTGACAGCAATTAGCAGTGTCTAGGTTCTTTAAAATTCTTTCAAGAGTCATCATTTTTGGATTATAATGTTTATCATACTTGATTCATCTGTACCGTATTGGTGCATCATACATTTTTTTCCTTTTAAGCGCTACCTTGATCATGGCTGAGTTGGGTCTTTCCTGTTGAAGAAGAAACAGACACTTAGAGAATCGTAGTAGAGACTGATGCATTTCAGAGGTCTATTTTATGTTAATAACCTTGTACTTCGTACCCCCATGGCTCAATTCTAGGTGACGAGGTTGTTCAATTGGCCATTGTGCCATTTAGATGTTGTATGTATCCAACGGGGTTGGCTCAGTTGGTTGGCTTGGCTTCCAAAGTTTCTTTGGTCCCAGGTTCGAGCCTCCCCTTGGAAACCAAGAAGCATTTAGATGTTGTATGCACATGGTCAACATTAACTATCAGTCAGTATTAATATGTATGGAAGAGCTTAGTACCTTGGTTAGTGGAGTACCTAGTTGGCCCCTCTCTAGGTTGGTGGGCCTACCACCATCCTATTCTACTATGGAGGTGGGGAGGTGGAGCAGGTGGGAGGGGGATGGCGCACCTAAATTCATTCCCCAACTTGTGTAGCTTGCAATTATGCAAGTCACCTTTTGCAATGTGGCTTAAGGAGATTGGTTTAGCATCTAACATAGCTGTGAGGAAGTCCAGATGGGTCAGATGTGTTGTATCTGTACTTTGATTTCCAATTCAAGCTGATTGTAGTTTGAGTTACATCCTTTTAGTAGGGTTCTGCTTTATCTATCATTATTTTATCGTGCCATATGACTGTACGACCAATGTTGCATGCATACGTTATTTATTTCCTACAGGGCATCAGAGCTGTATCTGTTTTTGTGAGCCTGTGCATGCTAGTTGCTACCATTACTAGGCAGAGGTGAATTTTCCTTCTGCACACAAAACACATATCAGCAATACCCAGGGGTTTTGCACGCTAGGCAGTTGATTTGCTGTTCCTATTCTAAGCTAGGTTTTTTGGAAACTTTACCTCTGAAATGACTGTAAATTACTGGAGGGGCGCACTTTCAGTAAGAAGGCACAGATCCAGGCATAACCTGCATGTCTGGATAGCAGTTGAGGAGCCCTTACGACTTCGGGTTGGGTGTTGGAAGCAAAGAAGTCTAATCTACTTGGCTTGATAGGACACCCCAAGTGATTCCTGGTAGCAGCCACACCAGTCGAATTGAAGCTCTAGTTCGGCCCCGAGAATTTGGCGGTAAAATGCTTGTTTGATTGTAAGAAGTTTAGCCTAGGTATAAATTTCCTTTGAGATATTCAATACCGTTCTACTGCAAGTTACATAAGCAATGATGGAGAGTGGTTGAGAGCTTGCCTTTCTTAATATGCAAAGCTGATGGCCCTAACTTTTAGCATTTGAGGATGATTTGGTGTTGGTGATTAAATGGTTAATCATATGCATATCAAGACTTTCTTATGACACCAAATGTGCAAGAGAGGCCTCCAAACTTTGAGCTGTTAAAAGATTTTTGATTGCATGAATAAACTAGGAGACATAACCTTGCAAAAGATGAAGTTATTCGGAACAGGTATTTAGATGAAAGAGTAAGTAGTTTCAATAGAGAAGAGCAAGGCCCCAGCAAGGCAAGGACAGCAACATGGTTACGTGCAAGAAAGGAGGTCAAGCAACAACTATCCAGGGAGTGTATCACTTATCATCCTAGCACTAGCAGGTCTAACCAATTTGTTGAAAAAATCACAGAAAAGGACGATGAAGTTATGTATCATGTGATTACTTCTCATTGCTTACTAGACATAAAAGGAGGGTGCTATATTAATTTGGAGCATCATAACAATATGACACCCCAGAAAGAGTGCTTTGAATAGTGGTCAAAACTTTCATCTTGCAGGTATGTTTTCAATATTCAAGGTGCCTGGGAGAAATTTTGTCGAGTTGCATGCTGGTGAAGTAAGAATCATAAAAGATGTGTTGTAATTCCTACTTAACTAAAAAGTTGACTTTACTTGGGGTCATTACCTACCAGAACCAAGTAAAATTTGATGAAATTAAATTTTTGGCTAAGGATGTGACTAACAACTGCATGTTACTAGTGAAAGGTATCAAAAGGGAAGTTTCTACAGATTGCATGCCACTGCTCAGGAGTCAGAAGGACCATGCACCTTTATTGCTGGATCACAAGAAGAGCTTAGGCATGAGAAATATGGGTGTTCAGACTATCAAAATCTGTAGGCCTTGAAAAAAAAATATGGTTGAATGCTTGTTTGATAGAAAGTTCCGTCCTAAAGGTTGGAAAGCATGTGTTAGGCAAACACCACACGCAAAGATTTCCCAAGGTTCGAGCATAAAGTGTTTATACCCAAATTATGTCTATAGGGGGACATAATTTATGACATTGGGAGATGACTACTCAAGGAGGCTATGGGTCTATTTTTTAAAGCATAAGTTGGAAGTCCTTAAAATATTACGCGAGAACGGTGGTGAGTACACTTGAGTACGCTTATGATGAGTTCATCAATGGCAGTAAAGTAGACCTTGCCACACCTGAGACACATTAAGATTATGGTGTATTTGAACCAAATAACAGGACTATAATGGAAACTGCTAGAAGTCGGTCTGATAAAGGTAGAACAAGTTCTTAAAGGATATGGGCTGAACTATTAATTAACTTAATCTATCTAATAAACAAGAGCTGTACAACAACTTCTTAAAACTGAACACTGGAAGAAGCCATCACAACTTAGCAAGAGGAAATTGGGAGTGTAGCGTACGCATTGCAGACACCTAATAGAAGTTAGATAATAAAGCTAAGAAGTTCATTTCTTTTGGGTACGGAGAAAAATACAAAGCATAGAGGTTTGATGATTTGCAAGCTGAGAGAGTTGCTATAAGTAGGGATGTGTTAGTTGATGGCGTGTAATCAAAGGCAAAGATAAAAATGAACGGAATGCAATCCATCTGCAAAACCAGAAGAAACAGACAAAGGGCAAAGAAAAGGTAGTAAGGGAGTGAGAGGCACAAGAAGAGTCTAGAAAGAGAAATATAATGCTACACCATGGGACAGATGGTCTCTTCCTTCCACCTGTTAAGAGATTATCAAGATGGTATGAAAACAATCAAAGGGGGAAAATGAGAAATAATTGAAGACATGAGGAACAAGAATGACAAGGTAACAACAGCAGCAGCAATAGCAGCAGAGTGAAAGGTATGAAGCAAACTATGCCCTACCATTTCTCAAAGTGCTGAGCCACATACATTGGGAGTAGTAAAAGAAGAAAAGTGACAATGGAGTAAGCAAGAGGAGTATAAACAATAAAACTAGGGAGCTGTTTTGGTTCGTAAAAGAAAAGAACTGGTGAAAATATGAAGTGCCACCCAAAAAAATTTGAAACATTGTGTAGTCAGCTTGTTGAAAGTCTGATTCCTTTGACTACTATACATCCGGGCATTGTATATGCTATATAAGTAGCGAGTCCATTTATGAGTAAGCCTAAGAGGTGCATTGAAAAGCGGCTAGGAGGATTTTAAGGTACATCAAAGACGCAATAAATCACGAAATGGTCTGTGTTGACCAAAACGAATAATAGCTATAGGATTACACCAGGAAGCAGTCGACCATGGCGTTATTCTCCACAAGCAGAATGTTGGACAATGATGAATGTGGTTTGTGAAACTATCTAGTTGCAAAATCTCCTTGAAGATCTCCAACATGTAGCACCCACAATCATACATTATCACAACCAAAGCTGCATGCAAGTCACGAAATATCCTGTTTTGCAGGTCAGGACAAAGAACGTCAAGGTGAATCAACTGTTCATCAAATTAGGTAGATTGAGCTGTAGTATTGTGACACAAATAATTAAGTTGTTGGTGTATGTACACAAGAATCACCAAAAGAGAAACTTGAAAGATTTAGAGACATTAGCTGTGGAGCCTGAAATTAGCCATTTGGGGTTTTGTAACAAACTTGTCTTTTTTGTGTCTGTTACCGTGTACTCCGTATCCCCCATGGCTCAATGCTATGAATGAGATATCTACTTCACCATCGTATTACTTCCATGTATGTGCATGAACAACATCAAATATGAGCCATCAATACTATGTAGGGAGGGGCACTGTACCTAGGTTGGTGGAGGTCCTAGGATCTCAGACCCTGTGGATTTACCACTGATCTATTCTGCTACGGAAACGAGGTGCACACCTAGCTTGCAATTAACATATTGCATCGGGGCGTAAGGCGGGCACAGCAGCTTGGCATAATAACATAGCTGTAATTAAGTCCAACTCAATAAGGTCTTTGCATTTGTACTTTCATCTATCGACGAAGTTTTATCTTTTCTTTCAGTTACATCTTTTGTGGTACTAGTCTGTATTATCTGTCATTTTTTCATAAAGCCATACAACTATAAGGTCCATACAACATTTTCTTCCTACAATATGGACATTGTTTTCAATGCAACTTGCATCTACTTCAAGAAATGAGCTAGCATGTGTCCATTGGCATAAAGTCAGTTTTTGAGAATATAATAATGCTGGATGATTGTTTGAGAATTTTTTGTTGAACTTTATGAGGATAATAGATTATTGTGTTTCCAGTAGTGTACCCAAGTCTTGTATAGTTTTATACTCAAGAGATATATTAGCAATGGAAGGTTGCTTCACAAATTTTTTCCTTTTCAACCACAAACTCTTATATGTTCAGAACTTACCTATTATTTCAGGCTAAGTTAGGCTCATTAAAATAGTAATAACTCATAACATACGGTGCGACAAAGATATTCCAATTTGTGGAGATCACTTGCATACATGTTTCCGAATTATCTGGCCCCATAGGCGTCTATAACTTAGGTTGATTGATGACAAACTTGTTATAACATGTTTTTCTACAAAAATGTATGAGCATCAGACATCCTATCAAAATCAACTAGCATACTCCTTGAATAAATAAACTAGCAGGCTAATGAGGACTCTAAAACATTCTTTGCATACTTAGCCATCCAGCTCCTGCACTATTGCTCATGAAACTCTCATAAGGACTATGATAGTTGGCTTTGTTTTACAATGAAATATCGGCGGGCCCAAAAGGGCCTAGAGGATGGATTGAAGGTATATAAATGGTTTAGTTGAAGCCGATGTCATACTGAGATGATTGAGAGATACTTCAAGCTGCAAAAAAGTTATCAGCCAGAGGAGGCCATCACCTTAGGGGTGTTACTTATGAGCATGTCCCATGTTTCTAATATCAAGTAGCTGCGCAATGAACATTTTTGAGTTCCTGAAATTGACTTAAACAATCATGTCAAAAGCACGCTCCAGTGCAGACGTTCGATGGACTCTAAGAAAAGCTCCAAAGACTAAATATGTGACATGAAATTTATTTGCAATTGATTATATCAGCTTTTTTTAGAATAAGAGGTAGTAGTTAGATGCTTTGCACAATCTCTTCATACAGTTTAAAGATGTAGCTTAAGGTAGTTGCAGTACATGAATTGTGTACTGTTATGCCCTTCTTGAGTTTCAAGGTTTTTGAAGTACAATGATCAATGAAGAGCTCAGTTATATATATATTTACCAATATATGCGCCTTTTGCTTGTGGCACTCTGAGGATGACTCATGCCTTGTCTCGAACAAGAGGTCAAAAGCACCAGGAAGTAATTTTTTGACTACGAAGCACCTTAAAGATCATCTAAATTGATCTCTTCTTTGGAATGCTACGGTTTTCAAGCTCAAGATGGACCAGTTGTAAAATGGTTAAAGTCCCATAAATGGACAATTTATTAAGCTCACTATCACTAGCAAATTGTATCAAGGAGTTCAATCCTCTATTCGAATTAACTAATTATGAGTGTGTTAGAGGTTCAAGGAGCAATTGAAAATTTAAGCTTTATAGGAAATTGGAGAGGTATTGAAAAGAAATGTTGTTTTAGCTTCATGGAACTACTTAAAGAATGTGCATAGATAATAGTCCATTAAGATTCAACAATCATCTTTTAGCAAGTCAAATTAATAAAATAGAAATAAAATGTCAAAATGGATGATGGAGAGGAACTTGGCTGTTACTGAACTCCATAGGCACGAAGACAAATGTATTACGCGTACTAGCTATTTATCTATACCACTAAAGCTCCCTCAATCCTTTTGGGATTTTCCTATTAGTTCTATAATGTGTGCAATTTATCTTCTTGATCCACAATACAATAGGCTCTACCTTCCTTTTTGTTATGTTATTTTTGTAATGTTTCTATATAACCATAATTCAACTTTGAAATAAATCACTTGAGTAAATCCTAAAATATTTTATAATGTTACATTTTCTAACATTGACAAATAAGAACGTTTGAGAAAAAATTAATAATGGAAAGAAAACTATTGTTCAGAACATAAACTCATTTGTAGAAAAACAATAAACAAATTATAGACACCAATAATCTCCCTTCATTGAGAAAATAACAATGATCAAACTCCAAGAAATAAATAGATCATACTAGCGTTTACTAAAGATAGAGTAAGAGTGAAACACAATAAAAAAACAAATCTACAGTAGAAGGGGTGGTGCAATTGACCTACATAAGTACCATGTTAATAATGAAGTTAGGGTCTCTTCCACCTGCAAAATTAGAGCCCTTATAGTTTATTTTAAGGACATGCTCATTGAACAAGACTTAACGTGCACTAAAATAATATGAATTTATTTAATAAACTAATCAATAAACTATGACATTAGGTGATACCAATTTATTATTATTTCTATTACCCTCTATGTGGCACCTATCATCAGTGCAACCCATCTCTATGTGGCACCTACCATCACTCCAACCCATCTCTTCCTTTAATCAAAGTCAAACAACCACATCAACACAATCATGGGTATATTCTAAGCTTATTTGGAAACTTATATAATCATTACACTGGGCTACTCTTTGACAAGAGAAACATTACATATTCTCAAAGTTCTACATGTATGCCTTACTAATAACAACACATCATCCTACGATGCTCTTATATGAATTCTCTCTCTCTCTCTCTCTCTCTCTCTCTCTCTCTCTCTCTCTCTCTCTCTCTCTCTCTCTCTCTCTCTCTCTCTCTCTCTCTCTCTCTCTCTCTCTCTCTCTCACACACACACACACACACACACACACACACACACACACACACACACACGGACTCCATGTTACTATAAAAGATCCCCGTTATAAGCTCTTTCTTTGACTCCGCCAAGTACACCGGTATAAACCACTTTTGTAAGTATGATAAACCGGTGAGGACTATGTGTTAATTCATTTTTTTGGGGATCTTGAAGAAAGTTACCTAACTTGCACCTAAAGTTTCCTAGTTCCAAGGCTAGGATTCACATGATCTTAGGGATCTTAATCTAATGGTGAGCACTGACATTACTTTGTGCTTTTATGAGTAAGAAAAAAAACTACATAAGGAGAACCAGCGAGGGACCTCCACCCTCTTTCTTCCTCTTCCTCCTCTCATCAAATGGTACGTTGCTTCTGCCTTCTTGAAGAGGGTTTTTTCTTCAACAAAGTGGTAATATTCAAACCCACAATGGAGCGCTGGTGCGCACTCTCTCCAATCGAAATTTGGAGCTTGTTTTTTCACATTTGGTAAGCATTCAACTGGCCGCTGGCCAGCGAACTACTTTCTCTCTCAATGTATGTGTACATTGCTTCCATGATTGATGAAAGCATTGCTTTTATGATTGATGTAAGCAATGAAAAGCTTGTTGTTTGTTGTCACTGATATAGAAAGGTTTGCCACAACAGCTGATCGTTGTCTTGCCATGATTCTACTTCTGATTTTGCACCCTCTATGTGCACCACTCTATGTGCTACTAGCAACGCTGCCAGATAGAAGGAATCTGTGCATTTCTTAGCATGATTTCTCACAGCTAGATGTCGTTGTTTGTATGGGAATCTTGTACAAACTATTGTAGATTCTGACCAACGGTAGATCGCTGCCTTCTTGTGATCAAATGAGCTAATTTTGTGATTGTGTATCCTTCTATGCACACACTATATGGGCGCCCTCTTTTCACATTGCTACAACAAGTATTACACTCCTCCACACCATAAAGCTCCACTCGATTTAACAAGGTGTTGCTAAAGAAGTTCCCCAAAGAAGGTATGAACACACACTCTCTCTCTCTCTCTCTCTCTCTCTCTCTCTCTCTCTCTCTCTCTCTCTCTCTCTCTCTCTCTCTCTCTCTCTCTCTCTCTCTCTCTCTCTCTCTCTCTCTCTCTCTCTCTCTCTCTCTCTCTCTCTCATCCACTTCTAAAACCATGACCAAAGCCTTTTGCATGTTCATTTTGTTAGTTTATATTCCATGCATGCTTGTAAATTTGGTGTTCTAAGCTTATGCATGTGTATGGAATGACATCTAATTTATGGTATGCTTATGAATTTGATATGCATATGTATGAATGGTCGTGTAGTACCTTTTGCATGTGATGGAATTCCATGTCAAATGTCTATGCATGATCTTCCATTGATGTTTAAGCATTTGCATGTCATGGAAATCCATGTCAAATGTCTATGCATGCTCTTCCATTGGTGTCTAAACGTTTGCATGTCTAGGGAACCCATGTCCAATGACCATGCATGTTCTTATTTTGATGTCCATACTTTTGCATGTATGTGGAAACAAGTTCTAATCCCTTTTTAAGTTTATGGGATTCTTTAGAATCTAAACTTTGCAATCCAAATGATGTAAATACTTCAAGAAACTATTAAAGCATTCTATTCTCTATATATGTAATTGGCCGAGGGCCAATTGGTCTTGCATAATATAAAAAAATCCTTCCGGGGGGGGGGGGGGGGGGGGGGGCGGCGGGGGGTTCCCCATCTTGACCCCTCATGTCTTATGATTGAATGCTTTATGGTTGAATGGAGTCTTTTTAGGAGTTACTTCTTTGATAGGCTTTTTGCCTTTTGATATTTTAATAAATATTTTGTTGACTTGTTTTTAAAGACCAACTCTTAAAATTGGAATTTTAGAATTTTAGGAGACCTCCCTTCTAGTTCACATATGAGCTCCAACCGAACTCTATATTCAGTATATTATGCTTACTCTAAAGCAAGACATAGAAAAGGCATAGAACATAAGATTGATGCTTAAAAACGATCCATAATAAGGGATTCTTAGTAACTAAGCACATAGCTCTTGAAGAATAGGCATTCCACTCTTACAAATCAATAGTTTACCTTGAAACACTGTACTTCTAGAAAGATGTATGATAATGTTGTGAAACTTGTGGCTCGATGACCATAATGCTATTAGGACTTGTGCCGAAATCAAGTCGAAGAAACTATCATGTCGACCTCTCAAGAGGAATCTTCTACACGTATTCAGGTATGACTCCAAAAAAAACCACAATTACTTGGATGAGATTTTGTGAATGATGGTGTAGAATAGTAAAATTTTTTATGCTCCATAGCCATTTAAGATTATGTGAAATGCTAGAACTATACTTTATGACATTTCTTAAAAAGCTTTATGTAACTAATAAAGTACGAATATAATAATACGGGTAAGTAATCGTTCAAAAAGGATAGCAAGACATGCAACAAAAGAAAAACCCTATGTAAGGAACCTTACCTACATAAGTGATAATAAACCTTGCTCATATGTATTCATGAGTTAAAGTGCATGTGGCACTGGAAAGCATCGATATGCTCAGTACCTACCACACTCGTAGAAGACTATGGTATTAGTCTTCGAGGCCAGGATGGTACGAAAGTACTTTGATACCTATGGGAACTTACACACTTTACTTGTTGCATCAAAACACAAGAATGGACTATAGCGGTTTATCAAGTTACAGTTGCATGACATCTTAATATGATGAATTGGTGCAGTGTTTGGTTAATCTGAATGGCATGGATTTGCCCAGGGTAGCTTGAATGGCATGGATTTGCCCAAGTGTTTGTACATATGGTCCATCAGGTACCAAAAAACTTCACTAGTATTGATGGGCGGGGATGGCATGGATATGCCCTATTACCGACCTCTATGACCAAACTACACCTTTTCCGCTTATTGTGATTAATTAGGGCTTCATCAGTGTAAAGCTATGCTAATGTTATGTAACAATAGGATTACTTGCCTTATACTGATCAGTATGGCGGATGCCCTAATACGGTGGTGTTAGGGCAAGACCGACAATATGGTAGAGTGCGTGGTAGAGAATTGGACTAATGATTTTTAATTTGATAGTGAATTTTGTTTCAGACATGGATGACAACTGATGCTCAACTATGACACATGTCTTCCTCACTAAACTAACTTGTGCAGTTGTGTTTTGTGGGATGGTGGCAGGTAATAGTTGGGTATCCTAAAACTTGCTTCACTTTATGGTGCTTTGTACTGAAGGTTTTTTCAGCTTCTTTAAAACCAGTTATGTTGTAAGACGAAAGGATCCAAAGGATTTGTTCTTGACTTGTTCAAGGGGGACTATGTGAATTCTATGTTACACAATCTCTCTCTCTCTCTCTCTCTCTCTCTCTCTCTCTCTCTCTCTCTCTCTCTCTCTCTCTCTCTCTCTCTCTCTCTCTCTCTCTCTCTCTCTCTCTCTCTCTCTCTGATTTGGATTTTTCATGTTTGAGATGCTCCAATCTTACTTGCTTAGTCGAAAAATGAGTGGTAGTTATGTCTCCTCAAGACACTCTCCTATGAAGCCCCAATCTTCTTTACCAAACAATGATGTTCAAAATCCTATTGGCCCGATCCTTGGCCTATGAAAGTAATTGAAAAGTAAGAGAAGTGACTTTTACAAATCATCAGAGAATTCAATCACCGCCCTCCATATAGAGGGAGGGAGGGAGGGAGATAGATGATTTGAATTAGAAGAAAAAAGACTTGTGGCCAAGTTGGTAGCAAGTTCACAAAATCACAGGATGTGATAGCCAAATGCACGACTATCCACATAATAGCTTTCCAAGCTGAGACAAGTGAAAGCCAAGATTGACAACTTAAGCAAGAATGTGAAGGAGAAGTTTGTGGTTCAAAAATTGTGTCGCCTACAAATTTGTCATAGAAGACCTCTAGTTGTCTATAGAATTGGCATCTTTGACTACATCAGTCAAAATAGAAGAATTAGATCATGAATGACATACACTCAATCTCATCACCTATGGAATTTAAAGAGAGGGCTAAAGAAACATTTGAAGATGATACAAAGCAAGACTCTAATATTGGAATACTTTAAAGATTCTCTCTTACAAATATATCATTCTTTGTTAGAAGACTTGGAAAGAAAGAAGGCTAGGCCAATAACCTGATTTCCAAGGAAGATTGGTGACTACTTCGGTCTAAGAAGTCCCAACTTTAGAATAGATCAAATGACCCACAATCATATGACACAATCACATGCTTATCAAGGAACACTTCCATTCTTTTGTCACTCTTCATGAACTAGAGAGAGATAGATACAACAAGTTTATGTGTGTCAAGGTGAGAAAAAATGCGAGTCTCTTGTGTGATTTGCATACTAGCTACTTGCTACTACCCCCCAAACACTATAAGCTATCCAAAAAAACTAATGAAGAGCTACAAAACTCATATTTGAGAAAATATTGACCCCCAACTTGTAGCAACTACATGCCACAATAGAGGTTCTTCTTGTGGGTGACTTCAATGCTCATACAGAAAGCAATTAAGCAACCTACTATAAAGAGAATACTGGGGATACTTAGGATGTTGAATGCTTAACTAGAGGATACTACCAAGAAGTACCTTGATTGACCTTTCTAGAGAGTGAGTTGATAGGGAAGTCTTCAAAATCGAGGTTGGAAAATTCTTCAATTTTGCTTTTATAGCAACTTGACTAACACCAATGGAATGAAATGTTGGCCAAACTCAAAAGTAAGAACATCAAGAAGCATTCACAATCAAGCATCCTTGGTGGTTGACAGTAAGTCAATGAAAAAGCAGACACGCTACAACAAGTGATCTCTGACCTACGCATTGGTGGTTTGACAATGGATTTTGAGTCCCCTCCTCGGCAGGGCTCCCGAGTTAATCTCCAACATTATTAACATTTTAAAGCCTAGATAGAAGTCAAGATTTTATAACACATAGTATTAGCCAAAGTGCAAACTTCTCAAGGTCTCTCAAAACCCATTCAATCTATTCTTAGAATGAATTTATCATAATAAAATTCTATCATCATTCCCTTCTCTATTCTCCATGCTTTAAGTAATGGATTTATCATGATAAAATTCTATCCTCATTTCCTTATTGGTTGTGGAACCAACCAAAATGAAATTTTTTTAGCAAGGTTTGAAACGTACAATGCCTAAGTATACTAGGAATATTACCTTTGGCTTCAATTTCTTGAATAGATTGATTCCCAAGGATCACCTTGCTTTCATTGCTTTCTTTTTTGATTGGAGAGAATCAATCCATCCTTATGTCTGTCATGTGTGATGATGCTCTTAAATTCAAGAACCAAATATCCACATCAAAATTTGATTCTTGTGCCATGAGAACATGCTCCTCACCATCTTCATTATCACCAACAAGATTGGAAGGTCAATAAAAGATTGATGCAACATTATATGGTTCACTTTGAAGTGCCTTGAATGGTGGTAGGAATCTTGAGCTAGAACTTTTCGTGGTGTAGAGAGCCCCTCTCTCACCATGGTAACCTCATTTTTGCTTGTCCATAGTGCATCCAGCCCAAACTTCACTCATTGTTGTGAGCTTACAACTTTGGCACCTACCACTCACATGAGCTTGGGGCTTCTAAAAAACCCTATACAACATTGTGGACCAATAATACAACATAAAAATGTTTTGTCTATCATTGCCTAGAATGTCTCTCTCTCTCTCTCTCTCTCTCTCTCTCTCTCTCTCTCTCTCTCTCTCTCTCTCTCTCTCTCTCTCTCTCTCTCTCTCTCTCTCTCTCTCTGCCCACATAAAGTAGCTAGCTCCTAATTGTGCAACCAGGAATGAGTGCCGTAAAGTGGCTTTTGCCCACATGGAGCAAATTTGTGAGCCAGTTCCTAGCAATCCAGTGCTTGCACAACCAAGAATTTCTTTTTTGCACAACTATGAACTGGTTGTTGACGCACCTAGTTCACGACTGTGCAACCAAGAATTGGCTCAAAAAAACCTCATGTGGGCAGTCTCTCTCTCTCTCTCTCTCTCTCTCTCTCTCTCTCTCTCTCT
This sequence comes from Diphasiastrum complanatum, assembly GCA_029204225.1. NCBI lineage: Eukaryota > Viridiplantae > Streptophyta > Lycopodiopsida > Lycopodiales > Lycopodiaceae > Diphasiastrum > Diphasiastrum complanatum. Next base: position 27,925,785 of record CM055109.1, on the reverse strand, counting down.
CTCTCTCTCTCTCTCTCTCTCTCTCTCTCTCTCTCTCTCTCTCTCTCTCTCTCTCTCTCTCAAGCCATTTAAGACCTCAAGATGATCTTTAGGATGTAGTAGATTGTTGTCAATATTTGTGGCAAATTCCGGGTCTATATTATTTTCCATAATATGTTGATGTTTAATTTTTCATATTTTTGGTATGTTAAAATTTCCAAAATATTGGAAGCTTAAAATTTAAGGATGGTTCGGCAAAGTGTCAATTGAAAGGCAAGCTCATATGTCAATGTTTGTCTAAAAGCCAAATTTGAAAAATCAAATCTCATAGCAAGTGAAAATTTCAAAATTATCCTTGTACAATACATCAATTTATGTTAACAAAGGGATTTTCATATTTTTTGAAATTGAAAGGTAGTTTACAAGTCAAATGCAAGTTATACATAGAGCAAGCCATTCAATCCTAAAGTTGGGTATGCAACAAAGCAAAGCAAAATGTAGTATTATTTACCCAACAAAAGCCTACTAAATCAAATGGGTGGGATTGTTATAGATCATAGATCTAGTGTAATGTACACTCTAGTGTAGTGTGTATAGAAGATAGAATTACAAGTTTTACAACACTTTGGAAATTGATGCCGACACTCACCTTCTAAATCAAAAGCCGTTTTTGGTTTTAACTTCCATGTGACGTATATTTAAATCTTTAAATATGTACTTTTCAAAACCTAATGGGAAGAAGGAAAAAAGTTTAAAATTTTGAGGAGGTTTGACATCCAACTTCAAAAAATTTCTTTGCTTTCCTTGGCCTTTGACATGCATTGCAAATCCAAATGCCAAGCATGAGGGTTCAGGAAATACCTCAAAAGGAGTGTGTGAGTATATTTATATATATACACACAAATATTACATAATATAGTGCCATGAGCACATCAGAAGAAGGATAAGGATGTCTGAAGTATGTAGCTACTAGCAAGTAGCAACTATGTGTTGTGGGCAGAGATTGAACTTGCCTTTTATGATTGCCAGAGATGTAAAATGCAAGGACAGAAAGTATCGCCAAATGTGTGTTTTATTTCTGAGAGCCCAGTGCCCACTGCAGTATTTGCAGTAACAGCTCAGCTCAGCTGTCTCTTCAGGCTACAGACATGAGTAGTCAGTACTCTCTTAAAGAGCTGCTTTTGTTTATACCAATCAGAGGCTTAGAGCTGTCAATACGTGCTAAAAAGCTTGCAACTACAGCTGTGGTCGCAGGATGTTAGATAGATCTCCTTCGTGAAATGCTCTACTGAGTCTACTTCTATAGAGACCTGTTACTATGTGATAAAAGCCATCTGTAATGGATCGTGGGTTACATATCTCCAGAACATGCTATCGGATATCCTTTATGCAATATGAATTGTTTATCTGCCCAAGAAGTTTACTATAGCTGCTAGGAATGGAGCTAAGCTGCTAAATGCCTTCTGAAACGGACTGCCAGAGGCCCAGAGGCTATTGCAAGCCACAAACTTGCATGTTAAGACGTTAGAAGCACATTGCCGTTCACATATAGGGTGAAGCCTTGAAGGGTTGGGACGTGTATACGCCTTCGCCCACCCTCTGACTGTCTAGACACAGCTGCAGCATGCGTTTAGCTCCACCTAGCTGTTACCAGATCCACCCGTGGGCTGTGACCCAGCTGTTAGCAGATCACAAACGATCACAAATAACTAGCAATCTAGCATACCCGCAAGACTGTATTCAGTGTATTGCTTTGTATGAAGCTAATTGTAAGCATGGAAAACATGTGGCCTTAGACTGAGCAATGATATTGAGTGTTCTAGTGTCAACTTCCTATATAAGTTTCTTATATACATAAGAACTTTAAGAAGCATGCAGTTCCATGCAGTTTAGGCCATGGTTAAAACAGGATGATAAAATGAGGCTTGAAAGTTGAGCTTGTAGCCTTGTGCTATGATTTCATGTTTCAACTCACATTCAATGTGAGCTTTGAAAGTGCATCGATCCTCTCCACAACAGGAAGACATTGAGTGACTTGCATTATAACGTCCACATCATAGATCCATAGTGCACTGAACTTGGCCATTCTAGACACCATCCGTACATGTTATTTAAGGAACCTGAGAAAATCTGCCACATTTAGTACTAGAGGACATGGTTTTTTAAGTACATCTTATTTCCAAATCAGATTAACATGAGCTGATTACAAGATGAAATTGTGAGCTGTAACTCAGTTTTCTCTCCAAAAACCGATTTGTGAGAAAGTTCTTCGGCCTCTATTGAGTGACAAGCTCTTACTTGTCGATTTTCCTTTAGAAAACCCAAGATTTATGACATAAAAAATCCTGTACAATTTTTGCCATGCTGGTTTCTGAGAAAAGATGCTGGTTCCATTCTTGAACTATGCCGGCTTTCCCGAACAATGGCTGTCACTGACTTGATAGCACTCTGAAATTCGAATGAATAATTTTCCTTTTGCAAGGAAACTTGTAGTAACAAAGTACAGAACATGAAAAGCAAATTGCAATAGTGCCAAAAAGGATAAGCTACACTAACAACTTTAGTTGCTAGGGAGATCCTACTTGCATTGCGTTGGTGCTTATTTGCACGAGTCCGGGGTAACGAGTGGGCCTGTGCGCTTTGGACGCGTGGACAGGCCCGCCCATGCAATATAAGGGCAGACAGGGCAGAGGGTGCCGGTGCCCCGAGTCTCGGTGCCAGCGGGCCCGGGTCATTGGTGCCGGTGCTCCGGGGCGCTAACGTGGCGCTCGCCACAATGTCCCGGGACCACTGGGTTCCGGGAGCGCACCCGAGGGCACCGGCGCCCCGGACCGCCAACACCAATGTCCCCGGACCATTGGGTTTCTGGCGCCGACGCCGGTGGTCCAGCGTTGGCGCCGTGGTCCCGGGCGGCGCCACCAGCTGTAGCCTCACACTGGCGCGCGCCCCCGCTCACGCACATGCTAGGATTGTGCTGAGTTTCACATATATAGCTCATGCGGATAATATCGGAGTTGATTATGGGATAACAAATGAAATGCCACATGGCAATCAACTGATGAATAGCCGCAAAACATTCTCGGGACCGCAAAAAATCAGATCCCGGTTCCCGGGTGGGGTGAAAAATGTTGGGCAGCCCCATGAAAAATCCCGGGCAGCCACAAAGAATACTTGAAAACACGTGGCTTCCCAAGATTTGCTCGTCCGTCATCAGTATCGTGCTAGTAAGAGACGAGGGTTGCATCGTGACTTGATTGGAATTAATCAGAATGTTGATGTGATTGAGTAATGGGAAACAATGAACACCAAACTAGTTGGCCACACAAGAAGCAAGTCACGTGAATCAAATATCATACAAACTGGGATGAGAACCCTTGGAAAAAAATGTTGAGATCCTTGTTACATTACTTCCACATGAACTAATACTTGAAGCCATGATCTCTCTTGGTTATCTATCTCCTAGTTGCCCTATTTTGCTCTTAAGGTAGTTTGAAATGAACAAATATGTTTGGTACTAAATGTGGCCTATTTTGTTCCAAACCATACTTTTTGATTAATCTTGAGAACTTTTTCAAAGTAGTTGAAACTTGAAAGATCTAAGTCTTGGCTTTTTGTTTTTAACATAAAATTCATTTGAGTAGGAGACAATAAATTGCAAATGGCATGCATTTGAAATTAAATGTAGTGTAAGAGATAAGATGAGACAAAGAAAAGGGCTTTAGAGTTTACTTTTGTTGTGTGTGTGTGTGTGTGTGTGTGTGTGTGTGTGTGTGTGTGTATGAGAGAGAGAGAGAGAGAGAGAGAGAGAGAGAGAGAGAGAGAGAGAGAGAGAGAGAGAGAGAGAGAGAGATTGCACACATTTAAATGTACCGATGTAGCTGAAGCAAAAACAAAACTTGTAGATATATAGCTTTGAACAAAATGACAATGATACGCCCAAATTGAGTGATGAAATACACACCAATAGATGTACTGTCTCAATCAAAACAAAACGACAACTAAAGCTACATAAATAAATCTCAATGAGTTTGATGTATAAACAATACATGAATGAACAATATTTGATGAGTTTACCAAAAAAAAAAAAACTTAATATGTTTGCACATCAATTGAGTGCAACACTGAGCCCTATTTAGAATTGAAAGACAAATCTGAATTTAGTCTTAATTCCTCTACTTTTGTCATTCATTATGCCAAACATTGATACATGGACCACTGGATTTGCCTTGGAGTCTATGTCTTGCAATGAATGTGTAACTGGGAGTTTGTGAGTGTTGGAGGCTTTGCGGATCCCAAGGCAACCCTAACCCTAGTTAATAATTGAGAGGGATTTGGCACCCTGCGTGTGTAAGTCCAACCCGATGATCACATAGTTATTTGATTGATTAGTTAAAAGTTAATATAGGATTTTAGGCCTTTTTGCAGGACTTTTAATGTTGCAGGGCCTAAATGTCAAGTTAGTGAATAAAGTTGGGTTTCCCTCCAATTTTGATGGTTCCCACACTTTTTTAAATTTGAATAAAAAGAGAGGCAAGACTGGACCAATAGGATTCAGAGGCCAGGGTCCTCCTCTCTACTATAAAAAGGGACCAACTCGAGTTGTTCCTCATGTTCATTTTCTCATTTCAATAAAGCAGATTGGTTCTCTTTAGAAATGGATTGATGAATGTCCTTGCTCTTCCTCTCTCCTCCATTTCTCATGCTTTCTTTAGATTTTACTAATTGTTGGATCTGATCATTATTGGGATTGCTATTTCTTATGCTTTTTGTGAGAGAGAAAGGGAGAGAGAGAAGAGTAAGTTTCTATCATTGTTGTGGATTTAGGGTTAATGGATGTAGTGTTAATGCTTAGTGTTAATGGATGTTAGTGTTAGATCCTCCATTCATGTTGAAATCTGAACTATACTATCGCTCTCATGGGAACGAACCTCCGCGTGACAACTAACTTCGTCTCTTTGATGCTAGATCTTGGATTCAGGTTAGGCAAAGAAAGAAACCCACTACAATTTTGGCGCCGTTGCCGGGGAGCTACGCCAATTTTTCAGTTTGCAGCATGTTTGGCTGATGGTTAGCTTGCATTAGGCATCTTGTCGTGGCATGAATAGTGTTAAAATTGCATTGTAGGAATAGTTTGGGATTGATTTTGCTAGATTTTTAGTGGATTTGCTTGTTTGAAATCTAATCTGATCATTAAACAGGGAAAGCTATTCAGATCACTAATCTTAAGATCCATTTGGATCTGAGATATAAGAGAAAATAACAAAAATCGGTCAAATCTGCCAAATTTGGTCAAAAAAGAGGCAAAAAGTGTCATCAGAGCCTAGAACTTTTTACCCTCTTTCAGGAAACCTTCGCCGAGTTGTAGACACCTTCGGTTTTGTTTACAGAACCTTCAGTTTGAAGGGTGAAGATTAATTCCCAGCAGATTTTTAGAAACATTAGAAAAACCACCAAAAAAACACCAAAAATGATCAAAATCCTAAAAAATACAGAAAAAGAACCTTCGCCCAATTCACTGTGCTTAGATGTGATTCAGATCTATCTACTGCCAGGTCGGCAAAGAATAATACCAAAAATAGAAAGGGCTTTCTTTTCATCTAATTTTTTAGTATTGAGCAAGTTACAAATTTTTGAAATTGGCAACAAAATTCTGTAAACTTGTCAAAAACCAGAAACTTCCAGATTCGTTTTTTTTTTCTGCCCTGTTTGATTCATTTTCTGCCCTACTTTCTATTCTCTGTAATTCAATCTGAATAGCTAGAGTTGTAGACCATTAGGAGGGCTTTCTATCCATATTTTTTTTTTTGAATTTCATTGAGTATCGGGCAAGTTACAAATTTTTGAAGTTGGCAACAAAATTCTGTAAACTTGTCAAAAACCAGAAACTTTCAGATTCGTTTTTTTTTTTCTGCCCTGTTTGATTCATTTTTCGCCCAACCTTCTATTCTCTATAATTCCATCTAAATAGCTAGAGTTGTAGAGCATTGAAAGGGCTTTCTAGAGATATAATTGTTTTCTCATTTCGTTACATATTGAGGAAGTTACAAATTTTTGAAAATGTCAAAAAAAAGAAATTCTGCAGTTACCTTGTCGTTAGCTTCAACAATGTCATTGCTAGCAGGTGCACCTATCTACAAGGATCAACATCAACAAGCATTATCTTGGGATCTTTTTTGGATGGTGTCAACTACCCATTTGTCAATGCACAAGGTTATCATGAATGGCCACCGGACCCATATGGCTATTCAAGCGTCGAGGTTGGTGTCGTGGGACCGCCACCAGTTTTGGTGGGGGATACTGTTGGAGGGTTTGCGGATCCCAAGGCAACCCTAACCCTAGTTAATAATTGAGAGGGATTTGGCACCCTGCGTGTGTAAGTCCAACCCGATGATCACATATTTATTTGATTGATTAGTTAAAAGTTAATATAGGACTTTAGGCCTTTTTGCGGGACTTTTAATGTCGCAGGGCCTAAATGTCAAGTTAGTGAATAAAGCTGGGTTTCTCTCCAATTTTGATGGTTCCCACACTTTTTTAAATTTGAATAAAAAGAGAGGCAAGACTGGACCAATAGGATTCAGAGGCCATGGTCCTCTCTACTATAAAAAGGGACCAACTCGAGTTGTTCCTCATGTTCATTTCCTCATTTCAATAAAGCAGATTGGTTCTCTTTAGAAATGGATTGATGAATGTCCTTGCTCTTCCTCTCTTCTCCTCCATTTCTCATGCTTTCTTTGCATTTTACTAATTATTGGATCTGATCATTATTGGGATTGCTATTTCTTATGCTTTTTGTGAGAGAGAAAGGGAGAGAGAGAGAAGAGTAAGTTTCTATCATTGTTGTAGATTTAGGGTTAATGGAAGTAGGGTTAATGGATGTAGTGTTAATGCTTAGTGTTAATGGATGTTTGTGTTAGATCCTCCATTCATGTTGAAATCTGAACTATACTATCGCTCTCATGGGAACGAACCTCCGCGTGACAACTAACTCCGTCTCTTTGATGCTAGATCTTGGATTCAGGTTAGGCAAGGAAAGAAACCCACTACAGTGAGAGACCAAGCGCCAAATCTGTTTTTTTTGTTGCTATAATGTGGCTTGGCTCTAGGTGCAAGTCCATGAGCCTCATCGAGCTCCTAGGCATGCCACAAGGTTGTCAATTAGTGCTTGTGCATTGAAAAGGTCGTTGGATGTCCAACACAATGTCTAGCATGGCTTTCAATTGTATGTGAATTGTGGAGAGGAAAGAGGCTAATCATCCAAGCAAATTGTCTCCTTCGCCTGCCATGGCAATGAAGGTAGAGGTTGGTCCTCTTGCGCACAAAATGGATGAACATGAGCTAGAGTAGCTAACTAACATGCCAAAGATGTTTTACAAAATAGCTAATTTTTAAAGCTTGCAAGCTATCAAGAGAAAGTGCCACAACAGACTTGGTCTAGGTTTGCTACGGGTGAAGTGGAAGTTGCATGATGTAAAGGCCTAGTTGCCCCTATGGTGACTCGCGTATGTCAACCATAGATGGATGACAATGGTTGGTCATTCTATGTATAGGTTTTCATTGGTCATTCTGACAAAGATTTAAACTCTTTGAGCACTAATCACTCTAGTTTTTAATTTGGTTACAGTACATGCTTAATATTGTTACACACTTCATTGCACTCATTCCTCAATCACACTCTTCTGAACATTGTGTTGATGGTAAAATCACTTTTGTACATCATTTCTACCTTCAAAACATATGAGAAAAATAGCAAGAGAAGTAGAAATACTCTTAGAGTAACACCTAGAATTTCACCACCTTCTAACACTACTTCCAATCTCATCACCACTCCCATTGAAGTTATGCTGGAATATGAGTGAAAGTCTTAATTGTTTTGATATCACCTTAAAACATTAAGTTCTCCGATCTGACTTATTTTACAATTTTTTTTGCAAACTTTTGGGGTATCTACTAATGCTACAATGAAAGTGTTCTCACTAGATTAGCAACACTCAAACAAAAGAGGCATCTTAGATTGCCATAGTGCTTGTATGGATTGTGTGAAAGATTTCAGCTAGTTTATTTAGTCAAGATTGGTCATAGTTTGATAAAATTGCCAAATACACAATTGAGGCCAATTTTTATATGAGACTTAGAGTTTGACTTTTCAAAGTTATATTAGTCTAAAAGCATTTGAATAAACACGTTTTGGAAGTGTGGGAAAGTGTAGCACATGAGTTTTAGAAAATTCAAATTTGAATAGTAGAGGCATTGAATCTAGTCACAAAAATAGAAGGGTTTTTTTAAATATGGAGGGAAACCAAGTTTCAAATTAGGTTTGGAGCTACTATAAAAGGATGTAACTCGTGGAAAGAGACACATTTTCTCTCTCTCTCTCTCTCTCTCTCTCTCTCTCTCTCTCTCTCTCTCTCTCTCTCTCTCTCTCTCTCTCTCTCTCTCTCTCTCTCTCTCTCTCTCTCTCTCTCTCCCTCTCCCTCTCTCTCTCTCTCTCTCTCTCTCTCTCTCTTATCACATTTCATGCTTATACATGAGTTCTCTTGAGTTCATCTATCCATTGGTGCACTATATTTGTGATATTTTGCAATCTTGTGTGTAGAATGCTTATTTTATGCTATTTTTGGATCCACACGTGTGAAATACAATAGCTTGCTGTTTTTGTATGAAATCAACTTCTTCATATCTTATGTTTGATTTTTTATCAGGTTTTTATTGAGTATGCATCTCTTTCATTGAGTAGATGTTGATTTTTCTACTTTGGCAGGATTTCTAGAGGTGATCTATTTCTAATCAGAGATCAAGTTATGGAATTGGATCTTAAATGATCTGAAATTTTTCACATGATATCAGAGCTTGTGTTGTAGGTTTTGAAAGGATCAAGCACATCTATCAAGGATTTGGAGGAGATATTAATGCTAGAGCATGCTAGATTGACTTCTACCCAAAAATTGAGTTTCTTGCATATGTAGATTGGATCTTTTGTAGATCAAAACTCATTTTAGATTATTGAACTTGAGGAATTCCGATTTCACACCATACTTGCTGAAAATAGCCGATTTTGGATGCATTAGGAAGGTCTCACTTGAGGCTACAAGATTCTATATCAAGTTATTGGCAATTGCATGTAGAATTTGAAATATTCATTTTTTTTTTGTGATTTTGTCAAAACTCTAATCTTGATTAAATCTCTATTTTGTGAGGTTGAGTTCCATTAGAGTGTGTTTCAATGTTAGGAAGTGGAAAGAGTCATTAGATTGAGGATAGATCATAGGTTGATCAAGATTTCTACATTCTATGTGTTGATTTGCTAGATATAAGTGCTAGAAGATAATTGAGAGGTCTCATATCTTTGTGATTTCTTTTTGGAAACATTTGTAGAGTGCTTTGTGCATTGGAATAGGTTGAAAGAGAAGGATCAAGTCATTGCAACATGGCTACATCAAGTGGATACATGTTGGAAGACAATGATAGGATTACCTCAAGCAACTATTCATTGTGGAGAAGTGAGGATGGAATCACTTCTTGAGATGAATGATGTTTTGGATATTGTTGTAGGTTTGGAGGAGAGGCCAATCATGCTCAAACATGATTGGACCTCATATTTACAACCTCCTAATCCTATTGGATCAATGGTCCAATAGGATTAGGAGGTTGTAAATATGAGGTCCAATCATGTTTGATCATTGTGTTAGCTCATGGACTCTATAGTATCATTGCACTTCTCACTTTGATCTGATTGATTTGGAGATTGTGTGGATTTTGAGACTAAGGGATTTTCTAGCATTCTCTCTCTACCCGAGAGCTATTGGTAGTCTTCTCTCTCTACCCGAGGAGAGAAGCTTATTTTTACTTAGTTTATTTTTTGAACACTTCCCACAGTGTGTATGAGCTTTGGAAGTGAGTAAATGCATGTAGTAGTGTGTTTTTGCCATTAAATTGAAGATTGATCTTGAATCTTAATCTAGTCTTGATCTTTGTGCATCCACACACCTTAGGAGATCACAATCACATGTGGTGGGCACTCCACACGTGTGAAATTCACATGGTACCAGAGCCTACCTAAGGTTACCATGGATTTCCATCCATTAGTGTAAAAATTTTCATCCAATATTGAGCTAGAAATTGTCAAGATCCATTTTCCTAGCTATCTTGTTCATTTTGGATCAAAAGAGATCAATAGGGCATTGATTAGGTCTGACTTGGTACTGTACAAAATTAGGTGCTCAAACCCGTGTGAGGAACATCCAATTTCTCTTTGAGAGTTCTCTTTCATGTTTGATCCAAAAATCTGCTAGATAGCTTGTTTTGAAGCTATTTTTGTCTAGTTTTTGATGCAATCAGTTTCATTCCATTTGGTTGAGCCAATCAAAAGCTATAAGCTTTCGAAGAGGGCTACGTAGGGCACCTAGGACTGTGCGGACACATTTGGTCAAGAGATTGCTTGTTTGATCCCAAATCACAGTTGAATGCTTACCAATCTCATCTATATGTGATCTAGGCACTGTTTTGAGCATGCAATATCGTTGTATTTGAGTCAAATTTGGTTTCTTAGTGTATCTCACACGTGCTAAGAGTGGTTGATCCTAACTTTGCCCATTCTCCATTATTTGATGTGAAGTAGATCTAGCTTTGGAGAGATTGATATAGGTAGTGAGAATCATCTCACAGTTTGTTGCAAGATCTTGCATAGGAGATGGTAGCACAACATTATTGGATCCTATAGTGAGAGAGAAACTGTAGGATTATTGGATCCTACAGTTTGTTCATCACTTTTGTTTATCTCCACTTTACATGGCCTCAATGGGTTCATACTTGTTGGAACCAAGTAAGAGATTGTCTACTTTCAATTATTCAATATGGAAGTTGAGGATGGAGTCCATCTTGATACTCCAAGATGTGATGGACATTGTACTTGGGACTGAGGAGGAGCCTCAAGTCCTTCAAGAAGTACAAAAGTACAAGAAGAGAATTAGGATGGCTCTCCACTACATCAAGATGAATGTCTCTAATGAGATATTAAGGGAGATTGGTACTTGCACTAAGCCAAAGAAGCTTGGGATTGTCTCAAGACTATCTATGAGGCTAAGAACACCTCTAGGGTCCTCACTCTTAGAAATCAAATCTTCCAAAGTAGTCAAAAGAGTGATGAGAGTGCATCTAATTATGTTTTGAGAGTCAAGGATATTCATATGGAGCTTACATGCATTGGTGACTCAATCAAACAAAGTGAGCTAGTCCAAGTCATTCTCAATGACTTGAGAGATGAATATGACAACCTTGTCCAATCCTATGCCATTAAGGAGGAGCTACCAAGTTTGGAGGCCCTTAAAAGTGTGCCTATTTATGAAGAATCAAGACAAAAGTACAGGCTCTTGAGGATGGACAAGCTATCACTCAATCATGATGATGGTAAAGTTCTATTTGCCAAGAACAAAGAGAGGAGCACCATCACTTCTCTAATGACAAAGCCAATGACCAAGATGGAGAGGAGGAGGACAGCTCTCATGCTTCTACTTCAAGTTTGAAGAAGAAGAAGATCAAGTTTCTTTATTGTGGCAAGAAAGGCCATTATTCCACAGATCACAATGCTCTTATCAATAACTCCAATTGAAGATCTAAGCTTGACAAATGAATCTTTAGGTAAAGGTTTAGTAAACAAATCAGCCAAGCAACTTGATGATGACATGTATTGGAGCTTGATCTCTTTAGCTTGCACTTTTTCCCTCACGAAATGATGAGCAATTTCGATGTGTTTGCTCCTTGCATGGAATGTAGGATTAGTTGCAAGTGATTGGGCTGATTAGTTGTCACAATAGATGATAGGGATCTCCTCCTCCATGACATGAAGCTCCACCAATAGCCTTTTGAGCCACAAGACCTCCTTGCATGTTGATGTCAAGGCCTTGTATTCGGATTCTGTGGAAGATAGGGAGATGGTATCTTGCTTTTTGGAAAGCCATGATAATACTCCATCACATATAAAGGTGGCAAAGGCACTTGTTGATCTTCTATCCACTTTGTCACCTGCAAAATCCGAGTCACTATAGGCTCTTAAGCCAAGATTAGTTCCTCTATACAAAATACCAAAATTCTTAGTGAATGAAATGTATCTAAGAACTCTTTTGGCCATCTTCCAATGTGAAACTAGAGGACTTTGCATGAATTGGCTTAACTTTCCAACACTATAACTAAAATCAGGTCTAGTTATAGTTAAATAGATCAAGGAGCCAATAAGCCTTCTATATAATGTGATGTCCTCAAAGGATGCTTCATCACAACCAATAGATGCTTTTACATGTTGCTCCATTGGTGTCTCAATGCCTTTACAATTCTTCATTCCAAATCTATCTAGGATGGATGTAGCATATTTAGATTGACAAATGAAGCTAAAATCACATCCTCTAATAACCTCTATTCCAAGAATGAAGCTCAATAGGCCGAGATCCACCATCTTTTACTCTTTTGCTAAAGCAATTTTTACATCTCTAATTCCATCTAGATCATTACCACTCAAGATAATGTCATCTACATACAAAACAAGAATAATGATCATGCCATCATGAAAACTTATATACAATGATGGATCATAGGCACTCATTACAAAATTGATGGAAATGAGAAAAGAGTTTAGCCTAGAGTACCATGCTCTAGGTGCTTGCTTGAGCCCATAAAGGCTCTTCTTCAAAAAACACACCTTTCCTTCATGCTTTGCCTTGATGAAGCCCTCGGGTTGCCTCATGTAGATCTCTTCCTCCAAATAACCATTGATGAATGCATTTGTGAAGTCAAGTTGGAATAGCTCCCAATTGAAGGTTGTAGCAAGACTAATGATCAACCTGATAGTAACAAGCTTAGCCATAGGAGCAAAAGTCTCATCATAGTCAATGCCTTTGGTTTGTAAAAAACCTTTGGCAACAAGCCTAGCTTTATGCTTGCTTATTGATCCATCTTGATTATACTTCAATCTAAACACCCACTTGCAATCAAGAGGTTTCTTCCCTTGAGGAAGATCCACAAGATCCCAAGTATGATTCTCAATAAGAGCATCATACTCTACTTGCATAGCATCCATCCAACTTTTAGACTTACAAGCATCTTCATAGCATGTTGGCTCATCTAACATTGAAGTAAGAAAGGTGTAAGATGTGAAAGATGATGAGCCTTACCTTTGATCACCTTGACCATCATAGGTGAGCCTCAATGGCTCGGATCTTGCCCTTGTAGATCTTCTTGGAGTTCTTGGAGTTCTTGCATCTTGAGGTGGATCCTCAAGTTCTTCCTCACTTGGAAGCTCCTCCTCCATCCTAGCATGATCCTTGGCATCAAGATGATTAGTAGCATTATCATCCAAATCACAAGCATGTCCTTCATAAAAAATAACATCCCTACTCACTGTCACCTTGCTAGTGATGGGATTGAAGACTCTATAACCTTTGCTATTCTCACCATATCCCACAAAGATGCCTTTGATGGATGTTGCATCATCCTTCCTTCTCTTATCCAAGGATTGGTGTACATAGCAAGTGGATCCAAAAACTTTGAGATCTTTGAGATTGGGATTCTCTCCAAATAGAGTTTCAAATGGTGTGATTCCTCCAATGGCTTGGTTTGGCAATCTATTGCACAAATAGTTAGCACAAGTTATTGCTTCACCCCAAAATGGTTTGGATAGAGAAGCATCTAGCCTTAAGGCCTTAGCACACTCACAAAGAGATCTATTTCTTCTCTCACTCACTCCATTTTGTTGAGGGGTGTATGGACATGACAACTCCCTCTGTATGCCATTAGAAATACAAAAGTCAATCAACTTATTGGAGATATATTCACCTCCATTATCACTCCTTAATACCTTAATCTTGGTACTAAGTTGATTTTCTACCAAAGTCTTGAACTTTACAAAAGAATCAAACGCCATTGATTTGCTAGACAAGAGGTACATCCAACAAAATCTAGAATAGTCATCAATGAAGATTACATAGTACTTGGCACCACCATTAGACTCATGTGAAAAACTATGAACATCCGAATGGATGAGTTCAAGGGGAGAGTTTGATCTTGATGTAGATCTTGAGAAGGGTAGCTTGTGAGCCTTTGAGAGGCTGCATGCTTCACATCTCTTCCCACACTTTGACAAATGCTTGGGGAGTCCAACTGCAAGCTCCTTTGTAGCCATAGATTCCATGGCTTTGTAGTTGGGGTGGCCCAACCTTTTGTGCCACAGTTCCACCTTTGATAGCTCCACCTTTGTCAAGTTAACACTCTCCACTGCAATATTAGCATCAAGCTTAAACAATCTACCTTGCTTAAAGCCTTTGGCTATACATTCATCATTTCTAAGGATGGAACAAACTCCATGCTTAAATTGTACATCTAGCAATGGCAAGTGATCTTGGTAGCTTATCCTAGGATTTGCACCAAAAATTACATCAAACTGACACCATATGAATTTTCTATGATCCAATGAATATGGGTTATTAAATGCTGGTTCAGAGATGCCCACACGTGTGAACAGTACGGATTTTGATCTTGAAAAATTTTGGGATCAAATCCCCTCACCAAAACTTGGATACCAGTTAGCCCTTCCAATACTAGATTTTTTGCACCAAAACCTGCTAAAACTGGATTAGATTCAAACACAGATCAATGGCCTTGTACTTGTCTCTGATACCATGTGAAAAGTACAGTACTAAGGACCATAAATGGATCTTTGAATGATCCACAAGGTGATTGTATGCTTGTTAAACAATCTATCAGAAACTAGTCATCAGAAAACAAGATCTAGTTTAGCAGCTTGATAGGAAACAAGTAGAGACAATCAAAGCATTGATCAAATAGTCTAATCCAACTCCACACGTGTGGAAATAAGGCTGTAGTACGGCCTGTAGACAGTGTTTACAAAGTGTCAAATCTGGGTTTCATTGGAAAAATAGAGTAATCACCATACAATGAGAGGAAACTCGAGTTTCTCCTTGAGGCTCCAAAAAGTTTCTATCTTCTCACTATGGAGAATGGAAATACATAGTAAAACACACTTCCTTTGCAAAGTTAGGTGAAAATCCAGCATGTAATAAGGAAGTAGACTCCACTTTCTTTCCCTAATGTGAAAACCCTAGCCTAGATCCAAGAGTCATGCTTGGTAGGTGCATGGTAGGTACAAATCTCATCATAAATCATGGTCTAGATCCTACAAAGTAGGAATCACTACCAAATAGACACAACCACTCCTCTTGACTCGTGGTAACCTACTTTAGGTGTGTATGTACAAGTGGCACTTTGGCCATTCAAGTAACCAACAAACAATATTGACAAAATGTACAATATTCTACATGGCTAGATTTGCCAATGTAGGCAATTTTTCACAAAGCGTTGGCCAACTTCTTGATAGTGACCTACAAATTGGATCCAAGTGAGAGTGCAAACTCTCTTTATGTTTCTTATATGTCCAATCTTTCAAAGGAGGATGATCACACAAGATGCACATATCTTCTCTCTTCAAGTATTATGGTGTATAATTATTCCCTATTATTCAAAGCATAGGTTGAGAAACAATTCTCATTGAAGATCTTGATTTGCACATATTCCCTTGGAAAGAAGGAAGAAGGATGATCCAAGCTCATGGATCATAATTGGATACTCATCCATCAAGGAGGCCTTTAGTGTCGTTACACTCTCTATTTCAACAGTGGTTGTGAATAGAGATGTCATGTTGCATGAAGTTTCAACCTTGGAAGTGGCCGAGACCAAGGCTTCTCAAGAAGCATCACAAGTTGTCTATTTTGAAGGTATTCAAGTTGTGATGGGGCCAAGGTATGAGGAGGAGTCTCTTCTTCATATAGAAGATCTTCAAGATGCATGGTCGAGCCTTTATGGCTCACCTTACATGGCAAAGAGAGGCATCTTTCATGTTGTATCTACTACAACACATTCATATATGCTTCTCTTCCTTTGCTTGATATGTTATGTTGCTTCGTTGAATTTTTTGGATCTCAAAGTTCAAAAAAGGCTATACTAGTTTTGTATGATGCTTATGGTATTCCAAGAAAATGAGAAAGTGCCTTGATTGCCATAATCATTGTATCACCATGTTGATGAAACTTTGAATGGACAACACTTATCTCATTATTTTTAAAGAACTTCAGATAATGCCCTAGTGCACGATCTCTTGAAAATTCTCCAGCAGAGGATCTCTGCCCACCTCGACGAATTGCAAAATCATCAAGAAAGATTGTTTCCTGAAATGAAAAAAATGCAAAGTAAGCTCCAGTATAAAATCTGACATTACGGATCTACTAGTACAGGATAAGATACAAAACTTATGCATTCAGCTTTGTCTTCCTCTATTACTGCCTCTCCATCAATATTATGTCCATCTTTCGATGTCAATAAGGTTGGTGAATAGACTGTTGGTTTTGGAAAACCAAGATGACCTTGAAATCTGAGGAACTCCTCGTCAGAAGGAAGATTATTTTCTTTTTGGCGCATTTCCTCGACAACCATTTTCAAGCAATCTTTCCCTGAATAAAACTCATTCTTATTTACAACGTCAACACCAGGGAGAAGATCATCAGCATCATAATCGATTATATCTGAAAATTCATGAAGCTCTTTGCTCAGAATGCAAAGAGTCTAGGCCTCTATGAAATAAAAAAGATTCGATATATTCGATAGTGTCAAAAAAGAATTATTATCTATATTATAAGTAGGAAATGTGATAAGAGATTTATCAGAATGAGAAATGATATTGGTAGTTCTAGGGCCTATAAACGATATCCTATTTTGTGCAGGACCAAAATCTGTACAATCATCTAGATTAATGCTCATATCAATTAAAAAAAGTTTCTATATCTACAGTCTTCGACTTCTCAGATTTTATACCACTAGAAGAAGCAACTTCAAAAGTAGAAGGGCCAACTTCCGAATCGTCAAAAATATTTAACAAAAAAAAAAAAACAAATGCAGATTGAAATTCTACAAATCTATTTTTTTTATTGTGAATTGGACAATCATCTACAAAGTTGAAATAATTATGGAACTTGGTGAACATTCTGTCAAGCTTAGCTTTATAGCTATGCTTTGTCGAGTGTCACTAGGTTCTGATAATGAATCATGTCCTTATTCTGAGATCTGAACAAGGGAGTACTGAGCAGAGACTTAAATCTGAGATAAATCTCAGAAAATGCTTCCACACCAAGACCCTCAGTAATAGAAGGAAGAAAAAAAAGAAAAGGAGAAAAAAGGGATTTGAAATACTCTATATTATCATATACCAAATTCATGAAAAAAAGATAGCAATTGAAGGTAGACATTTCAACAAACTAAATACAGAAAGAAAGATTTTGAATATCGAACTCAAGTGCAAAATGCAAGTTAAAACAAAACTACAATGCCCTATGCGCTCGAAAGAGATATCAAAAAATTGAGTATTGAATCCAAGTGTGAGGATGAAGAACAAGAAAAATCGACAAGTAAGGTGCGCTTTAGAGCAAATCGGAGTAGACAGTGTCAGTTTCAGGCGCAAATGTATAAACAGATTCGAAGCAGTGGCAAGTGTGTGCTTGAAATTGATATTTTATGAAAATTTGCATCGAAAATGATGAATTTATAAAAAAAATTTGCACACGTGAATGAGGTCCAAAAGAACACTTGCTATTGCGTGATTGGTAGAGAATATTCCGTCGTATAGAGAATGACTGATCTGACATTTGTCACGTGCAGAATGTCACGTGCAGAATGACAGGTGTCATATTCTGATCCATGCACGTGTGTGACCCCTACCTGGCCTCATTATTGCATCGTAATGACTTGTACGGACAATACATGTGGATCACTTTAATGATGCCACGTGTTCGCAACCATTTTTCACACATGCAAAATTTTGTTTATAAATACCCCCACCGAATTTTCATTTTTCCTCGCAAATTTTTTATTTTTGACTCCCGATCTCAAGCGCGCTCTTTGTACGTTCTAATTCCGTTAGCACTCCCCGCGCTCGAGACCGATACTGCGATATAACCAATATCGCTTTCGAGCACAAAACTTCCCTTTTTTTTTCTCTCTTGTATTCATGTGCTCAAAACTGATATTCAGTCCTGATATCGATTTCAAGCGTCTTTCTTTCACAAATTTTTTTTTGTTTTCATTCTCTGCACTTCGTTTTTAAATCACAGATTTTTTTTTCAAATTTACTTCTTTTGTATCTTCGAATGACGGCTAGGACAAAATCCACTACCCGTGCCATTACCTCTATACAGCCCTCCCGTGCCCGTGTTCCACTAGTACTGGCCGTAGACGTGGTAGAAAGCAGGTCTGGCTGAGAAAGATAAAAAAATTCCAGAGATCAACTAAATTCTTGATCCCTAGAGCTCCTTTTGGTCGATCTATTAGGAATGTCACCTTGTCACTTGGGCTTGATGTTCGTTTTGCCATGACAGCCATGTAGGTCTTACAAGGTGTTGCAGAAGATTTTCTGTCCCAGTTTTTTGAGGATTCCTATCTTTTGGTCATGCATGGTAAGCGTGATACCATCATGACCAAGGATTTCGTTATTCTCAAAGGACTTTGGTCCTGTTATTCAGGTTTGCATGTGGGTAATGCCAGCATCTCCAGAGACCTGCCTCTGGATAGATCAGACTTGCCAACTACCTTAAGGAAGAAAACGAAACAGGCTGTTCCTAAGAAAGCTGGATCTCGAAGCCAGCTGCTTCCCTTCCTCCTAGAGTTATCCCTGACAAGAGACCCCACATCTTCTTGAGCTTTGAATCAGATGCTAGAGAATTTGATTCAGATGCAAAATCATCCTCTCCTCCTCATGTTACTCGTCCAACTCCTCAGAAGGTTTCTTCACCGAAAGTAATGATAACCCAAGAGGAGCTTGACAAAATAACTAAAAAATCTGTAAATATTGTGTCTACATTTCTTTCTCTCTGCACATAATCTTTTTGTCAGAACTCCATACGATTCTAACTAGGTTTATCTTGATTCTAGCCATTATAACCAATACGAGACTTATTTAAATAAATCAAGGTCTAGATCCTACAAAGTAGGAATCACTACCAAATGGACATAATCACTCCTCTTGACTCGTGGTAACCTACATTAGGTGTGGATTGACAAGTGGCACTTTGGCCATTCAAGTGACTAACACAAAATATTTAAAAAATATACAATATTCTACATGGCTAGATTTGCCAATGTACTCAAATTTTTACACTCCTCAAATCTAGCCTTGGAAACAACAAAACTTTTATCAATCACTCCAATTGAAGATCTAAGCTTGACAAATGAATCTTTAGGTAATGATTTAGTAAACAAATCAACCAAGCAACTTGATGATGACACGTGCTGGAGCTTAATTTCTTTGGCTTGCACTTTCTCCCTCATGAAATGATGAGCAATCTCGATGTGTTTGCTCCTTGCATGGAATGTAGGATTAGTTGCAAGTGATTGGGCTGATTGGTTGTCACAATAGATGATAGGGATCTCCTCCTCCATGACATGAAGCTCCACCAATAGCTGTTTGAGCCACAAGACCTCCTTGCATGTTGATGGCAAGGCCTTGTACTCAGATTCTGTGAAAGATAAGGAGATGATATCTTGCTTTTTGGAAAGCCATGATACTAGTCCATCACATAGAAAGGTGGCAAAAGTACTTGTTGATCTCCTATCCACTTTGTCACCTGCAAAATCCGAGTCACTTTAGGCTTTTAAGCCAAGATTAGTCCCTCTATACAAAATGCCAAAATTCTTAGTAGATGAAATGTATCTAAGAACTCTTTTGGCCATCTTCCAATGTGAAACTAGAGGACTTTGCATGAATTGGCTTAACTTTCCAACACTATAACTAAAATCAAGTCTAGTAATAGCTAAATAAATCAAGGAGCCAATAAGCCTTCTA
The DNA here is from genome assembly GCA_029204225.1 of Diphasiastrum complanatum. Lineage (NCBI taxonomy): Eukaryota > Viridiplantae > Streptophyta > Lycopodiopsida > Lycopodiales > Lycopodiaceae > Diphasiastrum > Diphasiastrum complanatum. The sequence continues at coordinate 27,905,915 of CM055109.1, read as the reverse complement.
TATAATGTGATGTCCTCAAAGGATACTTCATCACCATCAATAGATGCTTTTACATGTTGCTCCATTGGTGTCTCAATGCCTTTACAATTCTTCATTCCAAATCTATCTAGGATGGATGTAGCATACTTAGATTGACAAATAAAGCTAAAATCACATCCTCTAATAACCTCTATTCCTAGAATGAAGATTAATAGGCTGAGATCTACCATCTTAAACTCTTTTGCCAAAGCAATTTTTACATCTCTGATCATTACCACTCAAGAAAATGTCATCTACATACAAAACAAGAACAATGATCTTGTCATCATGAAATTTTATGTACAATGATGGATCATAAGCACTCATTACAAAATTGATGAAAATGAGAAAAGAGTTTAGCTTAGAGTACCATGCTCTAGGTGCTTCTTTGAGCCCATAAAGGCTCTTCTTCAAGAAACACACCTTTCATTTATGCTTTGCCTTGATGAAGCCCTCGGGTTGCCTCATGTATATCTCTTCCTCCTAATAACCATTCAGGAAAGCATTTGTGAAATCAAGTTGGAATAGCACCCAATTGAAGGTTGTAGCAAGACTAATGATCAACCTGATAGTAACAAGCTTAGCCACAAGAGCAAAAGTCTCATCATAATCCAATAACATTTCCACATGCTGCCCGACGAAACATTAATATATTTAAAAAGTTTTCATTTTATTTATATTAGGAAAATTCTACGTTACGTAGAACCCTAAAATCAAGGTTTCAATTGGTCCACATGGCTACGAAAATAAGAAATTTTTTTTTTCAAAGGCCCTTGTTGGGCTCTAAATTTCTCTAATGAATAGTGAAGCATCCCAAGTGGACACTATTCTCTATATCAATTATGGAAACTGCTTTAGAACATTAGAAAGGAGGTCTATACTTAGGATGGAGATCATTCTAAATTTGGACCAAAGTTCCATGGTTAAGCTAAAACTAGTTGAAGAAAGAGTGTGAAAGATTTCAACTAGTTTAGTCAAGATTGGTCATAGTTTGATAGATTGCCAAATACACAATTGAGGCCAATTTTCATATTAGACTTAAAGTTTGACTTTTCAAAGTTCCATTAGTCTAAAAGCATTTGAATAAACACTTTTTGAAAGTGTGGGAAAGTCTAGTACACAAGTTTTAGAAGATCCAAATTTGAATAGTAGAGACATTGAATCTAGTAGGGTTTTTCATTATAGAGGAAAACCAAGTCTCACATTAGGTTTGGACCTGAGGCCTGCCCTTCCAGGTCATCACTGCCCGAAGAGACCCAAAAAGGATGTAACTCGTGGGAAGAGACACATTCTCTCTCTCTCTCTCTCTCTCTCTCTCTCTCTCTCTCTCTCTCTCTCTCTCTCTCTCTCTCTCTCTCTCTCTCTCTCTCTCTCTCTCTCTCTCTCTCTCTCTCTCTCTCTCTCTCTCTCTCTCTCTCTCTCTCTCTCTCTCTCACATCTCATTTCATGCTTGTACATGAGTTCTCTTGGGTTCATCTATCCATTGATGCACTATATTTGTGATATCTTGCAATCTTGTGTGTAGAATGCTTATTTTATGCTATTTTCGGATCCACATATGTGAGATACTGTAGCTTATTGTTTTTGTACAGACAACAACTTCTTCATATCTTATGTTTGATGTTTGATCATGTTCTTATTGAGTTTGCATCTCTTTCATTGAGTAGATGTTGATTTTTCTACATTGGCAAGGTTGGTAGAGGTGATCTATTTCTAACCAAAGATCAAATTATGGAATTGGATCTTAAATGATCTGAAATTATTCACAGATTGCATATTGTAATGAAATGACTTAGCCAGTAGATCCTTATACCCACTCAAATCAAATAATCAGAATAGTAAATTGTGTAAGCAAAACAGTCTAAGTGGATTAAGAACTAGTACAAAAACTTAGAACACTATGGATATTTGGAACAATAGTCACTTTATTGAATTAACCAAAGCAAAGTACACAAAAGATCATATCAGGAGGCAATGTTCCAAGGTTGTTGAGTATCAATGTTCGTGGACCATCTATTGACACTTGGAATAAAGGACGATGGAGATGTTTTAGTGTCTTGTCGATCACTTGGTGCCATGGATGTCGTCGATCCAATAATGGGTGATAGTTGCTATTGATTGGAATATCCCTTGGAGTATGAAAATATTTTAGTAGGGCTCATTTATCCTCTTTGAAAATTGAAGTTGCCATGATGGTTGTGGCTCTACTTGTTGAATTTCATTCCTTATATCATTCTGTAATGCAAAATTACTTACTCTGCAATTTACTTGTATTGTTGAGATAGTAACAATATGAAGAAATACACGTATTGTCGACGCAATGTCGAATAGACCTAAACTATTATTCGAGGGTCACCAAATAATGACTTCAATAGATTTGGTTATTGAGTCTTATCCATTACATATTTTGGGTCCAATCCCATATTTCCACGTGGCACCTGCTAAGTGGATGATGAAACATTCTTTTAGGGTTGTGCCAAGTGGATGATGAAACATTCTTTTAGGGTTGTGCCATCAACAATTATAAATAGATCAGTAGATTAGTTCATTGTAAGAAGAGAGCAATTCATAAGTTGAACTAGTTCAAGTTTTAGGAGTAGTCACTTCTTTTTCTCCTCTTTCTATGTTTTGCCATAGGCGTAGACTGATCATTGATAAGCTATCACGATTACAGTTTCTGTATGAGCAACTTTTATAGCAGAATTAGATGCACTATTATTATAGTGTAATCAGACGGATGTATTTTTCATCATTCAACAATACATACTGCATTCGACAATTCAAAGCACGACTTGTCTTGTCTTACTTTTATGTTATTTATGCTATTATGATCTAAGTTTTGATGATTGGCAATAATGCGATTTACCTCTATCATTCATTTTTCGCACTTGTGAATGATAATTAGTTGTGTTGATGATAGAGTTGATACTATCGAAGTCAAATAGTTATTCAACCATATGTCACTTATTTTCCAGCATGGTATAAGAGCTTAGTCCAAAGTTTTGTTAACTAGCTCAAAGCTTTCATTATTACTGCCAAATTTTCAATATCAAATTTGTCTATGATGGATGCATCATCCTCTAATTCAATTGAAAAGCTGGACGACGACAACTACCACTTATGGAAATTCAAAATGAGAGTGGTCCTACAAGCGAAAGGGCTTTGGGAAGTTGTCGAAGTGACTGACGTTAAGCCTATTACAAATCCAGCGGCCATTACCAAATGGAAGCAAAAGGATGGAAGGCCTTCGCCCCCTATCACTCTCAATATCAGAGATAATCATATCAATCATATTTGAAGTGTTCGAACTTTGTTAGAAGCTTGAATATTCTAAGCACTCTCTATGATATTAGAGATGTGACTGGCAAACTTCATTTGAGAAAAAAAAATTTCTCATTTAAAATGGCTAATTCGGATTTGATTTTAAATCACTTGAACAACTTCAAAAAATTTCTTTGAGCAGATGTTTGCAAGTGGCATAGAAATCAACGATTTAGTTGCTATCATGACTCTCTTGTTAAGCCATATTGACGATGAAAGCAAAGCCCAATGTGTGGACAACTCTTTTCATCCCATCAAAGGTATTGGCGCTATATCTCTTGTTTTGTCTAATGGTGAGCAAAAGTATGTCAAAGATGTACTCTATGTTCCACAAATCAAAAGCAACCTGATTTCGGTTCCCATAATCGCTAAGCAAGGCTAGATTGTCAAATTTAGGGAAGATAAGTGCCCTATTAAAGACTACGGAAGATGTGCATGTCAAAAATCTATGGGTGTAACAGAACGAGTTTTGACACATGAGTGGAACTTAGTATCTCGATGGAAATCGAACAATCGATTTCAAAGATAGAGGTCCAGAGTCAAAATCTCAATCGAGATATTAGCAGCAAAAACTTACTAACGAACAGTTGTGCATTGGAAGTGTGTCAGCGTAGCAGCAAGAATCAAGATGTAATGTAGTCTGCAATAATGAGCAAATGAACAATAACAGTTGATGCTTGATCGTTGCTAGATGGATTCTCTCCTTCTATCTGGAAAGGCAGTCAAATTAGAAAGAAATCGAGTCATCACTTACTGCTAAAAGTGCAAGTTTTATTCTAGATTCACTTGACTTGTTGATGATTACAATTCAATGATTAGTACTTGAGAGTATAAGTTTGAATCTACTTAATTTACTAGAGTCATCCTATGGTAGATAGCCATCATTGTAAATAAAAGATCTATGTACAAGTAGGTGGACTGTCAACGTCGTCCTTCTGATTGCGACGTGGGTTGGAACCGATTGACAATACATGGATCAACTTTTTCTTGTATCAAACTTGATCTGACTTGGTGAGAGAGTCGAGATAGCCGAGATAATCGAGTGAGTCGAGAGTCGATCGAGTCGATAGGCAGGTAAGTTGAGTGAGTTGAGAGGTCTAGTAAGTTGATGGAGTCGAGTGAGTCGAGAATCGATGGAGTTGATAGTCGAGTAAGTTGAGTGTCAAATAAGTTGATGGAGTTTACTGAGGTTTTTTTTCAGTTGTTCTATGAGATTGGGCCTTGATTGACCAAGAATACAAATCCAAAAGTTGATTTTCTGGTGTCGATATCTCCTATCCGATCTGCATCTGTATAGCCTTCAAGTTTATTGGTAGATTGGCTGTCTTCATAACAGATACATAGATGTTTTGTTGCTTGGACATATTTCATGACCTTCGTGAGTGCTTTCCAATGGATTGGCCCTGGATTCGATAGGAACTGGCCAATGGAATTGATCGAGTATGTAAGATCGAGTCGAGTGTAGAGCATTGCATACATCAGTGAGCCGATAATGGAGTGAAATGGATATTGTTTCATTTCCTCCTTTTCTATATCGGTTTGAGGACATTGTTCCTTTGACAGTTTCAGACCAGGGTCAAGTGGAAAGAGACTTGATTTGTAGTTGGTCATTCCATATTTTTTAACACGTTAGTGAGACATTGTTGTTGACTGATGTAGATATGTTTGTTGGATCGATTTCGATGAATCTAAATTTCAAGACAGTAATGGGCTACACCCATATCAGTCATCTTGTATTCCTGGGCTAGCATGCATTTTGAATCCTTCAAGAAATTCAGATTATTACTAAATAGTAACGTATCATGTACATATAATGTGATGATTATGAAGGAAGTCGAAACAGACTTGAAATAGACATTCCAGTCTGTCGAGTTTGGAATGAAACCATTCTCGATTAGAAATGCATTTATCTTCTGAAACCAGACTCTTCTTTTTGTCTATTTCAGACCATAAAAAGCCTTGTGGATTTTGCAGACAAGATGCTTCTTCCCCTTCAGCTCATATCTCTCTGGTTGCGACATGTAGATCTCCTCTGCGATAGTTCCGTTCAGAAAAGTTGTTTGGACGTCCATTTGGTGGACTTTGAGATCAGCTATAGCTGCATAGGAGAGTAATAGTCGAATTCAAGTATGTTTAACAATAGGTCAGAAATCCTCTGAGTAATCTAGATCTGGAATCTGTGAAAAACCTTTGGCGACCAGTCTAGCCTTGTATCAATTTAGTTGTCCTTCAGCATCATACTTCGCTTTGAATATCCATTTGCATGGAATTAGATTTTGATCCTTTGGCAACTCCGTTACAGTCCAAGTCTGATTCTCAATTGGAGAATTGAATTTCATGTCCATCATGGCTATCCATTGATCAGCATCTCGAGTTGACATTGCCTATGATACAATGCATGATACTTGCACAAAATAGCAGACTGGATCATCCATAAATCGGGATGGAGGTTGTCTAGATCAATTCGATCTTCTGGGTTGAATTTCGATCCTCTGATGCCATTAGACTCGTTGAAGATCTGACTCATTATCTGAGTCTGTATCGATTTAGTTCAGAGTTGTTTCGACTTTGGTATCAGAATTTTCTGGAGTCTTTTCCTTGTGGTCGAAGAACTGATCTTCCACAGAAATGACGTCTATACTTGTGAACGACTTCTGTGTGTTTGGATTGTAGAGTTTGTATGCCTTGTGTTCTGGAGAATAGCCAATGAAAATCGATTTTCTGCTAGTATTGTCTAGCTTCTTCCTTGAATTAGCAAGGATTTGAGAGTAAGCAATGCATCCAAAAACTCAAATGTGCTTGAGTGATTCGATCATGTCCATACCTCATAATGTGTTTTGCCATTTAGAGCTTTTGTAATGGATCGATTTTGTAGATAGGCAGCAGTCATAATAGCTTCTACCTAGAATTTCTTTGGAAGAGAGACATGGGCCAACATGCTTTTGGCACTTTCAATCAAAATCTGATTCTTGCTTTCAACTATACCATTGGACTGAGGTGAATAGCTAGTCGTAAATTGTTGGTGTATTCCATTCGCCTTGCAGAACTCCTTGAATTTGGTGGAGATAAATTCTCCCCCTCCATCAGTGCGTAGAGCCTTGATTTTCCTTTGTGTCTAATTTTCAGCAAATGCCTTGAACAATTTGAAAAATATGAATGCTTTAGATTTGTTCTTCAGAAAATAGGTAACAATTCTTCGAGAAAAATCATATGATAAAAGTTATAAAGTAAATGGCTCCCCGTGTGAAAACAGTCTGCATAGGGCCACAAATGTCAATATGTACAAGATCTAGCAAACTTTTAGATGAATGGAAATGGACTTTTGATATGTTTTCTTGATAATACAACTTTAACAAAGAGAAGTATATTTGCTAATAGATAGTAGATTTTGCACTGAATTCATATTTGACACTTGTTGAATACTTTTGAAGTTTAAATGGCCTAGTCTGAAATGTCATAGCATATCAGTTGACTCGGAAGTTAAATTATGAAGAGCTTGACTGTTTGTAAAGTAACAATGACTTAGTTTGTAAAGATAGCCATATCTTCTACTGAAAGTTAAGACTTTTCTAGATTTGTCAAGAATAGTGCAACCCTCTGTATCGAATTCGACCCTATGACCAGAATCAATGATTCTACTTATTGAAAGCAGATTTTTGGTAAGATTTGGAATGTGAAGAACATTGGACAAAAATTTTACATCACCTTTCTGAAATTTGATCTTGACAGTTCCTTCCCCCTCTATAGTATGAGATGAGTTGTCTCCTAATTGTACAACTCTAGAATGGGTGAATGACTTGTAGTCTTGGAACCAGTCACGGTGGTGAGTCATGTGCTGTGTTGCTCCTGAGTCCAAATACCAAGAATCAATATCCTACAGTTCTCCAACTTTGGTCATAAAGGATGCTTTAATTTTTTCATGTGGTTGGGTCAAGTGACTAGTAGTTGCAGCATTTGCTTGTTGTTGTTACTGGAATTGCTTCTTCTTTTCATTGTTGTATTTCAATGTCCTGCAATCTTTACTAAGGTAACCAGTCCTCTTACAATATTTACAGGAATAGTTTATGTCTTGGCTGGAACGATGAAGTCTCTGAATTTGGTCCTAAATTCGATCCATACTGCATGTTGCTCTTCTTGTCAAGATAGTCTAACTTTGTAGATCTATTGGATCTAAACTTCTGATTTTTCTTTTAGAATAGAACTTGAGAATCCGATCCTGAGCTAGAGGAGGATTCATTTCATCTGATCTCCTCTTGAAGTAGCATCGAGATGACTCTTGATAGAGTAAGATGTTGTTGGATCGAGAACACCATGACCCAGGTTTCAAAAGCTTCAAGTAGACTCGATAGTAGGGTCATTACTGCATCAGAATCTTCAATGGCCAAGCCGGTTGCAGTCATCTGCTCTTTGAGATTTTGGAATGTGTTGAGATAGTTCAAAATACTGTCTGCATCATACATTCTTAATGTAAAAAATTTCTTCCTCAAATGTAACTTGGATGTAATGTCCCTGATATCATAGAGGATTGCTAGGATGTCTCGAGCATCCTTAGCAGTTTGAGCAGTTTGAATATGGTTGATTTGACAGTCTTTAATGTTCAAAGTAATCAAGGCAAATGCCTTGTCATCGATTCTTGTGAAGAGAGCGAGATCGCTGGTAGAGACAACGATATTGAAAAACTGCTAGTTGCCAATTTCAAAGCGATGTCTTGATAGAAACAAGACTAACGTCCTGTATGGAAATGCAGATTAATGAGCCACAAGCTTTGATACCATGTCGAAAATTGGGGGGTGTAGCATAAACAAGTTCTAACACGGGAGTAGAACTCAGTATCTCGATAGGAATCGAACAATCGATTCCAAAGATAGAGTTCCAAAGTCAAAATCTGGATCAAGATATTAGCGGCGGAAACTTACAACGGACAGTTGTGGATCGGAAATGTGTCAGCGTAGCAGCAAGAATCAAGATGTACTGTAGTCTGTAATAATGCGCAAATGAACAATAACAGTTGTGTATGGACAAAATTGCACTTTTTGATTAATAAAAAATAGAGTACATGAGCGTGAAGTAGTGCGCTGGTCTGTAAGGTGCAAAATGCAAAGCTTCAGACGTTTGATCGTTGCTAGATGGATTCTCTCCTTCTATCTAGAAAGGCAGTCAAACTAGAAAGAAATCGAATCATCACTGACTGCTAAAAGTATAGGCTTTATTCTAGATTCACTTGACTTGTTGATGATTGCAGTACAGTGATCAGTACTTGAGAGTATAAGTTTGAATCTACTTAATTTACTAGAGTCGTCCCATAGTAGATAGCCATCGTTGTAAATAGCAAATCTATGAACAAGTAGGTGGACTGTCAACGTTGTCCTTCTGATCGCGACGTGGGTTGGAATCGACTGACAGTACATGGATCGACTTTTCACTACATCGAACTTGATCTGACTTGAGGAGGGAGTCGAGTAAGTCGATGAAGTCGAGTGAGTCAAGAGTTGATGGAGTCGATAGTCGGGTAAGTCAAGTGAGTCGAGAGTCAAGTCAGTCGATGGAGTCGATAGCCGGGTAAGTCGAGTGAGTTGAGAGTTGAGAGTCAAGTAAATCGATGGAGTCGATAGTCGGGTAAGTCGAGTGAGTCGATGTCGATGGGGTCGGACTTCGAGTTTTGTTGTAGTATGAATATATATAGTTTTCAGAATGCTCATTACTGAATGGATTTGGACCTAAGCATTTAAATTCAACAGTGCATCCAACCTCATAGTTTTTGCACAATCACAAAGAGTATGATTCTTCCTCTCGGCCACAATCCATTTTGTTGAGGTGAGTAGGCACATGATGTGATCTCCTTCTTGATGCCAAGTTGCTCAAGTTTCAGAGGAAACCTTTCCCACTTGATGGTTCGGCAAGGGTTGATAAAAAATTTCATTTGAGTGATGTGGTAGGTCCAATGAGGACCCACTCTATTGGTGGATGTAAGTATTTTGTCACCTTTATTGACAAATTCTCTCGCTTTACATGGATTTACCCAATGAAATTGAAATCTAAAGTTTTTAACATTTTAAAAGTTTTTTTGCAATGGTTAAAAATCAATTGGACACTCTTTGAAGTCATTACGTACCGATCGAGGAGGAGAGTATGTTTCTACTGCGTTCGGTACTTTTCTTCAAGCAAGGAAATTCAACATCAAAAGACAATTCCGTACAAGCCTCAACAGAATGGTGTTGCCGAAAGGAAGAACCCCACGTTAATGGAAATGGCACGTTGCCTTGAAAGTAATAACTTCATATGAAGCTTGATATGACAGAAAGCCTCAAATAAAACATTTTAGGATCTTTGAATGCATTGCTTATGCACTTGTTCCTTAGCAATTAAGATCTAAGCTAGATGATAAAGGAGTCCAAGTGCATTTATGTGGGTTATAGCACTGAAAATAAAGGCTATAGGTTGTGCAATTTGTTTACAGAAAAGATCATTGTAAGCAGGGATGTCAAGTTTATTGAGAAGTCTTCTATCAACGAAGAACCTTCTCAGCTATCACATGTTCCAACAGGGGATTGGCCACATTATACTATCTTTGATGTGTTTCCGGAGCTTGTGCCAACATCCAACCATGAAGATATGGATTCAGGTTCAGCCATCAAGTAGTGCAGTAGAGTGGGTAGATCGTGTTGATCCTCTAGTATTGTATGAAGTGATTCAAGATTGTAAACATCATTAAGGCATGCGTGTAAAAATAGGGCTTCAGAAATGCTTTTTGGTAGAAGCAGCATAAGCCTATGGTTGGAATTTATAACCAGTTTTGCAGAGAAATCTTTAGACAAATTCAACTGCTGGTGTGTTCTGATGAGTCCAATTTCATTGATGGATTGGAAGTGTAGTTCAATTTATCCGTGTGGTAGAAAAGATGAGCATATTATCTCCAATCTGTGGCTAGCATGATTAGAAAACTCAATGTTTTCTTATCAATAAATTGCTTGGCAATTGCTTGAATATCCAACAGCTGAATAATTGAACTGCATGTCTATGCTATCAGAAACACAATAATATGGCTATTAATCTAGCTAAGAGAATTTAAGAAAGAATCCCATAACTGTGAAATTTGATATCCTCCTTTGGCTGGAAGACCTGCAAGCATGCCCATGTTACAAGCTTGAAAATCTGCAATATTTTCACTGTTTGATAGAAGGCAGTGAACGGGGAGTCGAATTTTTCAAACGCTAACAGTCGAATTCTGTCAGAATTCGTTAAGCAGCTAACCATGCTTGCAAGAGTAGTGTTTCTACTTGTGACTTTCACGTTTCTCAGTTATGGAGCTACATGGGGAAGTAGTAAGTGTAGTAGCGCTGTTCTTTTATCTATTTTTTGGCCAGCAAACTGGAGATATAATCTCCCAAATCAGGATGCTTTTTTGGAATAGGACTGGATCAGTATTGAATGTTTACACCCAACTGTTTCCAAGTTGGTATTGACCTGCTAGTGTAGTCTGAGCTGCTGATACTCGGATCAATGCTTTCTGATATCACTTTCTGGTATCAGTCGCGCTTCCCAAATTTTCTTGCAAGAGAAATAATTTATCGTGTATCTCTGACTCGCTTTGAAAGCAGTAACCTGGTTGCTTAACAAATCTTTAAGCATAACAGCGAGCTGGGATAGAAATGAAGGCACGAGAAGCAACAAATTCGGACGGACGGTGAATGCCCTATTTTGCAGCGATGGCTGCAGACATATCAATAAATTCATCGAAATTCTGCAAGAGGGCTGCATGCCTTGATTAGATGGGACTGCACCTCAGCGCTTGCATCCCTATCAGTAGGGGTAACTGCAAGTACGTAGTGATTGGTTCTCTCCTGCTCTGGTTTGGGAAGCACATTTATGGCTTCTGAGAGAGTCAGTCTTTTTTTTGGGGTTAGTCTGCTTAAATGCTATTGGAATGAGGGTTTTGTGTAATGGAAGTAATCGGACTTAGAATCAAGTTCCTTCGATTCTTTGAAAGACATTAGAAAACTTCTTGATTTAACTTGGAAAGGTTGGTCATGAAAAGTTTGCCTTCGTTGATAATCCCAACGGACAACTGTATGGACTCTGAGCTCATAGAACTAGGATTGAAGCTTTTATTTCATCATGGTTAATTTTTCCAATGAGTTAACCTTTAATTTTTTATTTTCGGTGTCATTCCGATGTGACGTTGAACTCCAATTATCAGCATTTACATATTGTCATGTTTCGATTCTCCCAGATTAAGAAGTTAAAAATAGATGAGGGCTCTGGTTCTGTTAAAACCCTTACGTCTTCTTTTTCTTTTTGTTTGGGGGGGGGGGATAGTTTGGCTTTTTTTATCTCTTGGATGTCCCTTAATGTGGCTGATTGGAGTCGAACTCCAAACCTCAAGTAGAGGAAGAGAGGCCTTCACCAGCACGCCACCTATTAAAAGTACTAATTGGCTATGCAATGCATTAGAGTGAGGTCAAGTTTTGAAGGTGATGAAGCACCTTTTTAAAATCAGCACTTAAAAGTGAGAAGCACAATTTTCAGAAACTCAAAATGCTTGGAAGAAAAATGACTTCACCACCTAGTCAATTTGAATATTGTGCATATACATTGTAAAAAAAATATATCCTACAAACATTGATGTCACTGAAGTAAATTAGAATGTAAACTTGCTGTGAGACTTATCCCGAAGTTTACCAAGATGTTTTATGCAAAGTAAATTAGATATACAACAACATTATGAAGTAGCTTCTCAAACTACTGATTATTTGAAAGTTCTAAGTGTTTGACCTTTAGAAACAGAAATAAAGCATGAATCCTTTAAGGTTTCGTATGCAGCAACATATTCTTCATATACCTCATTATTAAGCCTCTCATAAGAGAAAATAACAGATGGCTGGCAATGGATTTCTTTCAGCAACTTTCTCAAAACCTCAAATGGAGTTTAGCACGTTCACAAATTCCACTCACATGTGTTTCACTCCACCCTCTTCCCTCCTCTCTCCTCCCTCCAATATTTGGTCGTGTTCTTTCATTACATTTTATTGACAACCCACAGAATAGTGGGTGACATACCAACCTCTCATGTTGAATTTGTGAATTTGGAATCTGGAAACATTCCAATCTCTTGAAGAGATACAAGAAAAGCTGACTTTCTCGAAGTAGGCAACTACCCACTCAACAATAACCTGGACCACTCTAAACGCAACCTTTCCAAAACATTTAATAGCACAAGCAGTTGCTCTTCCAAAACCCTAAACCCCTTTATACACTGATTATCAGTGTTCAGCCCTTTTAAAGTATAGGCTTATGAAAAAACTGCAAATCATGATACATTGCAGGGGAAATTTGTCTGCTGAATGTGAGAAGAGGCACTGGAAAATTGTTGATTGTGCCAATTACCCGCTACTGCAAGAGAATACTACTTATGCTGCTTTAATTGGATACACATATTGTACCTCAGCAAGCTTCGAGCATTTGACATATTAAATATAAGGCAAATTGTCTTAATAGAACTCTCTCCAGCTTTAAGCAATACAAGTTCTCAAATGGATCATAACATCATATTCAAATAAAAGAAGCAGGGATTGTTAATTTTTCTTCGAGTGGCCACTATGAAGCTAGTTTTTGGCTGGTTCCAACTTCCGGGTGACCTCATCCATCACATTGATGGCAACTAGTCAGCAGGCAGCTCCTGTCTCAATTATTCTCACATCCACTATCCACTTAACTAGCATAAAACTCACTGAAATTGTTACGGACATGCAATAGCATTTATAAAAGTTACAGAAACATCTTTCTAATATCCTTATTGAGGATTAGGTGGCCGGCTATTAGCTGCCGAGACACGTGAACCCCACTCAAGCAACTCGCTGCTTGTATCATCCTTATGCAATATACATTCTATGAAACAAAGTGAATCCTTTTGTTCATCCTGTGATGTTTTGATTGCATGTACAAGCTCTTTTTCAGTTTTCACCTACAAATGGAAAGTGCAAACTTGAGAATTATCACAGAATGAATGCTTGCTGTATTTTAACATTCAAACATAAAAAGATCTTACAAAAAGAGCTCAATATTGGAAAAGTAGTATGCGAACCTTGATAGTCCAACACTTGCCTTCACCATTGTGGAAAGCATCCACAACCCCCGTGTAGTTCCAGTTCTTGATGACATTGTATGGACCATCATGAATTTGCACTTCAATGGTGTAACCACCATTATTGATTAAAAAGATTATGCTCTTCTGTCCGTTTCTGATCATTGTTGATACATCTTGAGCTGTTACCTGTACTACAGGCAATTACATTTACTTACACCAAATAATTTAGCTCAAACTCGCAAGATGGTGAGCAAGAGAAAGCTAAAATATACAGATCAGAAACAACAAGTTTACCTTTAGAACAGCTGTTTTTTCCATTACTTGACTGTGTCATAACTTTCTGTGAGAATCAAGATGTACCCATTCTTCTCTAAAAACCAGCTTGAAGAACCTATGAGGCTTGAACTCAAACATTAAAAAATAACAAAAGAACAACAAATAGCCAAAATGTTCAACAGAAATATCAAGAACAGATGAAAAATAGTTGCCTTGCGGGCCCTCCGAAGGAACAGTGCCTCTCTGAGTTGTTCCTCAAAGAGCTTACCATCTCTATTAAGTCTAAGAGCCCAACTATTAGGCACGACAGCTAAGAAATTGTGTATAGCAACTTGAAGATCTCTTATCTGAGGTTTATGAGCCCGATGCCAGCTGGATTGCAGTAACGTTAGGACTTTTTGCAAAAGGAGAGCTATATACAGATCCATGTGACGTTTCGACTCGTGTTGCCTATTGAGCCTTCGAGGCATATCTTTATTTCTAAGTATGGTAAAAGGTAGCTCATAAGTAGGCGAGTCACTTCTCTATTTGGGCTAGTGTTTGCCCTTATTGGAGATTCTCGGAAGGTTCCTTGAGGGTTCCCATCTTAGCGTGAATAGGGTAGCTGCTGTTGGAACTACAACTTATGATACGATTCAATTATGGAGCTCAGTGAAGGTGACTTTTTTCATCTTCTATTGTCTTTTGAGCTTATGTGATGCCATATCTATGAGTCTTCTACCCAACGGGGTTGGCTCAGTTGGTTGGCTTGGCATCCAAAGTTTCTTTGGTCCCAGGTTCGAGCCTCCCCTTGGAAACCAAGAAGCATATCTATGAGTCTTCTGCATAACTGCTGGCCACTAGCTCAACAATAGATCAAGGATGATCATTTATTGGGAATCAATAGCTTGGCTGTACCTATTCAAGAAAGAGCTTAAATAACGTCATTTATGCCATCAGTTGGGGAGGCATCAGCTATTGGGTGAGACGAATGGATTGGCAAAACAAGGTGAGGCATCTCCTATGTGGGAGGAATCTTAGTGGTATGGGATGCCAAGATTAATGCCAAGTGGAATGATCGTGGATGCTTGTGTAGACTTTCAAGCTTCAAGGTGTGAGCATGGATTTGTTCTACAATTGGATGACGAATCAAATATATCCAGGGAATCCCTATCTGTAAAATAACATTTAACCAAGTCAATTTCTTGAAGGCGGGAGTAAATTATGTTAACAAATAACAGTTAACATTTCTATTGTGTAAAATCCTTGAGAGTAGCCAAAAATTAACTAATAGCCAGGGTTAACATATATAGACGTAGCATATATAGAGGGTCCATCCTACATGACCAAATACATGCATAGTCATTGTCTTATCCATAAATATTAAACCCTGCTTTGATGAACTTTCGCATCTTCAATGCTTCCCATGAATCCTTCTTGCTTGTATAAAGGTACCATGCTTTACCAAACTTTGTTCTCATAGAAAGTCGTTCCAATCAATTATCATATGGAAAATCATATTTTAGCATATATTCTAAAGAGGTCATGTTTTGGGTCATTGCTTCTTCCATGCGGTGCGATGATGTTGGAACGGTGTAGTTTCAAGCTAAAACAAGAGAATCCATATCCCAAAAATGAGAGGTCTACAAGCACTCACATGCAAAGAATCCATGATCTCTAATATGTTATAGCAACCTGATACATCTACAACAAAATAATCAACACAATAACATGAGGACTACTCACCACCCATCCATACCTCCCCTTAAAGCAACTATGAGTGTGCACATAGTCTCTATCACAAGCAAGTCTCTCCAAGCTCGTGAATCCTAGGGAAGGCCGGTGTGTAGAATGAACCTCCCAACCATAGGCACCCCCTCCTTGAATCCTTCTACCTACTATTCCCGTCAACTGGCACATGTGGGTGATCAGTCCACTTGGCATGCCTGACCCCTATGACTTGTGAATATTGAGTGACTCATAGGGTACCACCCTCGTGCCCCGCCAAAGACCTGTGACCCTCTTGGTCACCCCGACTACTTGTCGGCTAGCATCTCGTCACTGACGGCTAGGGTCCCGACGGTCAAGACACACCGCATCTCTGACAGCTTGTCAGGCGGCCACACCGGATCACTACTTGTGATGCACCGGTCCCCACTTGGGACAGATGTCCTCGTCGGTCACCGACCCTTGCCAACACTAGGCCTCAGGCCCTTTGGTAACCGGCCGTGTCGAGGTCATGATAGAGTCGTAACTGGACTCTAACAAACCTTCCCTCCTCTGGCAAGTCATCAGTCCTCGTCGATGACAAACTCTGGGTAAGACTTCTGCAACGCCTATCGAGTCTCCCAGGTAGCATCTGACAACGGATGCGCTTTCCAAGTTACTAGATACTCTTGACGGAGGCAACTACGCTCTTTTTGGCCCATAACCTCTGGTGTCTTTCTCCTCTACAGACACTAGACCTTCCACCAGGCTATCGCCATCGTGCAAACATTTCTTCAGTTTGCTAACATGGAATACTGGATGCACCTTGCATCCCACAAGTAGCTGTAGCTTATAAGCTACTTGGCTCACCTTCTTAATAATCAACCATGGTCCACAATATCTAGGAGATAACTTGGCGCACTTTCCTGTGCGTAGCACCTTCGACTTCGAAGGGACTAGTAAATGTTGAAATAAATGCCTATTTTGCCCCTTAAGGCTTGTATACTTGTAACTTGTAAGTTGTGCATAAGACATGGGGGTAAAGCATTTATGTACATAGTACACCCCACTTGTGCTAATTAGGCAAGTAAATCAAGTAGGTTAAGGACCCATGTGGGTTCT
Organism: Diphasiastrum complanatum; assembly: GCA_029204225.1. Taxonomy (NCBI): domain Eukaryota; kingdom Viridiplantae; phylum Streptophyta; class Lycopodiopsida; order Lycopodiales; family Lycopodiaceae; genus Diphasiastrum; species Diphasiastrum complanatum. Next base: position 27,889,408 of record CM055109.1, on the reverse strand, counting down.
AGAGCTAGAATTAGCAAGACACCACCTCTATACATAACATGCTATATGTAGCCCAAACTTTGGAGGGGTTTCCACGCCCTACTACACTTTGAATAATGATTCATGTGAGTTTGAAGTCCTCTCTCTCTTGCTTTTGTGTTCTACTCCATAGCTGGTTTTCTGAAGCTTTCATAGTGTGCTTACTATGCTGTTATGATACTCCATAGCTAGGCCTTGGAATTTGTCATGGTATCAGAGCAGGTTATGTTGCCTGTGGTGTGGTGAAAGCTTGGACCTGTTTTTTGATCAGATTCCTGCCATTCCTGGAGAGCAGCTTACCTGTGAGGAGGGAGCACTTTTTGTAGGGGCATCTGATCTCTGTGCTATCTGCATGGTTGGAGTACTGTTGGCAAGGGGAGTACAGGGAGCCAAAAAGTTTCTAATTTGGGACAAAATTTTTTGAGTCTTTCTGGACAGCCAGGACTGTAGGAGGGCGCTTTCTACAGCGGGGACTTCAGTGAAAGTTCTGAGTGGATCTTGGACAAGGGCTAGGACAGCCATACAGGGGGATAGTTTCAAATCCAGAAGCTGAGGGTTATTGAGCAAGTGGCTGCATACCCTAGTTGGGTGAAAACCCCAGTTTGCCTTTTGTGTTTTATTTCTATCCAGTTATGTCTAGTCTTGCAGAGAGCATGCTGAGTGAAGCCAGCCGGCTTGATGGCACTAACTTTAGCATATGGAAATTCAAGATCAAGAACATTCTTGAAGACAAAGAATGTTGGAAGCTTGTGACAGGTGAGGAGCCTGTTCCAACATCTGAACTTGAACTTAAGGACTATATCAAGAGAGGGGAAAAGGCACACAGAATCATCAACATGTCAGTGAGGGATAATGTGATTCCTCTAATCAGGTCAGCCAAAGGGCCTGTGGATGCATGGCACATTCTTTGTGCATTGTATGAGACAGCAAGTACAACCAGGTTTCTCTACTTGAAGAACAAGTCGTATACTTTCAGAATGGAGACAGGGGAGACAATTACTGATCATCTTACTAAGATTCAGGATATTAGATATCAGCTTTCTGTACTTGGAGAGTCTATTGCTGACAAAGACTTGGTGCCAATAGTTCTGAATAGCTTGTCATATGCTTATCAGAACTTTGTGATGATGATATCAGTGAGAGAGAAGATCCCTACCTATGAAGAAGTCTATGGTCTCTTGTTACAGGAGGAGATGAGGAGATTTAATCTCTCCAAGAGGGAAGATTTCCAGGAGCATGCCTTTGCTTCTAAGAAGAAGCAAAATCCAGGCAAGAACAAAGGAGCACCACAAACACTTGAGCAAGGAATGGAGAACTTGCAGATGTCAGAAGCACAATCCTCCTCGAATACTTCTTCCACACCTCGAAGGAAGGGGAATTGCAATTACTATGGCAAATATGGACACTTTGCTTTTGAGTGCAGGAAGAAGCTTGCAGACCAAAAGAAGGGCACAAAGAAGCAAGGAGGAAAGGTTGTTGAGAGTGTTGCAAGAGAGGAGCAGAGTGACATAAGGCAAGCTGAGTTATTCTTTGTTGCATTGGCTTCACAAGCTACAACAGGTGGTTGGTACATTGACTCAGGTGCTTCAAAGCACATGACCCCTCATAGGGATTGGTTTGATACCTTTGTGGGGATTAGTGATGGACAAGAGGTGTGCCTAAGTGACAATTCAACACACAAGGTCAAGGGAAAGGGCACAGTACTTGTAAAGCTTCCATCAGGAGAAGTCAAAGTCATTAAGAATGTCTTATATGTACCAGGACTTGCTAAAAATCTTCTTGCAGTAGGAGCTATCACTCAACAAAATATGAAAGTAGAATTTGATGCTACCTTGTGTTGGACTTGAGTGATAATATGAAGGTTGTGGCCAAAGCATTGCAGGAAGATAATCTATATAGGTTATACACTTCTATCCCTAGTCAGCATGCTTATACAGCAAAAGGAAGTGATGTGGATAGGTTGTGGCATGAGAGGTATGGACATCTTGGCTACCAAAGCATGCAGGTGTTGAACCAGCATCATATGGTGGAGGGGCTTCCAGTTGTTAAGCTAAGCTCTTTAGTTTGCGAGGCTTGCGCAATGGGAAAACAGCAAAGACATAAGTTTCCCAAGGAAAGCACCACCAGGGCAGCAGGCATACTTGACTTGATACATTCAAATTTGTGGGGGCCAACCCAAACAAAATCTGCAGGGGGGGCATATTACTTTATGACCTTTATTGATGACTTCTCACGCAAGATTTGGATTTATTTCTTGAAGTTAAAATCTGAAGCATTCAAGTACTTCCTGCATTTCAAAGCTTTGGTAGAAGAACATTCAGGAAAGAAGATAAAGATGCTCAGGTCAGACGGTGGTGGAGAGTTCATTAAGACAGAATTTGTGGAATTCTGCAAGGCCAATGGGATCAAAAGGCAACTTACAGCTCCTCATACCCCTCAGCAAAATGGCGTAGCAGAGAGAAAGAACCGAACTATTGTGGAGTGTGCAAGGTGCATGCTCAAGGCAAAGGGGTTGCCCAACTCTTTTTGGGGCGAGGCAATGCACACAGCAGTGTTTCTGTTGAATAGAAGTCCAACAAAAGTTGTGGAAGGCAAGACTCCAGAAGAGGCATTTAGCGGCATTAAGCCCAAGGTGGGCGCTTTGTGAGTGTTTGGTTGTACGGCCTATGCCCATATTCCCAAGGATAACAGGAAGAAGCTGGATGCAAAATCAGAAAAGTGTATTTTCTTGGGATACAGTGAAGAAAGCAAAGCTTACAGACTTTACGATCTTACTAGCAAGAAGAGGATCATAAGTCGAAATGTGATCTTTGAAGAAGATCAAACGCCTCCTATAGAGGAACTTGAGATGGAGGATGGTACAAGTGAATTTGTGCCAATACTTGATGACCCACATCCATATATTGGGGAGCCTCAGGATGATCATATGAGTGATCAAGAGGAAGAATCCGAGGAGGCTAGGAAGCGGAAGGAAAGGGGCAAATCTATTGAGTCCTATTCACTGTCTTCATCACCAACTGCAAGGAAGAAGTTTCCCAAGTGGTATTGGCAAACTGTGCAGGATGGTTTGACATTGGATGAGGGAGAGAGCAGCAATCTAGGGGCTAGGAGGTCTTAAAGGCAAGCCCAACAACATGAACACTTATGACTACTATTTTGGATTCACAAGATCCGCATACATTTGTTGAGGCAGCAGATGAGAAGGTATGGCAACATGCTATGCAAGAGGAGTACGACTCCATTGTCAAGAATGATACATGGGATTTGGTGAAGTTACCAAAAGGGAGCGTCCTATTGGCTGTAAGTGGGTCTACAGGACCAAATACAAATCGGATGGGAGCATCGAAAAGCATAAGGCAAGGCTGGTTGCTATGCAAAGAAGGAGGGCTTGGACTATGATGAGACGTTTGCACCGGTAGCTAAGATGACGTATATCAGGTTGGTTTTAGCATTGGCTACATTTTTTGGTTGGGAGGTCCATCAAATGGACGTGAAGAGTGCTTTTCTTAATGGACAGTTGGCTGAAGAAGTCTACATGGAACAGCCACAAGGTTTTGAGGCTAAGAGCAAGGAAAGTATGGTATGCAGGCTTAAGAAGGCCTTATATGGTTTGAAGCAGGCACCCAGGGCCTGGTATAGTCGTATTGACGACTATTTTGCCAAGGAGCAATTCATAAAGAGTCAGTCGGATTGCAACCTGTTCGTGAAGGAGGAGGATGGGAACATTGTTTTGATAGTTCTCTATGTGGATGACTTGGTCATCACGGGTCACAATGGGCAGCTTATTGAAAAGGTGAAGGCTCATTTATCAAATGAGTTCGAGATGAAGGATTTGGGCTTAATCCACTATTGTCTTGGCTTGGAGGTTTGGAAAAAGGGAAAAAGTGTTTATTTCCCAAGCTAACTATGCATGTGAAGTCTTGAACAGGTTCAACATGCAGGATTGCAAACCCGTTTCCACGCCCATTGATACCAGCAGTAAGCCATCCAGAGATGATGGCACTCCTTTTGTGGACGAGACTCTTTATAGGCAGCTTGTGGGTAGCCTGATTTATCTCACCACTACGAGACCAGACATTTCCTATGCGGTTGGTGTAGCAAGCCAGTTCATGAGTTCTCCAACTGAAGCACACTGGAAAGCAGCCAAGAGGGTTTTGAGGTATGTCAAAGGGACAACCTGCTATGGGATTGAGTACACAGATGACGGAAAGCTTCAGCTTGGAGGCTTTACCGATTAGGATTGGGCAGGTGATAGGGATGATCGAAAGTCGACCACAAGTTACACTTTCAACCTTGGTTCAGGGGCCATTTCTTGGTGTAGCAAGAAACAACCCACAATTACCTTATCATCGACAGAGGCTGAGTATAGAGCAGCGGCAAAAGCTACCTGCGAGGCAATATGGCTCAGGAGACTTCTTGGGGAGGTGCAGATTCCACAGGATGGTCCTATTATTCTTCAGTGTGACAGCCAGAGTTGCATCCAGCTTGCCAAAAATCCCGTGTACCATGCTCGTACGAAGCATATTGAGGTGGATCAACACTTCTTACGAGAGAAGATACAAAGCGGAGAAATTCAGCTTGAGTACTGTGATACCAACGAACAAGCAGCAGATATCTTTACTAAGGCACTTAGTAGAGAAAAATTTGAAAAGTTTCGTAGCATGCTAGGTGTTGGTATGAACAAAATAGCCATTGAGGGGGAGGGGGGGGGGGGGTGGTGTTGAAATAAATGCCTATTTTGCCCCTTAAGGCTTGTATACTTGTAACTTGTAAGTTGTGCATAAGACATGGGGGCAAAACATTTATGTACATAGTACACCCCACTTGTGCTAATTAGGCAAGTAAATCAAGTAGGTTAAGGACCCATGTGGGTTCTAGAGCTAGAATTAGCAAGACACCACCTCTATACATAACATGCTATATGTAGCCCAAACTTTGGAGGGGTTTCCACGCCCTACTACACTTTGAATATTCATTCATGTTGTGAGAGCTTTGAAGTCCTCTCTCTCTTGCTTTTGTGTTCTACTCCATAGCTGGTTTTCTGAAGCTTTCATAGTGTGCTTACTATGCTGTTATGATACTCCATAGCTAGGCCTTGGAATTTGTCAGTAAATACACCCAATCTCCATTCTCAAATTCCCGATAGGTACGGTTCTCATGGGTATAACTCTCTGCCCTAGCCACAGCCTTGGACAAATTATCTCGTGCCATCTCTAGCTTCTGCTGCATCTGAGCCAAAAACTCTATAGCACTGGGTACCCTATGCGGAATCCCTATGATTGCAGGACTAAGTGGCCTGAAACCATAATTGAGCTCAAATGGACTCAATCCAGTGGACGCATGTCTCTTATCATTGTACGCGAACTCCAATAGCGGTAAATGTTTACCTAGTCTATTTTGTACTACTAAAATATGCCCTAAGCATCTCTTCCAAGATCTGGTTCACTCGCTCTATCTGACCATCCGTCTGAGGATGCTCATAGCTACTCATCTGCAACTGTGTTCCCAGCTTGGCAAACACCTCAATCCAGAAATTTCCCGTAAACTTGGGATCCCTGTCAGAAACAATGGACTTCGGAAGGCCATGTAACCTGACAATATTCTCAATTAACAACTCAGCAACTTGCGGAGCTGTGACCTTCTTGGTCGTTGCGATGAACCTCTTGTACGCCACTGCTTAGAAGACAGAGTTGTGTAAGACTCGTGTCGAGTATTTAGGTCACGTAGTGACAGCTGAGGGTATTTCGGTTGACCCAGCCAAGGTGGCTGTGGTTAAGAAGTGGCCGAGGCCTGCTGATATACGCCAGTTACAATCTTTCTTAGGCTTTTGTAAGTTCTACCGGCGGTTTGTTATAAATTATTCTTGGATAGCTGCTCCTCTAACGGACTAGTTACGGAAAAACAACATTGTGGTTCGATGGGATGCTGAAGCTCAGCAACGTTCTGAGAACTTGAAGGAGTCTGTGGCCACGGCTCCAGTCCTCAAGATTGTGGATACCCAAAAACCTTTTGACCTAGAGACGGATGCAAGTGGCATTGTCGGATGCAGGAATTTCACTTGGAAATTCGCTTCCGAAGAGGGAAGGAAAATGTGGTCGCTGATGCACTATTTCGTATACTGCATCAGATGAGCTTTATTGTGGTTGACAGTGGTCTCATGGAGGAGATTAAGAAGGCTCAAGAAAGGGACCCGCATTGTCAGCGTGTGTGGCAGGCTACATGGCCTTCCGAAGTCCATTGTTTCTGACAGGGATCCCAAGTTTACGGGAAATTTCTGGATTGAGGTGTTCGCCAAGCTAGGAACACAGTTGCGGATGAGTAGCTCTGAGCATCCTCAGACAGATGGTCAGACAGAGCGAGTGAACCAGATCTTGGAAGATATGCTTAGGGCATATGTTATTAAAACGCAAAGCATTTACCGCTATTGGAGTTCACGTACAATGATAAGAGACATGCGTCCACTGAATTGAGTCCATTTGAGCTCAATAAAGGTTTCAAGCCACTTAGTCCTGCAATCATAGGGATTCCACATAGGGTACCTACTAGTGCTGTAGCTCAGATGCAACAGAAGCTAGAGATGGCACGAGATAATTTGTCCAAGGCTGTAGCTAGGGCAAAGAGTTATACCCGTGAGAACTGTACCTATCGGGAATTTGAGAATGGAGATTGGGTGTATTTACTAGTCCCTTCGAAGTTGAAGGTGCTATGTATAGGAAAGTGTGCCAAGTTATCTCCTAGGTATTGTGGACCATGGTTGATTATTAAGAAGGTGAGCCAAGTAGCTTATAAGCTACAGCTACCTGTGGGATGCAAGGTGCATTCAATATTTCATGTTAGCAAACTGAAGAAATGTTTGCACGATGGCGATAGCCTGGTGGAAGGTCTAGTATCTCTAGAGGAGAAAGACACCACAGGTTGTGGGCTTGAAAGAGTCCTAGATCGAAGGGAGCGACGCTTGCCGAATCGCCTCCTTCAAGAGTATCTAGTAACTTGGAAAGGGCATCTGTTGTCAGATGCTACCTGGGAGATGCGACAGGTGTTGCAGAAGTCCTACCCAGAGTTTGTCATCGAGGATCGATGACTTGCCAGAGAAGGGAAGGATTGTTAGAGCCCAGTTACGGCTCTATCATGATCTAGGCACGGCCGGTTACCAAAGGACCTGAGGCCTAGTATTGGCAAGGGTCGGTGACCGACAAGGACATCTGTCCCAAGTAGAGACTGGTGCGTCACGAGCAGTGATCCGGTGTGGCCGCCTGACAAGCTATCAGAGACGCGGTGTGTCTTGACCGTTGGGACCCTAGCCGTCAGTGACGAGATGCTAGACGACAAGTAGTTGAGGTGACCAAGTGGGTCACAGGTCTTTGGCGGGGGGGTGGTACCCTATGAGTCACTCAGTATTCCAGGGTCACGGGGTTCCTGCATGCCAAGTGGACTGATCACCCACAGGTGGATGCCATGCGCCAGTTGACAGGAATAGCAGGTAGAAGAACTCAAGGAGGGGGTGCCTATGGTTGGGAGGTTGATTCTACACATCGGCCTTCTAGGATTCACGAGCTTGGAGAGACTAGCTTGTGACATTATTTCTCAAGTTCGAATTTGCAGGGTTTTTCAACACAACTTTCCGGACCTCATGTGAGAAATTAGAAAGTATATGTATGTTCTAAGACTTATAGTGTTTGAATTTTTTTTTACTTCCCTACATGTTGTTTTTCCCCGCCCCCAACACACAGTTTAAAAGAAACAACAAAAGAATCGATTTTCTTTTTTTGCAGCATTCCATTCCGGAACGGTGTTGAAACCGTTCTGGAATGACGTGCATCTATGCAAGTTACCCCGGTCCCATATAAGATTCCTATTGTTGTTGGACAATAATCATAGACATGAGAGAGAACACAAACAACAATGATGAAGCATAATATTGAGATGTGCTCCAACCATGTTCCATTGCAAATGGACTAGGGTGCACTACATACTTATAGACAATAGTCTATGCCAAAAAAGCAAAAGCAACAGCAATCTAAAAGCAATTGCCTAATTGATGTCTCTATATAAGTTTAAAGCACCCAATACTCCTCTATAGCAAAACTTGTGCTTCAAACCAAGCACTAAGATTTCGAACTTGACTTCAACTAAATTCTAACGTGACTTTACTAAATATAGGTGAAGGCCCCTAGAGTTAGCATGCAAGCATGGCCCAATAATCGTAATTAATCCTAGATGACAACATTAGGGATAACAATGTGAACATTAACAATTAGGACAACAATTTACCAGTTAGAGGTGATGCGCACTTGCAGCTTTGGAAAAATGGATTTTTAGCCCCAAAATGTGCAATGAAGGCTACCAATAAAGTGCGATGGAGGGTAGTCGTCAATTCACAAGTGTAATAAGACGCTACAAGGCAAGACTCGCCTATAATGAAGAAAAGCCCTATTTGTTTTGGCCGTTTTTGGTGGGGCCAGCCTTGATACCCTATATGATGTTGATTAGCTCTTTCACTAGTAATGTTGCAGTAGAAATCGACCTCTAATCTTTGTTACCAACAAATCTCCCAAGAAAATCGAAATATAATGATGTTTTCTAATTCTCTCTTGAATAAGCTATTCTCTTCTTGAAAAAGTTCCCTCTTTGTGCTTTGATACCATTTGTCGCAACCTCTCTCCAAGATCATGAATATTGATGTCCAGTGTGTCAAATTAATCATCCCAACTATAGGCACCCCCCTTTGAGTCTGATTGCTTGCTATAACTATCACTAGGCACATGGCATCCAACATTGGGTAATTGGTCCACTTGGCATGCATGCTACTTGTGGCCCGTGAATACTAAGTGACTCATGAGTCATAGTGTGTGACCCGCTCGGTCACCTTGGCTACTTGCTAGCTAGCATTTCGTCGCTAATGGCTGGGATCGTGACGGTTATAATTCTCTACTTCTCTGATAGCTTGTCAGGGAGCCACACCCGGTTTCAACTTGGGCCTAGTGCCTTTTAGTTACTAGCTCAGCCCACTACTATGTTCATACCCCCTGTGCAGCCCACGGCATAGACCTTCTGATGGGGGACATTGGAGCACTTCCCTGGGTTAGAGCCATCGTCCGGGAGGCCCTCTTCCTGGTGACTTTTGTCACTGGAAAGAGGCGTGTTCTTGCCATGTTCCGGGTGTTCAGCCATCTGGACCTCCGTAAGCCAGCCCCCACGCGCTTTGCATTCGACTTGGTGGTCATCGACCGTTTGATCAGGTGCAGGGCCCAGCTTCTACAGATGGAACGTTACTACGACAGCACACCAGAGGAGGCACCTAATGACTTTCATTGCACAGATTGGGAGGCCATGCAGGGTCTACAAGGTGCACATGATGAGGCACGGGATGAGGCTTGGGTTGATTCAGGGGTTGGTGCACAGGATGATTCAGAGGTTGGTGCACAGGATGATTTAGAGGCTGGTGCACAGGATGAGTCCCAGAGTCCAGAGCATTTGTATTCGGATGCCCAGCTGGCCGACTTGGTTGCCACATTGGATTCAGAGGCCCAGCAGATGCCGAGTGTCAGGGCGCCCCCATCATCTCTTGCCAGCATGCCACACACAGAGTCCCAGCCAGAGCAGCCGCATGAGGTGCCTACAGTTCCTCCAGCTCCTCAGAGGGTGTATGTGCGTCGCACAGCTCCTCCAGTGCCACCGATGCCATTTAGGCCTACAGCCCCTCCATCGCCGTCCACTTCTGCACCACCAGGTCTCCATGGCAGGCCACCATCTGTGCCCAGGTTTTCTTTTGCAGTGCCCACATCCACAGTGGCTCCTCCAGTGGCAGCACCCACGTCACATCCTCCTCCTTTGGCAGCACCCAGGATGTACCAGTACCGGCCACCACAGCGCCCCTTTCAGTACATATCGCCACTGTACTCGCCTCCTGCACAGCCAGTTCCTCCACCTGCAGCAGTCCCACGGGCACACACTCCACGAGCTCATCCTCCTCGCTCAGTTGCACAGGGAGTTCCCTCTTTTGCTTCCCTATCCTAGCCGGCCTCAGCTTGGGCCCAGCCTAGCCAGCCAGGTGATTTGCATGGGCGTGACGAGGCATTGACAGCTCCTCTTGTTCGCAAGAGACCAGGCAGGCCCAAGGGTGCACCGAACAAGAAAGGCAAGGCACAGAAACTGCCAGGGAGGAGAGGACGACCACGCAGAGCTCCAGGTACAGGTAGAGGTGGAGTATCACAGCCAGTTGGAGCAGGTGTTGTTGGTTTGGCCTGCTTGGGGGCTGATGCGGAGGCTGATTGGGAGGATGAGGATGACGAGTCTTCCCCCTCGGATACACAGCCCATGCCAGTTCCAGACAGGCCGAGATATCGGCTGCGAGAGTCAGCTCGGGGCCCTGAGTTGTCTCCAGAGCATTCGTCTGAGTCAGAGCCAAAGCATTGATTGTGGCTCTGTTGTTTTAGTTTCAGTAGTTTGTCTCTAGCAGACGGTCTACCATTGTACTCAGATGATTTTTCACATTATATACAGTGTTTGGCCTACATTATTTGCTGCACATTATGCGTATGTCGCTCTGTACATGTGATGCTTTATTTTATGTTGAAGAATTCTATGTGCGTGTCTGAATCCTATTTTCATTTAATTTCGTTTGAAGTGAATGCTAGCTTCACATATATGCACCTACATCATGAGCACAACAATCACCCCTACACCCCAAACGACATTTCATAAACACATGTAATACATCTGCATTTAAAAAAATTACAGACATTGCATCTTACATGACCAGGCTCGCGTTGCACAAAAAACAACTATGTATATATTCAACCGTTGTATCAGGATAACATCACATATACTGTCATTTTTTTAAGCAGCCATCTAGTTATTTGCTGCACCATAAACTGCCGAAAACTACATAGCAACAGTCCGCCACATACGGCTGGACCTCATCTATTCTAAACATCCCTCACTAATCCTCCACCGACTCCTCGCCCTCGTCTGGTGCATTGTTTTGTTGCTCTTGCTCTACCTCCCGGTTAGCCCGAGCTACCTCTTGGTTAGCCCGACGTCTGGCCGCCCTTTCCCTGACCATGATGAGCTGCCATCGTGTGAAATTCATTCCGATCTGCTCATCCAGATCCAGCTCGACAGCGGGGACAGGATCCACAGCGGGGGCGGGTGGCTCCGGTTCCGGATTTCTCTGTCGAGTCTGTCGCAGCATCTCTCGGATATCTGCCTCTTGCTTCCGATGCCTCTCGTTGTGCCTTCGGATATCTTCCTCAAGCTTTCTCCTGGCTTCGCCCTCGGGCTTCGGTGGTATGCGCTCAGCCATCTCGATCGACCTTCTCCTCACAGCACCCTGATCCTTGAACACCCTCTCACAGCACCCTGGCTCTCAAACAGCCTCTCACAGCCTGTCACCGGCTCTCGCTTGCTCTCTCACTGTCTATCACTAGCCCTCTCACAGCCTCTGAAAATGCCGACCACAATGGCATTGTGAGTGCCTATTTATCCCCACAGCCTGATCGGCCATGTGGATCCCCATCATCCCTCCATATGCCTCTGTACCTGCCCCCATGTGATGCTCCCCCTTGTGTTGGTCTCCCATTGGGCCCATGGTCTGCTCACCCACAATGCCCATGTGCCTCTGTACTTGCCCCCATGTGATGCTAACCCCCTGTGTTGGTCTCCCATTGGCCCCTCGGTCTGCTCACTCGCAATGCCCATGTGCCACTGCAACAGTCCCCTGCATCATGTACTGTACCCTCTTTTTTTACACCCAGAACCCCCTTTTTTTACTTTTTTTTGTCCTTTTTTGGTAGTTAATATGCAAAAAAAATTACTAAAAATATATTAAAAAATAAAAAAAAATATTAAAAATGGTACCGCCCTGGTACCGCGGATCCCAGGGCGGTACCGTACCGGCGGTACCACTGATATGGTACCGACGGTACCATACCAGCGTACCAAAGGGTACTATGTATATATATATATATATATATATATATATATATGTATATATATATCATAGTTCCCTGTGGTACCGCCGGTACCATAATGGTGGTACCGCCATTATGGTGCCGCCCAGAAATCCGCGGTACCAGGGCGGCACCATTTTTTAATTTTTTTTTTTTTTTAAAAAATTTAGTGGGCAATATGGGTATCAGCTTGAAGCTCTTGACGAGAGCAGTGCATTTATGCAGGTTGCCGGTGCTTTCAGCTACAAAATGTGTTAGACAACTAAATAATGCACCTCTTAGTTTAGTAGTCACTAGTTAACCGTGAGCTCAGATCTGTAAGGCCCCCGTTATGAGGAGAAGCCATTACTGAGCATGGTTGTTAGTATAGGGTCTACTGTGAGACCATGAAATTTGGCCTTCCGACTCCTTCAGCGAAAACACACTTTTTGGTGTTTTGCATCCCCTTGGTCCTTTGGTTGTTCGCTCTCATCAGAACCGGCAACCTGCATAAATGCACTGCTCTCGTCAACAGCTTCAAGCTGATACCCATATTGCCCACTTAATTTTATTTTATTTTTTTTTTAATTTAAAAAAATATTATATATTATGGTACCGCGGATCAGTATGGATCCGCGGTGCCAGTATGGATCCGCGGATCCTAGTACCGCTGGATCCAGCGGTAAAAATCCGCGGATCCATACTGATCCGCGGTACCAAAAAAAAAAAAAATTGTTTTGCGAAAATAACACAGGAAATTTTTTTTTTTTTTTTTTATTATGGTGCCACCCTGGTACCGCGGAGTTTTGGGCGACACCATAACCGCGGTATCATAGGTCCCGCGGTACCATATCAGTCGGTGGTACCAAAAAAAAAAAATTTTTTTTTTTTGCGAAAATAACACGGGAATTTTTTATTTTATTTTTTATATTATGGTACTGCGGATCCCAGGGCGGTACCGTACCGGCGGTACCATACCAGCGGTACCACGGGGTACTATGATATATATATATATATATGTAAGGAAGCGGATGGCGGACGCGGACGCGCGTCCGCGTCCGGACGCGTCCAATTTTTTTCAAATTTTTTTTTTTCAAAAAAAAAAAATACAGGCACCTGCCTACACTGCCCCCCATCCCAAAAGCAAAATAAAAACAATTTATGGCCCCTGTTTTTCCCCCGGAATTAATTATCAGAGGGTGCCTGTCACCCACCTGCCCCCTCCTGTTAGAAAATAGGAAAACAGTACCGAAAAAATTTCCAAAAATATTTGCAACAGACCTAACCACTGGGCCATGCCTCTCATAACCTCAGTATTACTAAACAACCATGGCCAGTGAGCAGTTCATAAATTATTACGAACCTTCATTGGGAACTAAGCTCCAAAAAAGCGGCAAAGAAAGATCTGAGAGTGGTTTCGAGTGAAGGTTTGTATGGCAAACACATTACTGCCCCAAGGTTTAGAAGTGAATGCTCGCCAGAGGATTGGGGAAAGGTGAACGCTCAGCAGAAGAGTGACAAGCTCTCAGGAGCAGAAGTCTTTGGGGGAAATTAGGGCTCACCAGAAGAGTGACAAGCTATACACTACTGTGACTCGGTTTAGGGGATCGGTTTCTTCCCGGATGAACTTCAACAGCTTACTAATTAGTTATGGCACTACTCCAACTCGCTACAATACGATGTCAAAATTTACAGTACTTGCTCCACGAACCCCCACGCCTGTATTCCTGGACCATTAATACATTCTACGTAGGTTTAAGTGTATGCTGCACAAGTGCAGCTTTGATGTTGAATCTGCACATACTTGTGGTGCAATGCCTACGACACAATGAGGACGTGGGTGGGATTAATGATGATTATGCTTGTGGCTTGTTTTGATAGTTATGGCTGTGGGGTTGTGGGTTTAGGGTGAGTTGTTAGGGTTTGGGGTGTTGTGTTAACTGTGCCATTTGTTGGGGTGTAAAGTTTAGGGTCTTATGTTAAATGGTTGAACATGATGCATATGTTTTGAATGAGATGCAGATGTGCTGCTCTCTCTCTCTCTCTCTCTCTCTCTCTCTCTCTCTCTCTCTCTCTCTCTCTCTCTCTCTCTCTCTCTCATCTTGCACGCAGCAAACCATTGTTGACTAACCATTCAAACTTCACAGAGCTAACCATTTGTAAGCAACCACAATAAATTAGCCATGACACAAATAGACTGTAAAAAAATATATACATCTCATCTGATGCCACTGTACATGATGCTAAAATGTGTATCAATATCTACAAGTCTGCGCTAAACAAATCATCCCTCTGCGTGCCAGATGCATCTGCAGGGGTGTCAAACACAAAGTCTGGCTCGGAGTCTGGAGGCATCTGGGACTCCTCTAGGTCTGGGCCAACGCCTGCCAAGAGACGACTAGAAAAATCATCAGTGCGTCCCCTCTTGGCTGGCCTTCCTCTGGGTCTGCCGGAAGGAACCCTCTGTGGTACACTCCTGCCTGGGGGTCCCCCTCTGCCACAGGGGGGGTCTCTGGGAGGAACTGCCAACCTGTGATGCTCTGAGTCGTCTCTGCGCTATATGTCTCTGGGCAGCAGCCTCTGTCTCCCTCGCAAACTCTGACCAGCCATCATCTGAAAGGGGGCATGATGCGGGGGTACTGGGTGGGGCACGTGGACCATCCCCTGCTAGGTCGACCGTCTCGTCTGAATCATATGTGGGCTCATCATCGGAGGAGGGCAATGGAACATCAGCAGGGAGGGTGGTGGTCTCATCGACATCGGCATCATCCTCGGGATCACCCCGCAGAGCACACCGAACAGCATCGTCCGGATCAACCTCTGGCTCGTGATCTGCCGTTGCAACCAGGCACTCATCGGGATTGACCTGCACAAGTCAATCAGTCGTGAGAATAGCCGAAGCAACCGTGAGGGCATTAAGCTGAATGTCTCAAACCAATGCGACAAAACGATAGAGCAACGAAATATACTTGCAGGAGTAGGGCGCGTGCGCCTCCTGCCCTCATGCTCTCCGTGATGCGTCGAACCACTCAAGTGTTGGTGTTGCAATACACCAGGTCATTGCACTGCTCCGTCGTCAGACGGTTCTGCCTGTTCGTGTGAACAAGGCTGAACGCTGACCAGTTCTGCTCGCACACGCAAGCAGAACAGTCCTGCATTAATTGGCAACAACTCGAGTGAGTACCGACCTTGTAGAGAAAATGCGATTACTGGTTGGATGAATGAGACAAGACAACGTACTTGTGAAAGGACTCGGAGCGCGAGCGTCCTCAGGTCTGGCTGTCCGGCACCGTAGCTCTCCCACCATGATACAGGCAAGAGCTTGTTCTCTCGAACACGTGCAAGGTCCTCGCCGAACAGCCCCAGAGAGTGCCTGCAGTTGAGCAACGATATGCTTGAGTACACTTGAGCCCGCGCAGGGAAATTGAACGAACAACAGCGTGCGATAGATCAAGAGTTTACCTGTAACCGAGCCTCTGCACCTTGAGCCTGCTGCGGAACCCAGTGTCGCTGCTGAGAAGGCGGATGTATGTGAACCAGTCCGCACGCAGCTCTGCATCGTCGTACTGCCTCTCGCTTTGAAATAGCGGATGCAGTATGTGGGCCACACTGTGAATGGGCCGGTGAAACTTATCCCATTGCCGCTGCCACAAGCGCCTGATAGGCTCCAACCTGTGGACCAAACCACGTGGAGGCAACAATTACATACCATCGTGTTGCGGCAGCAAGACAAAACAGAGTGCGAAATGGAAGTAAGGATGGTGAGACGGAAAAAAGTTATACCTGGCAGGGTCCAGCTTAGAACGCTGGAGAGACTCGCCTATGCGGTCCATGAACTCGTAAATGAGGCCCATCGTGCACCCCTCGCGATCAACAAGTCTCAGAACAGAGTAGATGGGGTGCATGACGTCCATGAGCTGCTGCATATCCACCCAGAAAGGCTCCGTGAAGAGGATCTCGTGGAAGGCCAAGCCCTCTGGGGTCGTGGACAGGTCCATGGCGGTGAACTCTGCCGAAGTGGCCATGTGCCGCAATTCATCCTTGAGCTTGTGTAGCCGCTCAAGCATGATGAATTGGTAGGCGAAGCGGGTGCGAGCGGGCTTCTTCAAGTCAAGCCTGCATTGACAAACGGAATGAGAGGCACACATGAAACGAGCAAAAAAAAAAAGAGCATCTTGAACGAGCCAAAAATTATGTGGCAGGTTACCTGCTGAATGTGCGAAAAAGTGCCGTCATGCGGCGCTTGCGTGTGACGAAGTCCACGACCGCAAGTGCCCTCGTGAGAATGTCACTGACCCAAGGCAGGCACCCGATGGAATGCAGGAGGAGGTCCAGTGAGTGTGCGGCGCATGGAGTCCAGACAATGGAGGGGTAGTCTGCCATAAGAAGCTCCCCCATACTGCGGCAGTTGGACGCATTGTCCGTCACAACCTTTTGCGATACGTTCACACGATCAGTTCACAGCTCGAGAAACACATTGCAATCAATCAAAAACTACGCAAAACTATTGTATCAACATCAAGCAGCAAATGAGCAAGCAACTAATGAAAGAATATTATACCTGGACAACGCGCTGTGGCCCGACCTCCTCTATCGCCGCGCGAATGATGCCGCGGCCGAATGCACTCTCCCTGCCTCGGAGGCGTCGATGCTGCGCAAGAACATGGAACCGTAACAACTGGAAACAATCACGTTGATGAGTGGACGTCTGCGACGATCAGTCCACCCATCAGCCATGATGGAACAGCCGTATCTATCCCAAGCCTCGTGCAGTGCGGCCAGTCTCTCTATGACTGATGCAACCCGGTCCTGGACCAAAGGGCCTCGTAGTGCGTCGGCTGTGGGTGGTGTGTAGCCGGGCCCGTAGACTGCAACTTTCGAGACAGCCTCTCGAAAGATGCGGGATGATGCCATGATATAGGGGAGGTTCAGGTCATAGAACATCTGTGCTATGGTCCTGGTGGCCTCTCTGTGCTGCCCCTCTCTGAAAGATCCCGGCATGGACATCTGTCTGGTGCCTCGGGATGTGGATGGCTGGGAGGATGCGGATGGACGATGCGGATGTGGAGGTGGTGGCATAGGTGCAGGTGCGGAAGCGGAGGATGTGGACGGGCCGTGCAGATCTGACGGTGATGGCAGAGGCGTAGGTGCAGCAGTGGAGGCCGTGGATCCATGGGGAGTACTGGCGGAGGCGGTGGCCAGGGCGGGGGCGGGGGCGGATGCAGCGGCGGTGGCGGGTGCAGATGCGACGGTGGGGGCGGTGGCACTGGGTGTACCAATGGCAGGGTCGGTGGCAGTGGGTGCACTAGTAGAAATAGAGTCCGCGACATCTGTGGACGGCTCGTCGGGCTCAGCAGCTGTCTCAGAATATGTCTCCATAATGCGAGCCCTCTCCGCAGCGGGGATGACCATACAAATGTCGATCCCGTAGCGTCCCCCCTGACGGTCGGACTCGCAACCCCCCCAAATGTGCTCGAACCCAAGAGGCGTTCCCTGTGAACTACTTTTGACAAAAAGGGCAACGCCACTTTTTATCAGGCATGACCTCACCTCATCCCAAATGGGACGAGCAGCCATCTCTCTCTCCTTCTCTCTCTCTCTCTCTCTCTCTCTCTCTCTCTCTCTCTCTCTCTCTCTCTCTCTCTCTCTCTCTCTCTCTCTCTCTCTCTCTCTATGCTCTCCCACACTCTCCCTCTTCCGCCCTCTGCCTGATCTCGGGTTCTGCGGACTGTCCGCAGGGCCCGCGGGTTTTTGTTTTTTTTTTTTTTTAAATGCGTCCGGGGCCCGGACTCGTTCGCATCCGGACGCTGAACGCGTCCAGCCTTTAAAAAAAAAAAATTATAAAAAAAGGACGCGTCCGACCCCGCGTCCGGGGGTCGGACGCGTCTGGGTCCGGGCGTTGGACGCGAACGCCGGCCCGGACCCTCATGCCTGATATATATATATATATATATATATATATATATATATATATATATATATATATCCAAGGTAGGGAGCCCAGAGCGTGGACGCGTGTCCGGGGACACGTCCAAGCGTGGATGCGCTCGGGGCACGTCCGATGGTGGACGCGTCTGGGGTGGGCGCAATTATTTTTTTTAACTTGTTTTTAGTGTATTTTTAAGTTTTTAAAAAAAAATGGACACGTCCGACCCTGCACCCGGAGGTCGGACGCGGACGCGCCAGGCCCGGATGCGCATGTCTGATATATAACCATATATATATAGACATCATGGTATGTCTCATGTCTTAAAGTGGCAGAGACCTTCATCTCTTGAAAGTCCTCTTATGTGCAAAACATAGATGGACTTATAGTGCTTGTGCTTGTGTTATGTGAATGTTGATTCTAGTTTTGTTAGTAATCAAATAAGCCCACTCACTAATGATCCACAAGCAACTTCATCTACTTTTGCATCTTCTATGGCACATATATCTGCAGTGAGCTAGAGAAGTCCATCCATGCTAACATTAAACACATGTTAATTGATGACATGCAGCATGGTTCCCAACTACAAGGAATGTTGAGCATCCTATTGAGCTCGTACCGCGAGCAAGTTCGGTGTGTAGGCCTCCTTGTAGGATGAGCTTGAAAAAGGAGGAGCAAGTCAAAAGGATGTTGGGGACATACCTCGAGTTGGGGTATCTCCGTCCTACTTATTCAGCCTCACCTCTCCTATTTCAGTTCTTAAGAAAAACAATGGTAGTTTTCATATGTATGTTGATTGTAGGGGATTCAATAATATCAATGTAAAGCATATATATCCAATGCCAAGGATTGATGATCTACTAGATGTGTTGCAAGGTGCAACCATTTTCAATAAGACAGATCTTGAAAGTGGGTAGCATTAGATACGGATTTGACACAAGACATCCATAAGATGGCCTTTTGGAACCCATTCTGGGCATTATGAATTTTTGCTTGAGTTGTTTAGGCTAACCAATGCACCAGCCATATTCATGATGCTCATGAACGATGTCCATGACTATATGGGCAAGTTTGTCATCAAATTTATTGATGATATACTTGTCTATAATAAGGTAATATTAGAGGATGAGATCCATCTTCAAACTTTGGCAAGTTACAAGCTTTATTGCAGCCTATGCTCATTGTTTCGATACTCCTCTTGATCCTATGGTTTTTTTTTTCAAATGATTTGCCTAGATGTTGATGCTTATGTGTTGACCGTGTGGGCATTGGGAATACCTTGGTTTGTTGCACAAGTGTCACAATGTACAAACAATAGTATAGCATACATTGGTTGATCACAAATCTGAAACTTTATTGATCTTAGCCAAAAAAGATGGAGAATGGTAGCCAAGTTCCCCTCTATCACCTTCTCCTACGCAGTCCATCAACAAGAGCGAGTAGTGCATTTGTCTCTCTCCTTCATGTCTCATTATCAACTTAATCGCAGGTTTACAATCACAAAATAGAGAATAAAAGACGAACAATGAGCAATTTTCCAACAACAAAGATTGGAAAACTTCAATCACCATCCATAATTCATCGACAAAGGACGAGGAGTCTCAAAAAAAAAAAATTAAAGATCATGCAATATTATAGATAGTGGAATGGAGTTGGTGTATCGTGCTTGAGTTGGGGGCTCGCCCACCCAAGTTTGATTCTTTGTGATCCCACAAGTTGATAATACCGAAAAGCATAAATGGTGGAATGAATGTATCTTCTCCTACTCATACTCTAGCAAATGTAGAAGATGTATTGATACCATTACACAAAATGTACCTACAATGGGTGTGGTTGGAACCCTCGGGCGAGAGAAAGCTGCAATATCAATCCGAATATTTAGTACAATTGAGAATCACAATGCACAGTACAATTGACACCTCAATGAAGGTTAGGATCTTCAGGAAGAGAAAATGTTCAGATTGAACCATCAAAAGCAGGCAAGCAAGCTTGCATGCAAATTGCTGGAGCTTCCAACTAGGAGAGGAAGGGAATTTTCCTGCCTACACCCTACCAATTGTTGCCAAAAACAACTAGCAAAAGGGTTCTCCAACTGGAACAAGGAGAAAGGAGCAAGAGCTAATTACCACTTGAGTCCCACTACGGATAAGAATTGGATGATCACCAAGGAGAGATGTTCTCCACTCACGACCATTTGGGAGATAGTAGCAACAACATTTCTCCTAACCTCAGTCTCAACAAATTGCCTTCAAAACCTCCATGATATCGGCTTGCTTTTTGACATGCTAATATACCATCCTAAAGCTCTCAATCTCCTCTTTCTTTGAGCTATAGCATGCTTGGCCGGGTCAATAACAGTGGCTACTTTCTATCCCATAAAATATTGCACCTTTATTTTCAGTTTAAGACCCAAACTTTATAATACCAATCATGATCCATAAGGTCACCAAATCCTAATCACCCATTGACCACTATAGTATGCTCAATCACATGGCTATCCCCTAAATAAAGAGATGTATTGTCTGCTACAAGCAATCAATACATTCAATTGGTGCTTGTCATGTGTATTGATTGGCTTGCAGTCATTTATAGGGTAAAGAGGACAATCGTCTACGCTGGGTAATCAATGAAGTCAACTTCCCTCAGCAATCAGTTAGTTCAATCACTTCACCAACTTGAGTAAAAAGCTTTATCTTTTTTTAGCGATATATATCCTGCAGAATATACCACACCAGATTTATACGGTGTGAAGTCAAAAAAAGCTTTCGAAGTGGCCTGAGTATTGGCAGGCAAACTCAATTGCCCAAACCCTAGAAATCAACTACAAAATAATTGCACTGATAATAACTAGTCTGAAACTGGAACAGAGAATGGACAGGAGGTGCAGAAAACAAGAAAGACAATGTAAAAGAGACAACGAATCATGATAAGGAGAAGAAAATAAAAAAAATATTCAAGCTTAAAGCGATGCATCAAAACTCGCTTTAGTTGCCACATTGTACATTTTCTATTACATGGTGTTTCAGAGAAAGTTGATATGTACAAATACTCCATAACACAATAATAATATACTGCTCAAACCACCACTTGATTTATATACCTGGAAACTGCCATCTCCAATGCAGGCAATGACACGCTTCTGTGGAGCAGCCTGTGCATATCCCAGCAGTGCACCCACTGACCAGCCTATTGACCCATACTGCATTTGAAATTCATAGCTGCATGGGAGATTTCAGGATCAGTGTGCTAAATAAGCATATCTATATTCGTAGGCAACACCTAAATCCTGTGCCAGTTTGTGCTCTTCCCCTCCCCTCCCCCAAAAAACCTAAGTACCGTAAATAATTAACTAGCACGTGTCTCCATTAGCCACATTTGACATTGGCATCCAATGCACCAACTAATAAGATGGCAATGTTCAGTGTTACCACTCAAATTGAGCCACACATCTTGAACTGAATGTAAAATTCAGGTACTGAGCATATTTCGCCAAAAACTGTATGCTTGAGAAAAAGGAGTTGTGCATATAACTAGAAAACTTCATCCAGTCATAAAAAGCACAGCAATAACCTATTTGTGTTCTAGCGTGCATTACTGTTGTATTTCAGCCTCATCAGATGTGCAAAACATACCCACATCCTTCTGGTAACTTCAACTTCTGACAATTAAACCAAGAATCTCCAGTTTCGGCCAAAACGGCAGTGCTGCTTGTCAGCATATTCTGCATGTCCAAATGCCAGTTATAGAATACCTCAGAATCATCTCAAAATGCACATACATACATTAATATCCAAGGCATCAGCTCAAACAAGGGACACTGACCTGAATGTGTTGAAACAAGACTTTTACTTGCAAAGGCTCTTCGCTGTCAGCCATTGCAAGACAACTTCCAATTGGAAGATACATTCTTAAAAAGTTTTCATAGGCCGCTGAGTTTTTCCTTAGCTTCTTCGCCAGGGCTTCAAGGAAATCCTTCATGAGTACACACCCAAAAGCGGGCCCATTCCCAATTGTCACTCTTTCAGGTTGGACTATTATGGCCTTTTCCTTCTTTACCAACAAAGAATACCCGACTGAACTATAATCATTAAATATTGGGCCTGCAAATAAATAGGCATCGGCTGATTCTACAATCTCGCAACAGTAAGGCGTGCTAATAGCGCCCCAATAGGTTCCAATGAATCGAGGGAGCGTTTCTGGAACCTGCCCCTTTGCAGATGGCATAACAGCAACAGGGAAACCAGATGCCTCAGCAACCTGGATAAAAGCAGCACCTGCTTTGGCAACTCGTAATTTCGGTCCTCCAACTAGAACTGGTTTCACTGCTGCATTTAGGAAGTTAGCAGCAGCTTCCACTGCTGCACATAGGCTTTGCTGATTACTTAACCTGCTCAGCACAAACCATTAGCCATCCATCATATTTCATGTCATTTGATGCGTTCCTGTAAGAAAATACTATTACTACTAGCAACATCTACATATAAACAAAAACAATTTATAAAATGATAAGATTTGGAAGTTTGCAAACAGTTTACGCACTTGCGGGCGATAGAATATTTAACAGGCTCAAAGCTGAAAGTGGGATGAGGGATTGCTGGAAGGTTGCAGCTGATGCTGATGTAGACGGGTTTGCTCTCTTTCAAAGCCGTGGAAATGGCATGATCTATAAGTTCCTGAGCATCATCTGTATTATTCACCACTGCCTGTTTCCGAATTATTGTCAAAATTAATTCATGATACGATGCGTAAGTATCTCACAACATGGCTTAATCAAGCTGAAACAAATATAACAAATTAATACTAAAACGTGTATACAAATTAGCCATAAACCACCCAAGGCAAAAGGGTTCGTCCTTTACCAGCTTTGTGAGAGCCGTCTATTCTTAGCATTAAAAAAGAACATTTTCTTACCATGAGTGAGAAGATGAGATTCAAGATGTGGAAGAACAGTTTTCAGTTTCCAAAGAAGCAGAGAATCCCTACAAAACTTTTATGAGTGAGCAACAGGGAAAATTCACAATAGGGTACAACATTTCTCAGTTTCATCACAGAGATACGAAACAAATACTTTCCATGAAAGAGTCGGTTTCAGGGAAAATTCACAATATGGTACAACATATCTCAGTTTCATCACAAAGATACGAAACAAAGGCTTTCCATGAAAGAGTCGGTTTCACAGCATGCACGAAAAGAAAGATGAGTGATGCACCTGCGCAGCTGTGACGGTCTGAAAGCAGCGAAACTCTTGGCTAAAATCTGGCAATCCAATGGTATGGTGCAGAATTCTGTTGGTGCCATAGTCATTAGAATTGGGGCCACCAACAATGCAGATCACTGGCAGGCTTTCACTGTAAGCTCCTGCAATGGCATTCAGCACGCTGAGGCCTCCTACTGTAAAGGTCACCACACACGCTCCCACGCCTTTTGCTCGGGCATACCCGTCTGCTGCGTACCCTGCGTTGAGCTCGTTGCAGCAACCAACGAAGCGAAGCCCTGGCTCTGCAATAAGCTGATCCAGAAGAACCAGGTTGAAATCCCCGGGCACGCCGAATACATCACATGCTCCAATTTCCAACAGCCTGCGAGCAAGGTGCCTGCCAAGCGTACGATCCCATGTCTTCTCCCCCATAATGGCAAGATCAACTGTCCTTATGCCTGTCTCAACTTTTACACTCAAATAACCACACCTGATCTTGATCTTAGCGAAACTGCCGAGACTTTTCTATGCAATTAAGGATGTTTTTACTTTGTGGGGAAATGGATTCCCCAGTGATTTTATGGAAGCTTTTGATGTTGTCTAATTGGATTATGCAACAGCTCCACTCCGCAAACAAGGCTTCTCTCAACTGTTTGCCTGCCTATCTTCACTTTTTACTACGCTTGATCTTGATGTATACAAAAGACAGTTAGTTATATAAAATGCTTTTAATGTTGTCTGATTGGATTAGGCAGCAGCTCCACTCTGCAAATAAGGCTTCCCTCAAGCGTTTGCCTGCTTATCTTCACTTTTTAAATGCAATAACTCTACTTGATGTTGATCTTATCCAAAATACCAACAGGTAGTTATTTGAAGATGCTTTTAATAGCTATACTTGATCTTTATCTTAGCCAAAATACCAAAACAGGTAGTTATTTGAAGATGCTTTCAATGGTGTCTGATTATATCATGGAGCAGCTCCAATCTGCAAACCCTCAACTGTTTGCCCGCCTATCTTCACTTTTCACATACAATAACCACACACGATCTTGATCACTGCCAAACTTCCAAGACAGGTGGTTATTCAAAGATACTTTTGATATTGTCCGATTGGATTATGCAACAGTTGGATTATGCAACAGCTCCACTCTGCAAATAAGGCTTCCCTCAACTGTTTGCCCGCCTATTTTCACTTTTCACATGCAATAACCACACATGATCTTGATCACAGCCAAACTTCCAAGACAGGTAGTTATTCAAAGATACTTTTAATATTGTCTGATTGGATTATGCAACAGCTCCACTCTGCAAATAAGCTTTTCACATGCAATAACTACACATGATCTTGATCACAGCCAAACTTCCAAGACAGGTAGTTATTCAAAGATACTTTTAATATTGTCTGATTGGATTATGCAAATAAGGCTTCCCTCAACTGTTTGCCTGTCTGTCTTCAATTCTTGCATGCAATAACTTCGATTGATCTTGATCCTAGCCAAAATGCCAAGACAGATAGTTATTTCTATACATCTAGAGATGCTTTTGCTGTTTTTCTGATGGAATTTTGCAGCAAAAATGGCCTCCTAATCCTCCATCTCTCAACAATTTTACAGAAAACAGCATACAGATTTCATCTCTTTCGATCCTTCGTCTTCCTCTCTGCATTATCGCCACCGTTGGATTCCGTCCTTCCTACCCGTCCAGATCTCGCCACGTTCGACCGTTGGATAATCTCCAAGTGACATGCATGCCACGTGGCACAAATCCGACTGGTCGGGCGCGTGCAATTCAGGTCCAGCGCTTGTTCGTAGAAAAAGCTAGCAATCACGGTTCCGCTATGGACGGTCGATGGCGCGCTCTTGGATGTCCACTTGGCTGCATCTCAATGGTTGAAATTGTGAGACGTGGCAGCATCTGAATGATCCTGATAACATCCAACGGTAGCGAGCTAAAATAGATACAAGGATCCAGCTATTTTAAGGACATACCACATATCTTGGTGTGCCAGATGAGGGGGGCCTAGTCATGGTCTCCAACCGGCACCCGAAACCGGCCATTCACCCACGTGTTGTGCAATTGCGAGGCGACTTGCTACCACAACTGGGAGATCCATTTTTGCACAACTAGCTACCACTTCCCACCAATCCATGGTGCATTTTTCACCGATACATGGCTTTGCATCGGGAAGTGGGCTACCTAAGACCTCATGAGTAGAGGAAATCCATTTTTGCACAACTATGAACTCGCTACCACTTCCCACCAATTCATGGAATGGCGCATTTCTCACCGATTCATGGCTTTGCATCGGGAACTGAGCTACATAACACCTCATATGCATGAACTCACTTGCACTTCTCCCAATTCATGGCGCAATTGTCCCAGATTCATGGCTTTGCACGGGGAGTTGGGTCACATAACACCTCACTCTTCGTTTCTCATGGGCTGCTACTAGTGTGCACATGGAAATTAAGTAGTACTATACATAAATATATCACTATAAAAACCTCCGCTATCTGTGGCTTTCATGGTTTTTTATTTTATTTTTTAAATTTGCACATAATGTCACTTTTTCTTAATTTTTGTTTTGTATATTCGTTATATCTTTCTAGGTGCATGTCACGAGAAATTATGAATGAACCTTCCCGAATGTTCATCTAAGAAAAAGTATTGTTCAAAAATCCGAAAATTTGTTGTAAATATTTTTTTGAGGTGAAAGGGCCCTTTCTTCAAGGAATGTTGGTATGAGGTTGTTGACAATATTAGTGCATCACCATGCATCAGTGATGCATCAATGTCACACATGCCACAGGCCTAAGCGTGGACCATGCTTGGAGTGGGGCCTACCCATATGTATATAAGGGTAGAAGAATGTCATCTCAGAATTGATGGATGTTTTGAGCATATGCATGATTCTCTAATTTCATAATTATACCAATGAGAGTCAATGGCCATTGTCGATGGTATGGGACATTACTAATCGTCAAAGACTTGATTGAGCACGACTATGATGTAGATGGCTCTAGCACATGGGGATGAGTCTATATTGGCTCTTTGGAATCAGCAAGTAAGAGCATTGCTTGTTGGATTACCATACAAAATTCGACTTAATAATGGTTGTTACAAATGATATCATAGCCACCAATTTTGTGTACAAGGTGCATACCTTGTTATTCTTATGGTTTCTTTTGTCATGTTGTTTGGTTGATGGTGTTTTTCTTTTTAAATCTATACTAGCGATATGAGCCCGCAAGTCGGCGGGCGGGCGGGGCGGGTGGGCAAAAGGGAGGGTTGAAAATTTTAAAAAAGGGAAAGTTTTTTTTTTCTGGCCAAGGTCAACCTGCTCGTGGGGCAACGCGACCGCTGCCGCTGCCCGGGAACACTAAACTTTTAATTATAATAGATTTGTAAGCTTGGATTTCATCAACAATAAGCCCTTGAAAGCAACTTAGTTTTATGATGAAAATGTTAATTTTGTGCTATCAAAATCTGGTGTGTCTAAACCTTGACTATAAAGGTGTATTATAGCTAGTAATATTTCAGAGAAGAAAAATTAGACTAGCTACAAAATCACTAGTTTCGAAGATTGGAAGCCCATTTTCCTATTTTTTGTAACTTTGTTTTATTATTTTTGCCTTAAATAAAAACACCATTTTGAGGCATGGTGCTTGGAGTGAGGCCATCTCCCCTCCCCTCCCTTGCCTCTTTATATCAAGATGAGAAGGGTGGATGGAGTAGCGAAAATCATCTCGTCCTCACCGGTATTGCCTTAGCTAGGACAGAAGGGAAAGGTTTGATCCCACACTAGTTGTTTGTTGTTGTCACACATGTCGTGAACGAGATATGTTTGACCCTCTCTGTAATCCATCATAATGTGAAAAGTGAAGATAGGCGGGAAAACAGTTGAGGGAAGCCTTATTTGCAGAGTGGAGCTGTTGCATAATCCAACTGTTGCATAATCCAATTGTTGCATAATCCAATCGGACAATATCAAAAGTATCTTTGAATAACCAGTAGTGCCTCAATGGGGAGGGGTTTGCCATGTTGGAGAAGGGGGTGGGAGGGAGCATGTTTAGGCAGAGAATGAGGAGGACGTAGTGTAGGGTTGTCACCCTCTTTTATTCATGCATGTGTAGACAAAGAGTGAGGACATGGTGGACTTAGAAACGAACTGTATCCGCCTATCTCATGTTTTTATATTCATTCTAATTAATTTTTTTATTTGATTGTACTAAGTTTGGATTTGTGGAACTTCCATTTTGTAAGCTCTCTCTCTCTCTCTCTCTCTCTCTCTCTCTCTCTCTCTCTCTCTCTCTCTCTCTCTCTCTCTCTCTCTCTCTCTCTCTCTCTCTCTCTCTCTCTCTCTCTCTCTCTCTCATGGAGACTATTTTATGAGCATTACGTTCTACTCAAAACCTTGAAACATCATGGAAAAGATTGTTCCCTTATCATACCATGCCAACGCTAAAGCCTTTTTTTTATTAAACTTTGAAGTATGACCCCCATAAGAAAAGTTTCTTTTAAAAAGAACCTTTGGTGGGAATTTTATTTCCCTTGACTGGCCATGATCAGTGCACATTTTAAGGATACGATCTAACGATGGGCACTAAGAAGCACTAGTGCGTACAAAAATTTCTATATATAGAAAGATTACATAAACCTAAGATTCTCTCTCTCTCTCTCTCTCTCTCTCTCTCTCTCTCTCTCTCTCTCTCTCTCTCTCTCTCTCTCTCTCTCTCTCTCTCTCTCTCTCTCTCTCTCTCTCTCTCTCTCTCTCTCTCTCTCTCTCTCTCTCTCTCACACACACACACATATGAGCTCGCTCTATTATGCAGTTACTACGTTGGTTTCTACCTCTCAATACTATATGGAAGGAATTTACTTGTATGGTACGAAATCCATTTAATTGACTTACCTTGCTAAGACTTATGAAAATCGCCAAAAAAGAAAAAAAAATTCAAATATGTCCTTTGGAGAGAAACTTTAGTTTCTTGGATGGCTGTGATTTGTGCTCATTAGGGTGAATCGATCTAACGATGTGCAACAAACAATAAACACCCAGTGCACTAAGAGGCATTGTCTTGTCTATGTAAGGAAGGATCACACAAACCTAACATTAGAGGAGTTCTCAATATCAAAAAGACCCTTTAATGAATGCCATGTAGGATAAAGAAAAATATCAAAATAAAAAAGCAATATTGTTTATTTGCTTGCCCCCACCACTCCCAAGGCCTCCCCAACTCCCAATGATCTAACCATAGTGTCTATAGTCACAGTTAGGAACTCTAAATTGTTCACAGTTTAAATTCAAAAATATTTCATCCATTGGTTACGAAGAGGACAATCTTTTCATTAGAACCAAAATATGACCGCCATCCCCAAATTCGAATCAGGAAAAATAGCAAAATGTATGAATATGCATTCCTTCCACTGGAATGAAAATATGAGCACCATCTCCAAATATGAACGCCATCTTCACATTAGAATGGAAATATGAGCGCCAACTACCTACTAGAATGAAAAAATGAGCGCCATCTCCAAATTTGAATCAAGCAGACAAGCATGGAGATTGGATTGATTGTATAGAGTATATAATATAATCAAAGATGAGTATTTTGTTTTGTTTTGAAAAATCTGTTCATAGTACTTTGACTAATTACTTTTTCTGATGACGACATTGTATCATCTACATGTGGATATTTCTATTAATTTGGCACCTTTGCAGAGAAGAAGAGGCAAAGGAATTCAAATATCTGTTGAGGATCATTCTCGTTATAGGGAAAAATGAAAGAAGAACTTGGATTTGTGGACAAATGGAACATTATATCCACAAGATCCAAGCACTTTGACACATCCCACATTCTCTTCAATAACTCATTAAGTTACATGGATATGCAATGGACATACTGGATTACTAGGATATTGTGAGAGATTGCAGAACCATGGAAAACAACTTTATATGAATAAAATTCACTTTTTAGAATGTGAGTTAATACGGATATCCTCTTATTGTCAGAATAGAGATTTTCTCCAAAAGACGTTAGAGGAAAATGAACAACTTAAATGAATCACTACAGAAGATAACAATCAATATCAAATCAAAACTAGAGCAAATGCAATCAATTTTACAATCTATTCAAACTGAAAACTTACAAATACTGAAGGATGTAGAATTGGCTAAGAAGAAGACTGGAAATAAGAAGCGAAAGTGACAAAGTTGCAAGGATATTCAAACGCTTTCAAAAGGAGGTTATCGACATAGAAAGATTCGTGCATTCAAGTAAGCATGTTCTGATTTTTGTAACTTGATGAATGACATTTGGATTGAATTTCAGCTATGGTGATATTCTGCTAACTATCTGTTTTTTTGCAGATCTACATTAGTAGCTCCTCGGAATATTAAGGACAATGTTTCACTAGGAATGTCGTTGGGCTCAATATTGACAGGCAAATCCACTGAGTGTATCATGATGAACAATAGGAGTTCAAATGTAAAGTGCAAAATAACAGAGTCTTTGATGGTGGACATTCAAAAAAAATTAGATAAGACTATAGTTCAGGGTGCTTGTGATTTTGCAAGTACTAGCAGGAAAGCATATGCAACAATATTTAAACTTATTAGAGAAGCTTTTAAGCAAGTTCGAATTAGAAAAGTCCCAATCCCAAGGACATATCACTTGAAGAAAGAGAGGGATACATTAAACATAGGTATGCATAAGATCATTGGAACTCCATTTCAGATGTGTATGAAACTGATGGAAGATCAATATCCTATAATTCATCAAACAACTTATTTTTTGATCTAAATTACTTGCTGAGATACATCGTCACATTCTGTGATATAACCTTTGAAAAGGTAAATGGCAAATAATCATAGTACTTAAGTTAGATGAGTCAGAAATTGTGAAAGGGCAGAAGATGGAGAGGGTTAGTATAACTCTCATGAATGGTGCACTATCACAAACAGAGGACCAAGAAGATTTCAAATTCAGTGTCCAGTCAGAAAATGATATATGGTAGTTGGCAGCATTTCAGGTAACTAGCCTCATTATTACATTAGATTCATTGTAAACTAAGTTTGATTAGTTCTTTGGACAGATGCTGAAGGAGGATCATGATATATTGTCATGGATATTCTCAAGGACATCTTATCCTAGGATCATCAAGGACCATATGGATAGAGGACTTTTCAATGTTCCAGGAGTTGGAGACTTCAATGTTGAATGGCACTTAGCAGGTGATTGGAAACATTGATATGCATGTATAATGTCTCTCATGGTGCTACATCTTAACACCCTTGTTTGTACTGCATGAAAATGGCAAATAATTTTACTAGGAGTACAGAAACTACTAGAGAATATGCAGATCCAAACTAGAAGCCTGTGCTACCTATTCCCTTGAAAAATGTGCATGTTTGCACTCTTCATGCAGAAGTTAGATTAATAGAAAAGATCATTTATCTTCATATAGTTTTTGCTTGGAATAGTAAGCCAGCATCATCCGCAAAGGAAGCTATCTCTCGATTAGAAGAAGTGTTATCAAAAGTAGGACTTCATAAGGAACATGTCAAAATTCAAAAAGATAAAAAGCTTTTAGGAAAAATTGGGAATATACCAACTAAGCCAAGCATAGGAAGAGAAAAAGCACATCAATTCCTATCAAACCATACTGGTAAGGCTTCTAATATTCAACACTCAGTCTGAACAGATATCATTGTTGCCACTCAGGACTTCGAGAAGAGCGGCAAAACTAGAGTACTAAAAGTTGATGTATGGAAGAAGCTTGAAATTCTAAGAGAAGATAAATACTCTAATATTGATAAGAAAGTTGTAGAAAGGACTTGTGTCGAGTCTATTAATGCAGTATCAAAAGCATGGGGAGAAGATCACATCACTCATTACATGGTTGGTATAAATTCTTCATGTACATAGGCTTTACATCCAATGACACGAAACTTGTCGATTTTTGGCTTTATTCCTGTAAATGCTTCTTCGGGAGTCACATTTGGAACCGCAATTGTAGAGCTCCTGTTTTGCAAGAACGTTGTCGCACTGCACGCTTCCGACCAAAGTGGATCGGTCAAGCCCATTTGCTTCATCATGGAGCGTGCACTCTCCATAATAGTCCTGTCTTTCCTTTCAGCTACACCATTACTATGCGGCATGTGTGACTGTGTGAATTGTCTTTTGATGTCATATTCTTTGCAAAAGTCCTCAAAATCATCATATTTGTATTCGCCCCCTCTATCAGATCTTAGCACTTTAATGTGTGCATCCAGTTGGTTCTCTGCCAAAGTCTTGAACTTCTTGAAGCGAGCAAAAGCGTCAAATTTCTTCTTCAAGAAATAAATCCATGTCCTTGTAGAGTAATCATCTATGAAAGTCATAAAATAATATGCTTTCCCCAACGACATGGCCTTCATTGGGCCGCATAGGTCGCTATGAATGAGTTCCAGTGGTTTCTTAGCTCTTGCAGCTCCATCTTTCTTGAATGTCTCCCTGTGATGCTTTCCCATGACACATCCTTCACATATTGCATGATGATCATCCTGCGATGCCAGTAACCCTATTACCATCTTCAGCTTCACCATCAATCTCAAGCTCCCATAGTTCAAATGACCAAGTCTTCTGTGCCACAACTCAGATTGAGATGCTGTTGAGATAGCCAAACCATATTCTCCTGGTTTTGCAGCATCCAATTTATAAAGGCCACAATTACTATCTCTATAACCCTTCGCCACCACTTTATAGTTGTGGTTCATATCCCTCATAAGGCATCCATCATTGAAAAATTCAACCTTAAGATGTTGATTTGCCATTATACCAACATAAAGCAAATTCTTTTTGAGTCCAGAAACATAAAGCACATTAGGGATATTCTTGATTTTACCATCAGGAAACTGTACAGGTACATTTCCCACACCCTGTATTTGGCATTCCTCCCCATTGGCTTGAGTGACCTTATCCCCATCATGGATTGGTGAGAATTTCTCAAACCAATCACGTTTCCCAGTCATATGCCTTGTGGCGCCTGAATCTATGAACCATCTGGCACCATCATCAACTTGGGATGCCAATGCCGATGAGAAGACACTTGTCTCGTCATCTTCTCCATCATCTTCGGCAATGTTGCCTTGTTGAGTCACTTTTCCCACCTTTATGTCTGCTTTCTTCTTGTAACACTCACGTGCCCAATGACCCAGTTTGTGGCAATAGTAACATTTGTCTTTCTTCTTCTTTTCCCTTTTGATGACGCCTCTCCCTCGTCGTCATCATCCTTGGATTTCTTAGGAATCTTTTTCCATCCTTAATGCTTGCATTTAGCGAGCAAGGCTTGATCCTCCTGTGGGGTTTGCCTTGACTTCACCACTTCGCGACGCTGCTCTTCCTGCAACATGATTCCATGGTAGTGTTCAGAAGTAGGCAACCTCTTCCTTGAAGCAATGCCGCTCACAAACATCTGTAGCCCTTCCAAGACACTGCTCATTGTGGTATGTACCAATTCAACGTCTCTAATTGGCTCTCCAATTGCCACAAGTTGATCTATCAGCTCCTTTATCCTGGTGAAGAAAGATCCCACTGATTCACTTTCTTCCATCCTTACTGCATTCAATCTCGACTTCAAGAACATGGCCCAAGCTGGATTGCAAGTTTGAAATTTCATTCTACGAGCTTCCCAAGCTCCCCTAGCCATCGTGGCATCACTTATATGAGTGATTACATGGTCTTTCACTGAAAGATTGATTAAGGACAATGCTTTCTGTGCCTTTTTATCAAAGGCCCTCATGTCATCTGGAGTGGTATTTGGTCGGACTTCAATACCTGCACGATCTCCCATAACTCTTTCTCCATCAAAATGCTCTTCATTTTGAATTTCCAGATGTTGTAATTAGAAGCCCCATCAAGTTTGCTTGCATCGCCCAAAATTGCCTCATTGATGTTTGCCATCTCCAAACTGCTTGAAACTCCACCTGTAGGCTATAAAGTGTATGTCGAAGCCAACCGTGATGTCAAAAATTACAAATAATGACCTGCAATTTTTGGCTTACCAGGCCACCTGCCGCTCTTTCGCCAAATTGAAAGTCAAACTGGCGTCGCTTTCCGAAATGCTTCTCGTCACCAACTCCCAACTACCTGCCCAGTGGAATGGTGAAATCACTTCTGGTGTGCTCCGAACACTTTCTCCGCAGCAATCACTCTGTTTTGGTGTACCATACTTGCAGGTATAGTCAGGGTGCCCTTCGTTTGGAGGCTATAGCCTTTCGTTTGGCCAAAATAGGCTAAAGGAGGTGAAAATAAGGGCAATTTGGGTTTTTGGACTATTTCTTCAGTGTGAAGAAACTTCACCCTTCAAAAACTTGGGACCCAACAATTATTTCAGTTTGAAGACTTTTAATGTAGTTGCAATGCACTTTGCACTTCAGACCCCTTCAGGCCTTTTCACTAGCCATCTAATGGCTCTTCTACATCGAATGGCTCGCATTAGTCCTCAGTTGCCCGATCTTGACCATCGAACTAGTGTGGAGGTTGATCAACGAATGTCCATGATTCTGTGCATTGAATAACGCTCCCTCCATACACAACACACCTACAACCGCTACAGGCCTATTTGGACTGGACACGCAGTTGATCCGTGAGCTCTCTCATGCCATCTTCATGCTTCTTCACACTGTTTTCCAGCGATGGCCGCCCTGCTGATCACTCTATCTCCTCCAACGCTTCACAGCCGCCCACGGCTTCTTACAGGCAGGATTGCGCTGCTAGGGTGCCCACCTTCAACACTTTACAGCTCAAAAAATTGACTTATATTGAGAGGGAAATGATTTTTCCCTTCTTGAAACCCCAGCTGTCTAAGAAGAAGATAATTTTGGACTTTATCTGCTTTTCTTGAGAATCTATCTGGGCAGCTACCTATCCCTCTGAGGTCGTCCTATAGCAGGCAATATTCTGCTCCAAACCGCTCTTCAAATGGTGTTCGATTGGTTTCAAACCAGTCACAAACGCTAAGCAACCCTTCAAAAGATTTTTCGGCTTCAATCTTTGCTTGCCCTCTAATTCAGCTGACAATCCACCGTCGCAGCTCTCTGTTCTTGTCCGATGATTTAAGCCACCAAGGAACCTGATACCAAGTTAAAAAAACACAGTTTAAACACCCAACCGGATCAATCACCACAGCACAATGTCAAGTGCAACAAGACAAGACAACAGAATTGCTCTCCTCAAACTGTATATTCCACTGATGAGTAAGTGCAGAGATAAGTTGCTTAAAAGCACTCAAAGGGCTCGTAAAAGAAAGACGGCCCGATAACTCTAGAACTAAGCACACGTGGTGCCGTCGAAATAAGAAAGCACTGTATAATCGATCATTGCTATTTTAACTGTATTGTCATGAAGAAATTCTCTGCTTGAGTATGCATCTAATAGATGTGCATTATCCTTATTTCCACTAAGTTCAATATAAGTAGAGTACAATGAGTAATAGGAGCTCCTTAAAGGAACATTCCCATCAGTAAAACCTAGAATGTTCAAAACATAAGATCTTTTGACGAAAATGATCTTATTCGTCTTAACAAATTTATGTCCTCCTAAATAAAAAGATACAACTTTAACTGCCATTATCAGAGTCTCCCAAACTGGCTCAGTTTCGAATGAGCAATACAGATCTCATTCTTCAGAAAATCCTAAGATAGTGGCCAAGTCCACTATCCCTCTAGAACAAGGAAGCATGTTGTTTGTAACCACTTCGTCTCGCAGCAAAGTTGTCAATTATGAGAGCATCCTGCAATAAAAAATAAATTTTAAAAAAACATTCAACAATTAACAACATTCTCATGCAAGGAAGTTAAAACACTTACACATTCATCATCATCAACAGCAACTAGATCCGGATGATCAATATTATGACCATCTAGTGAAGAATCATCATTTGTGAAATGCATTGATGATGGACGAGGGAAGCCCATCTGGGATTGAAATGTCGTGAATTCTTCATCAGATGGTATGCTTCGTCCATGCTCAACAAAATTTGATAAAGCTCTCGTCAAGCATTCTTCATAAGTCCATCCTCATCATGATAATTAATTCCAACCACAAAGTCATCTATTTCAAAATCTACAAAGTCGGAGAATTCAAAAATTGTGCAAGATAATAAACATAGCACCTCATCCTCACAATAGTCAAAAAATTGACACAAATCAGCTATAGCAATATATACATCATCATTTATATAATACACTGGCAAATAAAAAAGACATTTAGATTCATCTATAGAGATTGATTCATCAACATTAATATTCTGGCCAATGAAAGAATCCCGAAGCACATCAGTATTTACATAAAGAAAATCATTATCCTTATTAGGGGTGTCGATAAAGAAGTGACTAATATCCTGAAAAGATGATTGAATTGAGGATGATGCAATATGACGATCAAAAGGAACACCTTCCTCATTGTCCGGGATCTGAACTAATAGAAAAAGTACGAAACTAGTATGGTATTCAACAAATCGATATATTTTTAAGTGCTTTTAAACAGATAAAACAATTTAGTGAACATTCTATCTAGTCTCTGTCTGAACTGTGGGAAGAAATAGACAAGATCAGCATAATGCATGAAGGAGATTGAACTTATGAAGATAACAGGTATACTGAGTATATCCATGAATCTAACATGATGGTTATAAAATACTTCTGAATTGTTTTATGCAGTCTTGAAATCATATAAATATGGGCGAAATAGGTTGTGGAAGTAGTCTAGGTTGTCAATTATTCCAAATTCAGTAAAAAGTGCACTTAGGCTTGAATCACAGGTAGATCCTGAGGACGAGGCCATGGTACTAGGGCAGATATCGCGCTCCCGTGCATGAGGGAAGCAATCCGAAAAAAAGAAATTGTAAAGAACGCACACAAGAAGGATATGTATGACAGATAGCAATGGGATATCGCACTTGTGCGCAAGTAAAGATCAAGTAACAACAGACAACACAAAGCGTGTGCACAAGAGCGATATGCCGCGAAATTTGAGAAAAAAAAAACAAAAAATTAATCGAGTTGCATGCGTTTTATAGGAAAATTTTTCACACATGTTGTCAACTATCAAGGACATGTGTTGGCTCACGATTTGTTCATACGTTTACGCACGTGTGAGGTGACAGCTGGACACATGTGAAATGACATCAAGACACGTGTCACGTGGTCATTGCTTGGATTGGAGACACGTGTTGCTTTCCCATTCGTGCGTACGTTCACACACGTGTGAAACTGACAACGTGACATTTGTCACTAGGTCATTGGTTGGATTGGTGCCATGTCTCACTTCCAAACGAGTTGACAGTTTGCATGTGTGACAAGACGTTCTTTTGCATGTGCAAACCACGATATAAAACTTCCAAACTACGAGGCATTTTTTTCACCTTTTTTTTCCTCCGCATATAGCACTTGTGCGCCACTTGCTTATTCGCTATTCTACCTACTACCTTCCATTCGCAGAGGTCCGATATCCCCGCATACAGTCTCCACATATTGCACTTGGGCACCCCTCTTCTATATTCACTGATTTCACTTATATTTCCCTCGCACATGTTCAATATACCCTTACAGAATTTTTGTACATATTACTTCTCTGCAAACGCTTTGCACCCCTCCCCTTCCTATCTGGCTTATCACGCACAAGTGCAATATCCCTCAGAATACCTCTATGGAGAGGAGAAAGCAGACAAAGAGGAAATTCTTCTCTGTCGATGCTTCCTCAGCCCCTGTCGTTGTCGTTAATCTTCTGATTCGAACTAGAAGGCGCAACCACAACAGGTGGCTCTCTAATATTCGTAAGTATCAGAGATCAATCAATCCGCTGATTCAAAGAGCTCCATTCTACCATGTTGTCCACCACATTATTAGGGAGGATCTCGGTAGTATTGTCAGATTCACACCCTCGGCTCTTCAGTGCCTTCAGGAGGTTGCTGAGGACTATATGAGCCTGTTTTTGAAGATTCATTTTTGCTCGCTATACATGCTAAGAGAGTAACCATTATGCCTAAAGATTTTCAACTACTGTATAGGATGCAAGATAGATATTCAAAATTACACATGTCTCAGCCGGTTGCTCCCAGACTTGATCCATTAGATAGGACTAACCTCCCTACCAAGTGGCCTAGGAAGCAGCCAGCCCCCAAGAGAGCCCCAAAGAAAGTTAGGAGGGCCATTATTACAGATTCTACTCAACCTAACTCCATTGATAATGTAGATACTGTTGCACTAGATACGATCGTAAACGTAGCTACATCCATTTTGGATAATCATGTTATTCTTATAGATACTGCTCCTCCTCCTCGTTCAAATGTTCATACATACATATATTCAGATAATTATCTTAAATTTGAGAGTGACATATCTGATGCTATAGATAGAATTGGAGTTCCATTTTGTTTTAGATTAGAGGAACTTGATTTCAGTATAAATTATAGAGTTATTGATTGTTTGGATCTCAAAAATATATGGGCTTCTATCAGTGATCATGTGATAGAGTCTGGGGTTACACTCTTACAATATGACATTGCAAGGGATTCATACAATGAATTGTTGGTGTTCAGTAACTTTTTGCTTTAGGCCATCAAGGAGAATAACAACACTTTCTCACAATGTCTTACTAGTGGATTCACACCAGCAACAAAATACCTTCTCATGCCTTATTATACCAAGTAAGATAAGTTAAATGCTTCTTGTTGTTTAAAGCTTTATCATTGGCATTATCAATGGAAATAGTTCTCAGGATTGCAGCTAATAGACTC
The DNA here is from genome assembly GCA_029204225.1 of Diphasiastrum complanatum. Taxonomy (NCBI): domain Eukaryota; kingdom Viridiplantae; phylum Streptophyta; class Lycopodiopsida; order Lycopodiales; family Lycopodiaceae; genus Diphasiastrum; species Diphasiastrum complanatum. Next base: position 27,851,556 of record CM055109.1, on the reverse strand, counting down.
TCTATCTTATTTTGTAGTGAGCATTGGAGTTTAAACCTGATCTCTATTAAGAGATCTGTTGATAATATTGTTAAAGTATTTTGTGTAAACTTATGAACTCGACTCGCAATACGCATAAGGATGTAGATTTAGTCTTGCCATATTTATGTGAATATATTCTAACAGATGTTGGCCATTCAATTGAATGGCAGATCGTCAATTTGGAGGTAAATTCTGTCTTTCTTTACAACATTTTAAAATCAATATTCTAATGTATTTGTTTCATTCTAATTCATTGTCTCTTAATTGATGTCTTGTGTGCTGACTTTTTTTGCAGTCACTCTGGGAAAATGATTCTTCCAGTTGTGGGTGATACACTTTATATAATGCAAAGTTACTTTTTGAGTGGTTCATCCTTCAGCAGGATGTTGATATTTCAAAGGTAATTTATTCTATTTATTCTTGGTTTTGGAATCGTGATTAGTTTTTCTATTCTGTTAATTTTTTTAACCGTTACTAATACATGAATATTCTATCTTGCAGTTTATACTTCCTGAATACACATCAAGCCAGGTGTACAGATTTAGACAAGAAATCTAAGCATACTGGCAAGGGCAAGGCTTCATCCTCCCATTTTTTATAATGGTGCTAAGGATGATGTTATTATACTAAATCAAGATTAGAAAAATATAGATAGCACAGAACAAATATAGATTGCACATGTACAGAATTGATAGGAAAATATACATTGGTATATCAAATCCTGCTCCATTTTATGAATTTGGGAGCACAAAATACATGTACTGATGCCCAACTTGGGCTTTCATTTATTGAATGAAAGAGTTTATACACAGATTTTTACTAAACTTTATTTGAAGCTATTGTTCTTCCACAATGGTGATTGCTTTGCAGAACGTTATCAGCTCTTGTCTTTTTCGCATCTGTGACATGACAAATATTAGTGAATGTGCAATTGTAAATTATGTCATTTTTCATTCTCCATTCAGTTTGTGTGACCATTTAGTTCAAAGTCTTGATCCAGTGGTAGCCATGTACCTTCAATTTTCTTGTATCTCTAATACCTAAATGTGAGATTGAGCATTTGTTTTTCGATATGATAATGGAAGATCATTGACAACTTTTTAATGATGCATTCTATGTCATTATTTGTTTTACTATCCCAGCCTTGATCCATGAGATCTAACAAAGTCTCATCTGATAAATCCTTGCAAACAAATAAAGTTGGAGTCCTTCGAACACTATCACTTGAGAAAAAATCAACAAATATATGCAATAAGATAAACCAACTTAGGTGAACAATTTTCGAGCCCGTACTTATTTTTATAGTATTTCTAACACCAATAAGCAGCTTGCATCTGAAGGATTCAGAAACAATATTGTCAGGAGTAGGCCACTCATCAATCTAAAAACTGTTGGAAATTAAGCCCACAGTTGTCTACTTGGTGAATGACTAATCTCTATTTCATGATTCTTCCTACATGTTTATTGATCATTGATCTAGGGTCAGGTGAAACCAACTTTGGTTCTACGTCTACTCATTTGATACCTACAAGAATCACAATTTTAGATAACCAATTTATTTGAAGAACGTTTACAACGGGCTTCCGGCTAATCTCCAGCAAAGGGTAACCAATCCTGTCATAATTTCAAAGTTCAGATGTCAAGTTTAATAACTTGAAGTCATTGAAGACTTGGCCATCTTCAAGGACTTCCACAAAACTTGCATTTAGAACAAGTCTGTAGAAATACATTACTTTTTCAACAGTCTGCAGAAATACACTATGTTTTTAACAATTTCGGCTTTTTCACATTTTTCTCGAAATGCGAAACTTGCATAGTTCAAAAGTTTAACTGTTTTTAACGTGTATTGTTGTTGAAGAAAGTTTCTACAATTTACATATTCGGAAGATTTTTGTCTGTTTGGAAAAAGAAAATGGTGACATTTCTATTGATACTCCTACCCTTAGTAAACCTCCTACTTCACCTCATCCTTTGATCTTTACCGAAGACTTTGATGATGATAGTGTGTCTCAGTTGGAATCTTTCTCTCAAAAAATTTGTGAAATAGGCCACCAGTCTGCCTTTGAGTTCAGCCAATCCAAAAGCTTCCAAATATCCCTGGTACCTAATCGTACAATTGAATTCAAATCTGCCAAGTCTGCCTACAAACTCTGGAGCCTTCCTTTTGTTAATTTTTCGGCACCCATTTTTGTTGAACTTTGGATTACTCTTACGCATCTTACTGAAGCTGAATTTCAGTCCTGCAAGCTTGCTGCTTTGCATAAGAATCCCTCCTTTGATACACCTATTGCATTTGATATTGTCATCAAGATGAGCAAATTTGAACCTACAAGATGTCCTTCTGAGCAAACATGGGCTAGAACTAGAGGCCACTTTGAGACCGGCTTCAATAGAATGAACCTACATCAAGCCAGAATTTGGAACTGGAAAAGACCCTTCTTTAAGTGCAGATGTGGTGACAAAACAATTCTTTTATCATTTGGTTTGATCACACTATCTAGTATATGATGAACAAAATTGCCAAATTCTTCCCCGGTGCATCGCTACAGAACCAACTCAATGCCTTCCTTCTTTGGCTTCATAAGCCTGCTAGAGATGTTGTCAAATCTCACCTTACCTTTTTGTACATCAAACAATACATGATTGATGCTGCCATTGAGCTCTCCCTTAACCCTACGGCCAAGCTGCTTGCTCACCTTGGCGATGTTGAGAATATACGAGAAATTGAATGCCTTCTTAAAAAACCTAGCTTCTCTACCTTACATGATAAGTACTTCCAAAATGCAAGCAGAAAAACAGGTTCCTTCAATTTAAATAATCCAAGAGGGTCATCACAGGCAGTGTCAACAAGAAGAGAAAATACTTCCCAAGCAAAGACAATGAGGGATAGAGCAGTGGTGGAAAAAAGAATCTTCCTATAAAAAAGCTAAACTTTTACTGTGATTGATCCATGTGCAGGAAGATTTTGAAAAAGCTACATGATTTAAAATTGATGTGAATGGTATACGATTCATGTACACTTAAGAGTTCTCTAGAATTCTGGAAAATGATTGTTTGCAATTAAATGCTCTTGAAGAACGTACTTTTCTTGTCGTAAACTGATATGGTTTGATCCCTCACTAATAATGTTTGTTGCAAAATGTGTCATTCTAGTATGGTGGTTGTTATTTATTTTTATGACCTCATTCAAATAAAAGGGTTGATTAGGAACTAAGTTGTCTTTTTTTATGATGGTTCGATCCCTAATTTTGTCAATGCAAATTGGTGCAGAAGTTCCAAGTGGCCATCATGCCAAGCAGGTATGTAGTGAAAATGGCAACAAGCAAGGATCTGAAAATTAGTGATTAGATTGTCTTTCCCATTTCGTTGAAGATTCAAAGCCGTGTAGATAACTTTAGTTCCATATGATAGATCTTAATAGAAATGTGTTATTCTAGACAAAGAATGTTTTGATAGTCAATTTGAGTTGTTGAAAAAAAAAATCTATTCCATATTTTGTCTTCTATAATGGCTCATTGATCAAAAACAATATAAAAATGTCAGACCTTCTCTTGTATCCCCCTTGTGGCCTTTATATGTCCTCATGCATTTCGATGGATTTTCCCATCTTTTATCAATGAAAATAGGAAGTTTTTTCTTTTTCTTTCCCAATTTGTCTTATTGTGTTAAAGCATTTCATTTTCCTCTTACTTCACCCAATTTGTCTTATGGTGTTAAAGCGTTTCATTTCCTCTTACTTCACCCACTTCCTCCACTGTTTTTGCTCTCTCAATAACCAGAATTCTTAGAGATTTTTTGTGGGACAATAGCCCCTTTCCCCTCAATTGGAACATCTATGGTGCTCTCTCTAAAATTGGTGTCCTTGGTCTCCTAGACCCTCTTCCCTTTCTTTTCTCACACTCCTTTATAAACATACTCATTCTAATTTCACTTCTCCTCAACCATGGGCTCTTATAATGGCCTTCATTGCTCTCTTGTTTCTTTTTCATCTAGTCTTTTTGGTCTTCTTCCTTGCTTAGTTTTACTCATTCTCTTTGTCTCACTACTAAAGCCTTGCTCCTCCTTTCGATGCGATTTATAGAGTCATTCTCACTATGAAGGATTTTACCAATTGGAAAGGCGATAGTGTCGTTTTTCTTCTCGAGCACATTTGGTTCTCTAAGATTACAACCATTTATGCCCACTTTTTGGAAGCCATTGAAACATCTTATTGTCATAGTCTTTCATGTAAATGCATTACCTCTTGGGGCCACATTATGGACATCTTTTATACCTCCAACTTTACTTGGCCTCAAAAAGACCTCAAACTCTCTACCATAGAAGGCAACTTTCTCACCTACACCTTCTCTCATGGTTAGGAGTGGAATATATTCAAAGTAATTTAAGGTGCCAAAATATTAAGTTTGAATGTATTTCAGACTCATGACAAACATTGTTAGGGTCATAATTATTTTTGGTTAATCTAAATTTAGCAAAAGTTAATCTAATTTAAACAAATCGAGTCAAATAAAATTGATGGCAATTATATTAAAGCATATAAGCTCTCATAAGTTGCATAATTTACTAAGTAGAATTTAGGTCATTAAACTTCTAAATACACATATGATAACTATATTATGTGATGCATCTAGCTCCCCCACCTATGAATTCAAGGTGGCGACCAAGCTAGAATATAAGAGTATTGGACATTAATTAGGATATGATCACATAGGCTTCAAGAGTTATTTCCCTTGTATGAGCGATAGCTCACTTTCTGATCTTATGAATGCAATTTGTCGCTTGGTGGGTTGGAAAAATCCCAATGTTTATTGATGGTATGTTTGATCCTCAGAAAAAGAAGTAAATGATGTCGCATTATGCTTAGAGTTTCTTGCTTCGAAAAAAATATTGTCCAACAATTAATGATCTGGACAAATTCTTTTTGGCCCAAAATTAAAGAATGGTATAAAGCCTAGAGTTCAAAATGCTACTCCATCTCCTTGTCATTATTCTTGCAATCTTGGAAATAAAAACTACCCAAACTAATGCACAATTCCCAAAGTACACAATGTTGATTATTTTGTGAGTTCGGAAAAGAATGTCTAGAATTTTTATCTACGATTTGCTTGCATTTTTGTGACGACAACTTTGTTTCCAAGTTAATTTCCCAATGCCTAATGGTTTGACAAAACGTTTTTGTGCACAACTCAAAAAAATGAAAAAACAATTAGGAAAAAATAAACTCTCCAAAATCATCAATCACCTTGATGGTTTGAACAACCACTTTTGGTAGGTTTAATAAAAAATGTAAAAGAATGCAACAATTTACTTGAGAAAAAGAGGATTGAGGTAAATGAGAGAGCATAACATGGGAAGCCAATCAAGAGTCCAATGCAAACCTTCCAAGATGCACTCTTTCTCATACTAGATAATCTTCTTCCCAAACTTTGCTAATGTATCTTCTCTACTTATCAGGTTTATTGATTTGCTTTAACTCTTCTCATCTCTCTACAAAAAGTCTCTCTCTCTCTCTCTCTCTCTCTCTCTCTCTCTCTCTCTCTCTCTCTCTCTCTCTCTCTCTCTCAACGAAACCCTAGGTTTTCAGCTTTTCATTCTGAAGGTCATGTTAACTCATTTCAAGCCTTTCATGCTTTGAGCGGCGCCGATATATATATGCTTTCAATCAAAAATGCATTTTGGTTATGGGATTAGAGGAAATACACTTGTCCATCAAAGAAATACATTGGTCAAAACCCTAAAAATACATGGACCAATGAAAACACGAGAATCGCATTTTCTCTAACACATTCTCTCTCTCTCTCTCTCTATATATATATATATATATATATATATATATATATATATATATATATTTATATATATACAAGACCATACAATTGTTTCTTTTAAAGTGATCGAATTTTGTGCTCTTTGATGGTGGTTATTGTGTCCCATGTTTCCAAGATAAAAAATAGCTGAATAACAAGTTAATGAAAGCCACTTTACATCATATAGATCATGAATGTTACTTTCATGAAACGTAATTCATTATTTCATTACAATATGAAAAATTCAATCAAAACAACTTCCAGAGTGTAATTCTCCACTTGCAATTTACTTTCTTTTTGAAAGGTAAAATTAAAAAAACGCTTGGTGAAAGGCATGTCGGTCTTGAATATCTCAAAAGGATTCAAAATAAAACTTGTGTAATACTATGAGTGAAGGTTGTGCAAATATTGTGTGATCATATTGCATCTACAATTAATTACATATGTTCACCATTTGGAATTTGTGTTTGTGGATATGCATATTACTTATGTGTGTGTGTGTGTGTGTGTATGTGAGAGAGAGAGAGAGAGAGAGAGAGAGAGAGAGAGAGAGAGAGAGAGAGAGAGAGAGAGAGAGAGAGAGAGAGAGAGATCTTATATTCTAGTGGCCCGAGGGTGATGGGAGTCGGGACATTTCAGATCTCGATTCTCAGGAGAATTTATTCGAAAAGGATCTACTTGTGACCTGTCCAGTGTCCAGTGTCTACAATACTAATACAATGATCATGCTAGCTAAACCAATGCTCAGGATGTAATCTATCACCGCTCAAAGGTGCATTTTACTATTAATATTTTGCAAGATTTCTAACATTGACAAGAAGTCCGTTAGTTTAGTGATTGTCAACTGAACAATTTAGATTAAAAATGTGATGGTGATGAGCTATATGGTAGCAACCACATTTAGGAAAGGGAATAACCACATCTGGGTGAACCAATGATCAAATTGCCCTACTTTGTCAGTGTCCATAAGTAGGACAAGGTCACATGGACAAATATACATCCACTTTAGCTTTGTTGCATTTCTATAGTGAGTGTCTACACTTCTCTGGATGTAAAGCGCAGACTTGGTCATGATGAAGACTAACATCATAGAGCAAAGCTGTTCAAATGAAGCCCCTACTTCCTCATAGAACAATAAGGAAAATTCACATTTAAGCACTTCAGCTTGCTCAAAACCTAACTAAAAAGCATAACTGGTGAGAAACTTTGTACTATCTAGACTGCATCTAAAATTGCTAGCTATCTATCCAATCGGAAAATCATACCAATGTCATCTAATAGTCTGCAGTATCTTCTTGCCTAGCTATATTTCCATCAGCCAGCAGTCACGGGTTGGCCTATATTCTTGTTTCTATACCTGCTTTCATCATGTGCTCTTTCACAGACATGATTGGCACCTGCACATTGCGAGAGTATTGACATTACATGCACAACTAGAAGTAAGTAAATTGTGATTCTGTGTACACAAGGAATGAATGTACAGGGCTACTGACCTCTTTCCTGTGAAAAATTCCTGCTGCCAATGCAGCTGAAGCTGGGGTTTGAAGAAAAACTTCAGAAAAATGATGAATTGAACCAGCACCACTGCTTGCAATAACAGGAATGGTCACTGCCTCCGAGACAAGTTTGATCAAATCGAGATCATATCCATTTCCCTGACCTGTACTTGGAATTCCAGATCCAGTTACAAACTAATTATACAATGCTCTCTGGATATAATGGAACAGTTGGCAAGACAATCCAGTTCGAACCAGAAAAAAAAAAATTAGTATTTTTTGGTTTTTTTTGGGGTTTTTTTTTTTTTGCCTGGTTCGAACCGTTTTCCAATTTAAACTAGCCTGGCCGGTTCGGATCGGGTCGACCCGGACGAATTGACCCGATTCAAATCGTGTCATGTGCTGCATGTAGTTAACCCATGAGCTTACTAAAATGCAATGCTAAATATAGCCATGGAGCTAAATTATATATGAATAAGACAGTTAATAAAGTGGCTTGAACAAAAGTGCTATATTTGTGAATAGCGGAATTGTAATAATGGTTGTAAGGCCCAATTTGGCTAAACAAGGCCCCAAACTTGTAGTAGAAGTACAAAGGACCATCATAAATAGATGAGGCCGTGCTAAAATTGAAGGCTATTCTTCATTTGTGATTTTTGAACTTTTGGTGATCTTGAAGCTTCTCTTTGAGAGCTTTCTTGATGGTGTTTATGGTTCATGTGCCGAAAATCACATGAGAGCTATGATCATGCTTTGGTTTCAGGCCCTATCTTGTAAATGATCATTAATGATGAATAATGAGTTTTTACTTTGCCCATTTTGGTGAAGTTTTGCTACATTTAGCTACTTTCTTGATTTTTAGCTGATTTTCTTGATTTCTTCTTCTTTCATGCTAATTTGATGTTCAAGAATGGATTAAACATTGTAATGCTAAGATTGGCACATGACAAATCGACTGGTAACCTTGGCAGTTAGAAGCAAAAAAAATCCAGATATACCTACAAAACAATTACAACCTAAAACTAGTAGAAAATGTCATATTTTCTAATTATTAATCAAGGATTCATGCAAAGTCCCAAGCTGATGCACAAGACAACTCAAGACAGAATGCACTTAACATTTCGTAGTTCGGGTAGAGGAGCTATATAACCTGATGTTCTTGGGGCCTCTTCAGGTCTGAATGTCACTCATACAAGAAGATAGCATATTGCAGAAAAGAATAGATTATCACAAAGAGATATTCCCATCCAGGACAAAGGAATGCCATAACATACCATCACAATCTATGCAATTTAGTAGAATTTCACCAGCTCCTAGATCCTCCACAGCCTTTGCCAACTCGAATGCTCCGATTGGCCTACCTTCACGACCACCTTTGACCTGCAATTCAAAGCCATTTAGGACGACCTATTGCATTGACAACCATGTATAATATTGATCAAACCTTCGACATATCTATATAGTAAGTTGATCATAAATCTTTGCAATTGTAGTGCACAAGGTTATTGCAAAAATCTCCTATTAATCATTCTCGAGAAATTTTCATGAGAAATTCTCAACTTCTTTTTGGAACTTTTATGTGACCATCAAAAACACGGGCAAAAATAGAAAACTTCTTAACATGAAAAGTAAAATGTACTTCTCATGGCTAAAAAACTTGACTTGGCAACAACTTCTGATCTAGACTCCACTTGAGATGAAGTGTGCATCAATAGTCTTGCTTTAGTCCAGCACCTCATATATATGATTATTTTCAAATCCTATTGCAAAAAGTAAAAAAAAAATGTCTTCAAAAACTAGAGCTTCCAAAACACAGCCAACAAGAGAATCATTTCTCCAAGGGTGCCCAACTGCTGGGAAACCAATGCAGCTGATAGAACTCAATTTTGATCACCACTGCAAAAGTTATGGCAAAAATTGAAAAAATAATAATTCTATTGAAGTAGAGAGAGATAGAGAGAGAAAGAAAGAAAGAAAGCTTTATTAATGTCTTTTGGGCACCTGTGGGTGCATAAGACCAAAAAGAAAATATGTACAAGCAACAGTGGGAGCATCATCCATAGGAGGACGTGGCCGTAAAATGCTATAAACTAGCTATGAATCAGAGTAGAACAAAGCAGAAGTGAAATAAGCCCACAACCCGGGCCAGGTATAACAGAAGAACTACAAAAAAAGTACCAATTCCCACAACCCGGGCCAGGTGGAGAATAAGTACATATCAACGAAAGTAAGTGTGAAGTGTTCGCTGAGTGGACCGTACAGTGGGCCTCGACGGAGGCGAGTGCCGACTACATCTAGGCTTTTTCCGCGGTGGCACAACAATAGGAATCTCATCAGCATGTGCTCGAGTCCGAAAGAAGCCAGTGAGAAGCAGCTGCTGGGAGTCTAACCCCAAGTGATCTGGTACAGGTAGATGAGACTGACCGAGAGTAAGCATCTCACGAACAAGAAGTCCCAAGCAACGAGCATCAGGATAGGAGACAAAACTGCGAAGTGTATGCGGGCCATCGCGAAAGAGACAATAATACCTCCCCCGTATCTCATAATACAACGGACATCTGAGGAGGAAATGGGCTTCATCTTCCACCTCCTGCAACGAGCACAAGCGACATAGACGACGCTCCCGGGGGATATCACGTGCACGACCGGCCTCAATAGCAAGCTGATGAGAGGAAATGCGCAACTGCCCAAGAAGATAGTGCAGGCCGTGTGATAGGGGCTGTGAGAGATAGAGCAGCAACAATGGCAAACCAGAAGGATCCAGAGAGAGGAAGTCTGTCTGGTAATAGCTCAGTCGAATGCGGGAAGGTGGGAGGGAGCTCCAAGTCTGCTGCATGAATCGATGGAATAAATAGCCTCGGATATATGAATGCGTACCAAGAGGAAGATCCATGATAGAGATGCCTAGATGTCATAAGAGATCAGTACCAGGATAGCTTGGCATGGGAATCAGCTAGGACATGTGAAGAAGTAACCGCAGCAACTATGTATCTATCCGGGTGAGATGCACGAATCTCCTGAATCCGCTGAAGAAAAAGAATAAGGCGGAAAAAGCCCTCAAGGATGATCGGAGTAGTAGCAAACTCAGCACGTAGGATATCATGAGGGGTGGTAGTCTTGACACGTATCATGCGACCCAACATAGTGGCCTGAATGCGGGTAATGCCTGCCCAGTCCCGAAGAGAAAGTCCTGGCAACAAAATCTCGGAGGCATACATCACTGCTGGAACCACCCGTGTGTGAAACAACTTGCATCTAGTAGCAGGATCAAAAATATGATTCATTGTACAACCACGCTCGAACTGGACCAATGCTGAAAGACCGGAGGAAATGTGCACAAATGCAGCCTGGCGGAAACCAAGAAGGGGCGTAGTAAACAGGACTCCCAAGTAAGTATAAGAGGCAACAATGTCGACTTCCTAGCTGTCATAGAAGAATTGATAACTTTGACGATTGGTGTTGAAAATCATGATCTTCGTCTTTTTTAAGTTAACAGAGAGACCCCAAGCAACACAAAACCAATGTAAGACCTGTAAGTGACACTGCAATCCTTCTGGTGAGGGAGAAAGAAGGACAATGTCATCAGCATAAAGCAGAATGGGGATGAGCAAATGAGCCAGCGGGCAACCATCTTCACCTTCTTCACGAATGAGGCGCTCAAGATCATCAATATAAAGTGCAAATAGCGGAGGGGATAGTGGACAGCCTTGCTTGACGCCAACAATGCTACGGATGGGAGAAGACAAATCAGTACCCAGCCGAATACGTGCTAGAACTCTCTCATACAGAGCAACCATTGCCGTGAAAATAGAGTCGGAAAAGCCAAGCTGACGTAGTCTGCTGATCAAAAGATGACGGGGAACAATATCAAAGGCCTTAGAGAGATCAAATCAGTCAAGGTACACCCAGGAACCATTTGGCTTGACAAATGCTCCTGCGACTTTCCAGCAGATGATGAATGATCTTGTTCATCCATATTTGGGAAAGTTCATCATAGTGTACTAAGATGATATTCTCATCTATATTAAGACTTTGGAGGAGCATGAGGAGCATCTCAAGATTGTCTTAGAGTTATTAGACAGGAGAAGCTCTTTGCCAAGGAATCCAAATGTGTTTTCTTCCAAAAGAGATTGGTTTATCTCGGTCATGTTATTTTAGACCATGGGTTGGAAACTGACCCAAATAAAGTCCGTCAGGTTTGTGAATGGCCGATTTCTCAAACCATTCGAGAGGTTAAGTCCTTTTTGGGCTTTATGGGATTTTTTCATAGATTTATCATGGGTTATGCAATAATTGCAGTACCTTTGATAAATGTCCTCAAAGGGGCGAAAAGAACTCGCCGACACAGTAAATATAGTCCTCCAGTTACTTGGACTAAAGAGATGAATCAGAGTTTTGAGAACCTCAAATACTGAGTGTCTGCAATGCCTATTTTACACGTAGTGGATCTTAACAAGCCGTATGCGCTTGAAACGGATGCTAGTGACAATGCTATAAGTGCAGTCCTATATCAAGATGGTAGGCCGGTTGCTTTTGAAAGCAAGAAGTTAGACCCTACTCAAAGGCGATATTCCACCTATGACAAGAAACTTTTTGCAGTTATTCATGTTTTGAAAGTTTGGAGACATTAACCTAGTCAATTAAGCTTTTTTGAGTTCAAATATGAGCTATATTTGTCCTTAATGGATTTGTGTAAGACTGAAAGGTCCTCCAGTCGTATTTGGGTAGGCATCTTGGCAGGTACTTCTAGATCTAGTGGTGACCTTGGAATGCAGGATTCCAAGATTTCTCCGATATTAAGAGACTATTCCATAAGGAAATGGTTAATTTTCTGGAATGGGAAAGTGTGTGCCAGAAAATGGTCATTAGGCCCCAAATCCTGCACGAATGTCATGACAACCCGTGTGCGGGGCACCCTGGCTTACAAAGAACGCTTGACCTAATAAAAAGGAACTTTTATTGGACAAATTTCACAAATGTGGACAATGCCAAGTAAATAAAGCTGAAAGACTTAAAGGCAGCTGGTTTGTTACTTCCTTTGGAAATTCCCAAAAGAAAATGGGAAAGTATTCCCATAGATTTTGTGGTTGGGCTACCTCGGATGAGGAAGCAAATGATGCTATTTGGGTTATAATTGATAGACTAAACAGAATGGCACAATTCATCCCTACCAGATAGTTTGTCAAAGCTTCTGAACTTGCTAAGCTTTTGGTAGAAAAGTTGTTCAGGTTGTTCGGTTTGTCGAATGACATTGTTATTGATCGGGATTCTAAGTTCACTGGCAAATTTTAGCAAGCGGTCTTTGAGAAACTGGAGACCACCTTAAGTCTAGGGTCTATAGGTCATCCTGAATCGGATGGTCAGACTGAAAGGACGAACCATTCTATGGAACATATGCTTCGTGCATATTTTTCTAGGAGACAGTCGGATTGGAAAGCTAAACATTCTGCAACGGGTTTTAGTCCATTTACTCTGATGTATGGTTTCCAGCCTCGAGTTCCGATCTCCGTTGGCCTCAAAAGCCTCAAGGTTAAAGCAGCAATTGATTTCCTGCATGATATGCAAGAAATGCTACTTATTGCTTGCAACAACGTAAAAATAGCTCAGCATAGAGCCCAATTTTACGCCAATCAGAAGCAACAACCTAGGGTCTATGCGGAAGGGGATTGGGCATATCGTAAAGTCCCAAAAGACTCTAAGGTACTAAAGATTAGAAAATGTCCTAAGTTATCGCCTCTTTATGCAGGGCCTTTCCGAATTGTAACAAACTCAATCGGAATGCCTATCAACTAGACCTTCCTAGAGTTCACCTAGTCTTCCCACATTAGTTGTTTAAAGGACCGACTTGGTGGAAAGGATGAATTGATTCTACAAGATAAGGCAGTACAACTTGAAGACCTGTCATCCTTTGTACCTTTTGAACCACATGCCATTGTTGATGTATGTCAACGTGGACTCAAACCGGCAGGTAACTAAGTACTTGGTTTGTTGGACAGGAAGTTTCAAAGACGATGACATTGAAATTGTGAAATGTTCTAATGCATGTCTGTTTTTTCCCAACTTTGACGTACTATGCTTGTGGAGATTTGTTGCATGGTGATTTTGTTAGAGTTTTTGACATGCATGATAGACCTACAATCATTTTGAGTGATCATATGCATTTGCTCTGCCAGTTTGGTCATAAATTAGTGATAATGGCTGATTGATTTTGCAGAACTGAATTTTACGGAAAAAATATTCCGTAATGACGTTTGATAGTTTATGTCTCCAACTCAGCCTGACAATTGAAGCCAACAATTATAGATACATGGTTTATCTAGCTTCAAGAGCAGAGTTGGAGATTTGGAACATGAAAGTGCTGAATCTCCTAGTGAAAATTCAAGATCATAGAGAATTAGTTATTTTTCATTTTTAGACCTAGCCTGTATAGATTCAATTTTTGGATATGAGTGGTTAGTTGATAAATCGCTGCCTCTGGCTATTGATTTTAAGAAACCTGTTCTCTCTTTCAAGGAGGGTGTCAATGTTTGCTATTCCTGTGGATGTTTCTGATGTGTACCTAAATGGTTGTGATTTTTCAGTAATTCTTAACTCAGTAAATTTAGATCACGAGCAAGCAATGAAAAATCAGATCATAAGTGAATCTGAAGATGTATTTCCATTAGAATTACCTCATGGTTTATCGCCGTCTAGGTCAATAGACCACATGATAGAGTTAATTCCAGGAAGTCAACCTATCTCTAGATAGCCTTATAGGTTTTTTAGGAAAGAGGAGATAGAGATTTCAAGTCAAATAGAAATTTATTTGAGGATGGGACATATTCAGCCTAGTAAGTCACCATGGGGCGCTCTTGTACTTCTGAAAGCGAAAAAGGATGGAGGTTTCCAGATGTGGGTAGATTACAAGGGGTTAAACAAAGTGACTATTAAGAATAAATATCCATTTACCTAGGATGGATGACCTTGTAGATCGCTAAGGTGGGGGTAAATACTTCACTAAGATTGATCTCATGACAGGGTTACCATGGGATCAAGATTGACGAGGATAAAATCAAGATAGTGGTTGATTGACCGATTCCGCAAATTGTGAAGGTAAATCATTCTTAGGATTTATAGTTTTCTTATGGAGATTTGTTGAGGATTACGCCAAAGTAGCGGCACCGCTCAATAATCTGACAAAAGGGATTGTTAACAAAAAGAAAAAAAGGAATCAGATTAGTCTGCCTGTTGTAGGGAATGAGGAACTAAATCAGAGTTTTGAGAAACTTTAAGACCCTAATTGTTTCGGCTCCCATTTTACAGATTGCAGATCCAAATCTATCTTACGTTGTGAGAATTGACGCAAGTGATAGTGCAATTGGAGCAGTTTTATTACAAAATGGCCGCTAGCGTTTGAAAGCAAGAAATTCATTGGTCCTCAATTGCGTTATATTACGCAAAAAAAAGAATTATTTGCAGTTATGCATGCACTTAAATCTTGGAGACACTACTTGTATGGTAGTAAGTTTATAGTGTATACGGATCACCAGCCTCCTGAGTACTTTTGTAATCAGCATGATCTTTGGGAGAGGAAAGCCTGATGGGCCGAATTGATGCAAGAATTCGACATGAAATTCGTTATATAAGCTCTAATCAAATTGCGATTGCTCTTAGTCAGATTGGTGAACTCAACGAATTGTCTTTCACCCAGATTTCTACGGATCTATATCTTTCGAAAATATGAAAATGATTCTCATTTTGGTCGTATTTGGAACATTGAAATACAAAATACAAAGAAAGATAAGAAGATTGTGGAATAGTTTACCATTCGAGATGGATTGTTATTTCGTAATGGGAAAGTTTGTGTACCAGAGGACGATGAGCTCAAACGTAAGATTTTGATTGAGTGTCATGACATACCCTGTGCAGGACATCTCGGTATACACTGGACTCCTGACTTGGTCAGAAGAGAGTTTTATTGGTGAATAAGCCCAGATCTTTGTTGAAGGATTATTTCGGTTGTATGAACTGTCAAGTGACATTGTTAGTGATAGAGATCCTAAGTTCACAGGTCACTTTTGGTCACACTACTGGAAGCTTCTCTTAGTTTTAGTTCTACTGATCATCTTGAATTAGATTGCTAGATGGAAAGAACTAATCAGACTATGGAAGACATGCTGAGGACATTCCTCTGATTGAGTTTGCATACAATAGTAGAAGCATTCTGCTACAAGTTATAGTCCTTTTATGCTTATGTACGGTTTTCAACCTAGATTTGTTAAGATCCAGAAGGTTGCGGAATTCTTGCATGATATGCAAGACATGCTGCAAGTGGCTAAGGATAGTATTCGCAGTGCTCAAGATAGAATTAGGCACTATGCCAATCTTAAGAGATCTCCCAAAGATTTTAAAGCTGATGACTGGGTATATTTTAGAATTCCAAAAGATTTTAGGACATTAAGTATTGGAAAGCATTATAAACTCCCGATTTTGTAACTTTCAAGATTGTACGGAAAATTGATTCTTTAGCTTACGAACTAGATCTTCAAGGAAAATCTACTGCACACCTAGTGTTTTATGTAAGCCGATTGGTATTAAGTTTACATGAAGATGATACAGTTGGCTCTGATGAGGATTTATCCCATTTAGAAGATTTGCCGCTTAGTGTACCTTCGGAACCTAAGAAAGTGCTTAGAACCAAAGATAAACAATTGAGAAATCGTTCTATCTCTGAGTGCTTGATTAGGTGGAAGGGTCGCACTGAGGATGATGACTCGTGGGAGGGAGTTGGAAGCATAAAGAAGAACTTCCCTAACTAAGGACAAAAGTAGTTCAAGAGTTGGCATAACCCTAGTCTTGGATACACGAGTTATGAACGTAGCCACGGCTGATCTAGATTTAGTCTATGAAAGCATCACATAAGCAAGACTTAACCCTAGAAAGCAGGAGAGAGAAAGCTTAAAGAGACTAAAGAAGGAGATCATATCATAAGCCAAGTAACAAATGACACAGAATCCCTACTTATAGCCAAGAGAAAGCCCTAAAAGGAAGTTTCCAATGGCTAGGGCCAAAGTGAGAGGGAAAATAGTGCGCCCTCCAAGAAGGCCCCCACTCTCAGTAATATGACCAAATAACCAATATAGTGAATCATAGGGCCCAAGGCCAATAATATGGTCTAAATGTCAATAATAGGGCCCAAGGCCAACCATATAGTTTAAATGTCAAATAATGAATAAAAAAGGGCCCAAAGCCTGCTTATGCATAAAGTAAAGTAAATGTAAATGGACATGGCGAATGTAATGAGCCAAGTCCATAACTCTCCCCGACACAAAAATAAGACCCAACTGCCATAAAGGACTGGATCAAGTAACAGCAAGCCCTGGAGGATCAACTGGAACAGCATCTGGTGTAGTAACAACTGGAGCAACACACTCAGACCAGCCACATACGTGCTGCTCAGACAGCTAAGAATGCAGAGGAATCAACAAGTGTGGCAAGAGCACGAGCCTGATCCGCAAGTGACGGTGTATGATAAAAGACATCAATAGGCTCCCATGTGGCCTCCTCAACAAGACGACCATCCCACTGGACTAGGAACTGAATCTGCCGGCGGCGTCGACTATGATGCAAACGCACCTGAAGGATAGCAGCAGGTAATAAAGGAAAGAGATCCGGTGCAGTAGGAAACTCAGCATCACGAGGAGCATCATCCTCAATAGCAGCACGTAATAAACTGACATGGAATATATCACAGGCACGTGTGGAAGCAGGAAGCTGAAGACGATATGTAACTGGACTAAGAACCTCCAATATACAATAAGGCCCATAATAACGTGGTGCAAGCTTCTCAGTAGAAGCATGGCCCTGAATAAAATGATGACGTGCAAACCGTAGGCGTAGATATACCATATCACCAACATGAAACTCAACATGACGTCGATGACGATCAACTGAAGCCTAATAACGCTGCTGGACCTGCTGCAAATGGGAACTGGCCTGGAGAATAAGCTCGCGAGCACCTGATAGAAATGAAGACAGTGTCACAGGTGTATCCTCGGGAGGAAGAGGAATACCAGGTAAAAGAGGTGCATAACCATGAGATAATAAAAATGGTGCAACGCCGGTGCTGGTACTAACAGAGCTGTTATAGCTATACTCTGCCAAACATAAGTGCTGATCCCAATCCTTCCCTGAAGGAGTAACAAAATGGTGCAAATAATCCTCAAGGATCCTGTTAAGGACCTCAGACTGCCCATCAGAAGTAGAATGATAAGCAGACCCCATAAAAAGCTGTACATCCAATATACGCATAAGCTCTGTCCAGAACAATGATGTAAACTTACTATCCCGATCAGAAAGGATAGTACGAGGAAACCCATGTAGGCGAAATATCTTTGAAAGGAACAAGCGTGCACACTGCTCTGTTGTGATAGTACTG
Organism: Diphasiastrum complanatum; assembly: GCA_029204225.1. Classification (NCBI taxonomy): domain Eukaryota; kingdom Viridiplantae; phylum Streptophyta; class Lycopodiopsida; order Lycopodiales; family Lycopodiaceae; genus Diphasiastrum; species Diphasiastrum complanatum. Next base: position 27,833,815 of record CM055109.1, on the reverse strand, counting down.
CGGACGGGTATGAAATGTGCCTGTTTCGAGAACCTGTCAACTACCACCATACATGAATCGTGACCACGACGGGTGCGGGGAAGGCCAATGATGAAGTCCATAGAAATATCAGTCCACTGGCGGTGAGGAATAGGCCAACTCTGAAGCAAACCAGCGGACTTAGCACGAGAGTACTTATTACGTAAGCAGAAAGGACATGTACGAATAAGTACAACAAGCTCTTTCCTAAGGGATGGCCAGTAGAAATGATCCTTAAGACGAGCATAAGACTTCTGAAAACCAAAATGACCCCCAACTGGGGACGAATGAGCATCCGACAACAACTGAGAACGGATACCCAAAGAACTAGGAATACAAAGAGAACCATAATGATAAAGACGGTGGTCAACAATGGAATAAGCCTGATGAGGTGAAGACGACATAGGTGGAGCAGAACTATAAACATCACGAAAATCAGAACATGTAAGATAAGCAGATGGAAGATCATCAAACCAAGAAGGGATCGTGGCAACAAGGGTATTCAATAAAGCAGGAAGTCTAGACAATGCGTCAACAGCAGTGTTAGCACGACCAGGAAATAGAAAAATCAAAAGATTGTAAAAACTGCAACCAACGAAACTGACGATCACTAAGATCACGCTGGGAGAAGAGATAATGTAAGGACTGATGATCAGTAACGATATCAAAAGGAACACGGTACAGGTAATGGCACCACTTCTTAAGAGCATAGATAATGGCAAGAAGCTCTTTCTCATGGACAGAATAACGTTGCTCGACTCATAAGCAATAATACACTGAGACTGACGAAGCAAGGCACCCAAACCAACATTACTAGCATCGGTCTCAACAATAAATTTCTGATCAAACTGTGGTAAACACAGGACAGAGGCCTCCACAATAGCACGACGAAGAGTGTCAAAGGCGAACTAACAATCAGAAGTCCAAACAAAAGCACTAGACTTCTTCAAAAGGGCATGAAGAGGGGCAGCCACAGTGGCAAAGTGAGGAACAGGACGACGAAGGTGAGTAGCGAGACCAAGAAACATACGAACATGGTGGACATCTGTAGGAACAGGCCAATCAGCGATTGCCCGAACCTTATGAGGGTCCAAATGAATACGACCATCACAAATGAGAAATCCTAAAAACTCAATCTCAACAACAGCAAAGGAACACTTAGAAAGTTTAGCAAACAACTGGTGATGAACAAGCAATTGAAAAACAGATGAAAGATGTAACACATGCTCATCAAGAGTCTTACTAAAAACAAGAATATCATCAAAATAAACTAAAACACAACGACCAAGGAGAGGATGCATGATGTTATTCATCACATTCTGGAACGTAGGTGGACCATTATTAACACCAAAAGGAAGAACACGAAACTCATACAAACCAAGATGGGTACGAAACGCAGTCTTGTGTTCGTCCGAAGGATGCATCCTAATCTGGTGATAGCCGGAACGTAAGTCTATCTTAGAGAAAAGATGAGAGGTGCCTAACTGGTCAAAGAGATCATCCATGTGAGGAATAGGATACTGGTTACGGATGGTCAACTTATTGAGGGCACGATAATCAATGCAGAGGCGTTTGGAACCATCTTTCTTACTGACAAGGAGAACAGGGGCACCAAAAGGACTAGGAACAATAAGGCCCTGATCTAGTAAAGCAGTAATCTGAAGCTCAACCTCATCACGCTCAGACTTAGACATACGGTAAGGAGGCCGGGAGGGAGGAGCAGAACCAAGACGCAAATCAATATGGTGGTTCACATCACGTATTGGTGGTAACGTCGTAGGTTCTGAAAAGACAAATGCATACTGATGTAATAAGTCAGAGATCACCTGAGGAACAGCTGCTGGAGGAGAGGTAGTCACTGGAGAATCTGCTGCAGCACGCTGAACACATAATAAAGCTGCACAATGAGCCTTAGGTAGGCTGCGGATAATCTGCTTCCCGCTGATTAGCTGGAAATCTGCCTGAGAATCAATACCAGCAAGTGAGTGGGTCACTGCATCATGAACAAATGTCAATATCTGTTGAGCCAGGTCCAAAGTAACCGCTCCCAATGAAGCAAACCAATCAGCACCAAAGATAAGGTCATACCGCTCCAGAGGAATGATATAAAGATCTGCCTGTCCAGAAAAATCACCAATGCGGTAGGATAATCCCTGAAACATCTGAGAACTAGGAAATGAGTGAGAACTGGCAACCTCGACTGTGAGAGGCTGTGGAGCAGGAATAGGTGAAGCACGTATCCGGCTGAGAACATAACTGCTGATAAAGGAATGAGTGCTGCCGGTATCAACTAAAGCAATATACTTACGACCAGTAATGCGCACACGTAGCCGAATGGAGCGAGGACCGGGGCACCCTATCCAGGTAGCATAAGCAAGCTGAGCATGGCAAGTAGCAGGAAGTAAATCAGTAGAAGGCTCAGGAGATAGATCAGGCTCATCAGATATATGAATGTAGATATCGGACTCATCTGGGGTAGTGCCCTCATGGTAGAAAACAGCAGTAGAAGTAGGCAGGGGCTGGCGGCAATCACGGGCAATGTGGTCAGGACTCTTACAACGAAAGCAAAGATGCTTCTGCTAAATGTCAGCGAACTCTGCAGACGTGTAACGTCGGACAAAAGCAGGATGAGGAGGCGGAGGGCGAGGAGCGGGAGAAGTAAGAGAAGAGGTCGGGACGACAATGGATGGGGCAGATGGGGCCGGAGATGGTAGAGGTGAAAGAGATGGACGGGGTCGGGAAAAGCGAAAGGGAGCAGAATCAGGGTACTTATGCTGTAAAGTACTAGCAAGGGACATGGCCTCAACAAGTGTGGGTGGACGGAAAGAAGAGACATCGTATCGTAGAGCACCACGAAGTCCAGCAATGTAGCGAGAAATAAGCTCGGTGGGCTGAAGATCTGTAAAGAGGTAGGAAAGGTCCATAAACTGATCTGTATAGGAAGAAAGATCACCAGTATGAGTAAGACTACGGAATATATCACGCTGGCGGCTCAGCCACTGAGGGTCAATCATAGCATGACGAAGATCACGACGAAAGGTAGGCCATAACTGGAGACCGTCCCGATCAGGGTCAAGTCGGTAGACCCGCCACCAAGTGGCAGCACGTCCATCTAAATGTAAGGCGGCTAACTGGATCTTCTGAGGATCAATCTTAGGGTAAATCTGAAAATAAGTATCAAGCTTTGCAAACCAATTCTCTAACAAGTTCCCGTCAGAGGAACCAGAATAGGTGGCAAGCTGTACCCGATCACGAAAATCTCGAGCAAAATGTGGCTCAGGAGCTAGATGTCGTGGAAAATGTGACTCAGGAGCTGTAGGACGTGGAAAACCGGGTGGTGGGTTAGGTGGAAAATGAGGCCCACCGCCAAAGGAAGTAGACGAGGATGGAAGTCCAGATGGAGACCCAAATGATGAATGAACAGGGGCTTTGCCAGGTCCATGTGGCTGTAAGGAATCAATCTGTGACTGCATAGTGGCAAAGCCGGTCTGTAGAGTGGTAAAACCGGTCATCATTTGGTCGAAACGACTACTGAGGAGAGTAAGAGAGTCACGCATATCAACAAACTGTTCATCTAAAGGTCCGGAATGACTCGCAGGTGTAGTGGGTGAGCTAGCCATGAGGAAGAAAAAGTAAGCGAGAAAAGAAATGTGCTAAACAATTGGACGAACTGAAGGAGAGGACATAAGTCGTCATAACAGGCACGCCAATGAAAAGACACAATAGAACTCGCGATGTAAGATGAACGGAAAGGACAACTAAGTAAGAAATACCTCGTAACCGCAACCGGAAGTGAGCTAAAAATGAGCGGCGATATGTCGAGGTACCGGGCAGCCTCCAAAAAAGATGTTAAGGGCCCGACAACGTGGAGTAAACGGTGGGTAAAAGTATGGGAAACAATAATGGACTATGGGGCTGGAAAGGGAGCAGCCAAGGAAAGGAAGTGATAACAAAAATGAGGTATGGGCAGCGAGGAAACAAGGCTGAAAAATCAGAAATCGCCCTTCAAGGGTAAAAAAAAGTTTGCGATAAAGATGGGGAGCAATCCCGATGCGCGATGAAGTTGGGTGGGAGTGGCTTTCTAAGCATCTAGGCGTGTTTGTATTGTCCGGGGTAGGGTTGCGAACACAGACAGCAGTGTAGGAGGGTGAGCTGAAATTGAGGCGGATGTAGGGCGCCAGCTATGGTGGAGTGTGGGCGTCCAAGAGAGGTAGTAAACGGCAAAAAAAAAAATTGGATCAAAAAGATGGGTTGGTAGGGCGCTAGGAGTGACTGATGGAAGGTGGCGAATAGGGACAGCAAAAAGCGGAAATTTTCAGCAAAGGAAGGAGCAGTGGGGCGCTGGTCATCAAGCATGAGGGCGCCCAATAGGGCAGCAAATAGGAGGCAGTAGGGCGCCCAAAATAGGGGAGGAAAAAGGCTGAAAATGCAGCAGTAGGCAGCCAGCAAGAGGGGCTAGAAATGGGCAGGTGGCCAAGATGGTCACCATAAGCTTAATCCTAGCTGCACATTTTGGTTGGATGCTTTTTCGAATGGATGTTTCTAATGCATTCTTTAATGGTTATTTGGAGGAGGACATCTTCATGGAGCAGACCCAAGGCTTCATCAAGCCATTAGAGAAGTTCCCATAGTTAGAAGGGCCGTTTGTCAAGAGTTTTTTTTTTTGCTTTTTATGTCCATGTGGCCCAATCAGTTTTGACATAGTGGCTTCTATGTAACATAACTTGTATGTATACCTCTCCTCATCCAATGGGAATAATTTGACTCTCTAAATATATGTGATAAGGCAAAGGATAAAGTATGACTCCATTTGATGAGATATATGGTGTTCACACATCCCCTATGGATTACAAATTTTTTTAAAGAATTTACTTTGGTTTACCTTACCAAATGATCCCATTGTTGCTCCCATGCCTCGACACCTTTTAGATATCTCGTTACTTTTAGTACTAACAAGAATGACTATGTCTAATGTGAGCTATTATATGTAGCAAATCTCTTTCATCTGAACTCATCATGGTTCATTTTCTTACGTTCCAAGTTGTACGAGAATTATCAAATAGTATATTTTGGGCGTAAATAACTCGACTATTAGGGGTGAGCTAAGATATGTTGTTGTAGGGAAAATAATCGAACTTAAAAATTCGATCCTGAAAATCCACCAAGGATCTTCTCCTTTGAAGCTTGTTGAAGAAAATATGGACATCATGAGAGAGTCCTCATGTGAACTCTTTTGCTGGAAATTCGAGCTTTCATAATTTTTTTGTGTTTTCCAAGCATAAGAATATACAATTTTTTTAGGATGCTCATTACCAAATGATTTGAGCCTGAGCATTGAAATCCAACACTCGCCCTTAATGTGGATCCTGAAAAATTTCGATCCTCAGATTTAGCAGGTTGTTAAATCTGAGATGATGTTCCTTTGTCAGTGCCTTGGTGAAGTAATCTACTGGCTGTAATTTTGTCCTGCTATAAACTAAACAAATCTCCTTGCTTTGCACTTTTTCTCTAAGATAGTGATACCTTATTTCAGTATCCTTACTTCGAGAGTGAAATCTCCGATTTAGAGATAGTGCAATGGTACTTTGATTGTCACAGAAGGTCGTTGGATGTGACAGATGAGTTCGATATCTGCAAGTAGGTTCCTCAACCAGATTGCCTCCTTGGTAGCATTTGTGGCAGCTATGTATTCCGATTCTGTGGAAGATAATGCTACTGAGGTCTATATCAGTGTCCGATTCTTCCGTTCTGCTACTCCATTTGACTGAGGTGAGTAGCTCGTGGTGAATTGTTGGAGTATTCCACAGGCCTTACATAATTCCTTGAACTCGGTGGAGATGTATTCTCCCCCTCCATCTGTACGTTGAGCTTTTATTGTTCTCTGGGTCTGGTTTTCTACAGATGCCTTGAACTGCTTGAAGAATTTGAAAGTCTCGGATTTATTCTTCGAAAAGTAAGTAGCAGTTCTCCTAGAAAAGTCATCAATGAAAGTCAGAAAATAAAAGGCTCCCCCTGTGGAAGGAGTCTGCATTGGGCCACAAAGGTCACCATGTACTACATCTAGCAAATCTCTAGAAGTATGAACAAAATCTGAAGTAAATGGACTTCTAGCATGCTTGCTGATAATACAGCTTTCACATGGAGAATTTGATTTGCTAATAGAAGGAAGATCTAGCACTAAGTTCTGATTTGACATTTCTTGAATACTCTTCAAATTTAAATGGCCTAGTCTGAAATGCCACAACAAATGATTTGATTCAAAAGTAGAAATAAGAGCTTGACTACTAGTAGAATAACAGTGACTTAAATTGTAAAGGTAGCCACATCTTCTACCATAAGCTAGGACTTTCCTAGACTTGTCAAGAATAGTGCAGCCTTCAGTATCGAATTCGACCCTACGACCAAAATCAGTGATTCTGCTTACAGAAAGCAGATTTTTGGTAAGGTTCGGAATGTATAAAACATTGGACAACAACTTAACAGCACCTCTCTGAAATTCGACCCTGACTGTTCCTTCACCTTCAATGGAGTGAGTTGAGTTGTCTCCAAGTTGGACAACTTTAGAATGGGTGAAAGGCTTGTAGTCTTGGAACCAATCCCGATGATGGGTCATGTGTTGAGTTGCTCCAAAGTCCAGGTACCAGGAATCGATATCCTGAAAATTTTCGACCCTGGTCATAAAGGTAGCTTCATCCTCCTCTTCATGCTGGATCGAGTGACTAGTTGAGGCAGCATTTGCTTGTTGTTGGAACTGCTGCTTCTTGTCAATCAAAGAAGAGCTAGAAGTAGAATCCATTCTAGTATAGTATCGATATTGTTCGGAAATGCGGCAGTTACCAGTAAAGATCGAGTTCAAGATTAATCAAATATTACAATGCGCAATAGAACAAAACAGTAGTGGAACAAACTGAACTCAGATTGATATCAGAAACATAAGTACAATGTATGAAGCTTGGCGCAAAAGAACTATAGGCGCAAAACTGCTTCAGCTGAGTTCGTTGATCGCTAGCTAATGCACCTAACTGAAAACTGAACTCAACTATTTACAACAAAACGCCTGCAGGATGACAGCCTGATCAGTGCGTTGACTCCAATGCAGATCTTCCTTGATGATTGGAAGTCAGATGATCAGTACATTGAAAGCTGACATTAATCTACTTGATTAACTACACTTGTCCTGCAGTAGGCAGCCGTCATTTTTGTCAGAGGGTTATGTACAGAGATAGGCGGCCTGTCAACGTCGCGACGTGGGTCGGATTTCCGAGTTGACAGTACAAAGGGTCGGAATTTATACACTAGGTCGGATTTATACAAAGGGTCGGATTTATACCACGGTCGGAAAAATTAGACCCGATCCGATCCGATCTAGAGTCAAAGACACCCGGATTACTTAGACCCGATCGGAACCGATCCAGGGTCAAAAAATCTCTCTTTGACAAGAAAGACATTGGGTCGGAAAATATGCTTGGGTCGGAAAAATTTGATCCTGAAATTTTCGATCCTTTGCTGGAAATTCGAGCCTTCATAATTTTTTTGTGTTTTCCAAGAATAAGTATATACAAGGTTTTTCAGGATGCTCATTACCAAATGATTTGAGCTTGAGCATTGAAATCCAACAAGTTAGACATGCATAAGATGATCCTAAGTAGCAAATGCACAAAATCTTTTTGCTTTGTATAATGCAAGCAAACCGAGATGTGCCTAAATTTTGGATAGAAAGATTCAATCCTAATTAGAGGGTGAAATGGATAATGCATCCTTATCTTTAAGTAGTCCTCTACAGACTCCTTAACTCAACTACAAATTGTAAAATTTGTGCTTTGCTATCATGTATGAAAATCTAAAACAAGCTTAAAGCACCATCCCAACTTCAAATCCGGATCTCTTCTGATCACCATAGAATTGCAGTACTTCAAAGATTTTGCAATGAAGATACATGCATAGGATTGTCCAATCTCATTTTTTCAGACATTTTGTTTGATAAGCATTTTTGTTTCAAAGTATGAATGAGTAATATTATTTTAGGACCTCAAGCAATCCTACTAAGGTAGAACCAAGAAGCAATTACCAATAGATTAAGTCAGAGGACATTGATATTTTTTAAGTCATTCTTTTGAGTAAGTATGAACGATGGACATTAATGTGTTGTCTTCAGCCTAACTAATAGCCCAACAAAATAATATGAGTGCAACCTTTCAAGATTATCTTGATAAGCATGTGGAGTATTTCTTGAATATACAAGATGAAAGAAAATCATGTGATTCACCAAGAAGGATTTTTGGAACTGAGAAAGTACAAGTTGTGTTAGATTAGTGTGAGATCCTCCTTGTACAATTGGTTATTTTAAACGCCTTGTGTCTAAATATGGCATACTACTGGATCCTTAAAATGTTGAAATCATAAAAATAGGCCCATTTACAAAGATGTGCAAAGAGATGAGAAGATTTCTTGACTAAACTAATCATTATGAAAATTCACGACTACATCAACTTTGAAGGAAAATTGTCTCGCAAGTTGCTGAGTATCAACTTTGTTTCTGAAAACTGAATGTGATGGTTTCCTTAATACTTTTGACCTTTACTTATGACTTTAGTCAAAGCTTGAAAGTGGATAGGTAGATATTAAATAACATCCCCATACCATGCATTGATACCAAGCATATTCCTCGTCATTTGGTCCTGAAATAAATCAAGTTAAGCCAAAGGTCATGACCATACACACTTTGTGAAAATGTATTCATGCTAGGCATTTTGATAGCTAAGAGGCAATAACAAACAACCATGAGCTTACCTGTAGTTTGAACTTTTATTGTCTTGAATGGCACATCATTAGGTCCTTTTATATAAATCCTTCTTGGGTCCACACTGACAATAACAGCCTATAAAAGTTGAATCAACAAGTATTCAAACATTGGCTACAAACATTTTCTACTCTGAAAGTGAACATCTCACAGTTTTCTTTTCAATAAGCGTTAGTAGAAAAAACATGCTTGAATGATTGTTCATCACTCGTTGACAAATCATGCACAAAGACAACAAAATTTTGTATTATTACTAGTAAAGCATTCTCAAAACCCTTTATGGCATCAACATTGACCACCTTTTGGTAGATTGTGGTATAACAAACAACACGTCTTTTGTTGTTATTTTCCAAGGAGATGGAAGTTTTTCTTTATTGTTCTCTTTACTATGTAGCAACATAAAACGTACTTGTAGAAGGCACATGAATTAACTCTTCAAATATTTAGACGCAACAAAGGACAATTTAGCTACCTCCTTGAATCAAATACAAGAACTTCCTACTTCAAATTCATGTATGTGGGCTTTCATGTGACACACAATGTAGTCCAAAACAATGCAGGCTTATTCTTTGCAGGTTGGTTATCTAGAGGACCTTAGACATCAAAGATGCTATTGTTATAACATGATCACCCAAAAAATAGTAGCTTAAGAGCAAGTTATCTTTTGTGGTTGTTTATTGTACTTAGGAAGTGAACAGGCACATCATGCATAGACTTCAGCAAAAGTCTCAGCTTGAACCAATGGTAGTTATTTTCTCCAGCAGGCGTCAACAACTATCTTTGCCAATGTCATAATTTGTGTGATTTTGGGCTTTTTTATATTTTAAACCAAATCTCAAATTTAAGTATTTTCCAAAGCCGACCATTCTACAACCACTCCAATTGTTAGTAGCCTTATAAAATGCTCCCTTTTGTTCACCAAAAAGAAAGAAATCAACTCGTCCCCAAAATGACTTTCAACCAATCATGTCACTCCACGTAAAAATTGCTCTTTTTCAATTGCTCAAGACATAGTTTTCCATCTAGTTTTTAATTATCTCTCAACTGGAAATGACGCTGAATTTCCCGAATTTTTGCATTTCACATGTTGATTCCTTCCAACTATTTCTAGTCAAACCAGCCGACAAATAGTCCAACAACAATCAACTATTGTTCTCTCCTCAATTCAATCAAATCAAAAGAACGTAATCCTTCACCATCTACCATTATCACTTGGATGCTAAGCAAAAAGTTGTTGGTGAGTTTCAAGTAAAACACTCTCCAAGTAAGTATGAGGCTTTCTTCAAAGAAACATTTTAAATACATCTTTCTCACAACCTTTCTCATATCATGGATCAATTCAAACTTCAAAGCCAAATCATAAAAGGTAGTGACATCCTCAATTGTTGCTACACTATGGTTATATGTCAAGAAACAACACAAGTGTTGAGAAAATAAGAATGATTACACTCTATGGAATAACCACATCCTAGTAGATCATGTGTTGGTCGTAAAGCCATTTTCTTGAAGAGGCAGAGGGAGAAAGTTCTAATTGAATTTTCTTGCTTGTCCTTCATTTTCTTTTAGGGGAACTGTATAAAAGGTTGGAAGTATGCCGTTTTATGAATAGTAGGCTGTTAAACATTTGCGAACTGAGGGAAGCCATTTGGAATCATGAGCTATTGTGAGCGATTATCAATCTTAATGCTAGTTGAGTCCCAAACTCATGGATGATGAGTGAGGATAAGGACGAACTTGTGAAAGACAACTTAATGGCCTACTTTATAAATAAATGGTGAATAATATATGGAAATCATGACTTGGATAAACGAGCTAATTCTTCTCTCTAGAACTTGGATCCAACATGTGGTTGAAATTCAGCCATAGATAACATGTAAACAATCCTTGATTTGAGCTACCAAAACCGTTCATGGTATCAGGGACAAATTTAACATTGTAATAGTAATGTTCTAATACTAATCTACGTATAGGCAAACTCTAATTGTTAACTAGTTAAAGAGACTGATTAGTCAAACTAACTATCTATATTAAACCTTTTTTGCTTACTAAACTATCAATAAATTTTCCAACCATTAGTGTGTTTTCTTTAAAACAAATAACAAATTGTCATCTGGGTTGTGGATTGACAATCCAAAATGTGTGTTTCAGATTGTTTTTGTAGCGGATCATGATCCCTACAATCGTGCTTTGATTGTAAGTGTGAATTCAACATCTTCTTATTACTAATCAAAGTAGAGGGGACTGTTCTTATTGAATTAAAGCAGATCATGTAGATGCTGAATGTTGCACTAAAAAGTATGCACAAAGCACTAGAGAGACAGAAGGCAATTTAAATCGATTTCCAAGTCAATCTTGAAGGCAATCGACAAATTCTTTGAGTGAAAATTGAGAAGAGGAATTCAAGTGAGAATTGGTGGTTTGTAGATTTGGGTGCATTCTCTTATAGGACTTCATATATTGAGTGTTTCTCCTCATATGGAAATGTAGACAACAAAAACAAAGTGATTTCTTGGTGATGTTGAGGGATTTGGTGATATCGCAATTTGGCTTAAAGAAGGAGAAATGGGATGATTCATAATGCATCATATGTTCTAAAACTTGCGAGAAACTTGTTTTAATCTGATTCATGGGACTGCATAAATGAGCAAGATGCGAAGGTTGAGTTTTACAAAGACAAGGATAGAAGAAGTAGCTGCTAAAATGGATGATATGAGGTTATCCCACAACAAATTCTTGATTAGTTAAAGGCTACTGGATTCCCACTGGAACCCGAGAGAGCTTTTGGTGCGGCTGTGTTGGCATTTGATCCCTTGTCAAGTGAAAAAGAGGCCGATTTACTATCAAAATCAAAGAAGCTACCATCTATCAAAGACTTGAAGCTGCCAAAGTACACGAGCAATTGCTACGTGAAGTACTGATGCCATTGAAAATTGGCTCTAGAAATGGGAGAAAGATATTTAGATGTGTGGAATTGGAAATGACGATCAAAAGATTGTTGAGGCTACTTATCGTCTTCAACCTTCAAGTTAAAGATGCTAATCTAGTTCCAGTCACTTGGGAGGCTTTCAAATGGATATTCATGGAAAACTTGGTTCCATGGATGAAAAGACTAGGCAATGTAGGCATGGACCAGTTTGAAACAAGGCAACATGTCCATATAGGAATATGTGGGCAAGTATCAAGAGACCTTGATGCGGATACTTGAAGAGGTACCGATGTTTTCATAGGTATTCCATTTTGTCGAGGGATTGTGTGAGAGTCTTATGTTACGAGACCATAACGGTACCAACCCAACAGTACTTCTAGGTGCAGCCAACCATCGGAGGTAGAGGACAGTGTGAGTCAGTGGCATGCATGCATACCATACAGTAGGTATGAGGGCCAGTAATGCCCATGCAGACACATGCATGACAGTAGGGGGCCATGCAGTCCTTTAATAGTGGACTGGGACTCCTCATGTATCAGTAATTCATGCATGCAACATGAACGGTGGGTGTCAGCAGCAACTACCACCTACCGCATGCAAACTCACACTGGACTAGGAGGGGCAGTCCATAAGAGAGTGCGTTGGCTGCGTGGATCAGACTAGCTTTGCCTTCCCTATGGTTATGTTGTTCCTACACTTTAGGCCTTTCGTGAGAAAGGAGCAGACTCATAGCCTCTAGAAGGTGCCACAGATGGCACGAAACTTGATGCAAACCACCTACAATCTACAGCTTGAACAAGCTGCACCAATGCAGATTGAAGAGCTGGACCAAGAGGAACCACGAGATGCTCACCACCTTACAGAATGAGTCTCGAAGAGATGAAAAGCATGATTGAGGATTATCTTACCAAGGGGCAGATAAGGCCTAGCTTTTCCTCCTTTGCCTCTTTGATTAATCTTGTTAAGAAGAAGGATGGGTCTTGGAGGACATGCGTGGATTATCGAGGCTTGAACAAGTATCCTATGCCACGTATTGATGATCTGTTAGACGCCCTTCATGGTTCTACCTTGTTTAGCAAGATTGATTTGAAGAGTGGATACCATTAGAGGAGGGTTCATGAAGACGATCCAAATAATGATTGCCTTATCAAACTCGTTTTGGTCATTATGAATTCTTCGTAATGTCTTTTGGACTGACCAAACACTTTTTCTTTAAATACAGGAAGAAACAGAAGAGCTTTAAGAGGAAGCAAGCAAGCAACATACCAAGGACGAGGAGAATTCATGTCAAGTCGTTAGTCATGAATCATTTTTCATCTACACGTGGGTATGAGGATGCATGCTATATTAATATAGGTGCTATACTCCATATGACACCAAGGCGTGATCAGCTAGTGTGAGGCTTCATGATGACTTTGCTCATGACCAAGTTGTTATTCCAATTATGGAAGACCAAGTTGACAATAATGTACCTTCCATGCAAAATTTGGAATCGGAATCACCAGAGCAAAGGGCAAAAACCAATCGAGAGAATCTTAGCAAAAAGAGAGAGCAGTCCAACATTCAAACACATACTCTCCTCCAACTTCACCATTGGCTAAGCATCCTATACCATTATCTTGGAAGTTATCAGGATGGCATTATGAGACCATCCAAGAAGGAAAAATATAAAAGGGGTAGTCAATTACTCAAGGTGCTAGACGACCTTCAAGAATTAGCAAACTGCAAGAGGAGATACACTTTACATTGTGGCAGACATTTTGAAGACTCATGATTTTCACATATTGAGGCAAGAATGGACAATACTTTGTGTATGGATCAATCTCAAGAAGAGATTGATAAGCTATTATGGCATGAGGATAAGTTATCAAAAGGAGTATGGCGATCAGTAAGAGATTTAAGAAAATGAAAAATGGTTAAGAAGATAAGTCCTTATGAAGTTCTTGATTCCAGGGGGAGTCAAAGATGTTGAAATTCGATGCTCAGCCTCAAATCCATTTATTAATGAGCATCCTGAAAACTTTACAAAACCCAGAAAACGGAAGGCTCGAGTTTTTCATAAGATCAAAAAATCCAGTATCGGATTTTTCCGACCCAATGTCAAGCCTAACGAATTGAGATTTTCCGACCCTGGATCGGATCGGATCGAGGTGGAATTATCCGGGCGTCTTCGACCCTGGATCGGGTCGAATCGGGTTTGATTTTTCGGACCCTGGAAAATCTGACCCTGACTATATTTTCGACCCAGTGTAAAATTCGATCCTTTGTATATTTTTCGATACTTTGTAAAGTTTGATACTGTCGGTCTAAAATCCGACCCAACGACTTCATGTTGACAATCTGCCTACATTGTACATGCAGTCATAGTTCTAAGGCGGTTGTAATAACTGTAGAAAATGTCAATAATAGATATTTTGAGTAGTATATCAAGATACGTATCTTCATCAGAAAACTTCTTCTGATCTTTTGATATCTAAAACATCTGATAATTGTTTCTATCAATTCATTCAAATAGTTCCGTTGCATGTGTTATCACACACAACAATCAGAGTTCTCATTCTGTAGCCAACTAAGTTTTTACTTCATGCGATTGTACTCCTTGTGGATATTAATCAGAGTACATTTTGTCTCCACTCAGTTGTTGTTCCATTGCACATTCTTTTTTCCTTCATTTTGAACGTTCTGCTGCTAACTATGGCGCTTCCGATCCACGCACCACGCTCGCTCAGTCTTCTGCTGCCAATACCACCGATTTCCGACATGGTATCAGAGCATCTATTTCTATCAGAGCTCTACTAATTTAATATCATCTCGATTTCTCTGATTTTCCAACATGGTATCAGAGCAGGCAGTTCAGTAATCTGCACATTATTTGCAAATTATCAAGACTTGTCTCTACCAAGTCGTTGTTCTAGCAAGCGCGCAGCCAACAGTATTCTGAAATCGTTGTATCTACCAACGATCTCACTCAACCAAAATAGATCTATCTTCTAGTTCTTCTGTCATCGAGAGACTCGATGGAAGTAACTACCATCTCTGGAAGTTCAAAATGAAGACCATACTATTAGCCAAGGAACTGTGGGACATCGTTGATGGCACAGAGGTTAAACTAGAGGGTGATGCAGCCACTATCACCAAATGGAGACTGAAAGATGGCAAGGCATTTGCCTACATCACTCTCAACATCAGAGACACTCAAATCATTCACATACGTGCTGCTCAGACTGCCAAGGATGCATGGGACATCCTAGCAACCTTGTATGGTATCAAGGATACCACATCCAAATTATATTTGAGGAAGAAATTCTTCAACATAAAGATGTTTGAAGCAGAAAGTGTCTCGAGCCATCTCATCACTTTCAAAACCCTTCTGGAGCAAATGGCTACAACTGGCTCAATCATTGAAGATTCCGATGTTGTTATGACCCTACTATCAAGTCTTCCTGAAGCCTATGAAATTTGGGTCCTGGCAATTTCGACCCAGGAGCACCTCACTCTTTCAAGAGTAATTTTGATGCTTCTACACGAGGAAGTCAGAAAATCTGCAACCTCCTCAAGCTCAGGGTCGGATCCTCAACTTCTATATTGCAAAAATGAGAAGTTTAGATCAAACAGATCTACACAGTCAGATTATCCTGACAAAAGGAGCAACATGCAGTCTGGGTCGGATTTTCGCTCTGGGTCGAATTTTTCCTCAGGGTGGAATTTTGGTCCAGGTTCGAATTTTGAGCCTTCATCATTCCAGCCAAAGCAGAGCCTATTCTGCAAATATTGTAAGAGAACTGGCCATCTTATCAGGGACTGCAGAACTTTAAAATTCAACAATGAGAAGAAGAAGCAGTTCCAACAACAAGCAAATTCTGGATCCAGCAACAAAATGAAGATGAAGCAGCCTTCTTGACCAAGGTTGGAGAAAATCAGTATATCGATTCCTGGTACCTAGACTCGGGAGCAACTCAACATATGACTCACCACAAGGACTGGTTCAAAGACTATCAATCATACACCCACTCTCAAATTTTGCCACCAATCTTGCCTCATGTTTATCTATAGAAGCATCTGATTTGTACTTAGTCCTATAGACCCACTTGCATCCAATAGCCTTTTTACCTGTAGGTAGCTGAACAAGTCTCCAACTCTTGTTCTTCATGATTGAGTCGTACTCCTCATCCATAGCTTTCCTCCATATATCCTCTTTTTCAGCCTCTCTGAAAGTAGATGGATCCTTGGTCTCTAATATTGTGGCCATATATGCAAAATGTACATCCCCATCTTCATGATGATCCTCTTGTCGATCCTCCTATCAATCTTGATCTTCATGTTGCTTTTCAAGTCTAGCTGATCTCCTAGTTCCATGTGTATTGGACTCTCCATGTTCCATAATAACACTATCGTTGATAGTTTCATAGTACCACCTAGGCAATCTTCTAGCTTCTGATGTAGGATGCTTCCTGCTTGGTGAAGTAGGAGGTGAATAAGTATCCCATATACTTGACCTCTCCTTCCTCTTTCCTATCTCAACCAAAGACACTTTAGGTTCTTGAATTGGCGTAGGCGATACATGTGTCGATTCAGGTTCCTATAATAACTCGTCACATAATATAGGGATTCTACCATCTTGATCCTTATCAAAATATATTTCTATATCTTTATGAGTTGCCTCCTCATCAAAGATTACATCCCTACTTATGATTATTTTTACCCTCAAAGTCATATAACCTGCATCCCTTCTCTTGATTATCATAACCAAGAAATAAACACTTGGTCACCTTAGAATCCAATTTGCTCCTTGAATCCTTAGGTATGTGAGAATAAGCAATACTTCCAAACACTCTCAAATGACTTACATCTGGCTTCCGACCCGTGTAAGCTTCCTATGGAGTTCGATTCTCTACAACCTTTGTGGGACTTCGATTCAAAAGATAACTGCCGTCTTAACTGCTTCACCCCCATTTGCAAATTGTCTCTTTATACCATGATCCTTGCAAAACACTTGAAATTCCGTAGAAAGATACTCTCCCCCTTTGTCTGAGCGAAGTATCTTAATTTGTCTATTTGTTTCTTTCTCCACTTGTGTCTTAAACCATGTGAAACATTTGAAAGCTTCACCCTTATTCTTCAGAAGATAGATCCATGTCTTCCTAAAATAGTCATCCACAAACACCATAAAGTAACTTGCTCCCCCATAAGATTGAGTCTTCATAGGACCACACAAATCTGTATGAACAAGTTCTAGGACATTTTTCGCCCTGAATGTACTAGGCAAAAATTTCTTTATATGATACTTGCATAATGTCCTGATTTTTCGCAAATGAAGCAGTTTCCTTTTCGAACCACTTTCTTTCCATCTTCTGACCGATTTGATTGATTCTCCTCCATGTCTTGCTGCTTTTTCTTCTTCTTCTTCCCTTTGCCACCCTTCTTGGAACTTTGCTCTTGCTTCTTTGCCAGGAATGCCTGTTCCTTGAAATCGTCCCTGTTGACAATATTTTGTCGTCTCATTTCTTCCTGTGGTAAGAGGCATTTAGCTCATCGAAAGAAGGCCTCGTTTCTCTTAACGATAGCATCATTACAAAGTTTTGATAGGCCAAAGGTAGACTATTAAGTACAATGGATACTGATACTGAATCTTGAACACTTTCTCCAACTGCAATAAGTTGCCCGCTCAGATCTTTCACTCGAGTAAAGTAGTCCGTTACCGATTCACCTGTACTCATCTTCAACGTGTGAAGCTTATTAGTCAAGAACAAGATCCGTGACTGATTTACCGTCTCATACAAGTTCTTCAGTAATTCCCAAGCCTCCTTGGGTCCAGCAGCATCTCTAATATGAGGTATAATCATATCTTTAACTGATAAGTTGATGATATGATGAGCTTTTCGGATACTCCCGCAATTCTCTGTCAACGGTAGGAGGTATCTCAACACCTGTGACGATATCCCAATATTCTCTTGGAGAATATTCTGCATCTTGAACTTCCATATGCTGTAGTTCGTTCCATCTAGCTTGCTAGATTCCGGCAACACAGCGTCGTTCAATCCTGCCATAATGCTGACCTTTATAGCCTGATTTTTCAGCACTCAGTGTCTCTTCGAATTCAATTAAGATTTCCTTTAGAAATCAATACCCAAAATCTCTGCAAAAAGAGTAGCAAACAGATCAGCGATCTGATTCCCAGCAACCAGCGTTCTGATTGTAAACAGCCAGCAAACTTCTTCCGCGATCTGACTTCTGTCCGGCAAACTGATTTCTGTCCAGTAGTGCTCTGACAGCTGTCTGACAACGATCAGATAGCGATCTGTAATCTAAAAACAATCCCTGCAACCAGCGATAGACATGCGAAAACTTCTGATTCTGCCAGCAAACCAACAGGTAGCAGGTCTGTAGGTACAACGATCTGACCAGATCAGCCAGCGATCAGATTTGCAACTCCACCAGCGATCAGATCAGAAACAGCACTCTGTGGCTGTCAGGTAGCAAACAATCAGCGATCTATAGACAAAATCTTGATTCCAACTCAGCGATCAACCAGAAAACAGTTCTGGTTAGGCAACAATCCAACAAGCTGCTCAGCTCCTCCAACAATCTTCTTGCAACCCTGCAAACAAACTCTCTCTCTCACCAAAAAGCCTGCTCTGATACCATGAGATCATAGGAGAATTGCTCAATTCTCCTATGATCTGAATTCTCTCTATCCTTGGTTTTGTGTGAGTGCTAGTAGGACTAGTAACTCCATCTAGAATTTGTATCACAAATTCTGACAAGTGATAGAATAATGAGATCTGAAACCTGCCTGCCCCAATGCATGTAATCTCCTGTTTTCCGCCTCTGAACTCACTGCAGACTGGAGTTGGTGCCATAGAGCTTCGTGAGAACATGCCCAATCATGATGGTGCGGTAATTACCAGGAATCATGGGATCACCATTTTTATGAATAGGATGGATGATGCTGGTGCACCAAGATGAAGGGAAACCAGAAACAATGGCATAATTGAGGAGAGTGGCTAGTGTGGGAGCAAGTCGGAAGCATGGGTTAGGAGTTCAGATTCGAGATCTTCAATATCTCTTGCCTTATGGGACTTCATTCTCTTGATGGCCGCAAGTACCATGTCAGAGGTGAAGAAGGTGAACTCAGAAGGGCATGGAGAGATAGAGATGGGTGTGTATGCGGGTATGGTATATAGGCTGGGTAGCGTAGTCGGTCCATATGCGGAGGTCATCCAGGAGAGGTGGAGTACGGGGGATAAATTCACGCCAAAAGGCGCTTGAAGAGGAACTGAAGAGAAGGTCAACAAGACGTTTTCCTTCAGAGTCGTCATAGGCGCACTTTTTCCGGCGGAGTGTGCGATGACGAGCGTCTGGCGGAGCGGAGGAGGTGAGGATCATGAGTATGGGCATGGTTGACAAGGTGATGGAGAGAGCGACATTCGGCATCATACCACGGGGGGTGCAAAGGCCGTAGTGATGAGGAACGTGTGTATCTGCCTCTATAGGGCTTAGATGGAAAAACTAGGGAAGCCGCGGTATGAAGAGAGGTGCTAAGGAAGGCAGCTTGAGTCTCAATGGTACTATCGTGTGGAAATGGAGTAGGGAGGCTAAAGATTCCTGGTAAGCTGGCGTATAGAGAGAACTGAATGTATACCTGGGTGCACGGGTAAACAAGGGATGTGAGGATGGCTGGGGAGGTGGGAGGCGGCCGCGAACCCGGGGACCCCAAATCCCTAGCACTGAGAGCTGCTAGGAGCGCTATCAAGAAAGCGCACTCGTCCATCTCGATAAATGACTCGTCTGCCAGAATCACGGGCTGTCTGAAAGGCCCTATGCCTCTCCTCCACTTGGATATATGTGAGGTCGTCATCCATATAGATAGTGGTACCACGTAGCTTAGCTCTGCACCGCAAAGCATCTCGGCGACTCTCAAGGGAAGTGAAACGGATAATGAGTGTGGCTGCATCTCTAGTGGTCCTCCATGCGCTGTCCAATCCCTCTGTCCGGTGCTCGAGAGTGGTGTCGAGAAAGCGTTTGGCTTCAGCCAAGGCATCCTCTGTATCCGGGATCCCGCGAACTCTAATGTTGTGGGCTTTTTGGTCTCAAGATTTCTCTTCCGAGATGGTGGCTGAGATAACCGAGGAGATGGGAGCGCTTGGTTTGGTGCCTTTTTTTCAAAACAGATGCCCAAGAAAGGGCTTCTTCTTGTTGCTTCTCAATCTTAGTTTCTAGTTCCCGTATCATATTGGTGGTGGATTCCAAAGCTGCGGCCTGCTTGATCCCGATGCATTGTTCGAGTGATGCAACCTTGGACCGCAATATGTTCTTCTCATTGATCAAAGAGGTAACCGTTCCTTTCAGCTGTGAGATTTCATGCTGCAAAGTCTGGAATTCTGCCTTGATTTGATCAATCTGCCACGAGGAAAAAAGTTCGATTGATTTAGAAGGCGTATATGGGATATTTGTTGTAGGCTGTGGTGCCGGGAAGGAAGAGGAGTGAGCAATGGTCGGTGTGGGAAGAATGGGGTCAGAAGACGGAGGAGGAGCAGAATCGGGAGTAGGAGCAGAATGGACACAAAATGGTGGAATCGGCAGGCATTTTGCTTGCGTGGCAGGGGGTGGTGACACACTAGCAGCAGCAGACAGCGAGCCATCAGCGAGTGTGGGGAATGGGCAGTTAGCGAGGGTGGGTGATGAGCCCTCAGCAACGGTGAGTGGTGAGCCATCAGCGAGGGAGAGTAGGGGTGGGGCAGTCAGCGAGGTAGTTAGCGAGGGTGAGTAGCCAGCAACGAGGGAGAGTAGGGGTGGGGAGGTCAGCGAGGTAGCTAGCAAGGGTGAGCAGCCATCAGGGGGGGTGGAGCAGCCAGCGAGGGTGGAGCAGTCAGTGAAGCAATCATCCTCAAGGGCAGCGAGGGGTAGAGCAAGGGAAGCGAGGTTGTAGCGACTGTAGCGAGGGGGACTGTTGCGAGCGGGGCTGGAGAAGAGTCATCGAGGGGAAGTGGAGAGTCAGCGAGGGGGGCATTTGAGGTGGCACTGGCAACGAGGGTAGGAGAGCGGGAGGATCTGCGAACAGCAGTGGAGCAAGGAGGAGCCATGGAGCGCACGCGAGAGAGAGAGAGAGAGAGAGAGAGAGAGAGAGAGAGAGAGAGAGAGAGAGAGAGAGAGAGAAAGAGAAAGAAAGAAAGCTTTATTAATGTCTTTTCCATGCCAAAAGGCATATAAGACCAAAAGGAGTACTTGTCAAGTATGTGAAAACCATGGGAGCGTATATAAACGTCTCCAAGAAAAAAAACTATACATAAAAGAGAAATGAGTAATATAACTGTAAACTACAACTTGCCAACTGTCCATAAGTGGGAGCAAGAATAGCTGCCAGGAGTAGAGTAGTATCAGATAGTGTCAGATAGTGCTGTTGCTGAAAAAAGACGTAATACGAGCTGTATCATGAGGTATGGACCGCCGCTGACGTCGTCTAGGAGAGACGAAAACTGTGTACTCTCCTAACAAGGTGAGAAGTGTGAATTGTTGCATGACTATGAGTGATACACTGTCTCTGACATCGGTGAGGTGGTATGTCGTCGTCATCGTCATCGGGCCATGTCCGTCTCTTGGTGAAGAAAGACGTAATCTGAGCCTGAGAGATAGGATGTGGCTAGTGAGCTGTCTGGTACATATCCTGGCGCAGCAAGACTATCTCTCGTAGCATAAGTGCAACACAGTGAGAGTCCTCATATCCCATCAGTGCTCTGAGTGTAGTAGGCATGTCACGGAATAAACAATGATATCTCCCTCTAATCTCATAATATATGGGGCATCTGAGGATGAAATGCTCCTCGGACTCTATCTCATGTAGGACACAGCAGGCATAGTCTCTCCTCTTGTGGTGTACCCTAGAATCTACCTGTCTCAATAGCCAACTGATGTGAGGAGACTCTGAACTGTCCCAAAGTGAAACGGAGACCGTGTGATAGTCCAGAAGACAATTAGCAAGGTAAAACTGGAAGACCAGTGGCATCCTGCACTAGAAAGTGAGTCCGGTAATAGTCAGGCTTAACCCCCAGCTGGTGACGCTAGATACAGTCAAGATATGCTCTGTATAAAAAACGTCTAATTAACTGGTGTGTACCCAAAGGGAGATCAGTGATAGTGATACCAAATGCTTCCATGAGGAAGTGTGATCCCTGAGAGAACCATGATAGCCGGTATCCCTGAGTCTGAAGGTGATGAGAGGACATGAGTGCAATCCGCGTATATCTCTGCTCGGTATCAGGAAGTGCCTGAGCTCGCTGGATGTACATGATAAGCTTGAAGGCTGCCTCAATCTGAATAGGGGGGGTGGCAAACTCCGCAAGGATGATCTCATGAGGAACCGAGGGCTTCGCTCGGATCATGCGAGCCAGTGGTCTGTAAGCGTGAAATGTTGGACCAGTGTGAAGATGATAATCATGTACACCATATCTCTGCGGCATACAAGTCTGAAGGGGTGACGATGGTGTCAAACAGTCTGCACTTACTCGGAGCATCCCGAATAGACTTACGGAAGCAAAATCTCTCCAGTTGGACTAGGGAAGAGTGGCCCTTCCCAAGTCTAGAAGTAGTCGCCTGTCTCATACTGAAGGTAGGACCAGAGAAGAGCACGCCCAGGTAAGTGTATGAAGAAACCACCTCTAGGGACTGTCCATCAAAGGTAAGCTCCTGGCGCTGCATGAAGGCCCGAGAGGTATTGAAGACCATAACTTTGGTCTTCGAGAGGTTCACCCCTAAACCCCATTGAGTACAAAAAGTGTGTATACAGTCCAACTGTCTCTGTAATCCCTCTCTGGTACAGAGGAGACTAGTACCACAGCATCAGCATAGAGAAGGATGGCAATCAAAACGTCTCCCAGCCGACAACCGTCCCCATCACACTGAGAGATGACCTGCTCTAGCTCGTCAATATATAATCCAAAGAGAACTGGTGAGAGAGAGCATCCCTGCTTAACCCCAATAGTACTCCAGATCTGCTCAGAAATGCCACTACCATGACGAAAGCAACCCAAAACCCTCTCATAGAGAGCCATGACGGCTAGAATAATATCTGTAGAGAAACCTAGGTCTCGGAGTCTCTGGATAAGTAAAGAGCGTGGAACAAAATCAAAGGCTTTCCTGAAGTGCACAAAACAACCGTAAACCTTTTCTTTCCTGTGTCTAGCTTCCTCAATGATGGTGCAGAGTGTGAATATGTGATCTGTAGTGGAATAATGAGCGCGGAACCCTGCCTGACCCAAAGCATGTAATCTCCTGGCCTCTGCTTCTGAGCTAACTGCAAACTGGAGGATGACGCCATATATCTTCGCGAGGACATGTCCAATCATAATAATGCGGTAATTACCAGGTACCATGGGGTCACCGTTTTTATGGATAGAAGGTATGATGTTGGTGCACCAAGAGGATGGGAAGCCCTCAACAACAGCATGGTTAAGGAGAGTGGATAACGTAGGGGCAAGGGTATCGGGGGCGTCAGTTGCTCAGACTCAAGATCTTCAATGTCTCTGGTGCGGTGGGTTTTCAACTTTTTGATTGCTGCCCGAACCAAGTCACGGGTGAAGAAGGTGAAGTTTGAAGGTCGAGGAGAGATGGAGATGGGCGTATCAGTGGGTATAGTGTAAAGTTGGGTAGCATAGTCGGTCCAAATATGTAAATCGTCCAGAAGAGGGGGAGGGACACGAGGGATAAACTCACGCCAAAAGGCACCAGAGGTTCACAAGACGGTTTCCTTCGGAGTCGTCATAGGCACGTTTTTTGCGACGGAGTGTGCGGTTGTACAATTGTCGTGAAGAGCGGAGGAGATGGCGGGCGTGCAAACGAGCATGTGTGACAGAGTGGTGAAGGGATCGGCATTCCGCATCATACCACGGTGGGTGGAAAGGTCGGGATGATCGTGGATGGACCGGTTTGTCTTTATGAGGTTTAGAGGGGAAAGCCAAAGTAGCCGCAGAGTGGAGACAGGTGGTGAGGAAGGCGGCTTGTGATTCCAGTGATTCACTGTGTGGAAAAGAGTGAAGGGAAGGTGGGTAAACCGCGCACCTGGCTCTCGTGAGTCTCCATAAAAAACAATAGGTCTCGTCCAGTGATAAAGTCAATCAGATCACCTGCTGTAGAGGATGAGTGGATGCCATCACAATTCCATACCCCAATCTGAAGATGGTATGGATGGGGCCCCGGGATGCTCCCACCAAACCCGGGGGCCAGAAGGAATTCTCTCAAGGTACCCTGATGGTCTCGGAACACCAGAACAAAGTGGCAACTCAGCATCGGAGACCAAGCGATATGGAGCAACCTGAAATGACAGGGAACCTGAAGATCACCCAGACAAACAGTAGTTGGAACGGAGGCAATAACCCAAGCCAACAGGATATGCCAAGCCTGACAATGAGCAACAATCCAAGGAACAAATAGAGAGCCACATGCATAATCATAGAGATATCCGCACCATAGGCGATCAGTAATATGGAAAAACCAGCACCAATCAACAGGTCCAAATGAAAACCAAGCTATATGTAATAACCAGGAATGCCATATATCCATAGCATCGACATGGACTGCAGCAAACCTATATGTAGAAACACCAGGAGACGGAAGGATGTCCGTGTACTCATCTAGAAAGATCCCAGCATATAAATACCCTAGATAAGTAGTAGTGACCATCTGGCAAATATCCTCGGATGAAAAATGTGTAACAGTAAGGGCCAAAGGCGCATGAATCATGTTAGGAACCGTAGAAATATCATGAGGCAGATCACAAACCTCAAGCAGAGATCCATGGAGTAAAGCGAAAGAAGATACAACCTGATCACCAATAGCGAGGGAACCATCAAACGTGGACCCATGAAGAACCCCATAGAAATCAGCAGGAACATCGGCCATAACAGACTCAAGAGATGGAGATATAGAGACCAATGGAGAAGATACTGCACCAACCACCGAACCAGGAGGGCAATCTGAAGTATGCGCAAAAGCAGTAGTAGAAATACCACCAAGGTATACGGTCTCAATATCAATGAAACCAGGAATGACCACTGAATACGATATCTGTGAATCAAGGCATATAGGCGCAAGGCACATAGCAACAACCTATAAATCCGAAGCAGCATCAACCTGAGGAAGAGGACCTACGAATGGTGGAAGTGAAGCAGCAACTGATGTACTCTGAATGGAAAGAAGAGCTGCATCGTCAGCCTTTGGCAGGCTACGCATAAACTGCTTCCCGGTAACCAACTGGAAGTCTCCCTGAGAATCAATGCCAACAAGTGAGTGTGTAACTGCATCAAGTACAATGTCAATGTCTGCTGTTTCAAGTCCAGTGTAACGGCTCCAAGAGATGCAAACCAATCAGCACCAAGGATAAGGTCATAACGCTCCATAGGAATAATGTAAAGATCTGCCTGTTCAGAAAAATCTCCAATGCGGTATGGTAAACATTTAAACATCTGAGAACTAGGAAAAGAATGGGAACTGGCAACCTCAACTGTGAGAGGCTGTGAAGCAGGAACAGGTGAAGCACGTATCCGACTAGTGATATAACTGCTAATAAATGAATGAGTGCTGCCAGTATCAACTAAAGCAATATACTCACGACCTGTAATACGTACACGTAACCGAATGGAGCGAGGACCAGGACGCCCGGTCCAAATAGCATAGGCAAGCTGAGCATGGCAAGTAGCAGGAAGTAAATTAGTGGAAAGCTCAGAGGATAGGTCAGGCTCATCAGAAATATGAATGTAGATATCGGAATCATCTGGAGTAGTGCCCTCATGGTAAAAAACAGCAGTAGTAGTAGGGAGAGGCTGACGGCAATCACGGGCAAAATGGTCTGGACTCTTACAACGAAAGCAAAGACGCTGCTGCTGAAGGTCAGCGAACTCTGTAGACGTGTAACGTCGGACAAAAGCAGGTCGAGGAGTCGGAGGACGAGGAGACGAAGGGACAATGGAGAGAGCTGGAACAGAAGAGGCAGGTGTAGGGGTGGACGCAGTGGGAAAAGATGAAGCAGAAGGATGTGTCGGGAGAAGCGGGAAGGAAGAGTGTCAGAGTACTTATGTTGTAAAGTACTGGCAAGAGACATCGCCTCAACAAGTTTGGGAGGACGGAAGGAAGAAACATCATAACGTAAAGCACCACGAAGCCCAGCAATGTAACGAGAAATAAGCTCAGTAGGCTGTAGATCTGTGAAAAGATAAGAAAGCTCCATAAACTGATCTGTATAAGAAGCAAGATCACTGGTCTGAGTGAGACTATGGAATGTATCACGTTGGCGGTCGAGCCACTGAGGGTCAATCATAGGATGACGGAGGTCACGGCGAAAAGAATGCCATAAATGGAGCCCTTCCCGATCAGGATCAGATCTATAAACTCGCCACCACGTGGCGGCGCGTCCATCTAAATGTAAAGCTTCCCGTCAGAGGAACCGGAATAGGTAGCAAGCTGTACCCTATCCCGAAAGTCTTGAGCAAAGTGTGGCTCAGGAAGTGGGGGACGTGAAAAGAAACCAGGAGATGGGTTAGGTGGAATGAACGGTCCACCACCAGGCTGACTAGCAGCGGAAGATGGAAATCCAAATGGAGGGGGAGTCCCAAATGAAGGAAAAACAGGAGCTTTACTAGGACCATGAGGCTGTAAAGAATCAATCTGTGACTACATAGTAGCAAAGCCGGTCATAACGGTATCAAAGCGAAGAACGAGGCCAGAAAGGGTCTCATCCATGCGACGGAACTAATCGGATAAGGTTTCTTGAGTAGTCTCACTCGGAGTAGGTGAATGTGCCATAATGATAGTGGAAGGAATAGACGAAAACTTGAGAGAGTGGACTCTTGTCGTCACCCCAAATTAGTCTATTAAAACCACTATTATCACAACCAAGAAAGGACAGCAATTAGCAAATGAAAGAAAAGTGAAAATGAAGGCTGTAAAAATGCGCTGGACAGCCAGGAGGGAAGTGACAAATTGGAGTATCAAATGGAGTCGGAATTTCGTGAAATTTGGTTGAGGATGGGCGATGGACAGCCTGCAAACAAGGTGTGAAAAATGGCTGCAAACGGAGACAAAAACGGACGAAAGTGACAAGTATGAAGCGGCTGGATAGCCTGCAAACAAAAGTGAAAAGAGGGCTGAAAATGGAAGGAGGAACGGACGAAAGAGATGAGAGAATTGGGCGCTGGAGGGCCTGCAAACAAGCTGGAAATGGGTGATAGAGGGTTGGAACTTGGGCGCCGGAAATAATCTGCCCAAATTTTTTTTTTTTTTCAACCGCCAAATTTAGCGGAAGTACTTCTACTAACTATCTGCTAAAGCTCCGCCAAGGAAAATGCTTTGATAGGAGTTGGTCCTCCTCCAAACTGTGCTGAATGTTGCTGAAGCAAAGAGACGAAAGCTCTCAGCAAAGAGAGAAAAATCAGCAAGGAAAATGGGCACCCAATCAGAAAATCAGATCTGAAATTCAGCAATCAGGAAAGTGCTCTGATACCAAGTTACGAATAGAGCCACAGCTGATCTAGAGCTAAGCTATGAAAGCAGCACATAAGAAAGACTTAACCCTAGAAAGCAGGAAAGAGAGAGATTAAGGAGACTAAAGAGAGAGATCAATATCATCAGTTGAACAACAAATGACACAGTTTCCCTACTTATAGCCAAGAGGAAGCCCTAAAAGGAAGCTTCCGGTGGCTAGGGCCCAACTGGGAGAGAAAATAGTGCGCCCTCCAAGAAGTACTGCCAAATGGTATTAGATAATTACTAATTTGTAAATGTCAATGTTGAATGTTCATTGTTCAATGGCGATTTCGGATTGATTAACAATGGATTATGGTTCACTAAGCAGTTGCCACTGAGCACTTGAGTCTTGAATTCGGAATTCCAAAGTCATGCACATTGCATTGTATGGTTGTGCAGGTGGTCACAGATAATGCGTCAAACTGCGTCTCCATGGGTAGGCTCGTTAATGAGACCTACTCCCACATCTTTTGGACACCTTGTGCTGCACACTGCCTGGACTTGCTGGTCGAGGATGTGGCCAAGATTCCATGGATTGCAAAGGTGGTGCGTACAGCACGATTCTTGCTGAGATTTGTCACCAAGAAGCTAGGGTCCTAGCCATGTTCAGGAGACAGTCCACCTTGGATGTCTTGAGACCTGCCCCCACCAGGTATGCAAGTTGCAAGTTGCAACTCAAATTTGATTCTTGAATGCGCTTCTGTAGACTGTTGGTAAGTATTTATTGTATAGTTAGTAGTGGTGAATATTTCATGCAATGATGCATGTGCCATGTATTGTCTCGACTCTTGTCAACAGTTAGAACTTAGAATTTGTCACTTGTGCAATGTGCCCTATGCAGGTTTGCATTTATGTTCCTGGTCCTGGAACGACTGCTGAAAGTTCATCAAGGCTTGAGGCAGATGGTTGTTGTCGTTGACTGTGCATAGTGGGGGCCGTCACAGGAGCCCAAGAGTAAGAGATTCGAGCGGACCGTTATGTATTCACCATTTTGGGATGAGGCTCGATCCGTTGTGGTGGGCCTACAGCCCATCTACACTATACTGCGCCTTACAGATCGAGAGGGCTGCACATTGGGCCTCTTGTACGAGTTCATGGACAGGCTGGGCGAGCAGTTGAGGCTTTGCACGACCATTAGCCCAGAGAGGTATATCAAGATTCAAATTTCAAATGTAATATGTAGACAGTAATATGCAGTATGTACTATCATGTACATTGTACTATATAGTATAATTATTATTGTGTCTTCAATCTTGATTCTTGCAGGCTCGCGGAGGTCCGGCTCCTTTGGTTTAGCAGGTGGGAGTGGTTTCATAGGCCCCTGCATGCCATGGCCCACATACTCCATCCACTTTGGAAGAATGAGGAGCAGTTCACAGATAGGGAGCTCAGGGATGGTTGGAATGCCTATATCTCCCGAGTTTATCCTGATGTGCACGAGCAGGATAACCTGCTGGATGAGCTTCAGATTTTCAGGCAGGAGACCTTGGATTTCGCCACTGGCCCGGTGCTTTTGAGAGAGGGTAATAAACTGACCATGTGACATGGTCCATTACTGACGAGTCTGAGTCTGAGTCTAAGGCATCGTCAGGGTCAGAGTCCTCAGAGGAGGAGTATGAGGATGAGGAGTCCGAGGAGGGCGGGGATGAGGATGAGGGGCATCACCTGCCTCTGATGAGGATTTCGCAGCTGAGCCTACCACTCGAGAGGCCACAGCAGGCTCCACAGCACCAGCGAGTGGGAGGAGACTTAGGCGTAGGAGAGCTTAGAGTGCTCACTGCATCCTGCTCAGTGCTCATTGATGTCAGATGATTGTAAATTAGATCATTGTAGTACTAGTCTGTAGATGTTCATGTCACTAGATGAGCATTAACTCTTGAGCTGTTTACAGTGTAGTATGTACACATCATGATTTATCATCAGACACATCGCGCATTACATTGGTGACCGGACTCATGAGGCACCTAGCATATGTATTTACTATTATGTTATGATGCATGAATCATGATATATTATGGATTCTAGAATCTAGTTTCAAGTTTCAAGTTTCTGATTCCTGATGTTAAGTTTTAACTGTAGTATGTACTATGTAGTCTGTTTAATGTTACTCGATAACTAATTACTAATGGTTAAAGCCTTAAAGGTTTAAAGTTTAAACTTTAAAGTTTTACAATTTTGATTTTGGTATAAAAATTTCAATGTATTATGTTAGAAGTTACTAGTTAGAAATTAGTAGTTACATATCTCATATAGATAATAGAATGTTCAATGTTAAAACTTCAATGTTGAATGATGAATGATGATGACAGATGTAAGATAAATCTAAGTTTCTAACCTAAATTTTTTTGGCTTTCTCAAACATTGTCATAACCTTCTTGTTTATTCTTTTCTCCGATCTCAATATTGCAATTTGCAAATAAGTATGAACTTCAACTTTCAAGTTTCAACTTTGAAACAAAATTACAATTTACAATCTACAGTTCTAGTACCTAGTGCCTACGTACTACGTAGTACGGTCCCGGGTCTAGACTCTAGACTCTACCTAGTACCTAGCTAGTAGCTGCCTGCCATTATCCATATCACTGATCAGTGATCATTGTAGTCTGTATCAGACTAGTAAGTGGACCGTGGTCACGCCTCACTAGTTAGTAGTTAGAACTTAGTACTAATAAGTAGTCAGTGGTCACTAATAACTATAATCTATTATCAGGATTCAGCTCTAGCCTCTGAGCTCAAATTTCAATTATACTCCAGGCTCCTAATTTCTAAACCTTGAGTTCCAACCGGCAACATCCAAGTGGCCACTAGCAAGTTCCAACTCGTTACGACTTACTCCACACTTGTCACTCACAGTCCTGAGTCTCCTTAGCAAGTAGTTGCCAGTGAGCACTTAGCAGATCCTTGTACCTGGATAGTAGGGGGCTGAAGCCACTGGGCCAGGATATGGTTACAAGTTAGTAGTTACAACTTACAACTTTGAACTTTCAAGTTTCAACTTACTGCAGTTCTCTTAAACTTGGGTCATAATGTCATTCTAATTTCTGTAAATTTTGTTTTGAATCTTGATACGACAGGTCACACCGTCACAAGAGATCTGATTATCTTGAATTCTAATATCTGTAAATCTAGAGGAAGATTGAAATTGTTTAGCTATTAAAATTTAAGTATCTATACCTAAGGAAGCGGATGGCGTCCGGACGCGTCCGATTTTTTTTTTTTTTTTTTTTAAAAAAAATTGCGTCCGGACCCCCAGGTCCGGAAAAAAAAAATAGACCCGTCCGACCCCGCGTCCGAGAGTCGGACGCGTCCGGGTCCGGACGCGGACGCAGGCAAAATGGCCCGGACCCTCATGCCTGATGGTACTAGCAGTGAATATTCGACTTGTTTTGAAGAATTGGCAAAAAAAAGGTTCGAACCGTTTTCCGATTCGAACCTAGCCTGGCGGGTCAACCCTCAAAGAATCGGTTCGAACCGGACAGTTCGAATCGACCTGTTCAAATCGGGATGCACCAGCAAACCGACAACAATTATGAAGCATAAGCACCCCTCTCAAATTTCGTGACAAAAATGTGAGTCAACTCAACGTGCTCAACAAAATACGCGTACATTATACAGTGCCAACAGTATCTCTATCTATAATTAACCGGATCAATATGGCTCTAGCCTCTACCCAGTTTGTCAATACGTTGTTCTTCTGATGCATTCATTGATGATTTCAGAGTTCATTTAATACTAACTAAACTATCAAAAAAACAAAATTGGCCATTATGCTTTTGTCCACACAAAAATAAATAATAAATAATTTGCGATCCGGGCTGCGGTCGCTGACGTTCTGGAACGCACATTCCGGAACGTTTTTGCAGCGGTTTGCGAGCCACTGCAACATTGCCACAAACATACCCATTAAGGGATATAGTCCAGTACTCTTAGTGTTTTAGAACTAGCCAATATACTTGGATAACCGTAAACTCAATTTCTAATTTTACATTTAAAACTGGACCTTTATATGATGGTTGTAAGAAGTGATATTTTAAAGACTTTCTATTGTGACTCGTGAGCAACATGATGCTTATAACTAGGCTATGAGCAAGTTTGAGTACGCAGCATTGTCAAGGGCGCACAACAAAAAACGAATATACCTGGAAACTCTCGATGAGTAATGACTATAAATGAACCGATTCATGAGCCCTTTTCCTAAATGGCCAGAGAAAAATGACACCCTAAATCCAGAATTAGTGCACTCATCAAAATTTTGGCACTTGCTGTCATTAGCCAGTCACCGCCAAGGCAGAAAGTAACAAGCATAAAAAAAAACATGAAATATTTTTCTTGAGCTCAAAGATAAGTGTCAGGATGGAATAATGATCATTCCACAGGGCATGTGCCACTCAAGACTTGGTCATGGAGGAAGTTGTATGTAATGACGAGGTAACATAGTAAACTCAACACAAGCTGATGAAACCAAGTGAAAAGAAAGAACTCACAAATGTTTTCCAATTATAGCTAGCTGGTAAGAAACATATGCATGTATGTTCAAGGACCAAGGTTGATCTGATTAGATGTAACAATCGTCAGAACAACAAGTCGGATGGTCAAGTGGTCAAATGACTCATGATAGGGCATAACTTGCTATAGAACGTTGAGAAATGAGGGATGAGCGATTGACGAAGAGAAACCAGCAAGCCTACAAACCACATCAATGAACGAGTTTCAACCATAGCAAAGTAAATTCAGGTTGACCTTTTATCACAGCATTGCTAGAAAATGGTAGCTTAACTATCCGACAACTGATTGTTACAATTGCATATTGCTTGTCTTTGTGTGTAATGATGAAAGTCTAAAACCTGAGAACACAACACATGGTTCTGGGAATTTTCGAATCAATGACATAAACTTCTTACAATGAATGCAATGTAGCTTTAAGGATACATGAAAGTCAACAAATACATATAAATAATGACAAAACAAGATAACTTAAGAGGCTTTCTTGAAGCAGTAAGCTCTTTGAGTCCGCAGATGAAAGGATCGTATTACAAAAGGCACCTCAAGTGTTTGTTGGGGGGGTGGAGGGGAAGATCACCTGCTTTCCATATACTGATGATATCTGCTCCAAGCTACTTGTTCCTGTCTTCTTCTGCACAAGGCCAGAAAGATTTCTTACAGAAGCCCATAAAAATAGATTGGAAGGTGAACTTCTGAAAGTCCAAACAGAAACTTTCAGATTATGAAGCTCAGTCCAGGCACTATAAGGCATGGATCAACGACAAAAGGAAAACTCACGCCTGTTTTGAGATATTCCTCAGCAGCATATACAGCATCAGTACCAATTGATATTTTATCTGCTCCTGAACGAAAGTATTCTGATGCCACTTCGAGACTCGAATAATACCTATTACAGATAAACAGTAGAGAGAAAACAATGTCATTTTGCCTATCACACATATGCCAACAAAAGGATGAAATTTCACCTTCTATTGCAAGATCAATGGTTAAAATATTTGTGCAACATACTCATTCAGAACTTTTTCTGGTATAAAGTGTAGCAGCATAACTTGAATGTTGCATAAACATCAATATGTTGAGACCCTTAACTGCAGCAAAAGAGATGAAACAAGCACTCCTAAGACCGTCCTTTCCAAGAAAAGGATCAGCTCAGGAGTATGTGAAGGTCTAAAAGGGGTACTTTGTCGCATACTTGCAAAATGAAGCCAACCAATTTTTCGTCATTTACACCTGACATTCTGTAGTTTGTTTACATTGTACAGTAAGGGAAAACCTGAAAATTACAGCTTCATCATTGGCAAATTCAACCAAATACCACAGGTGAACATAAGAACTGTCTATGACTCTCAATTGGAGTTTATATTATCTGATATCAAACAAATCAAAAAAAGTGACACATTGGATGTACCTTTAAGAAACATGGTTTCACACAAGACCAAGCAAGACTATTTAACAGATGTAGGGAGCTCAAACTCTAGACCATCAGTCAACTATAACTAAGCTTTTGCAATGACTTAAAACATACACAATATAAGACAGCGGGCAAAGAGAGGCCGATTGGAAACATTCAAGTATCATCAAAGTAGGCTAGAAATCTCTACCCTGAGCAAATCTTGGCAACACAATCATGACATGGGGGGGCAGAGGTTATAAAGATCTGGTAGGTACCAAATATGGTACATAAGACTAAAACCACACATATCAAGTAGTTTTCATCATGTGGGGGGAGAACGCATCTTCATAACCAAAAAGAAAAACCTAATAATCGTCAATGCTTTATCTAGATAAATATAGATGGATAAGACCAGTTGTATGTATGTACCATAATCAGGATTATAACCATCATCATCTCAACGCAGGTGTCATCTGATTCGTTGGCCTGAACAATGTTGTAATCTCAACTGGAGAAGATGCTATGAATGTCTACTATCTGCATGTCTATGCCACTCGACGCATCTTTAGGAAGGAAACTCTTGATGAACTTGTGCCGCGAGGAGCTATGAGTGTTGACATAAGTCATGGTCACCCATGGTCCCTCCGAGTAATCAGGGTGCATCATCCTTGGGATTCAAATCTGACAACCCCTTGGACGTCGTCTGGGAAAGAAACATGCAGTGTGCTAATGAATAAGACCTACAGTGGATGTGTAGCTGCCAACAGTCACCTCGCCTAAGGAGAAACATCTCACCTATCATCAAAGCCACATCTTTGATGCTTGTAAGAGATGAAAGAGCAGACAGTCATCAGCTGCTCCCTGAAGCGGCGATCGTATCTCCCCCTCATCTCATAAAATAGGACAGCCAAAAATGAAATGTTCTTATATCTCAACCTCCCCCAGAATGCAGGGCTACAAATCCCATGAAATCTATTCATCTACAATATGAAACGGATGTGACAATAGTTGACACTGTTATAATGTATATCTGAGCTATGTGATAAAGCCCGCATCCATATCCTGAAGTAACAAGTCACCTACATCACTCGTGTGGGAAAAGTGTGAGTTTGACCCCCAAATGGCCGTCCCAAGTTTGCTGAATATAGGATTGATGTATGTACAGCCAGGTATATGTATGGGAAAGAAAGCTTTATTTAATGTCTTATTTTACCAAAAGGTAGGTAAGAGTGAAGACCATCGTGTACATCCAAGTATGAATAGCAACAATTGGCAGTGTATAAGAAACATGTCCCAAAACAAAGAACTGACTAATTAACAGGTTGCATAGCAGCCACCCAGAACAACAAACATTTCGATACAAAGTAATATCCAAATTGTATTTCTCTACATAACTACAATAAGCTGTAAGAAACATCATGGACATGAAACTCTCTCATCCCCGAGTACCGGTGAAATATCCATAGAAAAACCAGCTCCTACGGTGACACGTCTGGGATGTCATGTGGAATGACATCTAGGAATGAGTCAATCTCATGAAGTCTGCTGAACATGCTGTCATCGGTCTCGATGCTTGAGAAAGAGATTGCCATGGAAAGAGATAGAAGAAAGTCCCCACCGTAGGCCAACACCCCGTCCAGCATAGTTGCCCATTCCGGAATGGTAACGCGTTTTGGAACCAGAACATGTTCCGTTCCGGAATGTGGGCAAAAAAAAAAATTTAAAAACCATAAATATTTAACAAAGGGTCCGTTCCGACCCAGGTTTCAGCAGATTATGGTAAGTAATCAAAGGTCTCACCATCGTGCAATCAAGGACTCTCTGAAGTTTTGTGCATGATCTACACTAGACATGGTCATCAAGCGAAATGATCAGGAGTTGTTCCAGATCCAGGAAAGTCATGAGGGCAGGGACTTCTCCTGATGTAAACCCATTCAAGGAAAATGCGTTCTTGCCAGAAAACTCACTGTTTTGTATTGTGGGTGCTTTTCATTAATTTGAAATTTATGCTACTGTTGAACCTCTAGTTATTTATTTCATAGCAGATTGTAAACCTTGCAGAGCCGTCCCTCAAGTACTCTTAAAAAATTTAAGACAGCATACCTGCCATCTTTGTCTTTGAAATCGCGGATGCCTCCACCAACAGTCAAGGGAACAAACACCCTTTTAGATGTGGAACGGAGGACCTGAAAATCACTAAGAACTTTTTGGTGCATAGACCTCAAGAAGCCAGTTTCAGATAGGCATGTTAAAATTAACTTAAGACACAGTAATAAGTAACGCACCTCCAACATGGGAATATCACCCAATGGAGAGTCACGAAATCCTGTTATGTTTAAGAAAGTCACCTGCAAACTTACAAAGGGTGAAAGATTCAAATGCTTGTCAGAAAACAGATAGTTCAAAGCAGCTAATTGAAAATGGTTTATTTTTGAAAAGCTTATAATCTAAGCAACTTCCAAATTTCTAACCAAAATCACCTTACACACTGAGTCTTTATAAACAAAAGCTAACACAGTCTACTAAACATGTACTGGGTACTATCTGTCTACTAGGTGTGTACCAGATTAAAATACAAATATCGCTTCTGCCTAAACCACAAAAGGCCTTGAACTTTGAGACTCATCAACCACATTACTAATATGTCCAAAATGAATCATTTAAAGGTCAAACACTCATCAAACTTACTTCATCTGCTCCATCTTCATAGTAACGACTTGCAAGGTCAACGGGCTTTCCAAGGTTACGAACCTGCAAATCATACATAGCATCCCCCCCCCACCCCCCACCCCAAAAAAAACCACTATGCATCAATACAAAAAGATTTTGTCCAGTGAACGAGTGTAGAGAAAGCTCACCTACTACAAAAAGACCTCATAGGGGATCCCATGACCAGTACAAACCTCCTTTCCTTACACCACTCAAGCCATAATCATGGGGTTAGAGAGATTCTTATTCAGCTCAGAAAAAGCTGGCCAGTTCCATAAATTTCCCTCTGAAGGAATTTATGGCAGACTCAGTCCAACCACCGTGTCAGAATTCAGAAAATTTCAGGGTTCTTTTAGTCATTTGGTAGGAGCTTGATTCAAAGTTCTAAAAGATAATTTTGAATAGATTTTGATTGATTCAGAATGCAACTCTGATCTTGTGGGCTCAAATCATCTGGGAGCTATGGTTTCAAATTAAATAACAAATCCTGAGTTTAAGATGTTCCATTCATACTTAGTACATCATGAGAAGCCATATATAGTTCAGCATCAAATGCAGCAACTCCTTGAACAACGTTTGCTAACTATGTGATATCCCTAAACATGCAAAGTAAGCAAAAACTACTTGGGGTTGATAATCTAATACGACATTGCAACAAATCAAAGCAATGTTGTTCAAACAAAGAATGACTAATGCAAAATTGTGAAGAGTGCATTGTGTGGTGGAGAAATAGAGCGGACTGAAGAAAATTGAAGGTGTTAATTAATTGCAAAGAAAAGAAAGGGCTTGATTGGCTTGCTTTCAGAAGGCACTACTAAGTATGTAAAGCTTTCAAACAAGAAAATTATGGAGGGTAAAATGGTTAGATTCATCAGATCTACCATTGTTAAAAACATTGTGAAGAAAATTAATCACATTAACGACATAAGAGGTTGAAAGAACATGACACTCTTGGTGCAACAATAAGAACTTTGGCATGAAATTTAAATTTATTGTTGGTGGATGGGGATTAGTTGTGAAAGCAAAAGCTTTATAGATCTGTGTTTCATATATACATAAGTCTAGCAGTAATGCAATTTCAAAGAGCTAAATAAATCATGATAAAAGTACATTCAATTTGTGCCATCCAGAATGGTTTCAGTGAGACCAATTATGGGAGATAAAACTTGGGAAGTTCATTCAGAAATGGAATTAAATTCAAAGATCATACTCAGAGAATAATAGGTTTACTTTAAATTGGCCCCTGTTAGTTCTTTGTGTAGATGAGTTTCATTCTTCTTGACTCTCTAACAGTCCTTTTCTTGTTTTAATAGGTGTATATTAGTTTGCAGGCCTATGAAGAGCTCCTTCAAGAACATCGTATGTCCATTCCTTCCACCAAGTTGGTATCATGATTTTCCTGGTCTCAACACAGAAAAATCGAGACCACACTATAGACTAATGCTACAGGATGAAGATGACTCTAATCCAACTAGCAAAACTTCTTCATAGTCAAAAAAGCAAAGAAATTACTTCATCTTGAAATCCAGAGCTTTCAAGAAACTAGAATTTCATTCATGACAAAAGAGTCGTGAAGACTATTGTCAAGCACGATAATATATTCCAACCCACATTTCAAATTGCTGGCGTAAAGCTATAACCAATGTGAATGCTCTTCATTGTACAATGGCTCCCATATTTTGTTTGTTATCTTTAACTTTTATTAGGGTCTAGGGATTGTAAGAGAATTTTCTATAGTGTAACAGATTCAAAATCGTTGTCCAACGAGCTATAAGACAAATAAAATCTAGATAATATGGCATGGTGCACAAAACAAGATAATACCACCTTGATCAGTTGTTTTACTTCAGCCACCAGCCATAGAGATGCTTGACGACAAAAGAGCCAAATTCAAGAACACACAAATTTTCATGGACGACAATCTTATCTACACAGAAGTGGCAAAAAGACGTCAAGCTTTCTAGGAAGCCAAAACATCAGGACGGCGGCTGATTTACTGAGATGGCTAGATTCGTTATCTTGATAGTACTCCTAGCGGCTCTCGCCAATGGGAAGTTGGGGTCCCTGGATAGATTAGGTGCACCCCGGAGCCCCATCCACACCAGTTCCATAGTGGGGTTTGGAATTGCAATGGTATACACTCATCCTATCGGGAGACATTACATCCAGTCATGGAGTTCATCAGATATGATGAACATGCACGTTATATTTGGGTTCACCTCTCAGGACGCGACATTGGCTTGGACAAAGATCTCTTTATTGCAACTTGCTACTCCAAGAGGCCCTTATTTCCTTACTACGCCACTTTCCCCATGATAGCCCATTGAAAGCACAGGCTGACTTTCTCACCACTTCACTTCATATTGCTGCTTCATTGTCCTTCTTATCGAAACTCTATCGACGTCCTTCTGGTCCTCCCATTCAGCCTCCTTCGTTTTATGATGAGTGTTGCTCCTTACACCTTTGTGTTGCCCCTACACGTCTATATGAACCACTGCTCTTCGTACTGCTCGTAGAAATCTCCATCATACACTTTGCCGCAAAAAGCGTGCCTTCGAAGAACGAGAAGAGACGCCTTATCGATGCCCTAAATAGTTCCTCCACAGGTGCCTTATTGCACGCGTTCATTCCTCATGCTCCACCTCCCCTCATCGATGACTTACAGACATGGACCGCATATGCCACCTCACCATACACTATACCTACCAATTCACACATCTCTATGTCCCCACACCCATGTGAATTCACCTTCTTCACTCCCGACATGATCCACTGGGCCATTAAGAGATTGAAGACCCATCCTACCAGAGATATTGAGGACCTTGAATCTGAATTGTTGATCCCATGTTGTCGTCCCACTCTCTCCCATCTTAGCCACTCTACTCAACCGTGTGGTTGTCTCTGGTTTCCCATCTTCCTGGTGTACCAACATTATCCACCCCCATCCACAAAAATGGTGACCCCACTACCCTGGTAACTACCATACTATCATGATTGGGCACATTATTGCAAAGTTGTATGGCACTATTCTCCAGTCAACGCCAAGTTGAGGCAAAGATCAAGAGTATACATGCTATGGGCCAGGCAGATTTCCGAGCGAACTTTTCCACTACAACTCACATTTTCACTCTTTGAGCTATCATCGCGGAGGCTAGACAAAGGAGACAGAAGGTTTACTGCTCAAAGCCTTAAGCATTCTAGATCAAACAGTCATGGAATAGTAAAATTTTCACAAGGCAGTATACATATATGGTGTACAATAGCTTAAAATAATGCCTACACAAAAGTTTCTTGGGTGTCATCCAGAATAGAAGGACCACCTTTCTAGCATAATAAGTAAAAAATATTAAAAATATCAGTGTGTGCAAACATCTATCGTTGCCTAGAATAGAAGCAACAAATGAATTTAAGTCCAACATTGATTGAATTAGAAATAGTTAATACGTAAGCTTGGTGGGCAAGGAATTAGGAGAGAGGGGCCACACATGCCTTTGTATAGTGTGGTAATTACCATAATTCATGGGGTCACCATTCTTATGGATGGGATGGATGATATTCATGCACCATGAGGATGGGAAACCGAAGAAAACAGCATGATGAGAGAGAGAGAGGGGGAGAGAGAGAGAGAGCTTTATTGACGTCTTTTCCATGCCAAAAGGCATATAAGACAAACAGTACATATCAAGTGTCTGGTGCAAATAGGAGCATGTAAAACATCTCCAATAACAATAAAGAAAACATATAAGAAGTGTAGCTACTGTACCATCTGATAGCTACCAATGTCTGATAACTGCTAATGACAAAATGTAACTATGATGGTGGTGGTGGTATACATGTATATGCTCATCATAATATCATCAAATCAAATCTTGTTGCCACTGAAGAATGATGTAATGGAGACTGCGGCCGAAGGTTTAGTCGACCGCAAAGTGACTGGTGCATCACGAAAAAGACAGTTATATCTCCCTCGTATCTCATAGTATGTTGGACATTTGAATAAGAAGAGCTCCTCAGAGTCTATCTTGGACAGTGAGCACACCCAGAAACTCATAATGGCCATACCTAGTCCTAAACTCGGTTTTTTCTACGTCCCCATTCTTTATTC
This sequence comes from Diphasiastrum complanatum, assembly GCA_029204225.1. Taxonomy (NCBI): domain Eukaryota; kingdom Viridiplantae; phylum Streptophyta; class Lycopodiopsida; order Lycopodiales; family Lycopodiaceae; genus Diphasiastrum; species Diphasiastrum complanatum. Next base: position 27,793,848 of record CM055109.1, on the reverse strand, counting down.
AAATTTCATGATACTATAATCTCAAATCGATTTTGGTGAAGTACTTTGCACCATTGTTGGAGGGTTTGCGGATCCCAAGGCAACCCTAACCCTAGTTAATAAGTGAGAGGGATTTGGCACACTGCGTGTGTAAGTCCAACCCGATGATCACATAGTGATTTGATTAGTTGAAAGTCAATAAAAGGAGCCTTTGAAAAGTTAAAAAAAGCATTAATTTCAACACCAATACTGCGTTCTCCAGATTGGACGGTTGAGTTTCATGTTCACACTGATGCCTCGAAATATGCAAGTGGATCAATTTTGACGCAGCCAGGCGACTATAAGAAGGACTATCCAATACGATTTGCAAGCAGACAACTTTCAGATCCGGAGAATAACTATTCCACAACAGAACGTGAAGCGTTAGCCATGATTCTTTCTGTTCGGAAATTTCGTCATTATCTCATGGAAACGCACTTTGTATTTTATACAGATCCCCAACCGTTACTGTACTTGGTAAACAGAACGTGCAATACTGGCCGTATTGCAAGATGGTTACTGTTATTAACTGAATTTGACTTTCGAATTGTGGTTCGAAAGGGGAAGCAACATTATCTAGCCGACCACGTTTCGCGAATTGAATCCGCACCAGTTAATACTGAGGTGGATGATGAATTACCAGACGCTGCATTATTCTATGTAGAAGCAATACCTGAGTGGGCAGCGGATAGTGTTGAGTACCTGATGTTAGGACAACCTAATGACTCTTTGACAAAAGTATAGAAGAGGCAATTGATTCATAAGGCTTAACCTTATCAATTGATTGCAGGACAATTGTATCGTCGTGGATCAGATAATATTCTACGTAGATGTGTTTTACCACATGAAATACCAGATTTAATCATGTTTTCACATGATGGCATGGGCGGAGGACACTTCTCTATAGATATTACTGTTCGCAAACTTTTGCAATCAGGTTGTTGGTGGCCTACACTTCATAAGGACACAGAAAATTATATTCAAACATGTGATGTTTGCCAGCGAGCACGACGGCCTACTAGACAGAACTATGAACCCTTGCATCCGGTTTTATCACAAGCACCATTTGAAAAATGGGGACTAGATTATGTTGGTCTTATTCATCCTGTCGCGCAAGGATCCCAGTCCCGATACAATATCGTAGCAACTAATTATATGACCAAGTGGGTTGAAGCCAAAGCTGTCAAAATTGTTGATGCGAAATCTACGGCCAAGTTTCTCTACAAAAATATCATTATCAGATTTGGATGTCCGATCGAGATTGTCAGTGACCGGGGTACACACTTTGTTACTCAAACGATAAAGTGTTTACTGGAAGATTTTTTGTTATACACAGATTTAGTACTCCTTATTATCCCAGAGGGAATGGCCAAGCTGAATCTTCCAATAAGATTCTCTGCACGAAAATAGTTGAAGCGACTCGATCTGATTGGGAACATAAACTTCATGCAGCATTATGGGCACTCAGAACCGCTTACAAAAGTAGTACAAATCAAACACCCTTTCAACTGGTTTATGGTCAAGATGTTGTCATGCCAATTGAATTTTTTATACCATCTTTACGCATAGCAGCAACAGAACGGTTAAATGATGATAAGTCTTTTCAACTACGTCATGAAGCGTTGCACAAATTGTGTGAAACAAGATTGATGGCAGTTCATGCATTAGCAGCAGAGAAAGCCCGCCGTAAGGCATGGCACGATCGTCGATTACACAAAAAAGGATCTAAAAGCAGGAGATCTCGCACTGATGTACAAAACCAAGCTGATCAAGGGAAAATTGAAGTTTACTGGTGAAGGCCCGTATAAAGTAAAGGAAATCCTGAACTATGGAGCAGTGATTCTTGAGCACTTGGACGGAAAACAGTTTGATACTCCTGTGAATGGCAGCCGATTACGCAAGTTTTGGCTGCCTGCTCCACCAGTTCAGCAAGCATAATCCAAATGATTTTATTTTTATTTGTTTTCAATTTTTTGTTTTCACTACTTAATTGTTAATTTTGTTTGGAGAAGACAGTAAAAAAAAAAAAATGAGGAAAGACTGATGAGCAAAAGTCAGAAAAGTCATCAAAATGGAAAAAGAGGAAGGAAAGTATTTTCAAAAGATATTGTGTGTTGATTTGTGTGCATTCAGTTGTGTGTGTGGTGATCTGTGTGTGAGAGAGAGAGAGAGAGAGAGGAAGAGACAAAGAGTGTGAGGGACGGAGAGAGAGGATTTGTGTGTGTGCACAGTGTGTGTGTGTGAGTTTAGGATTTAGGTGTAAGGGTGCTTGGGTTTGGGGTTTAGGGTTTAGGGTGGGAGAGAGCTTGGGTTTCCGTGCTTCTGTGTGTGTCTGCGTGTGAGAGAGAGAGAAGAGAGAGAGAGAGAGAGAGAGAGAGAGAGAGAGAGAGAGAGAGAGAGATGGTTGCTCGTCCCATTTGGGATGAGGTGGAGGTGATGCCCGACAAAAAGTGGCGTTGCCCTTTTTGTCGAAAGCAGTTCACATGGAACGCCTCTCGGGTTCGAGCACATCTGGGGGGTTGCGAGTCCAACCCACGGGGGGACGCTACGGGATCGGCATTTGTATGGTCATCCACGCTGCGGAGAGGGCTCGCATTATGGAGACATATTCTGAGATAGCTGTTGAGCCCGACGAGCCGTCCACAGATGCCGCGGACTCTCTTTTGTACTGGTGCACCCACTGCCACCGCCCCTGCCAGTAGTAGTACACCCACCGCCCCCACCGTCACATCTGCACCCGCCACCGCCGCTGCATATGCACCCGCCCCCGCCCCCGCCTCCGCCAGTACTCCCCATGGATCCACAGCCTCCACTGCTGCACCTACGCCTCTGCCATCACCGTCAGATCTGCACGGCCCGTCCACATCCTCCGCTTCCGCACCTACACCTATGCCACCACCTCCAGATCCGCATCATCCATCCACATCCTCCCAGCCATCCACATCCCGAGGCCCCAGATAGATGTCCATGTCGGGATCTTTCAGAGAGGGGCAGCACAGAGAAGCCACCAGGACCATAGCACAGATGTTCTATGACCTAAACCTCCCCTTTATCATGGCATCATCTCGCATCTTTCGAGAGGCTATCTCGAAAGTTGCAGTCTGCGGGCCCGGCTACACACCACGCACAGCCGACGCACTACGAGGCCCTTTACTCCAGGACCGGGTTGCATCAGTCAAAGAGAGACTGGCCGCACTGCACGAGGCTTGGGATAGATACAGCTGTTCCATCATGGCTGATGGGTGGACTGATCGTCGCAGACGTCCACTCATCAACGTGATTGTTTCCAGTTGTTACGGTTCCATGTTCTTGCGCAGCATCGACACCTCCGAGGCAGGGAGAGTGCATTCGGCCGAGTACATTTACGGCATCATTCGCGCGGCGATAGAGGAGGTCGGGCCACAGCGCGTTGTCCAGGTATAATATTCTTTCATTAGTTGCTTGCTCATTTGCTGCTTGATGTTGATACAATAGTTCTGCGTAGTTTTCGATTGATTGCAATGTGTTTCCAAACTGTGAACTGATCGTGTGAACATATCGCAAAAGGTTGTGACGGACAATGCGTCCAACTGCCGCGGTATGGGGGAGCTTCTTATGGCAGACTACCCCTCCATTGTCTGGACTCCATGTGCCACACACTCACTGGACCTCCTCCTGCATTCCATCGAGCGCCTGCCTTGGGTCAGTGACATTCTCACGAGGGCACTTGCGGCTGTGGACTTCGTCACACGCAAGTGCCGCATGACGGCCCTTATCCGCACATTTAGCATGTTAGCTGCCACTTATTTTTTGACTCGTTCAAGATGCTCCTTTTTCTTTGCTCGTTTCATGTGTGCCTCTCATTTCGTTTGTCAATGCAGGCTCGACTTGAAGAAGCCTGCTCGCACCCGCTTCGCCTACCAGTTCATCATGCTTGAGCGGCTACACAAGCTCAAGGGTGAATTGCGGCACATGGCCACTTCGGCATAGTTCACCGCCATGGACCTGTCCACGACCCCAGAGGGCTTGGCCTTCCACGAGATCCTCTTCATGGAGCCTTTCTGGGTGGATATGCAGCAGCTGATGGACGTCATGCGCCCCATCTACTCTGTTTTGAGGCTCGTTGATCGCGAGGGGTGCACGATGGGCCTCATTTATGAGTTCATGGACCGCATAGGCGAGTCTCTCCAGCGTTCTGAGCTGGACCCTGCCAGGTATAACTTTTTTCCGTCTCACCATCCTTACTTCCATTTCGCACTTTGTTTCGTCTTGTTGCCACAACACGATGGTCTGTAACTGTTGCCTTCACGTGGTTTGGTCCACAGGTTGGAGCCTATCAGGCGCTTGTGGCAGCGGTGATGGGATAAGTTTCATCGGCCCATTCACAGTGTGGCCCACATACTGCATCCGCTGTTTCAGAGCGAGAGACAATACGACAATGCAGAGCTGCATGCGGACTGGTTCGCATACATCCGCCTCCTCAACAGCGACACTGGGTTCCGCAGCAGGCTCGAGGTGCAGAGGCTCGGTTACAGGTAAACTCTTGATCTATCGTACGCTGTAGTTCGTTCGATTTCCCTACGCGGGCTCAAGTGTACTCAAGCATATCGTTGCTCAACTGCAGACACTCTCTGGGGCTGTTCGGCGAGGACCTTGCACGTGTCCGAGAGAACAGGCTCTTGCCTGTATCATGGTGGGAGAGCTACGGCACCGGGCAGCCAGACCTGAGGACGCTCGCGCTCCAAGTCCTTTCACAGGTATGTTGTTTGATCTCATTCATCCAACCAGTTTTCGCATTTTCTCTACAAGGTCGGTACTCACTCGAGTTGTTGCCAATTAATGCAGGACTGTTCTGCTTGCGTGTGCGAGCGGAACTGGTCAGCGTTCAGCCTTGTTCACACGAACAGGCGGAACCGTCTGACGACGGAGCGGTGCAATGACCTGGTGTACTGCAACACCAACACCAGAGTGGTTCGACGCATCACGAAGAGCATGAGGGCAGGAGGCGCACGCGCCCTACTCCTGCAGGTATGTTTCGTTGCTCTGTCGTTTTGCTTTCGCATTGGTTTGAGACATTCAGTTTAATGCCCTCACGGTTGCTTTGGCTGTTCTCACAAATGATTGACTTGTGCAGGTCAATCCCGATGAGTGCCTGGTTGCAGCGGCAGATCGTGAGCCAGAGCCAGAGGTTGATCCAGACGATGCCGCTCGGCATGCTCTGCGGGGTGAGCCCGACGATGATGCCGATGCCGATGAGACCACCACCCTCCCTGCTGACGTTCCATTGCCCTCCTCTGATGATGAGCCCACATATGATTCATACGAGACGGTCGACCTAGCAGGGGATGGTCCACGTGCCCCACCCAGTACCCCCACATCACGCCACCTTTCAGATGATGGCTGGTCAAAGTTTGCGAGGGAGACAGAGGCTGCTGCCCAGAGACAGATAGCGCAGAGACGACTCAGAGCATCACAGGCAGGCAGTTCTTCCCAGAGACCCCCCCGTGGCAGAGGGAGACCCCCAGGCAGGAGTGTACCACAGAGGGTTCCTTTCGGCAGACCCAGAGGCAGGCCAGCCAAGAGGGGACGCACTAATGAGTTTTCTAGTCGTCTCTTGGCAGGCGTTGGCCCAGACTTAGAGGAGTCCCAGATGCCTCTAGACTCCCAGCCAAACTTTGTATTTGACACCCCTGCAGATGTATCTGGCACGCATAGGGATAATTTTTTTAGCACGGACTTGTAGATACTGATACACACTTTAGCATCATGTACAGTGGCATCAGATGAGGTGTATATATTTTTTTCAGTATATTTGTGTCATGGCTAATTTATCGTGGTTGCTTACAAATGGTTAGCTCTGTGAAATTTGAATGGTTAGTCAGAAATGGTTTGCACCGTGCAAGATGAGAGAGAGAGAGAGAGAGAGAGAGAGAGAGAGCAGCAGCACATCTGCATCTCATTCATAACATATGCATCATGTTCAACCATTTAACATAACATGGTAAACCCGACACCCGAACAAATGGCACAGTTAACAATACACCCTAAACCCTAACAAATCATCCTAAACCCACAACCCCACAGCCATAACCATCAAAACAAGCCACAAGCATAATCATCATAACCACATCCATAAACATCAACCCCACTCACGTCCTCATTGTGTCGTAGGCAATGCACCACAGGTATGTGCAGATTCAACATCAAAGCTGCACTTGTGCACCATACACTTAAACCTGCGTAGAATGTATTAATGGTCCAAGAATACAGTCCACTGGTTTGTGTAGCGGGTACGTACCCAAGGGACCGAGCCTGGCCCGATTCGGGCATCGTCAGGTCAAAATGCTCGTTCGACGGGTTGGAAACGCATTAGGTCAGTTAAATGGACTAGTTTTGCAACTATCCGTCCGACGGTCCCGTTTCTCCAAACGGGATCCATTTCACGTGTCGTCCGTTTCGGCCAGTGGACAACCTCGATAGGAACCTGTGGGAGAAGACGGGACGAGGACCGGACAGACGGCAAGCCCAGTACGTCCTTCCGAAGTTTAGGGTCAAAACAGGGCTACGGGGACACTTTGTCCGCTCGGTACCTGAAAACTGGGAGATGTTTTGGAGCCCCCGTGCTGGTACGCAAAATTTCGACATCGTATTGTAGCGTGTTGAAGTGGTGCCATAACTAATAAGCAAGTTGTTGAAGTTCATCCGGGAAAAACCGATCTCATCAACCGAGTCACAGTAGTGTATAGCTTGTCACTCTTCTGGTGAGCCCTAATTTCCCCCAGAGACTTTTGGTCCTGAGAGCTTTTTACTGGATCTGGTGAGCGTGGACCTCTCCCCGATCCTCTGGCGAGCACTCACTTCTTTGAGACAGTCACTGATGCACCCGAAACCCTAAACCAGTAATATGTTTGCCATACAAACCATCATCTTCACTTGAAACCACTCTCAGATCATTCTTTGCCGCTTTATTGGAGCCCAGTTTCCAACGAAGGTTTTTAATCCTTTATGAACTGCTCATTAGCCATGGTTGTTTAGTAATATCTCAGTTATGAGAGGCATGGCCCAGTGGTTAGGTCCGTTGCAAAATTTTTTGCAAATTTTTTTGGGTACCGTTTTCCTATTTTTTATCAGGAGGGGGCAAGTGGGTGCCAGACACCCTCTGATAATTTATTCCGGGGGGAAAAACAGGAACCATAAATTGCTTTTATTTTGCTTTTGGGATGGGGGACAATACAGGCAGGTGCCTGTATTTTTATTTTTTTTTTGACAAAAACAAAAATTTGAAAAAAAACGGACGCGTCCGGACGCGGACGCATACGTCTCAGTCGTCGCGTTATACTATCCATCGTGATGTCCCATCTGCAACGGATATCATGATCCTTCCTAGCACAAGCATGGTCACTTAGTGGATGACCCTTGCGGAGCCTCTGCTTACTGCAATGGGTATTCATGAGAGAGCCTTCTCAGAGAGAAAAAACATGGATTTTATCACTCTTGCCTTCAGTACTTGGAAGGAGGAGAAATCCAAGTTTTATATTACTTTCCAGAGAGCCACACACAAGGTGCGCGTGACTGAGGCCGCCCTTGCCATATGGATTCTGTGCTTTCTATTTATGAAGAAGCACCAGCCGAGTCATCTCAACAGGCATCCAGCTCACATAGTCAACGTCATCCACGCAGCGAGATCGTCATTCCTGACTCGCCTTCCGCGTCACGACGTCGTACTAGGCAAACATCCTCAGCTGCGCTTCCACCCCCTGCTGCTATTCGCACTGAACTACCTATTCCCCCCGCCTCTGATGCTTCCCTCGCCTCTGCTTCCTCTCACGGAGAGTCTGTGACCATTGGGGCTACCATTCCCATCACAGCTGCACAGGCCACCTCACCCCCACACACAGAAGCTGTTTCACCAAACACCCAATATTTCATGGATATGTTCGATGATTCCAATCCCCTTGGGGCCTTTTTGTCATGCCCCAGAGTCCTGCGCCCTTTGAACTCCAATCCCCTGGAAGAGGATTCGAACAGTTCCATGATACTCCTACTGGTTTTGACGACTCTTTTCGGATTAACCAGCAACCTCAAGTTGAAGCCGAACCAACCACACTTCGGGTCGGACAAGCTGTCAAATCACCAAAGCAGTTCGACGCCACAGTGCCTGAGGGCTATGAAGAAGAAGACCTCTTTGAAGAAGAGTTACAGGCACCTGCTCCACGCCAACCAGGGACAGTACCACCAGGTCCTTCTGCTGCTACCACCTCCACAACAGTAGATTCTGGTGATTGTTACGAGCTCGTGACCAGTGCCGAACCCTAGAGAACACAGATAGGTCAGATACCACAGTTAGGGTCGTGTCCAGCGTACACGACCAACATGGCAAGACAGTGTGAGTAGTGTGCCCCAACACGGTCCATAGCCATGGTGGGCCTAACACAGTCTAGGGACCCTGTCAGCAAGACAGGGCCCCCAGTTGGGTCCCGACGTGCAGTCGGCCACGTCAGTGACACGTGGCCGACACTTGGCAGTTGCATGCTACCAGTCCTCACACTGGGCTAGGAGGGGCTTACTCTATATCAGGGAGTAGGCAAGGTTGGGTGGATCAGTTAGTGTTTGCCCTACTGTGGTGTTAGGATCTATTACACTGGTATCAAAGCCATCTCCATCCTAGGGAGCTTAGTAGCAGCAGTAAAGAAAGCTATCAGAGCATAGGAAAATTCTCTTAGTTTCTCAGAAAGAATTAGAGAGGAAATTCGCTGTAGGATCAGCTTTCTAATCCTCCAATTTGCTGGAAATCTCAGTAGTTTGAAAGCATATTTCTTAGAATAGCTTCAGCGCTGATGAATGGGTTTCCCTCTCCAATTTTCGAGTGTAGTTCAGTGTAATCTGAGCGGAAATTCAAGGGGAAAGGAAGAGCAGATCCATCGCTGTATAGCTAGCCCTCAAATCTGAAATTTGTATCAAGTTTTGAGTAGATTAGAGTAAGTTCTAATTAGAAATAGAGTAGCAGGGTCAGCGCTGGACAGGGAAGAGAAAGGGTGAAATTTCATCCCTGTTTTTTGAGATTTCTCAAGAGTTTGAGCTTCAAACTTGCTTGCTACAGACCAGCGACCTACCAGCTGAGGTCAAATCAGAGATTCAAGCGGATTTTTGAGTCTAACTTTGGACAAATCGGGCCAGACAGGTTGCTGTCCAATCAGCGAGGGCAGGGACATCAAAACTCCGGATTTCTTTCTGTATTTTTCCGGTTTTTACTCGGTTTGTTGGAGCCCCACATCTGAAATCAGATCAGCGAGCTACTCTACTCAAAGAACCGGAAATTTTGACACTGTTTTGGAGCTTCAAGCTGGGATTTTCCGGGACAGCAGGTCTAAAATCTTGGGTAAAAGAGCTGAGAGGGTTCCTCTTCGTATTTTCTTTGGAAGTACAGTCCTCAGAAACAGCTAAATCATCTTTCCCACTTTGTACAGTTGTAAATTAGTCTTTCTGACTTTTTTTCTTCAGAAGTTAAGGTACCTCTCTTTCAGTTCTGAAAATGACCACTCCTCAGGGACCTGATCAACCCCCGGAGAGAGGCATCGATGAGCTTGAAACAGAAGCCTTGGCTTACAGTAAAGGGAAAGAACCAATGGAAATGGAAGAACAGGAACAGTTCGCCGAAGAACTCGACGAACTGGTTACCAAGGAGCAATTTCTCCACTTGGTAACAGAAGTGGACGAACTGAAGTTGGCATTAGCCAATTTCAAGTCCAGTGTGGATGACTCGTTCGCTGAACTCAAAGGCTTGATTTTGAGTTCCGCGAAAGGAAGCCTTCCCTCCACTTCTCAGTTATCCCCTTTTCGGGTGAGACTTTGCGGTCTCACCCCAATGTTTTTAAAGATTTAAATCCTCCTACTTTTAATGGGGAAGAGAAGGATAGGAATGCAGATATTCTACAAACCTTCCTCAGCGAATGGAAGAACATTCATGCTCTTAAACAGACCCCTGACCATTTGCAAGCAATTGAGGCCAGTCTTTCCTTAGGGCCTATGGCCTATAAGTGGTGGTTAAATCTCCAGAAGGCTGGGCAGACTCCCCGGTCATGGAAAGCGTTTGAAGAAGCTTTTTTAAGAGAATTCCTACCAGAGAATGAACTTGATAGAGCCTGGGAAGCCTGGGAAAGAACAGTAATGGACAAGTCCCTAATCCATTATACCTCGCAGTATCGAGAAGTAATTTTAAAGATTAAAAATATGGATGATTATCAGAAAATCAGAGGGTTTGTCCAAGGCCTCAAAGATAAATATAAAGTAGAGGTCCAGAGAAACTCGCCTACTACCCTTGAGCAAGCTCTCAGATATGCTCAAATCTATGATGATTCAATGGGTAGGAAGAGGGCGAGACAGCAACCCCTTTCTGAGCAGCCTCCTCAAAAAGACTTTCAATTTAAAAAGAAATTTTTAAAAAGAAAGAAAGAAGAAAAATTTAAAAGTGAAGCTCCTCAGAAACGCCCTTCACTCATACAGCCCTTAAAACCAGATGATTTTGAGAAAGCCAAACAAGAACGTTTGTGCTTTGTGTGTATGGGCAAGGGACACACAGTCAAACAGTGTCCCAAGGGGCCTTTCACTATAAAAAGATAAGAAACAAGTTCATCTTGTTCAGACTGTAAGTTTCCCCAGTGACTTGGCAGCTTCCAAGATCAAAGTGTATCATGAAGATCATGAACATTGTTGCCAACTGACCTCTGCAATGCTAGCGAGACCCTTCAGCTTTGGGCCGCATGACCTAGTACGTATGCATGGGAAAGTTGGCAACCAGTCAATAAGAGTTATGGTTGATGATGGGGCAATCCATAATTTCATCAACTACACCCTGGCTGGTTAAAAGAACTTAAACTACCAGAAGTACCTAGTCAGCATAGGTACATAGTTTCACTAGCTAAGGGTGAAGATAAGAAAATCTGGGAAACTATGGTAAGTAACTTGAATCTTGGTATTCACGGGTACCAAGATGAAATAAACTTTCAGATAATGCACCTGGATCGGACAGACATTGTTCTCGGGAGAGATTGGCTCTACAGTTTAGGACCTTCCCTCCACAGAAATTATTAGGAGAACACCCTCAGCTTTCAGCATAAAGGCCGAGAGATCCAGTTGCATGGGGAGCATGATGTTCCCAACAGTCCTATGGTCTGCAGTTCAGAGCTCTGTCAGCTAATCGGAGATGATGACCATCAGGTATTCTTATGTGACTTTCAGTTTATTCCTGAAGTTTCTATTTCTAGTTCTATACAGCAGAAAATCAGTAAATTAGAATGAATTTAAGGTGATGCCATTTGGGCTCACAAATGCTCCAGCTACCTTTATGACCTTGATGAACAGTGTCCTCAGACCATACTTGAGTAAGTTTGTAGTCGTATTTTTAGATGACATCCTCGTCTACAACAAAATGAGGAAGGAGCATCTAAAACACCTCAGAAAGGTGTTTCGACTGCTCAGAAAGCATAAGCTTTATGCTAAACAATCCAAGTGTGAATTCTTCGTTGAAGAAGTAGCATAATTTGGGTCACATTATCTCGTCAGATGGGATTAAGATGGACCCGAATAAGGTTAAAGCCATACTCAGTTGGCTGAGACCTCAGAATATTTTGGAACTTCAGATTTTTCTTGGTTTGGCGGGATATTACAGACGATTTGTCAAGGAATAAGCTCAGATAGCAGTTCCCATGACAAATCTTCTTAAGGGGAAGGGAAAGGAGTTCATTTCGGAGTCCACACAGCAGGAGAGCTTTGATGCTCTCAAATCAGCTTAGCTACAGCACCAGTTTTAAAAGTCGTCGACCCCAATCAGCCATTTGTCGTCGAAACAGATGCTAGCAACTTTGCAGTTGGTGCTATACTAACTCAGGGTGGACGACCAGTTGCGTTCGAGAGTAAAAAACTCGAGCCAGCTCAGACTAGGTACAGTGCCTATGAAAAGAAACTTTTTTCTATAGTCCATGCCCTTAAGACTTGGAGGCATTATTTGTATGGTGCCAACTTTGAGGTCCTGACAGACCATGAAAGTCTCAGATACCTTTGCAATCAACCTGAGCTTAGAGGTCGGAAAGCTCGTTGGGCAGAGTTGATGCAAGAGTTTGATATGTCTATCAAATAGAGACGGGGGAAATTCAATACAGTAGCAGATGCCCTTAGCAGAATGCCTATCATAAACGAGCTGAGTTTTACTCAGTTTCGTAATGAGTTACTCGAGTCCTTGAGAGGGAAGTGCCAGCATGATGCATTCTTCTCTACTATCTGGAACTCAGTCCAGAGTAGACAGTTACAGACTCCAGAACCAGTTCCCGGGGCTGGTGCCAGTTCATCCAAGAATACGGCAGCTTTCGTTGAGGATGATGATGAGTCCGAGTATACGTCGTCAGATGACGTTGAGGATTCTGAGCTTGTATTACCCAAGCAAACCCCAGTGGTTGAGGGTCAGTTGACTCAAGGATTCAAATGGAACAGGATGAGTACTTGCTCTATAGAGATAGAGTATGTGTCCCCAATTCAGAGGATTATAGGCAACAGGTCCTATATGAATGTCATGACAATCCTAGTGCGGGACACCCAGGCATACAGAAGACCTATGAGCTTCTTCGTAGGAAATTTTTCTGGCCCAGTATGAAAAAGGACGTCCAACAGTATGTAACCAGTTGCCAGAAATGTCAAGTAAACAAAGCAGAGTGTTTAAAGGCAGGAGGGTTGTTGCAGCCCTTAGAAATACCAACTGGTAAATGGGAGAGTATCTCCATGGATTTTATAGTAGGCCTGCCTAAAACCCAAAAGGGTAATGACGCTATATGGGTCACAGTTGACCGTCTGACCAAATGGCTCATTTTATTCCGACCAAAACAACCGTTAGAGCTCCAGAGTTAGCGAGGTTGTTTGTAGACGGGCTATTTAAATTGTACGGTCTACCTTCCGGCATAGTCAGCGACCGAGACAGTAAGTTTAATGGAAATTTTTGGAGGGCAGTATTCCATCATCTCCATACTAAACTTAATATGAGTACTACCGACCATCCACAGATGGACGGTCAAACAGAGAGGGTAAATCAGGTGCTGGAGGATATGCTTCGAGCATACGTCAGCAAGAAGTAGACTAATTGGGAGGAGTATCTCTCGATATTAGAGTTTGCTTACAACAGTACCAAACATTCAGCTACGGGATACAGCCCATTTATGCTGATGTACGGTTTTCAGCCACGCTCACCCACAGCTGTAGGGTTTAAACAAGAAAAAGTTGAAGCAGCCAGAAACTTTTTAGAGGACCTAAACCAGATGATAGAACATGCTAAGCGTAGCATTAGGCAGTCCCAGGCTCGAGCCAGACATTATGCAAATCCACACAGATGGGATGTGCAGTTCTCCGCTGGTGAGAAAGTCTACTTGAGAGTCCCAGTTGACTCTAAAACCCTCAAATCAGGAGTGTGTGCTAAGTTGTCTCCAAGGTATTGTGGTCACTTTACCGTCAGTAGGAGACTAGGCGAGGTCACCTATGAACTAGAACTCCCACACATTCATGTAAGTCAGTTACGAAAAGCCTTAACCAGATCAGAAAATCTGGTAGGGGACAGTGTTCTAGGTCTCCCATTGGATCCTCAGCAACCTCCACATGATCCAGAGGAGATTCTTGATAGTAGAGAGACGCAGACTCGTCATACTCTATACCGAGAATATCTGGTCAAGTGGAATGATCAGCCTGTTGAGAATGCCACTTGGAAAAGAGGCAGCGTCCTTCGCAAGATTTTTCCAGACTTTGTCTTAGAGGACCAAGACAGTTCTTAAGGGGGAGGGAGTATTACGAGCTCGTGACCAGTGCCGAACCCTAGAGAACACAGATAGGTCAGATACCACAGTTAGGTTCGTGTCCAGCGTACACGACCAACAGGGCAAGACAATGTGAGTAGTGTGCCCCAGCACGGTCCATAGCCATGGCGGGCCTAACACAGTCTAGGAACCCTGTCAGCAGGACAGGGCACGTCAGTGACACGTGGCCGACACTTGGCAGCTGCAAGCTACCAGTCCTCACACTGGGCTAGGAGGGGCTTACTCTATATCAGGGAGTAGGCAAGGTTGGGTGGATCAGTTAGTGTTTGCCCTACTGTGGTGTTAGGATCTATTACAATGATGCTCTCGGTTTGGTCTCAAGCCTTGCGCAAGTGATCCAGTCTATGCTGGATAAGAAAAAGAAATGGAGCAGCGAATCTCAGATATGGGATCTGAAAATACACTCATCGGCCAGAAAGTCGTTCAACTGGACAAAGAGTTGAAGATCGCCAAGCAGCATGAAGCTAAATCTGAAGCTGAGAAGAAGACGGCACAACAATTGGTTGATCGCCTCGAAGAATGTCAGCTCACTTCAGAATGTGCTCACAACCGGCCAAGATCAGGTGGACAAGGTCGTGCAGGATGCAAAGCAACAAGTGCAGCTGCTCCAGAGTCAACTGCAGATGGCTGAACAAGATCACACACGTCTCCAAGGTGAATGGGATGCGACCACCCTTGAGCGTGATGCGTATCTACAGACGCAAATACCTGATCATCCGGTAACTCCGACGGAGATCGCATATTTGTTTAAAAAGGTTGACACCTACAAAGTGGCTCTTCAAGGATTCCAAGGCCGCTTTGACAGATTCAAAGGTACAGCTTCAACTGAGTTGGCAAAGGCTAAAGCAACTATCAATGCATATGAAAAAGCTGCCGCTCATGTGTTGGAAGCTGGGCCTCAAATTTCAGTTCTTGTCATGCCGCAATTCTCCCCTCCGCACCAAGCTGATGCACCTATGGATACAGGGTTGGATTCGGGCATGGACCAGGGTGGAGCCCCTGAAGTTGAAGAACAACAGCCAGTTCCACAGGTACTGCAACTAGGTCCATCTTCCTCAAGGACCAAATCATTGTTCAGAAGACCAATCAGTGTCGAGGACTAGATTTAGAGCTTTTTAGCGCAACATCCTCATGAGTTCTTGCGTGGTGGTTGGGTCCTTGAGTTTAAGACCTCTAAAATAGAGGCCGGCAAGGAATTGGATAAAATACCCGCATTGGGAGAGCAGCCAGCTTAGAGAGTTACAGTTTTTGAGAAAACTCCTAGAAACCAGAAAACATCAGAAATCCGTGGAATGGTGGATCAATCTCCAAGTCTTGCACATCTACCTGATGCTAACACAAATGCTCACCCTCGCCAATTGCGCGTAGATCCATATTACGTACCGATGCCGCGCAGGAATAAGTGGAAGGATTTGGGATTGGCCATGGACAAAATTACTATCGATACGCCAAATTGGCCAATCATCCACCAACCTTTCAGTTGGGAAATTTCAGTGGATTTCCACCGAGCACTACAAGCGTACCAACGGGAGTATATACACTCTCCTGATCCGACAGTGAGGCAATCGGCGCTTTTTGCAAAAGACTTGACTCTGTTGGCATCCATGGCAACGAGATGGGATTATTGTCTTCCTCCTTTGGCATTTGATCCAAATAAGCCAATGGCCTCAAAGAGCATTAAGGATCAGTTGCCGGTGGCTCGACTATATTTCCATGCCGCAATGATGGGAGGCTCTTGGGAATCTCGATTCACATCCTGGACAACTTCAAAGTGAATTGCCGGAGCCCACCGTTGTTTTTTGCCGCACAATTTAGATTTCAACACTGCCCGACTCGACTTCATGGAGAAGGTGCAATATCATTCAATAAAGATTCGACGAGAAGCGAATAAAAGCCCACAGTAACTACATCTCGCAGGTGTCGTGGGACCGCCACCAGTTTTGGTGGGGGATACTGTTGGAGGGTTTGCAAATCCCAAGGCAACCCTAACCCTAGTTAATAAGTGAGAGGGATTTGGCACCCTGCGTGTGTAAGTCCAACCCGATGATCACATAGTGATTTGATTAGTTGAAAGTCAATAAAAGGACTTTAGGCCTTTTTGCGGGACTTTTAATGTCGTAGGACCTAAATGTCAAGTTAGTGAATAAAGTTAGGTTTCCCTCCAATTTGGATGGTTCCCACTCTTTTTTAAATTTGAATAATTAGGGAGGCAGAAATGGACCAATAGGATTCAAAGGCCAGGGTCCTCCTCTCTATTATAAAAAGGGAAATGTGTGTTTGTTAATTGTTGGATCTGATTGTTATTGGGATTGCATGTTTTTATACTTTTTATGAGGGAGAAAGGGAGAGAGAGAGAGAGAGAGAAAGAGTAAGCTATCTTCATTGTGGATCTAGTGTTAATGGATGTAGTGTTAATGCTTAGGGCTAATGGATGTTAGAGTTAGATTTGGATCTTCCATTCATGCTGAAATCTGAACTATATTATCGCTCTCATGGGAACGAATCTACGCATGACAACTAACTTCATCTCCTCGATGCTAGTTGATTAGATCTTGGGTTGAGGATAGGCAAGGAAAGAAACCCACTACAACCATGTAAGTGATCAACTAGTTCATCCATTCGAGGTAAGCAGCAACGATTTTTAATCGTTAATTTATTTCGTTTTTTAAAGTCTACACAAAGATGTGCCTCCGTCTTTTTTATCAACTAAAATAACTGGGGGGCCCCAAGGGGACTTACTAGGCCTTACATGGCCCATCTTAAGGTAGTTTTGCAGCTGCCTATAAACTTCATCCTCTTCGGTAATACTCATCCTGTAAGGATACAAAGATACATGCGAGCTACCAGGAAACACAATCAAAGTGGTATTGTCCATGGCTGCCACCAAGATTTGTACTCAGCCAAGAGAGAGATGTGTAGCGCTCCACCACCCAATCCCTCTTCACACGAAACTAACTGCAAGGGGATGTATCTCTCCCTCATGCAGACTCTACTCTTGCCACATAAGGCAGTTCCTTGCCAACAAAATGTCCACCTAAGCTGAAAAATGAGGTGGCAGGATGCCCACCAACCAAGTCAGCAATCAGCTGCGCCCCCCCCCCGCAACACACAGACAGGTTGCAGGCCCGTGGCCTGCCTGTGCACCCTGCGCCGGACCCCGCACTTCAGCTGCACTGGACCCTCCACCTACCTGCGGCGCACCCTGCGCCTACCTGCACCCTGTCCACAGGTCGCCGCACCCTGTCCGCAGACAGATCACGAGCAGGTGTTGCGGCTTTTTTTTTCTTTTACTACCACTAAATTTTCACTGAATACTGAAGGAAAAGAGGAATAACTCAGATGGTTGCATACTTACAAATTTGCCAACCTCGGATCGTTCAAACCTGCTCACGGAGTGCGGTGGCTCTGATACCAAATTTACAACCTCTTTCCGCCCCAAAACGCCAAGTGACGACTACCCACAATAAATCGAACGTAACACAATCCACCCTGCCGTAGGATCCAATCCAAATCCACCCTCCGTGCCTTGGCTAGTGACCTATGACAAGCGAGAACCAACCTCCAACCCTGACAACATCCCATACCACTGCCAAGGCTCTCAACCATCTCCCACCTCAGGCTAGCACTTATCCTGCCTGTGCACAAGCGCTCACCATCCACCTTCTCCTAGGTAGATAGAATGAATGGTTGATGAGACCTGTATACCTCCAAGGTTGGAGTCTCCAAGCCTAGCACACATCCTAGATCACGACCCATGGCAACCATGCAGGTCCACGAGTCACCGGTCAAGTCAATGGGCCCAGTCAACGTTCAGCTTCAAGTTGGGTTTGGGACCCAAGGGAGTTGGGTCCCTAACATTGAGGAAGGGTCATGTTGTCCTTGGTTAATGTTGAGCATTTCTGCTTCAAGAAGTATATTCATGATGCTCTGAGTAAGAGCAACTTATTTGATACTATGGTCTCACCTACTGTTATGTATGCTACAAAGGTTTGGTGTACTCTTCTTGAGTCGGAGTGGGCCAATATTTCTCGTTTGCAGACTACTATGCTTTCACGCATGATCCAAGCTAAGCCTTTAGTTCCACATCAGATTATCCAATCATACCTCTCTAAGTTGAGGCCATTTTCAGGACTATTGTATTTAGTCAGAGACTACTAAGTCTTCCCCGGTCACGCTATCCTCAACTGACGCTATCCTCACGCCAAATAATTTCTCATGATGAATAAAGACTGCAAGTGCCCAAACCATATGTCTACCGTCAAATAATTATGTGCATTGGGGAGCCAAAGGCTCAAGCAAGTGCCAATACTATGCTATATATACTCTCAGTTCTATAGCAAGTCTGCAGGTAAAATGTGATCGGTTACAAATATGTTCATATTCATGATAATGGAAATAGATATCAGAGAGAAAGTACCACACAAACCAGTTAAATAGAAACACTATATTTTTATGGGCTGGTTGGGATTAGACAAGTATAAAAGAGTGATTTTTCCATATATTTACACATTACATCAAGGCAGAACAATAAAATGCTTACAATATTTGTTAACATGCTACCTCATCAGCTTTCTTCTAGATCTGCAAAATGCTGATCTTAGTGCTCATTCATCTTACAAACTGGCTATAGATTCAAACTTCAGTGAAGATGCTCCTTCCCAAATGACCACATAGGTAAAAGAAAACACAAATGTCAAGCTACATGCAAAGTCCTCCAAATAAAAGCTTCAAAAAAGCTCCTAGAATGAATTCTACGTATATTTTACCTCTTGGTCTCCACTTTGCTCACGCACATCATATTGGTCGCCTTTAGTAACTACTAAATCACCCATATCATTAGAACGGACATCAAGGCACGCAATCACCTGTCATATTATGAAAGGGCAAAAATTATATGGAACTCTTAATCAGTCACACTAGCAAAAAACTCGCATCCAAGAGTGCTGAGTTCTACATAAGCTTCAACAAACAATTCGTTTCACCATAAATATATACAATGCTAGAACGCATATTAATCTATGATTTAATGGCTGCTCGCATCCCAGTGCCATGTCATATGAACGGCATCCAACTCAGCAAACACCCCAGGGTAATGTAGGAGTGGCAAAATGAGTTTCCCAGTGGCACTATAAAAGAGGAGAAGAAATCCTTCAAAAGAAAATGACAGAGAGCTCATACCCGTTTAGCTAGTGTTGATCCTGATCTCATGGAAGATGTCTCGGCAACACGTGAAATTTCCTGGTGAAAAAACTACAGCTGATAAAATTTCTCAGTAAAATACTTTTTTGAGCTGCAAGTTCTAGCAATTCAGATAGTACAATGGTTACAGCTACAGCTCGGTACCTAGGCACATCGAGAGCAAGCTCCACTATGTAAACAGAAAGCAATGAGCAGTGTGAACAGTTGACCTGTAAGCTAGAGCATTAGCCAACCACAACCTAAACAAAAGGGGTATGTGGAATGCAGCCAAGATGACAGCACATTGTTTATACAAAAAACAAGCATACTTCAATACAAACCTCTGCTTCACAAGATCGCCCACCATCTAGAAACCTTCGGACAATATCAAGTCCAACAACTGCAAGATAAAAGTTGCAACCTTCAAACACATTGGCTTGTAATGGAGCAATATGATAACCAATGCTAGGGAGGATAGGAGCAGGTGTGCATAGTTTCAAAATGAACATGAATGTTTCAGTCTGTAATTAGGCCACTATAGCAAGCTGACAATCTTCGCCAATTACAAGAAATATTTTGGGTTCAATGCAGACTTGATTTCCTGTGGAGGTTAATCTCTGCTGGCTACCCTTCTCATGAAGATACCAGCAATCATTTCTAGCCACCAAAAAGACAATCATAAAAGTATACATATTACAAATTACAACAATCATATTTTTTTTTTGCATAAATTAAATCATCAACTTCAATAACCTACCACCACTTTTTTCAGGATGAAATTGTGTGGCATAAACGTTCCCTTTACTAACTGCAGCAAGAAACTCCTCGCCATATACAGTAGTTGCAAGAACCCAATCCTCATTTTCAACCAACTGTACAGCAGACAAAATCGTCTCAGGTTCACATACAGAATGCATAGGACAAACATGGATGCGGACAAAATTAAGAATTTACAAACTGCAAGTGCATTCCTGACATAAAATGCAACCAATAGTTGACATTACAATTCATGAACAAAGTCTAGATTACTATATGCACTGAAACTCACAGCGCCTTGCGCCTCTGGTTGGATTGCAAAACTTTTTGAGAATCATGTTGAGCATCTTGAAATTTTATCAGAGTTGGCTATTTTGTGATCCATCCTCATCAAAACCAATCAGGTGATATATGTTCTGAGATCATCTATTGAGAGACAAATCAGATTCAAGTATCAACGACAAGCTTTGAATAAAATATTAAAGTACATACCGGAACTGCTCGGTAGGAGTGTACAAAATACACATGATTCCTCTTCACACCTGCTAAAATTTTGGACGGCTTTTTAAGCTGTAATACATTCCAACCAATGTGAGGCACTTTAAGTCCATTTGACGAATCAAATCGACCAACCACACCCGGTATGATACCAAGGCCTTTTACTGCAAAAGCAACCGTTACTTCTGTATGAATTTGAAGTGGTATCGACACAGTCACAACATCTTTTCCAGACAAAAAGATTTTTCAAATTGCTACAAATGGCACCTTATTTCGTAAAGAAACAAGAAAAAAAATACTTTGGGCTGAATAGTAACGATGGTATAGAACCAAAGTAAGGAGAAAGCTGGAATTGAAATCTGTCAACAAAGTCATCTGCTATCTGCCTCTCAGAAAGAATGCAGGGGAGCAAGGATAGTACCGTGACCACCTTCTTCACTTGAGTCAAAAAGAAGCTGCAAACCCAGGCATACCCCCAGAAATGGACGATTGGCTTTAATGTAAGCTTGCAATGGCTCGACAAAACTGCCAATTTGTCCAGTAGCACTTAAAAGTTTTCACATTCACACAACTATCTTACTAAAGTAAATGAACTTACGATATCTTGATGTGAGCATAATGTTTCCAGGCTGTGAATTTAATACCATTTCTCTTCAAGCTTTGCCATAGCTGCTGCAAAAGAGCCTACTCCAGGAAGTATAAGGCGATTTGCATTTTCAATGTCCTCGGGCTTGTTCACCTGCCCAGCAACAACCAGATTTATTTAAAAACTATGGTCAAGGTTGATTATAAACTTTAAGTAAAATGCCTGTGAAATAGCAAGATTACGCCAAGATCTCCCCACATGATTTAACACTACTCAAAAAGCACAAAACAAGCAAAACACAAGAACCAAAAGCATGAGAGAGAGCAAGGTTAGAAGCATGGGTGTTCACCACTGCATTTCGTCAGAATCTCCTCCTCTTGATTGAACATGGAAATTGAGTACAAATGGTGCCTCTTTACGGTTGAGGTAGGCCCTCACCTCTTATTCCTATTGGTGGCTTATGTGGCGCACCTCTTTTAACTATTGGCTATCTTAAGTGGCAACCATGTGATATTTACTCCACATGTGACACTGCCACCTAGGACTAAGCTTATTAATTAGACTTTGGCCTTTTCTACTTTATTTCTAACATAATGGCCAAGTCCTTTATTCCAACTTGATACAATCCAAAATATTACAAACATGTGCTCATCGGGGTGGGCTTATACACGCGGGAGGCCATCTCCCCTCTCACTTATTTACAAAATTTATTAGCCTGGCAGCTTGATCCGGTGTGTCCTGTATGGTGGCCTCTGGCCGGCTTTGCTTGCTGGTATCAGGAGGAGGTGGTGGTGGTGGAATTACCACGGTAGGGGTGGGTTGCGCTGTGGCCTGTTGTTGATAAGCTTGTAGTGCAACTGGGATTGGAATCCCGCCAGTGTATTATACCTATTCACCTTTTGCTGAGACGCTCCTTCTCAACAGCTGCCATATCCAATTGCGCCTGTAGTAATGGCACATGTTGTTGCACCCTCTGTACTGCTTGGGAGACTTCACCACTGGCATCCATCAAACTTTTGAGTAGTTGTTGTACATAGGATCGCCAGGTCACCTCTGTTTCTTGGGTCTACTGTAACTCCTTCTGAGCAGCCCTTTCATGTTGTTGTGCCACTTCCAATTCGTTTCTTTATCTTTTGCAGCTCTTGAACCTGCACTGTCCCTTCCGAACTGAGTTTGTAGATGCAATCTGACATGTTTTGTTTTTCTTGCAACAACTGGGTTAGCAGAATGCCAAGGTGCTGATAAATTCCCTGCACGTTTGTTGAATCCAATGAGGTTGCTGTGGAGGTACTTGCTGCTCCAGATGGTGTTGAGACAGCTACCATTTCTTCTACTTCAGGTTCTTCATCCACAAATTTGTCTTCAAGCTCATAGCCTTCTGGGACTGTGGCATCCTTGGGACAAGGTCCCGATAGTAAATGACCAAAAAATGCGTCATTGTCAGCCTTCAGGGGCCAGGCCTGACTCTACATTTTGAGCAGCTATGGTAGCCTGTGCTAGTTGGAAATTCAGCATCTGGTCGATGGATCCCTCTTGACCCAGGTCCATGTATTCTTCAAAGGTGCGTGGGGATTGGGGGATAGTGAAATCTAGCTGAGTTTGTAGAAGCTGAGAGGGGGAACCTGGAGGCTTTCCCAAATGATCAAGCAGAAACTGTTCACTACCTGGGGAAAGTTTAGAGGATTGGGTGTCTTTCGGAGGTGAGGTAGGGGTCTGGAGAGTTGGAGAAGTAGGCGGCGAAGAAGTGATGATGACGACAACAGGGATGGTGGAAGAAATTGTAACAGCGGTGGTGGACAGGACGACTTGGGAGTCGAGTGGAATATCAGAGACAGTAGTAATCCGAAGAAGTGGGGGTGATACTCGTTTGCAAGTAGCGGATGGTAGGGCTTGTGTCGAAGTGGCTCCCCTCATGCATCGACAGCTCGAGGGTTGACTTGAGCGGGTGTCGGGAGTAGCAGTGGAAGAAGCAGATGACGGGTCGATTGTCAAATTTCAAGGCCTAGCTATGGAGTATCATAACAGCATAGTAAGCACACTATGAAGCTTCAGAAAACCAGCTATGGAGTAGAACACAAAAGCAAGAGAGAGAGGACTTCAAAGCTCACACAACATGAATGAATATTCAAAGTGTAGTAGGGCGTGGAAACCCCTCCAAAGTTTGGGCTACATATAGCATGTTATGTATAGAGGTGGTGTCTTGCTAATTCTAGCTCTAGAACCCACATGGGTCCTTAACCTACTTGATTTACTTGCCTAATTAGCACAAGTGGGGTGTACTATGTACATAAATGTTTTACCCCCATGTCTTATGCACAACTTACAAGTTACAAGTATACAAGCCTTAAGGGGCAAAATAGGCATTTATTTCAACACCCCCCCTCAATGGCTATTTTGTTCATACCAACACCTAGCATGCTACGTAACTTTTCAAATTTTTCTCTACTAAGTGCCTTAGTAAAGATATCTGCTGCTTGTTCGTTGGTATCACAGTACTCGAGCTGAATTTCTCCGCTTTGTATCTTCTCTCGTAAGAAGTGTTGATCCACCTCAATATGCTTCGTACGAGCATGGTACACAGGATTTTTAGCAAGCTGGATGCAACTCTGGCTGTCACACTGAAGAATAGTAGGACCATCCTGTGGAATCTGCACCTCCCCAAGAAGTCTCCTAAGCCATATTGCCTCGCAGGTAGCTTTTGCCGCTGCCCTGTACTCAGCATCTGTCGATGATAAGGTAACTGTGGGCTGTTTCTTGCTACACCAAGAAATGGCCCCTGAACCAAGGTTAAAAGTGTAACCTGTGGTCGACTTTCGATCATCCCTATCACCTGCCCAATCCGAATCAGTAAAGCCTCCAAGCTGAAGCTTTCCATCATCTGTGTACTCAATCCCATAGCAGGTTGTCCCTTTGACATACCTCAAAACCCTCTTGGCTGCTTTCCAATGTGCTTCAGTTGGAGAACTCATGAACTGGCTTGCTACACCAACCGCATAGGAAATGTCTAGTCTCGTAGTGGTGAGATAAATCAGGCTACCCACAAGTTGCCTATAAAGAGTCTCGTCCACAAAAGGAGTGCCATCATCTCTGGATGGCTTACTGCTGGTATCAATGGGCGTGGAAACGGGTTTGCAATCCTGCATGTTGAACTTGTTCAAAACTTCACATGCATAGTTGGCTTGGGAAATAAACACACAGTTTTCCTTTTTCCAAACCTCCAAACCAAGACAATAGTGGATTAAGCCCAAATCCTTCATCTCGAACTCATTTGATGAATGAGCCTTCACCTTTTCAATAAGCTGCCCATTGTTACCCGTGATGACCAAGTCATCCACATAGAGAACTATCAAAACAATGTTCCCATCTTCCTCCTTCACGAACAGGTTGCAATCCGACTGACTCTTTATGAATTGCTCCTTGGCAAAATAGTCGTCAATACGACTATACCAGGCCCTGGGTGCCTGCTTCAAACCATATAAGGCCTTCTTAAGCCTGCATACCATACTTTCCTTGCCCTTAGCCTCAAAACCTTGTGGCTGTTCCATGTAGACTTCTTCAGCCAACTGTCCATTAAGAAAAGCACTCTTCACGTCCATTTGATGGACCTCCCAACCAAAAATGCAGCCAATGCTAAAACCAACCTGATAGACGTCATCTTAGCTACCGGTGCAAACGTCTCATCATAGTCCAAGCCCTCCTTCTGTGCATAGCCTTTAGCAACCAGCCTTGCCTTATGCTTTTCGATGCTCCCATCAGATTTGTATTTGGTCCTGTAGACCCACTTACAACCAATAGGACGCTTCCCTTTTGGTAACTTCACCAAATCCCATGTATCATTCTTGAGAATGGTCGTACTCCTCTTGCATAGCATGTTGCCATATCTTCTCATCTGTTGCCTCAACGAATGTATGTGGATCTTGTGAATCCAAAATAATAGTCATAAGTGCATAGTTTGTCTCCTGGAGTTCATGCTGCTGGGCTTGCCTTTGAGACCTCCTAGCCCCTGGATTGCTGCTCTCTCCCTCATCCAATATCAAACCATCCTGCACAATTTGCCAATACCACTTGGGAAACTTCTTCCTTGCAGTTGGTGATGAAGACGGTGAATAGGACTCAATAGATTTGCCCCTTTCCTTCCGCTTCCTAGCCTCCTCGGATTCTTCCTCTTGATCACTCATATGATCATCCTGAGGCTCCCCAATATATGGATGTGAGTCATCAAGTATTGGCACAAATTCACTTGTACCATCCTCCATCTCAAGTTCCTCTATAGGAGGCGTTTGATCTTCTTCAAAGATCACATCTCGACTTATGATCCTCTTCTTGCTAGTAAGATCGTAAAGTCTGTAAGCTTTGCTTTCTTCACTGTATCCCAAGAAAATACTCTTTGTTGATTTTGCATCCAGCTTCTTCCTGTTATCCTTGGGAATATGGGCATAGGCCGTACAACCAAACACTCGCAAAGCGCCTACCTTGGGCTTAATGCCGATAAATGCCTCTTCTGGAGTCTTGCCTTCCACAGCTTTTGTTGGACTTCTATTCAACAGAAACACTGTTGTGTGCATTGCCTCGCCCCAAAAAGAGTTGGGCAACCCCTTTGCCTTGAGCATGCACCTTGCACACTCCACAATAGTTCGGTTCTTTCTCTCTGCTACGCCGTTTTGCTGAGGGGTATGAGGAGCTGTAAGCTGCCTTTTGATCCCATTGGCCTTGCAGAATTCCACAAACTCTCCACCACCGTCTGACCTGAGCATCTTTATCTTCTTTCCTGAATGTTCTTCTACCAAAGCTTTGAAATGCAGGAAGCACTTGAATGCTTCAGATTTTAACTTCAAGAAATAAATCCAAATCTTGCGTGAGCAGTCATCAATAAAGGTCATAAAGTAATATGCCCCCCCTGCAGATTTTGTTTGGGTTGGCCCCCACAAATCTGAATGTATCAAGTCAAGTATGCCTGCTGCCCTGGTGGTGCTTTCCTTGGGAAACTTATGTCTTTGCTGTTTTCCCATAGCGCAAGCCTCGCAAACTGAAGAGCTTGGCTTAACAACTGGAAGCCCCTCCACCATATGATGCTGGTTCAACACCTGCATGCTTTGGTAGCCAAGATGTCCATACCTCTCATGCCACAACCTATCCACATCCCCTCCTTTTGATGTATAAGCATGCTGACTAGGGATAGAAGTGTATAACCTATATAGATTATCTTCCTGCAATCCTTTGGCCACAACCTTCATAATATCACTCAAGTCCAACACAAGACAAGAAGTAGCATCAAATTCTACTTTCATATTTTGTTGAGTGATAGCTCCTACTGAAAGAAGATTTTTAGCAAGTCCTGGTATATATAAGACATTCTTAATGACTTTGACTTCTCCTGATGGAAGCTTTACAGGTACTG
The DNA here is from genome assembly GCA_029204225.1 of Diphasiastrum complanatum. Classification (NCBI taxonomy): domain Eukaryota; kingdom Viridiplantae; phylum Streptophyta; class Lycopodiopsida; order Lycopodiales; family Lycopodiaceae; genus Diphasiastrum; species Diphasiastrum complanatum. The sequence continues at coordinate 27,767,585 of CM055109.1, read as the reverse complement.
TGCCCTTTCCCTTGACCTTGTGTGTTGAGTTGTCACCTAGGCACACCACTTGTCCATCACTAATCCCCACAAAGGTATCAAACCAATCCCTATGAGGGGTCATGTGCTTTGAAGCACCTGAGTCAATGTACCAACCACCTGTTGTAGCTTGTGAAGCCAATGCAACAGAGAATAACTCAGCTTGCCTTATGTCACTCTGCTCCTCTCTTGCAACACTCTCAACAACATTTCCTCCTTGCTTCTTTGTGCCCTTCTTTTGGTCTGCAAGCTTCTTCCTGCACTCAAAAGCAAAGTGTCCATATTTACCACAGTAATTGCAATTCCCCTTCCTTCGAGGTGTGGAAGAAGTATTCGAGGAGGGTTGTGCTTTTGACATCTGCAAGTTCTCCATTCCTTGCTCAAGTGTTTGTGGTGTTCCTTTGTTCTTGCCTTTACCTTTCTTCTTATCCTTAGCTGGATTTTGCTTCTTCTTAGAAGCAAAGGCATGTTCCTGGAAATCTTCCCTCTTGGAGAGATTAACTCTCCTCATCTCCTCCTGTAACAAGAGACCATAGACTTCTTCATAGGTAGGGATCTTCTCTCTCACTGATATCATCATCACAAAGTTCTGATAAGCATATGACAAGCTATTCAGAACTATTGGCACCTGCCTTTTCCCCTCTCTTGATATAGTCCTTAAGTTCAAGTTCAGATGTTGGAACAGGCTCCTCACCTGTCACAAGCTTCCAACATTCTTTGTCTTCAAGAATGTTCTTGATCTTGAATTTCCATATGCTAAAGTTAGTGCCATCAAGTCGGCTGGCTTCACTCAGCATGCTCTCTGCAAGACTAGACATAGCTGGATAGAAATAAAACACAAAAGGCAAACTGGGGTTTTCACCCAACTAGGGTATGCAGCCACTTGCTCAATAACCCTCAGCTTCTGGATTTGAAACTATCCCCCTGTATGGCTGTCCTAGCCCTTGTCCAAGATCCACTCAGAACTTTCACTGAAGTCCCCACTGTAGAAAGCGCCCTCCTACAGTCGTGGCTGTCCAAAAAGACTCAAAAAAATTTGTCTCAAATTAGAAACTTTTTGGCTCCCTGTACTCCCCTTGCCAACAGTACTCCAACCATGCAGATAGCACAGAGATCAGATGCCCCTACAAAAAGTGCTCCCTCCTCAAAGGTAAGCTGCTCTCCAGGAATGGCAAGAATCTGATCAAAAACAGGTCCAAGCTTTCACCACACCACAGGCAACATAACCTGCTCTGATACCATGTCAAATTCCAAGGCCTAGCTATGGAGTATTATAACAGCATAGTAAGCACACTATGAAAGCTTCAGAAAACCAGCTATGGAGTAGAACACAAAAGCAAGAGAGAGAGGACTTCAAAGCTCACACAACATGAATGAATATTCAAAGTGTAGTAGGGCGTGGAAACCCCTCCAAAGTTTGGGCTACATATAGCATGTTATGTATAGAGGTGGTGTCTTGCTAATTCTAGCTCTAGAACCCACATGGGTCCTAAACCTACTTGATTTACTTGCCTAATTAGCACAAGTGGGGTGTACTATGTACATAAATGTTTTACCCCCATGTCTTATGCACAACTTACAAGTTACAAGTATACAAGCCTTAAGGGGCAAAATAGGCATTTATTTCAACAGCGATGACAGGTGGATGACGACTAGAGGAAGTGACGTCAGTGGTTAAATGCTCGGCTCACAGATAATCGCGGATTTTGTTGTCAAGGTATGTGACGGTGAGTAGGCTGAGCAGGGGGCCAGTAGCAAATTGTTGTCACTGGTTCAGTTTGATGGCTCGTTTTAATTCTTGTACAACTAGCTTGTGCCAGTTATACGGACTAACGCTGTTAGTGGCAAAAGCCAATTGGGACTCCTCTAAAGGACAGCGGCTTTGATGAGGGGCGGGGCGGTTACGTTATACGATGCCAATAGCAACAAGCGCATCAGTGGATACATCAATCTAGTGGTCCTTGGATTGGTATTGGATAACAAATTGGGGTGGGTCCTCCAGGGCCATACACAGTAGTCTTGGTTGACGGCATTGGTAAAAACCGAGGCATGAATCCCCATGGCCTGGAGCAATGGACTTGCTACCAGCAGCCATTGGGAAACTTCAGCCTAGCCTGGCAGCACGACATGGACAAGATTCGTCGGTACTATACGGTACGTTACATAATCTGTGAGGCCGATGGACTAGAGCGAGGTGAAACAGGTCGCTTAGACATTATGGCAAGTAAAAATTGGACGAGAACTGGGAAAAGTAGGCGAAAAGAGTGTATGATAGTGAGTATGAGTATAGGTTGCATGCGTGCCAAGTACGTTTTGATAACGGAGCGCCAAATTTCGTGAAAAATTTTTGCAAGAGCTCCACCAGAAAACGTGACAATTGAATCGAATTCCAGTCATATATAGAGGATTTATGCCCCTACTAGACAAAGTATACTTTCAGGTCCTCAATTCTGGATGAGATTTGACAAGGACATGGAGCACTACAGAAGTAGGCCATAGAAGTTTCGGCGAAGGTTCCCTGAGTGTTTAGAGGCTCCGACAACGGTTCAGAAAGTTCAGCGAGGGTTAAACATTCGCCAGAAAGAAACCTTCGCAGAAAACAACTTTTCAAAGTTTCAACGGTCGCCTAAGTTAATTTGCCTGTTCTGATTCCATTTTTCATATTGGCAAAGGTTAGTACTGTCGTTATCATGCCCGGCGAAGGTTCCAAAAGTGCCATATCTATACCTTCGCAAACTGAATTTCTCAAGTCCTTTCCTAGGAAGTAACTTCGCTGAGGTTACCAAGGGGAAATGGATGTGTAATTTCCATTCTGGGAAGTCGACGAGAGTTAATTTGATGTTTTGAATGAATTCTTGCCAGCTTAAGTAATTTTTACCCCTTTTATTCACTATATTTGGATTTTTCTCTATTAATGGAATGATTCTAAAAAAAGGCCAATAAAAAATTTATGAAAGTGTAAAACAAGAAAAAAAAAATAAGATCCACTTTTCATGCTCAAATAAACTGGGGTGGCCATTCCTTCCGTAATCGGCTTTCGTTGACAGGTGTGGCCAAGGGTGTTCCCTCCAGGTTTGTTATTTCACTGCTCCTTGTGTCATAATCTCCTTAATCAGATAAGGTACTTTGCCTATGAACTTCGACTTGCCCTTGATCACCTTAGTTTTGTAAACAAGGACCAGATCACCTTTATGTAAGTCCTCATTATGCAACTTACAATCGCGGCATGCCTTACGTCGTGCTTTTTCCGCTACCAGTGCATGAAATGCTAGCAACCGTGTTTCACATAGTTTGTGCAAAGCTTCATGTCAAAGTTGTAGTGATTTGCTTTCATTCAACCTTTCCAAGTCCGCGATTCGTAGCGATGGAATAAGAATTTCAACTAGCATCACTGCGTCTTGCCCATAGACCAATTGGAACGATGTATTATTGGTACTGGCTTTATAAGTCGTCCGAAATGCCCATAATGTTGCGTGCAGCTTGTGTTACCAAAAAAGCATGAGAAAGAGCAAGGTTAGAAGCATGGATGTTCACCACTGCATTTCGACAAAATCTCCTCCTCTTCGTTGAACATGGAAAATGAGTACAAATGGTGCCTTTTTGTGGTTGACATAGGCCCTCTCCTCTATTCCTATTGGTGGCTTATGTGGCGCACCTCTTTTAACTATTGGCTATCTTAAGTGGCAACCATGTGATATTTACTCCACATGTGACACTGCCACCTAGGACTAAGCTTATTAATTAGACTTTGGCCTTTTCTACTTTATTTCTAACATAATGGCCAAGTCCTTTATTCCAACTTGATACAATCCAAAACATTTACAAACATGTGCTCATCGGGGTGGGCTTACACACGCATGAGGCCATCTCCCCTCGCACTTACTTACAATTTTACTAGCCACTTTTGCGTGGTCAGTCACCGAGAATTGAATAAAAAATTATCGTGGCTAGCTTCCAACACATAGGCCCAACAATAACACATCACCAAAAACAACAAACATACCTAAAAGAACATACAAGATGAAGATAAGTATAACTTACATCCTTTATTTGAAATCCCATGAGATGAATGGCATTCCTGACACTGCGCACATTTCCAGCTCCATAATCTAAAAGCGTTACCTCTGCATTGTCCAGGATGCAACTCTAAAGTTATTGTGCTTGTGTTATGGGACATACACAACTTCATCGTCAAAGTGATAAATAGATTGCAATGTGATGGCAAAACAAATTTGTCACGTAGCAAAGAGTTCCTTCTTGATGCCACGTACATTATTTACAAAAGGATAAATAAGTTGTTGAACGATGGCATCGACTCCCAAAGGAATGCTTTTAGGAAGTAGCAATACATATTACTAGCCCCAAAGGTTATCATCATGTTCGAATCCAAAGTGCTATGATTAGGAGCCAAGTGAAGCTTCAACCTAATTACCTTGTGCAAGCGGTCCCCACAATGATATGAATGCTACAGTCGATAGTAGATATCCTACATGTCGAAATGGAGATTAGTTGGTGAATTTCAATTACCTTGTCCACTGTATTCTACTTGATGTTGTTGTCTTGCAAAAGCTTACAAAGTTAGAACCAACTCTTTGTCGTGAACGTTGTCCCACAAGTCCAATAAAGATTTCATCTATCATGTCCAACGGCCTTATAACCTCATGTTAAAGCTTCCATTGGTGTTTTTTCCACACAATTATTAGATCCTACAAGTTTTTTGTTGTTTAGAATCATTAAGGGAGATCTTGTTGATTAATTGCACTTCGTTGTCTTCTTTGAATGCCAGAACCCCAAAGACTTCAAAAGAAGTCGACTTCCAAAATTTCAAGATCTTTTTAAATGAAGGAATTTTCTTCACGAAAAATAAATTCTCAAATCAAGATTTTTCACATTATGTACTTTTGGAACGGGTATCTATGCCTGGCTTATAGAAAAGTCCAAGAAATTGCACTTCACACCATTGGCTATACAATTAAGCTCACATGAGTCCTTGGGATAGATTCCTCCACCAAAAACGTTAGGGTCTTTATATAGAAAGCTACCAAAATCAGGAAGATCAGGTATAAATAAGATCTTTGCATAAATTTGAATTCATAAGAGAAAAGATAAAAGTCTAGATGGATAATACAACCATGGAAACACCTATCCTTTGTTGGAAACAATACCTAGAAAAATATGTAAATTATCCCACAAAAAGTGTAGCCAAGACAATGCATCTTCAACATCAACAATTATAGCAAATCTTTTCTTCTTTGAATCAACATCATGATTTTTATTCTTAAGCCAACGAACCTCAAAATGCAAGGCACCCTTTTCAGCTTTCAAAGCTTTGCATCAAGTGTCCTTTATATTAATGCTAAAAACATCTCAAATTAGCTTATCAATATGAAACTTCAAATCTTCCAATGTGTCTTGAAGTTGTAGATTTGAAGAAGCAAAGGTTGAGTTTTTTCTTCTACTCTACAAGCATTGAAAAACTTTATGACTTCTATAATACCAACGGAATCATTTAAAATCCAGCTATAATTTACAAGAACATTTGCATCCTTAAGTAAGTTCACCCAAAACTCATTCACAAAAGGAAGCAGCGATTACTTAGCCACGTAAAAAGGGCATAGTTTTAAGGCATGATCATAGCTTGTGGACTTTTGGAATTTGGAGGGGGGCAATTTAGGCCATATAGAATTCAAAGCATTACGAATGTATGTTGTAAAATTTTTAGGTTTAGGGTGAGTTCTCCACAACATGGATATATTTGACAAGTTTCTTCTCTTTCGTAGCTTTGGCATACCTTAAAGGTTGTAACCATTGGGAAAAAAGATGTGAAGGGTGAAGGGTTCTTATCCAAAGAAAGTCCACCTAGCCATGCAAACTTGAAAAATTCTATAGAATTGAAAAAGTTGCCTTCAATGTGCTCAATGGGGAAGACCATAAAAGACGTCAAAACAACATTTAGCTATTGCATTATACAAAAGTTAACTCTTTTTTGAAACTAGAGAGCTATGCAATTTTCTAGCTTCACAATCCTGTTCTTCAAAATGTACAAAAGTAGAACAATAAGTTTGGTCAACATATACCATGGCATGGATTGGGCTAAGGGGCATAGAAGTATGTAAAAAAAAAAGCAAACCTCTAAAAAGTCGATAGAAGAAGGGCCAATGATTATATTTTTAGTAGTCAAGCAAATGTTTAAGATCAGGCCCGAGGTCAAAATTAGTGTTTAGCACACCCCCTATTTGTTTAACAGGGTTGTTGAAAACAGTGAGTTACCTAAATAGGTCCACCTGTTACACTCAAATGATCATTGGCAATAACAAAAAATCAAGTGCCTATGATTTTTTGAAGTAACGCTACTTGGCTCTCTCCCACATCAAAAGTCCTTCATGAAACTAACCAAAAAGCCCTTCATCCTAGAAGGACCCAAAGAAATGAACCTTCACTTCAAACTCTAACAAGGTAAGAGTCGAGACAAAGTTAACTGGACCATGAGAGAGTCAATCATACAAAAAAATTTCACGATAAATTTTGTAGAATTTGCGTAAATGACTATTGGTGGTAAATTGCAAGAACCACCAATGAGCCAATTGCACAGAAATTAGAATTTTTTACAAGCCAAGAATTACCATACAAATTACTTTGAGGCTTTGATATAGTGATTCAGGAAGACAAAGAACCTGAATAGTAAGAAATTTTGAGAATTTTATTAGATAAAACACAAACTAGTTAACATAACTACAACCATGAATGGAGGGGAAAAATTTACCACTAAGGAAATAATCAATATTGGAAGGTGAAAAGAAAGGAAGTAGAGCATAAAGTATGTACAAGAATTTCACAAATTAAACTTTGACTATGTAAAAAATTTACAGAGAACAACAAAATGATTAAGCTACAATGGAATCCTTAATAAGCAATAAACCACAAACTCGAACAAACTTCAAAAGCTTTTTGAAAAAGAGCAAGGTAGAGGAAAGGAAGAGCGCAGAAAAAAAAAATTCTAGCAATATTTGTGCTTCATCACTACCAAAGCATAAGTTGCTGTCCAGGTTATAACAGAATCCACATTCTCGTGTAGACCCAGTCTTGGCAAAGGAGCAAATGACAATCAACAAGGAAAATTTTAAAAATTAACTAAATAAAAACATGGACCATCGCACGTAAACAAGAGATACCCAGGCGTAGATGAAATCAAAATAATAGAAACTATGGTATTTGCCATACACACAGTTGTCACATGTCCTTCCAATGTCAAGTATCGAAGGCTGGATTGTGCATGGAAAAGTTCATGCAAGTACTATGTATATAAGAGAGCCTCCAATGTCATTCATCAATCTACCCCAAAGAGGTGGATGGGGTGCATGTGCTATGTAAGTTCCACATGTTGGGTATAGTCATGGATGAGGGATGGTGTTGTTATGGAATATCAGAATCTCGTGAGTCTTGATCCTAACTCGTGGGTGCGCTTATCTATAGCTCCATGACTGAGGGCAGGCCCAGATGGACTCTAAGGTTGGGTGGCAATTCAGCAATCCAAAGTCACAAAAAATTGAGATTCTTATCAGGAAATTTAAAGGAAAAAAAAAAATCAACTTGGTTTTTTTGGAAATCTGCTAATAACATCACACTTCAACAAGAACACAACGTTTCATAATAAAATCACCACTGATATGATTACCAGCAAGGAGATGAATATGTAGTTAACGCATACTCCCACCTGCATCCTGGTTAGAAGAAGCCTTGCACGCGCTTATTCTTCCATTGGTACGCAAAACCTGCGAGGTCAATGCATTCCGTCTGAGCTTCCCATCATGAAGGTGTTCCGCTAATCTCAATTGGCCTTGGCTACACAGGACATCCTCCAAACACAATGAGGAAGCCGCGGATCGTAACGCTAAGCAATCCATCTCTCTCTCTCTCTCTCTCTCTCTCTCTCTCTCTCTCTCTTCTCTCTCTCTCTCTCTCTCTCCCCGCTCACATCATTGCTATTTTTCATTCCTAAACCCTAAAAACTAAACCCTAGCCCTAAAATTTTTTTAAAAACTCTTCCTCTCCCTCGGCCTCTCTTTCTAGATATTCTCGATCTTTATACCTTGCCTCTCTCTCTAAAAAACCTTCAAATACATACATTTTAGGGCAAATGTGGATCAATGAAAATTCCAAAACACGTGTTCTGTATATCGTTACAAACATTCTCTCTCTCTCCCCCAAATTAGTGACACATAGATAATACATACATGACTCCTTGCCCTAGAGCCCAATGCCAGAAGGATAGTGTTTGAAATAAAGAGCTCTACAATCACGTGGAGCTTCGAGGTTGGTGGACTTGCGCATGTAGTCACCAAGTTTTATTATGGACTCGATCACAGTTGCTTAGAGGTTCATTGTAAAGATATAATAGCAAGTATTCTTGTCGAGTTGATGTATGAGAGTACAACCCATTATATCCTTACCATGGGCCAACAAACACTCACTATCATATATAATATGTGTCACAAGAATCTCCATTCATGAGGGCTCTTTGTTTTCAAGATTTCATCCTTGAGGCCTATGTGTTTTCAAAATTCCATTAGAAATAACTTTTTATTTTGAGAATTGAAAATTATATCCAATCAATTTGTCTATAATAATGAGGTCCCTAGGTAATGGTGGTCCCCACATCAATATGGATCATTGATTATGTAAGATTAGAGTAGACACCCATTATGATGATTTTGACATTCATCCAAGACATTTTGAAAAGAAGGAAATAACTATAATTTAACAAACAAAATAATACCTACTATCCATTGGTGCACTATATTGGTGATTGCATGCAATTTTATGTGTAGAATGATCCATAATTGCTATTTTCGGTTTCACACGTGTGAATGACAGTAGCTTGCTGGTTTTTTGGTGAGACTGGTAGTGTATTTCTCTTTCTAACCAAAGATCTTTCAAGTTGATTGCATCTTAAGGATCTAAAAACTTTCACACCTAACACACCAGTTCACAGGAACGAGTTAGACGACAAACTTTGTCACTTTGTATGTATACAATAGATCATAATAAGACATATACAATGAAATTGATAATTAATCGAAATGGATAATCATCATAATTCGAATAAGAATTCAATTGTATCAGTTTATTTGAGAGAGAGAGAGAGAGAGAGAGAGAGAGAGAGAGAGAGAGAGAGAGAGAGAGAGAGAGAGAGAGAGAGAGAGAGAGAGAGAGAGAGAGAGATTGTTCTATCTATTGATTGTTTCGGCCAACTGTCTAGGCTAAGTAGGATTATAGCACTTAACGCACAACTACTGTGAACCATTTATTGGGCACATGATTATTTATTGGGCACCTGATTATTATTCGTGATCTGATTGTTGTATTGCAATAGCTTAATTTACAAATTCTCTATTGTCTTTACATGCATTAGTCATTGTCAAATGCTCTCTTTGTATCTGATACTTTCGTTCCATTGATTAACGTAGAATGACTGTCAAAGTTTGCACGACTGTCACATACATCTAATTATTCGCACTCTGCATGGTTGTCTACGACACCTACCCAAATATTCTACTAAGTTAAACGAATGTTCTAAGCAATTGTGTGAATCTCGATAGTTCGATTCGATCCTTATAGTTTCATTGTTTTTCTTTTGATTGGGAGACAAGTTCAGCTTCCCCAACACAAGGATGGGTGACCAAGGGATATGAAGGAATTCACTTCCATGATAGCGCTAATATTGCATGCCACATGCAATCATAGTGAATCCAAGGTGAGATGCTTTGAGTTATCAAAGATGCATGACATCATCCAAGTGTTAAATATGAACTAAGGTAGTAAACTATGAGCATCAAGAGAATCAATTGAATTATGGATGCCTATGGGAGAAAAAGGGGCACATTTGAGATGGTCAGCTCCAAGTGGGAATTATTGACTATTAAGAGAATGAATTTCTTAGGTATGTTTAGCTACTGGAGTGATGTTGTGGAGATCTCAATGAAAATAGACATTGTGGTGGTTATAATTGTGGTAAATGTGGTGGGTCCCGATAGTGAGGCAAGTGTGATTGTGTGCATAAGGTTGAATAATTAAATGGAGTGGATTAAAATTATGGCATTAAGATGTTCTCTCGAAATTTTCATAGTTTGAACTCTATTTGTTGTAGGATCTTCAACAAGAGCCACTTGCTTTGATGTTTTTATAGCAAGTGTTACAAATTTATTATCTCTTTGTTGGATTTACCTGAATAATCAATCTTTAATCTACATCCATTCATCTTTCTAGTTCTGCAGTTTTATTCATGTTTTTACACAGTCTACAGAAATACACTGGAATGGCTAACAAATCGAATTCGACAATGACAAAGAATATGAAAAGTGTTCGAACTATCGAATGTTAATAGAACTTGTTTCCACTTGTTTTTAAGCTAGCGACTTGCCCTAATGGTTTTTGCAAGCAGTTCCCAAAAAGCCCAACTGGATAAGTGACAGCACAATATGGCTAAGCTCCAATTGCGATCTATGAGACCAAACAATTGTCATTTGGATAATCATGAATGGCATTTGATTGCGGTAATATACCAAAAGCAAATGTGTTGGGTTTATTGAAGGAATGATGCGAAATGATTGTGTTTGAATATTTTGTTTATCAGCTATGATACCACCCTTGCTGGATACGAGATCCAATCAAGAGAAAAAACAACATATAAATTACAACAAAATCTTTACCAAACAATAGATTCAGACTATTACTTAGATTGACAAGATGAATATCTTAGTAGGTGTCAATGAAGAGAGCGAAACAGTTAGGCGCTTGTGGCGTCTGTGATAGCCATGCTTCCTTTGAGATTAGATATTCGATTGAGTTGTGAAACGAGTATTAGTGTAGGAGAAAGGAGTTATCAGAAAGCATTCGTCACATAAAGAAAATAGAAAATATGCATTAAGTTGTTGTGAATACCATGATCAAATCACGATCTTGTGCCCAAATGGTTCACAGTAATAGCGCACTAAGTGTTGTGATCTTACTATGCTAGTTACAGATTGAATACTATCTCTACTTCTTGAATTACTTTCACTCTCTCTAAAATCTCTGATCCTATGGAATCAAATAATTCTAATACAATGGAGTTTATGGAGGAACTCTATTTCACGCTTCCGCTGATTGACTCTGATGTCATGCATTCATGCTCTTTTCACTTACTTACCAATAGTGTGTTGATGTTATGTATATATACATGCATCAATTATAATAACTATGTGAGCAACGAGCGTGAAGTAGTGCAATTACTGCAAAGTATTGAAATGCACTATGACGTAGTCTGCGTCGGAACAGGACAGAGGAAGAGCTCTATTTTGACTAGTGATAGTTGACGATCGTCGAAGGTGTCGGACAAGCCAAGTCGACTGGTTTGCCTTAGAGAAGATGTCGATGGAGTTGATGTCAGGATGTCAACAAAGTCGAGTCGATGAAGTCGATGACCTAGACGTCGACAAAGTCGATCCTGCTCCTGCATCACACAACCTGAAGCCACCATCTTTCTTCGATTTAAGAAGAACAGGAACACCCCAAGGTGACTTACTTGGCTGAATATGACCCATCTTCAAGTAATTTTCAATTTGCTTAGTAATCTCTATCTCTTCTTTATCAGAAAACCTATAAGGTTGTCTAGAGATAGGGTGACTACCTGGAATTAACTCTATCTTATGTTTTACCGATTTGGACGACAATATTCGATGAGGTAATTCTTCTGGAAATACATCTTTAAATTCAGACAATATCTTGTTCTTCTCAATTTGTTCCTGATCTAAGTCTACTGAGTTAAGAATCTTTGATAGTTCACAACTACTTAGATGCATTTCGGATAAATCCAAAATTGGCTTAGCAAATAAAGAATAAGCTTCATATTGCAAATCAAAAACTTCCATTACATTAGCAAATGAACTCATCCCAGATGGATGTACATATTTGTTTCCAAACAATGTAACTATTTTTTTACCGAGAGAGAGAGAGAGAGAGAGAGAGAGAGAGAGAGAGAGAGAGAGAGAGAGAGAGAGAGAGAGAGAGAGAGAGAGAGAGAGAGAGAGAGAGAGAGAGAGAGAGAGAGAGAGTAATGGGAGTCACAACATGAGAAAGCAATGGAGCTTGCTAGCGTCGTCTTGGCAGTAACGTGATGGTGGAAAGTACACTGTCTCTGATCTCTATGAGCATGTAAGTGACTATCATCCTCATCCTCAAACACTAAATCACGCGATTTCCGCCTAGTAAAGAAAGAAGTAATCAATGGCTGAGAGGTAAAATGTTGGGATGTCCCATATAGATCTCTTCGCAATATGAACATCTCGCGTGCCATCAAAACAACCCATCAGAGAAACACATCGTCAGTCCTCATAGGCTATGAGAGAGTGTAGAGTGGTAGGCATGTATCGAAACAAGTAGTGATATCGCCCTTTGATCTTATAGTATACAGGGCATCTAAAGATAATGCTCCATAGACTCCACCTCCCTTAGAAAGCATAACCGACAAATATGCTCCTCTCTAGGAATACCATGGAACCTCCCAGTCTCAATAGCTAGCTGATGATAAGACATCATGAGTTGTCCCAGTGTGAATATGAGGCAATGTGATGGTCCCGAATCCAAGTAGTGTGGCAGGACCGGGGTCCCTGATGCATCCAACTCCAAGAAATGGGTCCGGTAGAAAGCTGGCTTAATCCCTAATTGGTTACACCAAGTTCGCTCTAGATATGTGCGATAGAGAAATCATTACTGATGGGCACCTGAGGGAAGCTTTGTGATGGAGATACCAAAAGACTCGAGTAGGAGGTGAGATGCGGGAGAGAACCATGATAATGTGTAGCCCTGATCATGAAGACACTGTGAGGAGGATATGTATCGTCTGTCTATCTCCGGTAACACCTGTACCCTCTGTATATAGGTAATGAGATGAAGAGCTACCTCGATCTATATAGGTGGAATTGCAAACTCGGCCAAGAGAATGTCATGTGGAACAAAAGTCTTCGATCGAATCAATCGAGCTAGCATGGTGGTCTGTAATCGTAAAAGATTGGCCCAATGTGAAGATGGGAGACCTGTACGCCATGCCTCTGCCGAATATAGAGTCGTAGGGGTGACAATGGTATCAAAGAGGCGACACTTACTGCGAGCTGTAATAAAGAAAACATCTAAAATAGACACATATGTGAGAGAGTGTGTGCATAATAATTATATGTATCCATGTCCAGATGTCAAGACTGTGCTGATGCTGTTGTTGTGCTGATGCTGTAGAAAGATGTAATGCGAGCCGCAACATGAGAAAGCACTGGAGCCTGCTGGCGTCGTCCATGTGTAGTAGTACGTCTCTGTGTAGGATGTCTGGTGATCTTGGCAGTAGCGTGATGGTGGGAAATACACTGTCTCTGATCTCTTCCGGAAACAAAATCGCTCTAGCAGAACAAGGGAGGCATGTCCCTTCCCCAGTCGAGTGGTAGCGGCCTGTCTCATGCTAAAAGTAGGACCCGAGAAAAGGATCCCCAGGTTTGTATAGGAAGGGACCACCTCTAGAACCTGTCCATCAAAAATAAGCTCTTGTCGTTGTCGAGAAGTGGTGAAGACCATAACCTTGGTCTTCTCAATGTTCACCCCTAGGCCCCATATGGTGCAAAACTCCTGTAAGCAATCCAACCGTCGTTGTAGACCCTCTCTGATCGGCGAGACCAATACCACATCATCAGCATAAAGGAGAATATCAATCAAGATGTCCCCAAGCCTGCAATCAGCACCACCACACTGTGTAATGACTCTCTCCAACTCATCAATATACAAGCCAAATAGGACTAGTGAGAGGGATACTCCCACTTTTTTCATGAATTGAAACTATTTTACTTGGTCCAAGTAGGCATGTATGGTTTATTTTTACTCAGTCATTTTATTTCTTGCGTGCTCTGTCTTGCTTCCATGTTCGTCAAAATCGCAACGTCAATCGCACCAAAATCTACTTGTTATATGATAAGATTAGTACTTCAAAACAAATATTATTACAACTCTGTTTATTTGTTATGAAGAAAAAATAGATATTATCACAATTATTTTTATTTTGTTGTTGTAAAGAAATATTATGAAAAAATTATTGTAAAAACAAAGAGAGTGTTAGCGGATTTCAGAGAATCCCCAGATGCCGAGCCAAGTTGAAGACACATAGTATCTCTCACCCATGACCGAGGAGGTCTCAGAAGGAGGAGAGCAAAAGAAGCTGAGAGTCGAGCATGAGAGCCGAGAAATTACTAGCTAGGATGACAATGAATTATCTATGTGAGCCTTTATGGTGTATCCCAGAGAAGGAACGACCATGTAGGAGCTAGTAATACTTCCTAGGCTTTGTAAATAAATGTAGACCCCCCTTAAATAATTTAGAGTGAGCCACCTTTTGATGGTGACCTCTAGTGGAAGGGCAATTTCCACATTTAATTTCTAATTTGGTGGAATTGCCACTTGGGCTCCACATGGGCAGCCTTCTTGCTTATTTAAGGGGCCCCCTCTCTTGTGAGGGAGCTTCGAATGTATTGTCAAGTTCCCTTGAGTAAATAAAGAAGATCTTCCATGAGTTCTTGATGATTGTTAAGCTCCTTGTTCATGGTAATGTTTTTGAGTGAAATTCCTATGAGCATGTTTTGATTTCCCTTTGTGTTGTGGATTAACTAGATTTCTTGCTTACTCTCTTGCTTCTTAGTTGTGGATTAGATTTTATTTTTTGTTTGTGGATTAATGTAAAAATCAGCATTCAAGTAAAATAAATAGGCTGGAGTTGTGGTGTAGATCTTGCATATTCTCTGACATTCCAGTTCTTGATTGTTCTTGGGCATTCTAAGCATCAAGAAATGGGTGTTTCTTGATTCTTGGGCTGCCAAACTGCTGTTAGGAAATTAGTTTCCTGGTTTTTTGTTTTCTTGATTGAGTAGCTTAATCTTGTCCTTGTTTGTTTCCTGATTTTAGTAGATAGGTTGTAGAATTGCTCCCTGATTCAGAACGCTGTTCTATTTTGAGCTAGGACTGGTTGCATGGCTTGTTTATGCATGTAGCTGAGTAATGAATCTGTCTCTCCCCACTGACAGGCTGGGGAATACTCATTGTAATCTGAGAATACGCTTCTGCTTGGAAACCGTTCTAATAAGAGACCAACCCGTAAAGAACCGTAATCTACAGAAGTAACAAAGAAGAAAGAACGGTAAGAAGATAACCATGTTCACAGATTCAGTGGAATTTGTGGAGAGAGAGAGAGAGAGAGAGAGAGAGAGAGAGAGAGAGAGAGAGAGAGAGAGAGAGAGAGAGAGAGAGAGAGAGAGAGAGAGAGAGAGAGAGAGAGAGACTCATTTTTAATGTGTTATTATCTGTAACTTTAGAGGAGAGGACACATAAAAGAAAGAGAGCGTGGCCTCGAGGGAAGTGGGTATAGAAATTAAAGGTGACACCAACACAAACTAAGGATATTGGAGATATATGTTTCTTTAGGTTTTTATTTATAGTTTATTTGCTAAACATAGTGCCCTGCTAGTTTGAACAATGTCTCGCCAAATTTAGCAAGCATTTTGTACATCTTGGAATGATTGTGAATATTTTTGCAAGTTTCTTGTTAGATTTCACATTTTCTTGTTAGATTTCACATTCCCTTGATGGATTAGATATGTTTCTATAGGTTGTTATTTATATATTTTCTATATATATATTCTCGATATATAAAATAATGCATGCTAAATTTATGTTTGTTGTTTTTTGTTACAGTTGTCACTCGAAGGCATTATTTCGGGACATGTAAATGAAGTCATATAGGATGAGAGGAATTGTGTATATATTGAGACCAATTCCACAAGTTTCAAATACACATGCTATGTATTAATATGGTGCCAAAACATGAAATAAATATCCAAGTTTCCTTCATGCATTCTCTTGTGTTCCATATCAGGTTTTTAGCATTGTGTGCTATGGATTGATATTGTTCTTGGTTATGCTATAGTTAATGTAGTATGTCACTTGATTATGACGAGATTTATTAATAAATTTCCTAGCTTTCTTGCAAGTTTTTCAACTTTTTAGATGTGAATTTTCAGCCTAGATGGATGCTAGTTAATGGTGAGGGGGTGATAGATTAACTAGCATGAATCTTGCTCGATTTAGTAGAATTGTGATGTGATTATGTGTAGAGTAGGTTTGTGTTGAGATGAGATGGGGTTGGGATGAGTTTTGAGTTTTGAGGTCGATGATAGGTTTGAGATGTGATGATGATATCAGATTTGTTCCAACTTTAGTATTGAAAAGATGAGTTTCCTGCTTAGTGCAGATATGTTGATAATTTAGATAGATTTGGAAAATATTAGTGAGATGTTAGAGAAACACTAACTATGGGAGCATTCTTTAAAGTCTCAAACACAACTTACCATGATCGTGTGTGTGATACAAGGAACCTACAACAACAAATGAGCAAGGTCTCTTGATGATTGATGTTTTTTGAATCTGTTAAATTTATTATGTTTTGCTAGATTTTAAGATTCTTGGTCAAAATTGATGCTGAAAGATGGGATTTGAGTTTGTGCATGATGACACCCTTGTTCTAGCCATGCTCCAATAATGGAGATGCATGGGAGATGAGTGTGAGGAGTAGAGAATAAATGAACATTGGTGCCCTTGCTAATTTGAACAATGTCTTGCCAAATTTAGCAAGCATTTTGTAGATCTTAGAATGTGTTCCCAATAATGGAGACTATCGGCAACTGGTTTTACAAGAATGTTGTGATAGTCCTAGTGCAGGGCATCATAAGATTATGGCCCTGGTTAGGAAACGATTTTATTGGCCAAAACTGGAAAGTGACATTGAGGATTATGTGCTCAGTTAGGTTAATAAAGCTGACAACTTAGGATTGGATTCATTGTACTTCCACTCTATTCATGAAGCTTGGTCCCATAAGCACTCCACCCATGGTTTGGGAACTGCATGTATACTTTTCACTCTATATCTATAGTTTTGCAAAATTTTCATCTCCTTCTATTTGGATATCGTGGGCATGGGCTTCATGCCATCCTCAAGGTTAGCATAGTTAGGTTTATTTTAGGAGTAGTTTAGATAAGCGCGACAATGAGACCCAATCTTGGATGGAAGATGCACATATGCCTTCTGCCTCTTGTGATGCCATTCTAGAGAATGAAACATGTTTCATCTCTCATACACCCTCTTCACCACCATCGAGATGAGGGGTAGGTGTATGCCTTCTGCCACTTGTGATTCCATTCTAGAGAATGAAACGTGTTAGGTCAAGTTCTAGCTTTTCTAGCTTTACATATTTACACATGTGTAATGTACAGTTACATGCTTCACTATTTTCATAGGATAGGCTGAATAGTATGCATAGTATATGCTAAAATTTTCTGATTTTGTATGTGAAGAAGGCACAAGTGGTAGAGATTGTAGGTTGGGAGGAGAGTTCTCTTCAATTTTTGAGTAGGAAGAGGACTGGGCTTTTTGCGCCCAATTTCAAGAGCAATTTCTTGAAAATAACATTGAAATTCTTAGTATTTGAAGCCCCACTGGCTCAATGCCTTGCTTTTTGGCTCGGTAATCATAAGTTACTTAAAATCATCTCTTTAAGGCTAAGCTTTAAAAGTAGTCGCCCTATACGATAAATTTCCAAGCTAGAAATTGACTTCATCAAGTGTGAATAGATATTTTGATCATGGACCTATCAATGGTATAGGTTCTAGTAGCTAGGGATTTGGAATCCCCGGAGCACCACTGGCAATGATCTATGCGGTTAAGAAATTTCATCACTACCTGATGGCCACCATGTTAGAAAACCGACTTGATCATACAAGTAATCCAAGACAAGATTCCTATTGTTGTTAGACAATAGTCATACACATGAGAAAGAACAACAATGATGAAGAGATGTACTCCAACTATGTCCCATTCAACCATGTTGTTTTTCTTGAAGCTAAACAACAACTTGTACTGGTAATTTTCAACGACTAATCAACAACTTTGTACTTTCCAAATCTTATTGGAAACAACAGAGTCTACCACATGGCGGATCATGAACTTGGATAGATTCAAGAATTTCACTTGACAATCACAATAGGCAATCACTTTGGTTTATCATAAAACTCAAGTGATATAAGTCCAATAAACAAGCAAGTTTCTACCAAATGAACTGGCTACTATGACTTGGATAGAAACCAAACAATTTCTACCAGGCCCTGTTTGGCATCACCTTCATATTGGTTTATGGAATTGTAATGGTATCCATTCCTCAACGGTAGATTTGATATCACAGGGGAACATTATGTTCTTTACAAAGACACATGAGAGTTAGTGCAAATGATTACCACATTTCTAAAGATTTATTTGGGACTCGGTTTTTTGGCCAAATACTAGATCTGTTGGTGGTAGAGAATCAAGTGGGATTGCATGCTTTATACAGAGATTCGCTACAGTCTTCACTACAGTCTATCGCGGAGTTGGTCAAACATAATGAGCAGACATGTTATCTTTGGATCCGATTATTGGACAGACATATTGGATTGGACCGAGATGTTTACATTGTGACTTGTCAAAGAAGCACCTCAAATATGAAAAATCAGCAACACTACTGGACTGAAACGACTTCAGTCATCACAGCCCTATATACAGGACGTGGACGTAACATTCTTCTCCCCTTGAACTGGTTATATCCTCAAAACATGAAAGGAAAAACAAGAACCGTTTTTTAACTTTCAATACTTATTGAGAAAAAATCATTATCCTTAGTCTAACTTCCATAACAAACAAGTACTCAAAGATAAACTATTTTTCAATCATTAATCTCTGCCCTAGAGTACAAACTCAGGTTTGGAAAGTACACTAAGTGATAAATTTTCTTATCTGGATTTCACTCTCTATAAGTTAGTAACATTACCTTCATGTAAAACCCTTACATGAAACACTGAATGAAGTGTTACCTAACTCAGGAGATTAGAGTTAAAGTTGTTTCAGTCTAAAATTATCCACGATCTCTGAGTACTTGTAAGATAACTGACCTTGCAAGAATGTCTGTGAGATCCATAGGATCTCAATAAAACACTGGAGTAAAGAGATCCAGATTTTCAAAAGACTGATCTAAATTCTTAACTCATTTACTAGACCTAGAATTAATCTCCCACACTTAAGAATCATCACAATTCCTTATAATCCTTTGACAATAATTAAGTATCTATTTATGATTCGTCAATCATAAATATTTAGATCCATTTTAGTCAATCTGTCCACTTTCTAGATTCTACATAAGCTTACAAACAAAAAGAGAAGAGCACCAGGGCTTCTCGGTCGGAAACTAATGTCAACAAAAACAATCTACCTAAGCTTGTTAAGGCTCACCCAACTAACATGCGATTTAACTAAACTAGGGTTTTCCTAAGGCTTGCCCAACTAGCAAAAAACCCGTTAAACTAGAACCTAGCTAACACCCAAAGGGAATGAGAAATAAGATTGCGACTACTTTAAAGCATAAAACATTCACAAAACATGCCACAATATGAAAGCCTACAAAAGGAGGCAAGAGGAGGCCCGAGCACCTTCCCTCAAGCTATTCACCTTCCAAAGGGAACACAAGAATATGGAAAGATTAATCACAAGATAATCATGTAGCATAATCTCAATGTGTTATCAATGTGTTATTTACAAGGACAATGCCTCTCTTTTTATAGCAAGAGGCCCTTCCATAAGTTTCAACTAAACTTATGGGATTATTCTTCTAAACTTACTATTCTAAGTCTCACAACTTCTAAACTTAGAAACTTGAGTTCCGAAACTTAGAACTCAAGTTAAACTTAGAATCTTTTATTTCTAAGCTTAAATTTCCTAAATTCAAAACTTTATCAAACAAGGGAAAGCAGTACTCATAGTCTTATAATACACATGCCATAGTAGGAGTTTATTAACAATTACTCACACGTGGACTTACAATACACGTGCCACGGTGTTTATTTCTTTTTATATTTTTTGGCTAACATTTACACTAGTGTCGATGTGGTCCTCGACGTGGTATAAGAGCCCATTGTTTTGGCCAACAAGCCCAAGATGGGGAAAAGAGTATCAACATCATAGAGTGGTGAAAAAAGAAAATGGACAAATGCTATTATCTACTGAACCCCATGAATTCCCACCCAATTCCCACTATAACGTAGATATAGAAGATTACCAGAGGGTCTTGGCACAACCAGCATCCGCGTCACCCTTTCACGCTTGAGGAGCTTCCCTACAACCCTTCCCACGACCTGGCCCCTTTTTCAATCACGAAACCCCTCGACAAAGACACTTTTCTTGAATAATCATTGTGGGCGGAGAGATCTCCTCTACAAGCCAAGACCCACCAACCCCTCCCAAAATACGCTTCTTGTGCTGCTCTCTGATGACGTGGATACATCCTAGATTAATCCGGTCGAGGTGCATTCCACAAGTTTTTAGGAACGTTTACCCCTAGTGCGAGCCTCCATCACGTTTCTTGCTTCCTTCCCTAATTTTGCAACCCGAGGGAGATATCAACTCACATTCCCCTTTTCCTTTATTGTAATTTGAAGCTTGAGCTTTGCATTAAACAATCAAAAAAAGTTTCCATTCGCAATTCTAATTCGAAGGCCTTTAAGCTTCTATTTTATTATTTGTAAAATGCTTAGTCATAAGTCTAAAATTTTTAATATATTAAAAGGATTGATAATTCTATTATATATGAGAGAGAGAGAGAGAGAGAGAGAGAGAGAGAGAGAGAGAGAGAGAGAGAGAGAGAGAGAGAGAGAGAGAGAGAGAGAGAGAGAGAGAGAGAGAGAGAGAGAATGTACATTGTGATGAACAAAATGCGAATCTTGCAATCTGATTGGTGATAATGTGTAGGGTTTTTGACAATGTTTGGCCAGCCGTGTTAGAGACTAGCACATTGCAACTTTCTATTTTGAAGAATCAATTACACAGTAATAGCTACTGCTCTATCACCAGCGGTGCATGAAGAGAGCAAAGAGGTGACATGTTCAAAAAACGTGAGAGGTGGGAGAATTTCTTCCGCAGGTTCTTCTACAGCGGGCTGGGGCATCAGCGCATTGTGTAATTTTAGGGGTTTTTTTTGTCTGTGTATGCAAAAAGTCCAGAGAATGTCAGTTGAGAGAGAGAGAGAGAGAGAGATGATGACGACCATAGCTTACGGTTAAAGTTAGTTGTTGTTTGATGTACGACATATGCATAGTTTCAACGTTGTTTGTCTATTGTTATTTGTAATGTCTTGTTAAACTTGCAATTTGCATCATTTTTTTAAGAACCTATGTTGACTTGTTTCTTGAAGTTGGACATTGGACATATATTAGAAAGAAGTCAAAGCTACAGATGATATAAATGATTGTCCACGATTGGTGGGCCCCATAGAGTTGAAGACCACACATCTTCAATTACTTCAGGTGTAGTCATAGATATGACTCGGATGTGTATGATGTCTTGTACAAAAATGTATCAAGACTCGTCATCTCCAGAAATCGACTCCAATTTCCAGACATACATTCATTCTCTTTTGGTCAATGTTTGTCCTTTGTAGTCCTTTGTAGGTAGCAAGATAGTCACTGCACTGACTCATTTCCCCAAACCAAATCATTACTATTTTATTTCATTTTGGGCCAAGTTGATTGAAGAGTTCGGACTTTCAGCTTCACTATAGAAAGGGACACTATAATGTGGTACAAGAGCCAAAGTAGAGACATACAGTCGGTGGAAAGTTTCTCATAAATAGCTATACTCATTCGGCCAACCATCACATATGACATGTGAGGAGAGAGCGTGACCCACCCTAAGGTGAGACCCAAAAGGGGTGATCCCTTTTACTATTAAGGACTTTGCATGTGTAAGGAGAGAGAGAGCGATCCACTCTAAGGAGAGACCCAAAAGGGGTGGTCTCGTTTACTAACTAAAGCTTTGGATGTGGGAGGTAGAGCGTTGGCATCCACAAGTAGTTCTTTTCTTTCTTACTCTTCCCCCTAACAAGATCCTATATTGTCGGAAACATCATCTCTATTGTGCTTCTGAAAGAAGCTAGTAATAAGATAGCATCTTGCTCAGCCATTGTCTTTGGGACTCATATACTGTTTGGGAAAGCTACAGACTCTTCGCATAGATTGGCCATTGAGACAGGGAGATAGATGGATGGTTCGCAACGGGTTGAGCGTAAGAAGATTATTGTTGAGGCCAAAAGCAAGGAACAAAGGGCTCTTCTAGTTTTTGTAAAATTTCAAGTCAATAATAGATTAGTTTTTTCTTCTTCCTCTCTTGCGTGAGAGATGACTAAGAGTAGTCTTCTTTATTTCCATTTCATTCCCCCTCTTACGTGAGAGATGAGAGTAGTCTTAATATTTTCAGTTTTCATTTCCTCTCATGTGCGAGAGATGACTTCAGAGAGAGTTGTTTTAGTACCTTTTGGTTCTTAGTTCAGTTTTGAGCCATTGTGCTCCCGCCATTAGTACTTTTAATTTGAAACATGTACTTGTGTCATGCACCCTCACCGTCTCTCCTGCCCTTCATTGCTTCCTTTCTGGTTCACCCCACCACTCTATCTGACCATTTGTATCTTTCGCTCACTATTGGCCTTCGTTGCTTCCCGTAGTCCTGCACTGTAACCCCCGATGTAAAGATCAGGTATCGTTTTACCCCTCGAAACACCCCTTTGTACAATGAAGCTATATCCGAACTGCTGACTTACATTTTCCTTATGATAACCCCTTAGAGGTCCAATATCTTTTTCTTATCTAGACCATTTATACTGTTGCATCTTTGCATCTTTGGTTTTCCTACACCATGACCTATTCGACTCTATCTAATGTTTATTCCAAGCGTATAGGTGTCCATTCAGTTCACATAGCTCTTTACGTCGATGATGCATTTATTTTGTCTAACGACACTTCTTTACTGCACACTACTAAGAGTGATCTGTCAAAAGAATTTGACATGACTAATCTAGGCGCTGTTCATTCTTTGCTAGGAATTCACATTACGAGAAATAGACTTCAAAAGCAAATCTATCTTGGCCAGCAGAAATATCTAGAAAATGTTTTGGAAAAATTTCATATGTCTGATGCAAACCGATTGACACACCAATGGATCCAAGTATAGTATTATACACTGTTAGCACCTTAAATCAATACATGTCTAATCCTAGGATCTCGCATTGGAAAGCATTAAAGAGAGTGATGAAGTACATTCAAGGAAGTCTATATCACATTTTATGTTATGGAAATGCTATTGACCCACTCGTCCTACAAGGCTACTCCCACTCAGATTGGGGAGGAACAGTCTCTACCAGAAAATCTACCTTCGGATTCTGTTTCTATCTGGCAGGGGGACCGATTTCGTGGAATTTAAGAAAGCAAAAAATAGTCAAGCTTTCTTCAACCGAGGCAGAGTACATCACAGCATGTCAAGCTTCAAAAGAAGCTATATGAATCAAGTTATTACATCACACTCAGTTTCAGCCAACTACCATTCTGTGTGACAATTTGCGTTGTGTTTCGCTGTCTCTGAATCCCAGATTTTATGGCAAGTCTAAGCACATAGAAATCTAGTATCGTTTCATTTGGGAAAAGGTTTTCTCAGGACAACTGACTCTTCAATACTGCTCCACAACAGAAATGGTTGCAGACATATAAACCAAAGCGCTTTCCAAGATCAAGCATCAAAAGGTTTTCAACATGCTAAACCTGACAAAGATACGAAGCCACCAAACGTGACCTTAAGGGGGATTGTTGGAAATTAAGTCCACAGTTTTCTCTTGGTGAATACTATTTTCTATTTCAAGATTCTTCTTGCACATTTATGGTCACTGATCTAGGGTAAGATGAAACCTCTTTTGGTTCTATGTTTGCCGATCTGATACCTGTAGGAATCACAGAATACAAACAACCAAACTATTCGACGGACGAACTATGTCGGGCTTCCGGCTGATCTTCATCCATGCATAATGACTGAAGGATAACCAATCATGTTCTCTTTTCACATTCAAATTTCAAGTTCAAGAATTTGAAGATCATTGAAGACTTGGCCAGCTTCAACGATTTCAAAAAATCAGGATTTTCTATAAGTATGCAAAAATACACTATTTGTCGCAACAGTCTGTAGAAATGAACTGTTTGTCGCACAGTTCGCATTTTCCAAAATGCGACAAATGCGAAATGTGACTATTTCGACATCATTTTCAACACCTTCGGGATTTTTCAACACCTTCGGGTTTTTCCAACACTTTCAAGTTTTTCAAAACACCTCAGGGTTTTCGGCAAAATGCAAAAAATGCGAAGGTACTCTATTTCGACAAGAAACGTCTCCAGCTACTTTCCAATAAATGCGAAAATTGCAAAACATTCTTGTCCATGTCAGCGATCTCAAGTCATCTTCGAGAAGATTTTGTCCTATAGTGTGAACTTAAGTTGAGGAGCTGCAACTATAATAACATTAGATACAACCCAATGAGGCATCACCACGGGCGATCTCACTTTAGATGTTAATATTGACAGGTCCCAAATTAAAGCCACCTTATACCTACGATTGGGCCAACATTGGCTCCCGCTAGTGGTCCATATCATCCAGCATTCTCCGAGCTGCCCTAGGATTCATATGACAGACCTAGGATATCAATTTATACCTTTAGTTGTGTGATATTGATCTTGCAATATACTATGAGAGTTGGGTGTCTATGCCTACTGGTAACCTCAGACCTTCACGATCTATTCTATAGATGATTTTGGTAGATTTGGTATTGAATATGATGGATGGATCATATGGTTATATCAGAACTTATTAAAGATTCCTTCTGCATTAAAGTCATTGTTAACATTTTCAAAGTGAAATTGAAGAGTATTCTCATTACCAAAGGGAATCCTAACCCGTTGTTCATGTAACCTTCGTAAGGACTTCGATCACCTGGTTTTTTTGAGTAGTTGATGTTTTATACGACTAGTGAAACATAAGATATACTGAAGTCATGCCTCGTCCAACCAGCATGACTTTAGTATCAATTACCGATGATAGCATACCATGGTGCATTTCGTGAATCCAAGAAGATTCTGTCATATTGTACAAATTTTCAGTTGGGGACTATAATGACATTAGATATAACCCTACGTATCACCACCGACGATCTTGCCTTATGAGTTAACACTGACGGGTCCCAGATTCAAGCCACCTTATACGTACGATTGGGCCAACAGTGGCTCCCGATGGCAGTCCATATCATTCAATTGAACGACATTCCCCGCGTTGTCCCAGGATTCATATGACGGACCTAGGATGTCAATTTCTACCTTTGGTTGTGTGACATTAATCTTGCAATATACTTTGGGAGTTGGGCATCTATGCCTACTAGTAACCTCAAATGGTCATAATCTATTATGTCCTTTGATTCTATAGATGATTTTGGTAGATTTGGTATTGAATATGATGGATGGATCATATGGTTCTTCTTAAAGAATCCTTCTGCATCGAAGTCATTGTTAACATCTTCAAAGTGAACTTGAAGAGTATTCATTACCAAAGGCCTCTTGCATGGGAATCCTATCTCGTTGTTCACCTAAGCCTCGTAAGGCCTTCGATCACCTAATTTTTCTGAGTGAAGGTCACAAATTTCTATGAAGTTGATGTTTTATACGACTAGTGAAACACTAGATATGTAGAAAGGAATATTTAAGAAATTCTGATAGAACCATATGATCCATCCATTAAATTCAATACCCAACCAACATCATTCTATCTTGTTCATCTCAGGGAGAGGACGTCTTGACATAAGGTATCAAACAATGTTGACAGCCCACTCAAGGACGACATCGATGTGGAATAGGATGGCGTCAGGGAGTTTGTCATCAACCTCTCTACTCTCATAAAAAAACCCCGGATCCGTGAGAGGTGATCGGCCAAATAGTATAGGTGAGAAAGTTCTCGAAGGCTTTAGTGGTAGAATAATCCACTATAGAGAGAAAGGGAGTGAGAGCTGCAGATGGGGTGTGAGGAGCCACCGTATCTACAACATTAGATGAGGAAGAAATAATAGGGGTGGTGTAGGCATGGTCCATGTACCAGATTCAGATACAACAGTGGCCAGGCAATCTGCAACAGGCGGAACGGACAAGTTTTTCTCAACAACAGGAGGGGGCCCAACATGTTCAGGTGGAATAGCAGCTAGACATTCCACGACATGGGGAGCGGCGGGCAGGTCTTCCACAATGGACAGGTCTTTCACAACAGGAGGAGAGAGAGAGAGAGAGAGAGAGAGAGAGAGAGAGAGAGAGAGAGAGAGAGAGAGAGAGAGAGAGAGAGAGAGAGAGAGAGAGAGAGAGAGAGAGAGAGAGAGAGAGAGAGAGAGAGATACAAGACTACACTTAGTTCCTCTTGACAAAGCAAGACTGAAATCTTTTAAAGTCTTTATTCATAATCCAACAAGGTAAAATATAGCTGAAAAGTAAAATACAGTACTATAAAACATCATAAAGCATAACCACTTTCAAGACGTCCAGCTGATACATGTCACCATCCCACAAAACAAAACCGCTCAAGTTAGTTTAATGAGGAAGACATGTGTCATGGCTGAACGTATGTTGTTATTCATGTCCAAAAGAAGTTATACTACTTGACAACTTTAATTAGCAATTTAGATTATAGTCTAGTCTTTCCAAATAGGCAATATTTTAGCGATAGGCCAAGCCATTATATTATTGTATCAGGGCAAGTGCCATGTTGATCAGTTTACGAACAGTTGGTCCATATCAGTTCTTTTTTAGTCATAAAAGAGTATCAAAAGTTTTAACCGTTTACGTTTTTCTTAGCCAAAAGACTTGATGTGGACACGTGTGCTGGTGTTAGAGCAAATCCATGCTATGCTAAACCAAGTGGCCCTTACTGAGCAAGGTATGTCACGCACTACTGTCCATACTCCTGAGCATATCCATGCTTTCCAGTTGTATCTCACCAAAAGTCTCAAGTAACACTAAAAAGAGTAGGGTTAAGTAATATCATGATTCTTATACATGAATCACATGACAACCATGGTACAAGGACACTACTTCGGAAATATATGATTAATTCATAGTAAGAGACCTCCAATGTTTATACTAGGTATTAGGGCAGATCCGTGCCATTCTAATCCTTTCGTAAAAACTACGACTCTTACGC
This sequence comes from Diphasiastrum complanatum, assembly GCA_029204225.1. NCBI lineage: Eukaryota > Viridiplantae > Streptophyta > Lycopodiopsida > Lycopodiales > Lycopodiaceae > Diphasiastrum > Diphasiastrum complanatum. The sequence continues at coordinate 27,740,383 of CM055109.1, read as the reverse complement.
ATATCCGTGCTGTGTAAGATCGTATAATTGGAGTCCTTATTGTTCGGTTTTTGACAAGGATTTTATTTCAAGGCATGGTCATTCAATTTTGAATAAAAGATTAGATGTGGTCTTATATCCCCTAATTTATGCCTCCCATAAATTGGCACGTAATTTTCATAGGAATTTGAAGCATTGCAGAATATATTTCGCTTCTAATATGAAAATTAAAGTGCCTAGCAAGTTCTTGATCACAAAACTATTTCAATCAAAGGGACTAATGTGTGAAGGAATATCTTTTTTAAGCATCACAGTTCTTAAGTAACTGTGAGAGGCTAAAGCTGAGGCCCACAAAAAAATTCAGGCCTTAAATATTCATATAAATTTTGTTTGAAAAGAAGGTAGCAAGCTGTGAGGAGTCTAATAGAGTCCCGGCCTAAAAGATCCATGGACTTTAAATTTCAATTATGAATTTTGTTTTTTCCTTGATGAGTTGCCACCCAAATATGCAAGATGTATCTTTAACATTGATGTTTGCATTAGGTAGAGGACAATATTTCTACAAAGGGACGAATATTTGATCACAATGCAGTAGTTTTATTATTGATGTGCATATTAGACAACATTGTTATTACAAAATATTTAAAAGCAACTCTATAAAAAAACTCATAAATCTATAAGTTTGAAATTTACAATTAAAACTGCAAGGAATGGTTGCTCCATTGATTTTTCCATTGGACCATCTTGTCATAAAAGATGTCGCGGTCGCCATTTTTGTGGCAAGATGACCTAGTGAAATAGTTAATTAAAAAAAAATCACTTTGCAAAGGATGAGTGATATTAACCAAAATGACAATTTTAATTCACTCTCTCTTTAGGTGGGACCACCTATGACCGACTCCACCCTTTCTCTCTCTAAAAAAGTGGGGACAATCTATAAGTTGTCTCTTTATGTCCATTCTCTCTCTCTCTCTCTCTCTCTCTCTCTCTCTCTCTCTCTCTCTCTCTCTCTCTCTCTCTCTCTCTCTCTCTCTCTCTCTCCAAGTGGAGACCATGATTTGTGACTCCTGTGAAGAATTGCCAAAAATTGGCAAATCTAGCTTGTTAAAAAACCATGTAGAATAATGAAAATTATGTACATAAGTGGGTCCCACATGTGTGAAGCCATGGAGCCATGTGGGAAACCTACCCTACTATAGGCTAGATCAAGTCTAAAGGATTGGTCATTTCATTTTGGTAGTGATTCCTAGATTATAGGACCTAAACCTAAGTAAATCGTAGGAAAAGCAACAAGATCAAGTGCCATTGATTAGATTTGACTTAGTGTCATGGAATCTAATTAATCTAGGCTGAGAACAAGTCCTCTTAAAGTGATATACAGGTCTTAAAACCAACAAGAGGTGTGAGTGAGATTTAGTCATGTTTTTGTCCAAAAATGGTGCAAATTGGTAGGATTTGATAAGTCTTTGATAGATTCTCATCTAATCTTCATTTCATCTTTGTGAGGGAGTGTAAGAACTGTAACCTCTATGGTTTAAAAACCATATATACGTGAAAACCTGCTAATAACGAAAGGTAACGGGCCTGGGAAGGCCCGTTCCGGCATTTTATTGGGCCGTGGGCGAGCCCAGTCTCCCACGGCCCAATAATGTGCTGGAACGGGCCTTCCCAAGCCCGTTATCAATTACATTAAAAGCAAAGAATCGCTCATTTATAGATATTGTGAGTGATAAGTAATAAATAATAAATAATAAATATGATTTAAAAGTTAATGAACAATGTGTATGATTAAACATTTATAAATAAAACTCTACAAACTTTTTATTTAGCTTGTTACAATTTTATCATACTAAAAAATAAACATGGATGGAGAGAATCAAGACATAAATTAAAAAATTGTCCGTTATGTTTTTGTTAATAATATGTTCGCTATTTTTTCAAAACCAAGATGTTGGCCAATTTTTCTATCTTAATCGATTCTAATATACTTTCATGATTCAATTTTTCTTATACCAATCAAATATCACTATAAACATGGTATATGATTTATAGGCTGGTAATGCAAGAGTGGCGATAGTTGGTTATCAACTCCTCTTTGTGTAAATACAACTTGTTGCAAAGCATAAATTTTTTAGAAGGATAATATGCAAACAGTGAAAGGCATGAGATTTTCAAAATGCAATATGCAATTTCTTTCAACAACCATTTCTCAGTTCGTGCACACCAATGTACTTGGGGCACTATGAATACTTTGTCTTACATATTTAAATTCCGCAACCAAGATAAATTTGCATTTGTCCTTGCAAGTCAAAGTATCTATGTGAGTAATTGAATATTTGTGAGTAATTTAATATTTGTGAGAAATTTAATGAGCACTAATGCCTAGTTATAAGGTAAGCTAATACTTGTTTTTCTCTCGCATAAACAATAATGAACAGCCTCTCAAAAAGCCACGTCTACAACCATTCAGGTACAATTTCATAATATGCGCAAACCTTACGTAGCTTAAGCAAGCATGGTATGTTCAGTTCTGTATATCTTTAATATATATCACTCTTCTACACAATTTCTCTTGTATTTTTATTTTTTCTAGAAATGAGGTGATGGATGAATAGTGGAACTCATATCAATTGTACTATGCAAACAATCCTAAGTCCTAAGATACCAAGACCAAGGCTAACATGAATGTCTAGGAACATGTGGCACTTCATAAATGTGGCATTGCTACATTCCCCTATCAATATGGACTAGGCCACTCTAATGAGGGATACACATGTATAGTTGAGGTACAGTCACTGGTTTTTCTTTTGATTTGTACAACCTAAAAAAAGTCCATGTTCATGTAGTGGTTAGAAAACATGCCAACATTCTAAAAATTTATATTAGCTTCATTCATATGACCCTTTCAATCAAAAAATTCTTGCTACACATTTGTAGCTCATTTGTGTTGTTAACACTATGGTCTATCTTTATGGACAAAAGAGGGGTGTTAGAGCCTTTTGTGGAGAGTCTTATTGTTCACATGCAATAACAATGTTCTCCATTGATATATGGCAACAAAGCTTTTATGAAAACATCGACAAAGTCCTTTCATTGGCATGTGGCCGCAAAGTTCTTATAAAACATGCTCGCAAAGCCCTCTTACTAGTATTTGGCAATATCATTCGTATTCCATCCTTGATGCTTTCCTCTAGTATTTAGATCATTAGTATAGTGGAATGATCTAGGGTCAACAGCACTGCCTCTATTTGTGTAGTAGAAGTACTGGTTTTTCCATTACTTGTACACAAACACCTATCTGAAAATATATATTTGTGGTGATTGTTCTTCTTAGTACACCTTTAGAAAGATAGGTGATCTCAGGATCAAAGGTATCCTCAAAGTAACTCCATCTAAGCTTAGTTTCTTCATCTAACCTTTCATTACTAATTGCCACTTGCTAAACCAGATAAAAAACAAAATTCATAATCTCAAGACGAGGAACTTGAATTTTAGATCTGTGTCATGGATATGAAGATGTTCAAACCTTAGTCTGTTGTACCTCTAAAAACCAAAATCATAAACTACTAAGTAAATTGTGAAGAATTTCAGCTTCTGGGATAGAGTTTGAGCTGTAAAAAGCTTTGTCTCTGCTAAATAAATCCAGATTGCACCGTTCCTAAGAGCTCAAACTACAAAGAGAATAAAGGAAATTGTGATAAAAACTCACTTTCAACGTTGAGAAAAAGATTGTCATTCACATAGTGAGAAGCCTTTGGACTACAAATGAAAGCACATCCATACTTGAAAGCAAGGAGCTTCTTTTCGTCTTTTTGACCTGCACTTCCACAATCCAGCACCAATCTGCTCCCCTTGCACTTCTCTATCTCTCTCTCAACAGAAACAACAAGAATGTAAACAGCCCACAATGCTTCCCTCTTGTTCAGTAGAAACATCAAGCACATAAATAGCCCAACATAAACAGCTCTTGTGGCTCTCCTCTGCCCTCAATGGAAACATGTAAGCATTCATGGCAACAGTGCACAATAGATTTTCCTTGTTCAGCTGAAAAGCAACGTTGAAATGCCTCTCCCCTTCACCAAAGCAATAGCGCAGCCCCTTAAAAAAAATAGCAGGGCATCTCGACCTCCTGCCTTGGCCCAACCCCATCCCCCCAGCCACTGGGCGCCCTGCCACTAGTCTGCCACCCGTTACCTGAGGGCCTTCCTTGCTGGGAGGGCCCTTGCCCAAGGGCGGGAGCCCGAGGGCAGGCCCCGACCAGCAAGGAAGGCCTGAGGGCTTCGGGCCTTCCCCTACGTAATGCCATTAAGCGAAGGTTTTTTTTTTTTTTTTTTTTTTTTTTTTTTTTTCCGATTTTTGCCGTTTTTTATTCTCAAATTTTTTTACGTTTGTGGTGGAATGCGGATGTGGACAGCCAATAACGGGCTGCCACATAGCACATGCACATTCCACCGGAGAGAGGAAAGAGAACGTGCATTCCACCGAAGAGAGGAGAGAGAACGTGCATTCCACCGGAGAGAGGAAAGAGAAAGTGAATTCCACCGGAAAGAAGAGATAGAATGACAGATTCCTAAGAGAGAGAAAATTGGATGGACATTATGCTCTTGGAGGTGGTCCCAAAATACAAAGGACACTTGAGCACAAGGCATTACGGTCTAGAAAAGCGTGCCACATGCATGATTAATAACCCTTGATGATGTATTGTACATCAATGTTTCACATTGTGCCACATGGATATTGTCTTCGAGCAAGGAGGCTCACCAAAAGCACGCCACATGTCTGATCTATAACCCTTCGTATATTGTACATCAACGCTTCACATAACGCCACATGGATATTGTCTATGAGCAAAGAGGCCCAACTTTGCCATAGGACAAAATTGTAATCATGTACAATGATAATGTGAGATGACTAAGCTTTGTAAGATCTTTCTAGTTTTGTTAGAACATCAAATTTTTTTTTTTTTTTAGTGGTGTAACCATTTTGTTAGGCCATTCAATGCTGGAAAATTTCATGCATCTAGTCCATTATGTATGCAACTCGCCCAATTGTAGCGTCACTTTGTTCTTAGATGAAGCTCTATACATTTTTGTTTCTTGCTAAAATGCACAAATTTGTTGTGAAGTCATTATGCTCTCAAATGAATATGTCTAGCCTAGATAAGGATGTAATGTATTTTTTGCGGAATATTTGCTTAGGCCCTTGGCATAAAATGCTAGATATATCGATCCTTGACGATCTATTATGATCTCACAACCAGTATGAAAGTATTCGTATTAAATTTGGACCTGTCAAATCTCAAAGTGATGGCCCTATGAGTGAAACATCATCTTAGGCCATTTGATGGAGTTTTTTAAGGTTCGAATTTTCTTGGCAAACTTTGAACAAAGTGAAGAGAGATTTCATAATAAGGAAAAAAATTACAGTGACGCTATCTTCAAATTAACGACACAACTTTTAACCGAAAATGCCTTGCTAAAGTTCCTGGCAGCTTGCCAATGGAAACAAGTGCTTTTTGGCGAGCCACATGTCCCTGCCTTATAAATAGGGGAATATTATGTTTCAAGCATTTGGAAGTTCTATTCTATAAGAGTTTTAAAAATGAAAGTATAAAAATACATTTTTGATGATTCTATACAAATGTGGCTCTTGATATGTAGAAAATTGCTAGATGCTATTGATAATAGAAATTGGGTATGTCTATGTGGGTGTTTAAAATGGGAGTTGTGCAATGCATATTTGGAGTTGGCCCAGGCACAATAAAATTTCCAAACAAGTTCTTTGTTTCTATGTTGCCCATACAAAACAAAAAATGTATATGTTCATTTGTATGGGCAACATGCACATTATTGCAACAATTTTGTGCTGGTATACATTTGTGATTGTATGACGTTTCACTTTCCATGTATCCAGCTTTTCAAATTTTGTCTCCCATGGGCCATTTCCCAGGGAATGCACAAAATATCCAACTGAATCCACACCCTCACTTGTTGTACAGAACCTTATATTTTGATGCCATACAAGTGACGTGCATTTAATACATGTTATGTTAAATCAGGGTGGGGCGATTGTAAAAACTACAACAACATCTATGGAGACCACACCTACAGAAGTGCCACGGAGGCACTTTTTCCACCCAAATGTGAAGAAATTGAAAGACAAGCCACCTCCGTCTACAAAACCGACTACAAGTTTAGCAAAGTACACAACACTGGAGAGTAGATATGCAAAACTAGATGCGTATAAGGAGAAAATGTTGCGTCAAAAAGAAATCGTCGAGTTAGAGAACATAGGGTTGAGAGAAGTCTTGGATAAATTGCAAAATGTTGGACTTGACTTAAACAGCGAAAGAGAAAAAAGAGAGTGGTACAAAGACGCACTACATCTTGAAAGACAAGCAGCTATGCACTCTAAAGACGAAGTGCAGAATCTTAAAAAGTTGGAGGAGGCAGAAAGAATAAATTCCGAAAATCTAAGGGCTAAGTTGCTACTTTTGCCAATGAACACAAAAGGATCTTTCATTAGCGACTCCCAGATCTTTGTGGCATTTCAAACGAACATCTGGTACATACCCTCATTGGTACCACCTGTGTCTGCAACATGCCGCACTCTGAAAAATTTCAGTGAATCATCTCAAAGCAGTGTGTGTGAGTGTGTTAGATTGGTCGGGTTCTATGCAAGTTCTCTCCGAGTGTGATTCAAAAGACCCCTAGGCAAGAAAAATAGGCCCAAATTGCAGTTAGTTTGGTTCAATCCCAATTTGCCTCTACCAAAAGGCCAAGATTTTTTGTTGTACCTTAAGATACGAGACTCTTCATCTACGAAAAAGAGGATCTTTGGGAAGATGAGAATGTCCAGTTTCCTTGAACAAATCGATCCTATTTCTTTTTTATAGCACGGATGGTTATATTGAAAGGATCGATATTTGTAGAGATTTCATGAAATCTACATTGAAGCAAACATGACAACATTTTTTTATATGACTTTTGACATTGTATGATGATGTACTAGTTGGGCATTGTCTTTTTGACGTGCTTTCACCCAATCATAATGTTGAGAAGTTTGACTAGTATATCACATATGTACCATTAACTCTATAAATTTTTCTATGCTTGCAGTAAATTTTATTTATGGTTCTTGCCAAATTTAAGTTGATTGGTCTATATTAATACTGTATTGTAATCTGCATCTAATTGCACATACTTTATGACATTCCCTTGTAATTTTTTTTTTTTATCTATGTACGATGATATCAAAGTGTTTACTTTTTTTTTTTCGCATTCAAGTATCAGCTTATATACACCGCTTTTCATACGTTAAGCTGATTAATAAACTGTGAGGGCACGAATGTCCCATATTTCATATGTTTGGCTAATTAATCGCAATAAGCAACAAAATAGTTTCATTCCACCATAATAAGAGAGCTTCGTGTTTGGAGTCTAGCAATAACACTGATAACATTTTTGTAATTTTTGTAGGGCCTTAAGACTACGTGGCTGAGGAGAAGTTCATTCCAGAGATTCACAGAGGCCATTACTTCACAGACTTGTTGTTGTGTTCAGACTCAGATGATAATGTTAACGATTTTGATGTTATCGATAACATAGATGTCCCTTTGGAGGAATCGATCATTTATCCAAAAGACGATGGAGGTGGGATATCACAAATAGATGTATGGTCTACTGTAGACCACAAAGAACACATGTCTTCCGTGTTCTTCACATTTTACGCCCAATCATACCATCTGATGTTTATTAATATTATGAGATCCAGGTTTCCAACATGTGTGGAAATTTTGGCTGCTAATTTTACATTCAAGCCCGCTCCTTGAAGCAAACAAGGTAAACCAAATTCACAATATGATATTCAACACAGATGGAAAGATATGCAAGCAAAAATTTGTTTTCAAACCATGTATCTTGGAAGAGAAGTTTCAAAAATAATTTAATTTAAACTAATTCTGCATGTACAACAATGGGGAGACATTTTTTATGATTGTCATGTTGATGTGGTGGAAAGAAAACATAAGAGTTTGGTGCACACTATGGATGCTGTAAAGTCCATTTAGATTTTGGACTTACGAAATATGAAATTGCAGATTCATTTGTCAAGGCAAGTTATGAAGCTTGTTATTGTCATGAAGTTCGTGAAAAAGTGTCTGGTCAAAAATGTGTGGTTAAGTATACACATGAATATATGGTGCCAGTGGATGAACTTCAACAAAACGTAGAGGAGATAATTGTGGAGTATCGGTTGATGTTGGTTTTATTGAGGTATACTATGGAGGTGAGGGCATCAAGATTATGGTGGAAGACGCAGGCTGCATGGAGGCGCAGTGGTGGTGTGTCTGTCTACTGCTACGTCCATCCAATTGACTGAGGCGTACATTCAGCTGCTGCGTCCATTCCAGCGAGCATCCAACTGCCAATTTCCTGTGGAATTGTCGCGCGCTTATTAGAGGGAGGTTCATGGAGGCTTTCTTCCCATATGGCTATGCTGAAAATGCTTGGCTTTCAACTTTGCTTCGCCCATCTCTGCTGAAAAAATGCAGCTATGCTGAAAACGCTTTGTGCAGCTATGCTGAAAACGCTTTGCTTTCAACTCTGCTTCACCCACCTCTGTTGAAAAAATGCCTTGAGGCTAGGCAACTTGGCTTTCAACTATCTCTCCTATGTTGGATGCCCATGCTTGTTGAAGCTTGTTGGTGCTCCGGTGTTAATAAGAGATAGAGCACTGGATTCCATGAGTGCTTGATGCTGCCAAAAACCTCAGAGCTGCTGTATTGAGTAATTCGCCTTCTATTTTTGTTGCATTTATGTGAACATCCGAGTGTATAAGCTCCAAAGGATGAGTAGTCTTGATAAAAGACTTCTGATATGGCTTTCTATGTGATTTTGCAATAGCACAAGCCTCACAAGGCTTGAAATCTTTGGAAACTGATTTTGGAAGGCCAATAGCCTTCTCTTTCTTGACCATAGATTTAAAGTTAGGATGCCCCAACCTTCTATGTCACAACTCCTCCTTAGATAAAAAGGAAACTTCACAAAAGTTTGCATTCTCATATGAACTCAACTTGAAAAATTTACCATATCTAGATCCATCAGCTAGGACCTCATCATTTTTCTTGATAAAGCAAGTATTGGTATTGAACTTACTTAGAATTTGCTTTGCACAGGAACACAGATCATGCTACACAGTAACACAGACAGAAAACACTCTCCACAGCAAGCTCACATAGCAACTGTATTTCTCAAAATGATATTACACTGTACATATAGTTGTTCACTCAGGGAACCCATGCATGACCCAGGTTGTCGTTGGTGGGACGCGTGTCCCGTCGACTTGCCTCGTGGCGAGGCCAACTGATAGGACCCACAATACAGTAACACAATGATTCTACTTTAATTCTAACTCTCTCTCTTAAAGTAGAGTCTACTTTATACAGTCATATACATAGCTTTAAAGTTAACAAACTTTAAGGACAGAAAGCTTTGATCTAAAGTTATCAAACTTTTCTCCAACAAGTGGCTTAGTGAAAATATCAGCTAGTTGTTCTTCTGTGCTACAATGAACAACATGAATTTCACGACTCAGCAGTTTCTCACGTATAAAGTGATACTGAATCTCAATGTGTTTAGTTCTCGCATGGAACACTGGATTCTTTGCTAGCTGAATGTCACTCTGATTGTCGCTATGTAATGTCATGGGATTTTTCTGCTTCAGGCCAACTTCTTCCAAGATTTGTCTCAACCATATAGCTTCATGTGCTGCACTACACATTGCCTTATACTCTGCTTTTGTGGTGGAAAGAGCAATTGTACTTTGCTTCTTACTAGACCAGGAAAAGCAACTACCACAAAATTGGAATACATACCCTGTGGTGGATCTACGATCATCATAGTCACATCCACATAGCCACACAACTCAGGTAAACCATCATGCTTCTTGTAAATCAAGCCATAATCTGAAGTGCCTTTCACATAACGCAAAATGCGTTTAGCTGCCTTCCAATGAGTTCCTGTAGGTGCTGCCATAAAGTGACTTACAATGCCAACAACATAGCATATATCTGGTCTAGTTGTGGTAAGGTAAATTAAGCTCCCTACTAACTACCTATAAAGTGTAGCATCAAATGACTGTGACTCATCAAGCTTAGAAAGCTTTTTACCTGGTTCAATAGGAGTATTCACTGGTTTGCAATCCTGCAACCTAAACCTGTGCAACAACTCTTTGACATACTTCACTTGTGTTGAACCCACTTTGTGTCCTTTTTGCCACACCTCTACTCCAAGGCAATAATGCATCAGGCTGAGATCTGTCATCTCAAATTGTTCCATGAGGTCTTTCTTGATCATATTTATCATCTCTTGATTATTTCCCGTACTAATCAAGTCATCAACATAAAGAGCAATCAAAGCAACCATACCATCAAAGCATAAGACATATAGATTTGGATCAAAATGAGTTCTCACCATCCCCTTTGAACGAAAGTAGACATCAATCCTGCTATATCACGCACGTGGTGCCTGTTTAAGACCATAAAGCGCTTTCTTCAAGCGACATACTTTATTTTCCTGTCCCTTCGTTACAAAGCCTTCAAGTTGATCCATGAACACCTCTTCTTCTAATTCACCATTTAGAAAAGCAGATTTCACATCCATCTGATGCAAAGGCCAACCAAAATGTGAAGCTAAAGCAACAAGTAGACGTAGAGTATTCCACCTACACATTGGCGCAAAGGTCTCCTCATAGTCAATGCCTTTACTTTGTGCATACCCTTTGATCACCAATCTTGCCTTGTGCTTTGCTATACTTCCATCTGCATGATACTTAGTCCTGTATACCCATTTTCAACCAATGGATTTCTTGCCAACTGGTGGTTCTACTAAGTCCCATGTGCTATGCTTAGCAATTGGCTCCATCTTCTCTCCCATGGCCTTGACTCAATGTCATCATCCTTCGCTTCACCATAAGTCGAAGTTTCAATGCTTTGAATAATGCTAGATAGGAGAGCATAATTTGCTTTATACCTTTCAGGTTGTGTCTTTTCTCTTGTTGATCTTCGTAGCTCTCCCTGGCTAGATGATCCTGGAAAGTCATCCATGTCGCGGCTCTCCAACAATCTCTCAAACCACTTAGGGAGCTTCCTGTCAGGTGATCGGCTTCCTGGTGAAAATGTATCCCACGGTACATCCTTCTCCTTGCGTTTTCACCTGCAACTTCAATCCTTCTTGCACCAAAAGGTTTGTCCCTACCTCTCCAACCTGTCTCTTGAGGTTGAGTAGTAGTATCTTGAGATGTATCCTCTTTTTCATCACTTGGAAGGTCAATGAATGGATCATCCCTTCTTGCCACAGAAGAAACACTTGACTTTCTTTTTCTTGGTCTTTGAAGTAGAAGGATGAGATGAATCATCCTCTTCACCATCTTTGTCTCGATCCTTGGCTTTGTCTTTGTTGGATGCTTGAAAAAACTTGTTCTTACTCCTTCTTTTATGCTTGTCCTTGACAAAGAGGGCTTTGTCACTTCCACCGTGCTCGAGTTTGTTCATCCTAGAAAGTTTATAACTTTGCCTAGCTTCTTCAGAGATGAGAATACCTTGAAGAGTTTCTAAATTAGGCAACTCCTCTTTAATGGCAAAGGATTGAACAAGATTATCATAGTATCTTTCAAGACATTGACTTGTACTAGCTCATCTTGGTTAATAGTAACACCAACACATGAAAGCTCTCTATGTAGATCTTTTACTCTCAGAACATAGTTTGATGCACTCTCCTCACTTCTTTGAAAACTTTGAAAAATTTGATACCTAAGAGTGAGTATTTCAAGCTGTGCTTGAGGCTCCTCCTCAATACCAAACACAATGTCCATAACATCCTGGAGTATCAAAATAGACTCCATTTTGAGCTTCCAAATTGAGTAATTAGAAGTATTTAGTCTTTCATTTGCTTCTAGAAGATATCCTCCTAGAGGTGCCATTATGTGAAGACTTCTTAGTTATTGGACAACAATATGTTTGAGCTTGTTCCAATCAGACTTAATGTTGTTGCTCTCTCTTACTATAGGTATTTTCAAGGATGTACTACCTTCCTATGTGAAAAACTTGCAACTGTATTTGAGATGGATCTCAAATATTCCACAAAACAAGATTATCTACATCAGACACATAAAATGGTTTAAGGCACTTTGTCAAGTTAAATCCTATTTTTGGCACGTGTGAAATACTTCAAAAGAAAATACTATTGATACTCAAAAGACTCAAAGGTGTTCAATTAACATCAAATTAGTCTTGATCTTCAGTTTCTTGTGTAGGATGCTCAAAACAATGGACTCAGAACAAAGCAAGGTTGAATCAAATCAGAATGTGGTCACTCGGATTTTGGACCTCTCCATATCCTCTTTAAGAGCTAATAACTCTTGATAGAACATCAGATTGATTTGGTTTCAATTTCTATGGAAAGTACACATCATAAGCTTTCCATCAAGCTATAACACGACTATCTTTGGATCTACTAGCAAGGAGATAGAAGGGACTGAAAATTTTTGATTTTCACACGTGCGGAGTTCCAGAATTTCGGAATACCACTTTTCAGACTTGAAAATCCAGTTTCAATCCGATTTGATCCAAACACACTTCAGAGAAAGGTGAGAAAAAGTGTATAACTGTTTTTTTGTTTGATTTAGCTCTCGAATTCTTGTACAATCAGAGATGTTAGCATGCAAAGCTCAATTTGGCTCTGATACCATGACATAATTTCTAGAATTCACATGTGTGGGGATGATCCACAAGTATGATAGATCTAATTAAGCTTTATGATTAGCACAATAACCTGATTCTAGATTGAATAGCAAGATCTAGTACAGAACTTATGGCTTAACCACAATTTAGCATGCTAAGAATCAGAGAATGATAGCAATGAATCATAAATGAGCACAAGTACAAGAAATTAGTGTATAAGCATTAGCCTCAACACGAGTTAGAGAGAGAAAGAGAGAGAGATATCAAGCAAAAATGGTGTGGATCCAAAATGGCATGAGATACACATATTTATGGAGTTTGAGGTAGCTCGAGATAGAACCACATCCATCCACCTTTCAATGACATCTACAGTGAAAAACTAGAGTCTATGTGTCATTTGTCACATCTCATGCATGTATCTCTACCTACTTTTACCAAGTGTCCTAGTTCTAACTAGATTTCTACAAATCATCATGCATGTGTCCATTTCACTTTGTGCATGCCTTGCATGTCACTATGGATCACTTACAATTATTGCATGTGAAATGCCACGAGTTTCTACAAGCATAATATTGCTATTTCTAAGTCTACAATCTATATGCAAGTTGTAATCATCAAATTAGATGTCCTAGAACATTTTGCCTGCTGCCCAATGAAAGATCCTTCATTTCTGACTATTAGCAAATAGACACACTCACTCTAGCTTTAATTTGAACTTGTCAATAACTAGATGAATTAGCCAATTTATTAAAAAGACTAAATATAAGGCAGTGTGTCCACCTTGTGGAGTAGGTTGAGTAGCTTGCTCAACTAAGAGCATGCTTTCACAACCTCATAGAGTTATTAACTTAATCACAGGTATTAGTATCAATGAGGCATATAGATAAAAAAATGAGCATCTTAAGCTAATCTCTACAAGAATAGCTAAAAAACATCAAATAAGATGATACTCTAACCCTATGAACCAAATAGCAACTAGAGTAATAAAATGGGCCATAGGCCAGTGAAATAGAATAATAAAAGAAGGGCACGACGAATGTAATGAGCTGAGTCCAAACTCATAGTACTATCTTGCGTGTTCTTATTGCTTTGGTCATCTTCTGGAGAAACCATTCTCAAGTTAATTGTGTTAATAACTCTTTCACCTCCTAAATTGCAAGAGGTCATGCCTAATCTAGATAATAGTCGAGTAGGACCATGGGGTCACACCTGCATGCGATATAGGCATGTGTGTTCCATCCTAGTATGTGCATACACATGCACTGTGCTTATGCATGGGTCTTGGCTATTATGGGTTAGAAGTACCTACATGCAATGGACATGCATGAGAGTTAGGCATAGACTGATAACCCGCTTACATGTTGATTCGGTGCATGGGCAGACGAGGTGAGTGCCATACTCTATATATACTCTCACCCGTGTCCATAAGGATCATTGAGAGTCTGCGGCCGTTATGATGCGGATTTGTAAGCGCTTACTATCATTGTGATTTGCCATACTCCCTAGTGCTCAGGGGCTAGATCTAGGTTTGCTTGGGTCCGTTTCGTCCATTGAACTTTCCTATTGCATTCTTGGAGCTTTATCCGGATTTGAGATCTTGGGAGACGTTTTAATAAAAAGTGTCAAATCTTGGAAAAAAAAAGTACCACTTATGGTCTCATCAATAAGCAAAGCTTATGTTGCTTGTGATGACTGAGAAGTAATTGAAACCAATAAGAACAAATTAATTGAAAAATATGAACAAAAAAAAAACTTGAGCTATCATTGTAAACATTCAGCTGCAAACAAAAGTAAACAAGAAAAAAACTAGAAACAAAAAATTCTTCTTAGCTCCTCACTTTTTTGAATTCTACGATGAATAAGCTTGACCATATTAGATGCTACATTACTAAAGACAAAACCATCAATATCCAAATAGTTTCAAGTTTTTCATGATTTTCATGGTTAAATAAAACATCTCTGCCAATAGACACAAAAGATATCCTCGGATATCTTGGTAACTCAAAGCCCATCTCATTGTCAAAGACATGAACACGTAGTTGGTCGATAATATCATAGAGAGAAACAAAAAAAGAAACAAACTTTATTAATGCTTTTTAAATGGCAAGAGGCCATATAAGACGAAATACATATCAAACATGTATAACGAAAACAATGGGAGCATCTGGATCACTTGCTCAAATTGTTACCACTGGAATACGCCCGTATCACATGAGTGCATCGTCGACTGAGTTAGATGTCTACGCAGAATGTTAGGCTATATTTTTGCAGTTTATATGTTGTATAGCTATGGAACTTGGATACTTTGTTGCTATGGGCAGTAATACTAAAGACATGTCTGGAGCAACTCATGAAAGTATGCCCCCAGACTTTATATTCTGCATTAACAATATTCTACTTTCCTAAATAATTGAACGTAAAACGTCTTTGTTAATTAAATGCTTGTGTTAGATTCATGACGGAATGTGTATTCTGTGCAAGGAGAGCTGAAACAAAATACCACTCATTTTAGTCTTGGTACAAATGAGCTGCAATCTAAAATGGGAAAGTGGAGTCATCGACTTCACATAAAACATAATATATATATTGTTTTGTTGTTACAAGAAGATAGATCCAATGTTTTGCCGTGCAAAAAGGTGGTGGTCATTGTAAGTCAATTTCTTGACAATTTAATATTTCTTTAAAGGTACATCGAGCCCAGATATTTGATTTGAATAGTCGTTGTTGTTTGGCCATGCCTTATAGGGAAGGACCGTTGTAATCACTCAATTGATTGAAGTGCTTGTTTTTTGTTTTTGTTTTTTATTTTTAAGTTCTGTTTTTATCAATTTCGATATTCACAAAAGTTAATGTTATGTATTAGTTTATTATTTTTATGAAAATTTCAAGAACACCTAACAACAATATGTAAACAAATTGTACGTAGGGTCCATGTGGTTTGCCATACACCCTTGTTAACATTTTGTACAATAGCATAGAAATAACTAGTCATTTATATGACTTCAGGTCATGCACCTTGTAAGGAGAATGATGGCTATTATATTGAAGCAAGTTAAAAACATGCCTGATACTGTAATGCCAATGGGGCTTGATATTCCTCAAGAACATTCTATCATTAGCTAGTTTGATGATCATGTCCAAAAGAAAGTGGTTTGGATTTTGTTCCAAAATAGGTCTACAAAAAGTACAACAATTGAGATTTATGAGCTTATTTCCCAGACAGCCAATGGACGTGGCTTAGAACACTCTCATGGTCTTCCAAGAATCATCAAAAAATCAAGCATAAGAAATATTTGTAATGAGATGATATGGGAAATAAGTATGTCAGTGGATGTGTCTTATCCCAAAGGCAGGCCTACAACCACTGATAACTCCGTGATATTTTGATTGGGCTTTCCATTCTAAATATGGCCAAGTATGTTCATTGTGACATTCGATGAGTGTATATGTGAGTAGCACTTTACTTGGTCTTCTCTGTTCCTATTCGACCATGTTATGCTTGCCACAAGTGTTGTAGATGCAACCATAAGATCGTGGCCTTTTTGTTGCCACATGTTTGAAAGCATCCATTATAAAATTAGTCCATGGTAGTTACATATTGAAAAATATTGAACATGGGAAAAAAAAAGGTGAAAGTCCAAGCTATGATCATCTTGCACATTGAGGATCACCATATGGTAAAGCAACAAACATGCATTCGATTGGTCAACTCATGCGACATGAGGATGTGTGGTAGAGAAAAAATTTAGCAAATTTATTGTGTGATGCAAATAACAATAAGTGTAGACCACACTCTAAAGCACAGCTGGTTTTCTAAAATTTAGACCAAAGTGAGAAAAGAAAATGGCTACATTTAGCTGGGGTAAAAATTTGGAACGTTTCACATACTAGTTTTTGTTTGAACAATTAGGGTTGGTCATCTTTGTTGTATTATTTTTGAACTACTTCGATTATTTTAGAAGTTTTTAAAATTTCATGGCTGGCTGCAGGATTCGCTTCCACCATAATGACCTAATTCCGATTTATGGTTCAAAAGTTATAGGCAGTCAAAATTGTGGCGCCACAACTTTGACTGGCTATAACTTTTGAACCGTTCATCGGAATTAGATCATTATGGCACCGTTGCAGAGCTCTCGTCGAGCTCTTTCCAAAAAAAAAAAAAATAGATCAAAACCCTAATATCAATTCAGCGCGCGTCCTTAGGGTTTGAGCGGTCAAACCCTAAGGGTGTGTGCTGAACCGATATTAGGGTTTTTTAAAAAAAATTGGAAAGAGTTTGACTGCCCAAACTTTTGAACCGTAGCTCGGAATAAGGTCATTCTGGAGTCGTTGCAAAATTCTCGTTGTGTTCTTTTCAAAAAAAATTATTGAAAAAAAAAAAAAAAAAAACCTAATATCGGTTCAGCGCGCGCGCTGAATCGATATTAAGATTATTTTTTGAAATATATATATTTTTAGATGAGAGATCTTTTTCGATCTTTGACTGCCTATAACTTTTTAACCGTAACTCAAAACTAGATCAAGTAGGGTGCCGTTGCGAAACTCTCGTCGAACTCTTTCTAATGGCACCATGTTCGTCTCAATTGGAGCTACGGTTAAGAAGTTAGACTGTTTGGAAAGTTCTCCCATCATCACCTGAAAATGCAAAGAAGATGTGAAACTCGTCAATTCCAAGCGCCAGTTGCACATTTTTTCAAGGGCGTGGGACCCCTCGGAATGCTTTTCAAAAAGAGAAATACGCAGAAGAACTATAGTTTAGAAAAACTAACGCTGGTTAGACTATTCAGACAGATATTTAACATACGGGCAGCACATATTGTCCAATAAGATATTTATTTCTGCTCGAGAAATCTTTTTGAAATAATAAAAATCACCTGAAAGTTTGAACACTTTTCCATCCGGTGAGCAGTGTTACAGTGTTGTACACATGTTATAAGATTATTGGTCCATTTGGAAGCTTAAAGCATGTGAAGTCAACAAAAACATCTTTACAAAGGGCCCATTTTAAATCCAAACTTCTCCTAATGGTAACGACATTCTATCTTTTCCCTGGGTTCGGTTGAAACCGTTGGCATACGTCACACCTTTTGACCTGGTAGTGAATGTCTCTGAATATCGTGGGCCACCACAGGCCGTGTTGAAGCACTTTCCTATTGGTAGCTTCAACAACGAAATGTCCTCCTCCTATTTCTTCATGGGCGATGCTCACCACTTGGGACACTTAGTGCGGTAGGACACAACGACGTATAATCTCATCGTTACAAATGTGATACAGTTGTCCTGCTATAAATGTGAAAGGAGCAGATTTAATGATTAACCTGCGTCGTTCTACTTTGCTCATCTCAGGGGGAGGACATCCCGACATAAGATATCTTACAATGTTAACAGCCCACTTAGGGACGGCGTTGACATGGAATAGTATGGCGTCAGGGAGTTCATCATCAACCCCTCTACTCTCGGGAACGTTTCGGATCCTTGAGAGGTGATCGGCCAGATAGTGTTGTTTCCCTTTGCGAACAACGATTTTAAAGTCGAACTCTTGAAGAAGAAGAAGAAGCCATCGGGTGAAACGTCCAGTTGTGCAGGATCTATTTACCAGATATAATAGGGCTTGGTGATCTACGAAGAAGACAAAGGGGTTGGCTAGCAGGTAATGGCGAAATTTCTTCACACTGTATACCATGGCTAGCGCTTCACGCTCGGTAGTGGTATAGTTCATCTCCACAGGAATCAACTGCCTATTGGCAAAGTAGATCGGGTAATCCTTCTTGTGCTCTCCTAGTTGGGTCAGAATACTCCCTATTGCATAATTAGAAGCGTCTGTGTGGACATGAAATTCTATGGTCCAGATAGGAGGTCGAAGGATTGGTGCAGTAACTAAGGCCTTCTTGAGTTTGTGAAAAGCCTCAGTGGCTTCAGCTGTCCATTCTAGTTGGATAGTCATCTGATAGATTAACCGGCCAGCTTAGCAAAGTTCAGCACAAAACTCCGATAATAATTGCAATGCCCCATAAAGATGTACACTTCACGTACAATGCAAGTATTATGTGGATCTTGTCAACGTCAGTGACGATACCATGTCTCGAGACTACATGGCCTAGCATTATGTCGTGCGTGACCAGAAATTGGCATTTGGCCGAGTTTATGGATATGCCGAACAATCAACACTGGATGAACATTTTCTCTAAGCAAGCTAGATGTTGGGCTCTAGAAGAGTGGACACACAAGTCGTCCATGAATATCTCAAAAAACTTCTTAAGAAAATCCTTGAAGGCATAACTCACCACTCATTGGAAAGTGCTGGGAGCATTGCACAACCCAAATGGCATCACTTTGTAAGCATAAGTTCCCCACTTAGTGGAGAAGGCAGTTTTGTGCTGATCTTCTGGGGCTATCTGCACCTGGTTATAGCCACTAAACTCATCTAGAAAGCTATAGGCTTATGCTTCGGCTATTTTCTCTAACACATTTTTCATAAATGGTAAAGGAAAATGGTCCTTGTTGGTTACGACATTCAGCTTCTTGTAGTCCACACAGATTTTAAGTTTTCCATTTTTCTTAGGTACTACCACAATCGGTGATACCCAATTAGTGTGCTCCATCTCGTAGATGAATCTTATATTTAGAAGCTTCTTCAATTCCTCTTGAATCAGCTGGGCGTAGTGCATATTGGACCTATAAGGCCTATTAACTGTGGATTTTGCGCCATCAGCCAGTGGAATGGTATGAACCACTACATCTGGTGATATGCCCTTCAGCTCAGCTGTAGCGCAAGTATCCGAAAGGAAACCGAAAACCACGACTTAGCTTCCCAGCCTTCAACCCTTGCCATCCAAACCGACTTGACATACACGCAGCCAACTCGCCAACAACAATCAGACTTAACCAACTTGAAGTTCCGAAAACCAACATTGAGATCCAACTTGGCGCCATGCCAGATCGGGGGTCCCGAAGTGGGTGACTTCCCTCCAAGCCAGCCGCCCGCCATACATCAAACTTAACCAACTCGAAGCTTCATTACAAACGAGTAACATCCATTCCAAGCAAGCGGTCTGACTTACATCAGACTTAACCAACTGAAAGCTTCGTCACGAGCGCTAAAAGCCAACCTGGCGCCACGCCAGACTGGACATCCATAAATAGGTAACTTCCACCCAAGTAAGCCATCCAACTCAACTGACAGGTTAGAGCCCGTTCCCCAAGAGCTTAACCCATTCACGGTCATGCAAGAAACACTCAGAACCACAAACCGCGACAGATATGGAGACAACCAGTTCTTGGACCGAATGGTCCCGACAGCATGCTGCTGGCGCCACAGACCGAATGGTCCCGACGGCATACCGTTGGCGTCCCGGGATACAACCCTCAGCTATGTGCCAGATCAAAAGGTTTGAAGCGGTCTTACAACTGGCGCTTTTACCGAACACTGAAACCCAGAAGGTAATCAAAGTCAGTTCCCATATCATCTCGTTACAAATATTCTTTATGCTTGGTTTCTTGATGATTCTTGAAAGACCACGAAGGTGCTCCAAGCCACATCCCTTGGATTAAGCTCATAAATCTCGATTATTATACTTTTTACAGACCTATTTTGAAACAAATTCCAAACCACTCTCTTTTGGACATGGTCATCAAACCAATCAATGGTAGAACAACCTTGAGGAATATCAAGTCCCATTGGCACTACAATATCAGACAGATTTTTAACTTGCTTGAATATAATATACATCACTCTCCCTGCGAGGTGCATAATCTAAAGCCATGTAAATGACTAGTTATTTCTATGCTATTGTTTTAAATATTCAAAAGAGTGTACGACAAACCACAGAGACCCTACGTACAATTTGTCTACATATTGTTAATAATATTTTTAAAATTCTCATAAAAATAATAAACTAATATATAACATTACCTTTTGTGAATATCAAAATTGATAAAAATAAAACTTAATTATAAAAAATAAAAAATAAAAACAAAAAACAAATACATCATTCAATTGAATAACTACAATGGTCCTTGCCTATAAGGCAAGGCCCAACAGCAACAACCATTCAAATCAAAGCTAAAGGCTACTTAGGCTCCATATTCTTTCAAAAAAATATTAAATTGTCGAGAAATTGGCTTACAATGACCACCACCGCTCTGCACTGCAAAAAATTGCATCTACCTTCTTGTAGCAGCAAAACAAAGCATATATGTATGTTTTTTGTGAAGTCGATGACTTTACCTTACTATTTTGAATTGCAAGACCAAAATGAGTGGTATTTCATTTCAGCTCGCCCTGCACTCAACACACATTTCATCATGAATCTAACACAATCATTTAAATAACAAAGACGTTCTAAATTTGAGTACCTTGAAAAGGAAAATATTGGTGATGCAAACTATATTGTCTTGGGACATATTTCCATGAGTTGCTCCAGACATGTCTTTGATATTACCACCCATAATAACAAAGTATCCAAGTTCCATTTTAAATGCATAGAACTAGAATATTCTTGTTCCTCTTCAATTGCAAGAAGTTATATGTTTCTTATGAAGCGAGGGTTACATACCTAGGTTGATCTATATTGCACTTTGATTGCTAGAAAAAAAAAACAACATATAAGAGAAAAATAGTTGGACATTGAATCTAGAAAGCAAACTTACTGTCATTTATTACGTAGTCGCTAGAAAGCATAAGGAGATACAATCTCTTCTTAAAGCTTCTCGTTGGCCTAATTAGCCAAGATGTCCTAGAACATTTTACCTGCCCAATGAAAGATCCTTCATTTGACTATTAGTAAATAGACACACTCACTCTAGCTGTAATTTGAACTTCTCAATAACTAGATGAATTGGCCAATTTATCAATGAGACAAATGGAAGGCAATAAAACCAGCAATAAATAACAAAACTCAATAATTAGCTTACCAATTTGTGGAGGTTGTGGAAGAATGTCTATTTCTAAAATTTGACCAAGGGTGAAGGCGTCCTCACTCAAAGTAGTATCACCCACTGATTGGCTGTCCAAAATTGACAAAATACCATCCTCGTCCCTCCAAAACACCTACATGGCTTAAATTTTTTTTAACACATCTAAAAAACCTAGACTCTTCCAATGTGTAAGTTAACCTTACACTATTTGCCACCCACAAGAAAGATTGTGGAAGATGACTTTGGAGAGCAAAAGGTGGGAAAATGGAAGCGCTAACGAAGAAGACGAGCAATAGGCAGCAGCGAATTCACAAACGAGCAAAGATGGAGGAGAAGCAATGAATTAGACAAAAACAAACACGAGCGAAAAAGAAGGGACAAAAAGATTCACGAAAAAACTAAGGGAATTCGAAGGAAGAGGACGAGATTGGTGATTTTGAATGCCAGTTGCTTTTGATGAGAGAGAGACACACGTGTGTGTGTGCGCCCGCGGTGATGGTGAGAACATGATTGGTGCATGTGTGTGTGTGTGTGCGCGCGCGCCCGCGGTGATGGTGAAAACATGATTGGTGCATTGTGGTCGGGAGCAATTTTTTCTAGGGTTTGGGTAGCGTGAAGAGCTTTCTCATGCAAAAGTTGCAACGTGTGAATTTGTGGATGCAGCAAAAGAGGCCACACTCTAGAAGATAGGGACAGAATAAAGATTTTATGCAGGTGCAGGAGGGAGAGGACCGGACAGGAGCGATTTGGATCACTCGAGCATAGATAGGAGAGCAGAGATCTGGAGGAGAGGTGAGTACCGATCAGTTGACAGCCATGGCGAAGGGTGAGTACCGATCAGTGGGCAGCAATAGCGAAGACAGAGGAGAGATGAGTACCGATCAGTGGGCAGCAACAGCGACGACAGAGCAGAGAGCCAAGAGACGAGAAACACACAGCAGAGCGACGAAGAGGGGAGAGAGTGAGAGAGAGAGAGACTGCCACATGAAAGCACCGAGTCTTGGGTGCACTCCTCTCTCTTCGTATCTGAGGGCCTATTCACATGAGCGATACCCAGCCGTTCTTCATGTCAAGAACGGGTTCCTGGGTGCTCAGCGACCTTATGTTGTGCTCCTGAGATATCCGTGATCTCGTGATCCGTCTATCGGGTCCGTCTTCCCAGCATCGCCTTCCTTCCTGTTCCTGGTCACTCAGCTTCCCTGGGTCGGCCTAGCATCAATGCCTTTCATCGTCACCTTGGGTGCAACAAATCCCACCTTATTTTAAAAACTCATCTTCCATTTCTGGGATCAAGATTACCAAGGAGGATGACATGCAAAGACAAAATGTGGCCCTGGCTGAGAAAAGGCGCCATCCCACTGCCTACGTCAATCACGGGTCCAGGTAAAACACCTAAGGAGCACACACCAGTTTGATCAATCGAGAAATGGCTCAAAAAAAACCTCATGTGGGCAAGAGAGAGAGAGAGAGAGAGAGAGTGTCCCTTGTGGGCACATGGATGGCATAATATGGAAGAATGAGGAGTTCATTGTGCCCCATGTGCGATTAGGAGATTTTTTTGTTGCAAGTCAGGTAGGAGGGTGTTGCCTGTTTGTTGCACCTTCTTGCAGTGCCCTGTTGATGCATATTGGTGCACGAACTTGACTAACGAGCAAACTAGTGACAAAATGACGCGTGTAAAAGGGCCCTAGTGTGTCTGGGGCAACTTCACTCATGGGAAGTTGGGTTCACGTTGCTCGACGAGGAGGAAGGGGTGATGAAAATTCAAACTTTCAAGACCCTTAAGGACATCAACGACTTCACAATTGTGGCTGTTGGAGAGAAAGATTTTCAAACAAATACTAGCTGAGGATGTTTGATGGTCGAAGCAACACACAAAGACACAAGACTTCACAACATCACGAGCATGAGCAAAGCAACGTGGGAAAAGGCCAAGGAAATTAACAGGCTGCAATAAGGATTTGCAGGCAGGGAGGGAGGCTCGTTGACAGCCATTTGTAGCACCGTGCTGCATTTGAGATATTTGTGAATCGCTAATTTGCCAATTATAAGCAATTGTTTTAGCTATGTGCATTTAGATTTGGGAATAGGTAGTCACACAAAAATGCTTTTAGTTAATAGCAAGACATTGTTTTAAGTGACGAGTAAGGAGTGATATTGGTGTTCATTGTTTAAAGTATTCCTTTCAAATTTGTTGCTGCAAGAACTCATTATATCTTCGGCTCCTAGATGTTGGATACTAGATTTTGATGTCGATTTGTAAAGGAGTTAGCTGATTTATTACACCAACTATCTCAACTCAATCCTTTACTGCTTTTAACGGCTCTTTTTTGTGAAAGAATTATGTCATCCAAATTCATCATGCAAAGATGTAACTTCTAGCTCCTCCACTAATTTTCTCTCTATCACCCTGGCCTGTTGAATGCACCATGATAATTGGTGGGCAATGCATGTCATTGCCAATCCTAGTTTTTGGTGCTTATTACCATTTTGTTTCTTGTATGTCCCTTCTAATGGATACACATGGACTTGATCTCCAAATATGGAAGCAAAGAAAGAAGATGTCGGCCACTAGGCCACATAACAAGAAAATAGTTTCACTTGTTTGAAATCAATCTAGGTACATATTCTATCAAGAGAGCTTGCTAAGTAAAACGGGCTAATGACTATGTGTATGGGGGGTTAAGTATGAAGATGTGAAAATTGGCAAATTTTAGCTTGATTTGCACATACTTTTGGTACATATTGCAATCCACATGTGTGAGGGAATGTTCACACATGTGAGTTTAGGTCTAGGGTAGTTAGATATCAATCATAGGGATTAGTTAGGTTAGTAGGTCAAGTTTCCTAAATTGTAGGACCAAACTCCTCAAATAATGGAGGTAGTTGAGTTACCGAAACCACCAACTTGGCATAACTCTAGGATTAGGTAAGATTGACATATTAGGGCACAAAATGTTAATTAGTCTCCTTATTACATGCTGGATTTTCACCTAACCTCAAAGGAGAAGAGCCCTATTGTACATACAATCTATTATTCCATAGTGAGGAGATAGAATTTTGAGAGCTAATTGGCAATCTCGAGTTTTCCCTACATTTGTCTTGTGTTTATGTAAATGCTTTGGAAACTAAACTTGATTTACTAATTCCAAATCCTTGTTTTTCCTAACCCATGTTCCCTTCCCTTTACTTTTTACTCTCTCTCTCTCTCTCTCTCTCTCTCTCTCTCTCTCTCTCTCTCTCTCTCTCTCTCTCTCTCTCTCTCTCTCTCTCTCTCTCATGGATAGTACCTAACTTTAACCCACTGCACTCTACCATTACACAACTATTTTTAGACCAAACTAGGATTCTCGAAAGGTCTCACATTTAACATTCTATAATAACAACACCCCTTCGAGTGTCATAAGGTCTATTTTCGATGGCCGAGGATTTTCCATCGGGCCACAAATGTCTGAATGTACAACATCTAGCAATCCTCTAACAATATGCTGATGGCATTCAGATCCACAGAGACAGAGCAAAGCGACTGATTTACATCACTCAACAAAGGTATCTTCACAATGTGCTTAACAGATATAATTTGATGAATTGTAAATTAGCTCACTCACCAATGGATCCAGGCCTGCATCTGTCAAAGGACCAATGTCCCCAGACCAAGCAGGAAGAGGATCAGATGAGAGAGTATCCTTATCGATCAATACTTGGATCTCTCATGTACGCAATGGTCTATACAAGACCAGATATCTCTTTTGCTGTGTTGGAAGAGAGGGGGAGAATAAATGACGAACACGAACGAGAAACAAACTCAAACAGAAAATGTTCATGCGCAGCGGAATAAGTTATATGACTCTTTCCGGAAGCATGACTACGCCTATCAGAATGACAGAATTTTAGTGATAGAAATCACGGTCATTCTAGATTACGTAGCCAAACATTAATAGATGAAGCGTCAGAAGAATAATTTGTCGCGAATAGCAAGACAAATTATATGTCGCAAATGATTCGCGAAAGAGCTAGACTGTGCTCGATTGATAATTAGTCGCGAATGATTATCGAAAGATAAGACTAAATGTTAGTCGTCTATTACCAGAAAGAACAGCTAGAAAGATCAAACAGAACGAAGAATAAGCATAGCAATATTAACACAGATCTGAATGCATAACAAAGAGATGTATCAGATTAAGTATATCATGTATACATGTCAATAATGCGGTAGAGCACAATACAGTAGCGGACGAAATCGCGTGCCCTACAAAGCTTATTTCCAATCTGTAACAAAAAATTTAAACCTTAATTCTGACAAAATGAAGAATCAATGCTCAGAGCATCTACTTCGTTTATGTCATCTTCTTCAACTCTCTTGATCATCTGATCATTATCATCTTGAATGGTGTCCAGAATATGTATATATACATAATATTACAGGTGTGCAGATGTGAAAGTACAGAGTGGATGTGTTGTTTGTAGGAGATCGTGGGTGGCTATAATCGTTGTCCAATCTGTTAGCACAACTGCATGGAGTGAGCGTAAAAAAGGGTGCGACGTCAGCCAGTGCTGAAGTGAACGTTGGTGATGATGCGAAAAGTGGGTCATTCTTACGAATGGCCTTAGGATAAGATTTACAGGGTGCCTTAGCTTTTAGGGCACCTTCAGCATTCTGTAGGATAGTGTCCCCTTTTCGCCTGTCACCATAACCTGTGTAAAAACACAGTGTTGCAATTCTTTCGCCTTTTATTCGTCAGTGCGAATTTGCGTGTAAATATGCAAGCTGCGTGACAACGTTAGTAAATATGCAACAATAATGGAGGCAGATTAAAAATGGGATTTGGGAGAGTAGAAGGAGTAAATCCAACATGCCGTAACCTCACTCAGCCAATATATGGCTATTCCTGGCGTTACCCATTGGAAGGCTCTCATACGAGTCATGAGATATATTCGAGCTACCATGGACCAATGCATCTGCTATGGAGATGTCAACAACGACAATCTCCATCAGCTCAGTGGTTATTTAGATGCAAGCTGGGGAGGAGATGTAGACAATCGTAAATCTACATCTGGATCTACATTCTTCTTCAACGGCGGTCCTATCTCATGGAACAGTCGTAAGCAAACTTCTATCGCACTTTCTTCTACTGAAGCAGAATACATTGCTGCTTCTCAATCTATCAAGGAAGCGTTTTGGTTGAGAAATTTACTGTCAGATGTTAATCTGAATCAATACAACCCTACAATTTTATTTTGTGATAATCAAAGTGCTATTGCCTTATCGATCAACCCTAGATTTCACTCTAGGAGTAAGCACATTGAAATCAGATATCACTACATCAGGGGCAAGGTTCTCAACAATGAAGTAAGCTTAACGTACTGCAGAACGCAGGACATGGTTGCAAACATATTCATGAATGCACTCAGTGTTAACGCACACAACCAATTCTGTGCATTGCTTAGTCTGAAGATCAAGGCATTCACGGATCTAGATTAAGGAGGGGTGTTGGATTTATTTCCTCTACTCTCCTAAATTCCATTTTAATCAGCCTCCGTCCATGCTGCATATTTACATCCAAATTCTCACAGGCGAAAGAATCGCGACACTGTGTTTCTACACGCTTTTTTGGTGACAAGCAAAAATGGTGACACTGTCTTACAGAATGTCGAAGGTGCCCTAAAGCAAAGACACCATGTAAATCTAATCCTAAGGCAATTTCATAAGAGTGACGCATTTTTTGCATCTTCACCAACGTTCAGTTCAGCACTGACTGACGTTGCACCCTTTCACGCTCACCCCATGCAACTGCGCTAACTGATTGGACAACGATTGCAGCCACCCACGATCTCCTACAGACAGCACATCCACTCTGTACTTTCTTCATCTGCACACCTGTAATATTGTGTATATATACTGGATACCTTTTGAGTATTCGGGTTGACGCTCAAAGACGAGATTGATTGAAGTCAAGTGTGTAAATTTAGCATTAGAAGCTTATCAGAGATAGACAAAAGTAGATGCTCTATGCATTGATTCTCTATTTGTCAGTAATAAGGTTTTCATTCCTTCACAGATTAAATTAGCTTCGTAGAGCATGCGGTTTTGCCCGCTATTGTCTTGTGTTCTACCGCATTATTGACATGTATATTTGATATACTTAATCTGATAATCGCATTCAAATCCGTGTCAATATTGTCATGCTTGTCATTATTCATTCTATCTGACTTTTCTAGTTGCTCAATTTGGTAATCTGTTTTAGCACGACTAATATTTAGTC
Organism: Diphasiastrum complanatum; assembly: GCA_029204225.1. NCBI lineage: Eukaryota > Viridiplantae > Streptophyta > Lycopodiopsida > Lycopodiales > Lycopodiaceae > Diphasiastrum > Diphasiastrum complanatum. The sequence goes on along the minus strand of CM055109.1, from coordinate 27,712,486 downwards.
TTGTCTTTCGCGAATAATTCGCGACTGATTATCAGTTGAAACTCAGTCTAGCTCTTCGCAAAACATTCGCGACTAATAATTTGTCTAGCTATTTGCAACAAATTACTCTTCTGATGTTTTGTTAAAGTTTGGCTACGTAATTGAGAACGACTATGTTTTTCATCACTACCATTCTGTTCATTCTGATAGGTGTAGTCATGGTTACAAAAAAAGTCGTATAGCTCGTTCCGCTGCTCATGAACACTTTCTTGTTCGTGTTTCTTTTCTCGTTCGTGTTCGTCTTTTTTTGAGCTGATTTTTGTTTCTCACACACGACACCCTCTCGTCCCTCTTTCTCCCAACAGTAGAAATACTTGGATCTGGTCCTCGATGGTGATCGACTTTTGAAATAATGGCCTGACCCTTGAAGTAGATGGACCTGCATCCGTGGCCTGAGGTTCGGTAACTTCTTCAGCATCTCCCTTGTGATCCAATCTTGTATCAATTTCTCTCTGATCTTGTTGTTGAGGTGAGAACTAAGGCGTCACTAGAACTAGAATCTGGGGGGTCGATTGTACGACCTGAGCGGTTGCCTTCTCGTATTCTTTGATAGTGGCTTCTGCCTTGATCAACTCAGTCGATGTTGTTCGTTTGAACTTATTAAACCGTTCTTGAAATTCAGCCAGTGAGGTGCGATAAGTTTTCACCTTTTTGAACAAGTAACTGATCTCCTCTGGTGATACAAGATGATCTGGAACTTGTGTTTGCAGGTAGATGTCTCGTTCAAGGGTGGTTGCATCCAATTCACCTTGAAATCTTTCTCGATCAAGCACTGCCATGTTCAGTTGCCCTTGAAGCAGTAATTCTTGTTCTTTTGCATTTTGAACAAGGATTGGTTCGTGATGATATTGGCATCATGAAGTGTCATCTTTACAATCATCCATTGTTTGTTGTAAAACAATGCTCAGCCAAGTTATACTATTGTATTCCTATAAAACACCACATATACTAGAATGGGGATTTACAACCATGAATTTGGAGAGGGAGAATCAACATGTGACATGAAGGTTCATCATGTGCAAGCACGAGTGTTGTTTTGGACTCTATCGAGCCATGATTCTAACAAAAGTCCATTTAAGCACGTTCAAGAAATTTTTTGATTCAGGATTGAGATGAAAAGCTCAATTTAATACGTGATAGTTTCACAAAAGCTACAAGGCAATTTTGAGTTATTGTTGTTTGAATACAATTGATTATGTCCCATCACTAATAGGATGGTAATTAAGAGAGCTAGCTTTTAAATTGTCTTTGTTTGAATGAAATAAAATTTGACTATTCACTATAAAGTAGAGTATGCTTCATTGTTTTTTATTATAAATTAGTTACATTTTAAATATAATCTCTAGTAAATCGTGGTAATCATAAGAGGCTATACTATATTAAATGTTCTTAATAGAGACAACTGGGGATGTAGCTCAGATGGTAGAGCGCTCGCTTAGCATGCGAGAGGTACGGGGATCGATACCCCGCATCTCCATTTTTCATCCACACTATTTGGTTATCATTCTTTTATAAAAAATAATTTGTGTAAAACTATCTTATCAACATCAACTATGCTCGACTTTTCTTTCAAATGCAACATGTACATAGTTAAAAAAATAAGAGCATACTGAAAAGATTATACACAAAATATTTGAATATATTTATTTATAAATCCAACTCAAGTATCCCAAACTCTATACATAGATCCTAAAGCATCAAAGAATGTGATAAATGACATGATGACTAGCTACATGAATATTGTCTCTATTATAGCTCAAGTACTTTATGTGATTCATACATCATTTCAAGTACTTTATGTGATCCATACATCATTTCAATCAAGACAACTATTTTAGGTGGTTGAAGCTTTTTAGACTATGTAAATTGAATAGTAAGCAATTTAGATCATAATAATAAAAATAATAATATCACAATTACATTCAATAGATCCAAAGTTCAGTCCAACATAATAATACAATACATATCACTCTATGCACATCTCTAGGAGGTTATTTCATGCTATTGACATATTCTCAAATACACATATGACTTATAGGACAACAATATCGAAAGAGCCAAAAAAGAGAGAAACCTTTGATAACATATTTGAGACAAGAATAGGCTAAGGATAGTTCCCAAGCCTTAGCACAAAACATGATCTAACTAGTTGCAAAATTCTATTGTAATTAGACCATGATATGCAACTAGACTCCACTTGATGTACTATTACTACAATCTAGCCCAAGTAGTAATGTGCTTATCAATGAGAAAACTAGCCAAGAAAAGAGTCGTATGATTTTGTTGAAGATGTCTAGACCTGAAAATCGTTATTGATTCATTTCTTATAATATAATCTTCTTTATGGTATTTGATGCATATCTAAGGCTCATAACATGAGAAGGTGCATTGTGTTTTCCAATGAAGACCCTTTGAATTTTGACAAGCAAAATTGATAATGAATCTAGCTTGCATATATTCCATAACAATGCTTGATGAGCATAACATGTAGGAAATTCACCAAATAGAATTGAAGCAATTGTAGGATTTAGAGATTTCATAAGTTTTGAAGACATTTGAATTACTATTTTTCAAAAATTGTCTTTGATGCAAAAAAGGTGTTCTAAAGTTTATTCAACATCTTGACAAGAAGATTAGTTTCTATTTGTAATGAAAAGCCTTGAGATTTTATAGGGACAAACATATTTAAGGGTCTTTTGGGACAAAAAAATAGCCTCTTTTTACGCAACATTAGTGGCTTAACACTTTTTGGTTAACTCACTGGTCAATCCCATGTGACACTCAATTCATGGTTATCATATGGGAGTAAGCCTAGATGAGCAAGAGTTAATGGTTATAAGTAGAAAGGTAAATTGAGGGTTCCCATCATCAATTTGAACTGGGGAAAGAAGTTTTGCATACATACATACACACACAGATTTCTATTGGAGAATTATATACATAAAATATGTGAAAGTAGATAAAATTTAGCTAGCTAATTTGCATGCCAAATGTCATCATGAGGTTGGACCTCAATCACTACACAATTGTACATATCACCAGCACATCTAGGCTTGGTTGAGCATAGCCCTTGTGGACCTAATCTCGAGCTCCATGGAGAGTCCACACATGTTCTAATTTGTAGGGGTGTGCATCTGACCCTATCTTTCACATCTCATTGGATCATAGGTATCTACACAAAAGTCGAACTATTGAAGGCAGTCAAACTATTGAAGAAGTAGTGTCGAGTATTGACTATCAACAGGTGCTCGAATGTTCTATTCGGCCAACTATCGAATCGAGCACACTCAACTCCAAGCCTATGTGACTCTGACTCAAATCGACAAACTATTTGTTGGATCATTATCCCATAATCCTATAGTTGATCTACATCCATTCATTTATCTAATTCTGCAATTTTATTCATGTATCTACACAGTCTAGAGAAATACACAAGAACCGCTTAATAGGTGGCTTCGACAAAGACGAACTATCAAAAGTGTCAAAAGTCGTTTCCATCTGTTATGAATATAACAATCTACTCAAATTGGTTAGCGAGTCCTAATTGGATAAGCCTAAGCAACATGTTTCATTAGTATAAATTGATGATGATTAGAAGATATTCATATGACATAAATCAAGTGACAAAGTTTCTACGTAGCGCTTATTGCTTATCAGCGAAAGTGCATCAGACAAAGTTATCAGTTACTTAGAGATAGTTTAGAGTTTTCATTCGCTATTGTTTTGTACTCGCATCATCTAATTTGTACATGCTATTTACTGAATCAAACATATTTTCTTATTGTGTTCAATATTATGTCAGAATGTATGCAAGCTTCCCTGAAGTTATTTGTATTTGGTAAATCTCTTCTTGATTAGTCTGAATTGTCGAATGATTCGATATTACAATATTTTATATCTGTTAATCACACTCTATAGTTGTTTGTCTACAAAATGATCTTAGTACTAATGATTTCAAAGTTAGTTACTAAAGAACGAACGTGACAGTTGTCGCGATAGCTTTGTTCATATTTTATAGGTGTAGTCATACATTAGAAGAAGGATCATTCCGTAGAGCCCAATAGTTCATTATTGTACTTCGATTTCATTACTATCACATTCTCTTTCTTCTTCCAACATGGTATGAGAGCCATATCTAGTATCAGAGCTTCTTTTCTCATAATCTTCATATATGGTATCAAATTTCAGTATCAGATATTTTCAATCATAGCGTTGAACGATATCAATTCATTCTTAAGTTATCGATTTCACGACATATCACTAACTTCCAGATGGATTCTCAAAGTAAAGCTGGTCTCATCGTAGACAAGCTGAATGGATCCAATCACTATTTGTGAAAATTTAAGATGAAGGCCTTGTTGATTGCCAATGAGTTGTGGGATGTTGTCACATGTATCAAATTGAAGCTTGAAGATGACACGGTCGACTCTAAATGGAAATCGAAGGATGGTAAAGCTTTTCTGCTCATCATTCCTAATATATCAGACACTCAAATTGGCCATATAGTAGAAGCTCAAACTTCGAAAAAGTATGGGACACCTTGAGCGCACTATATGATGTGAGGGTCTCTTCAGAATCATGTTAACCAGTTCAAGAATCTCTTGTAGCAGATGGTAGCTGTCAGATCCAATCAAGACGCAATTATGACATTGATATCGAGATTCTTCTACGTATGAAAACTGGGTGATGATCATTATGACACACTCCGATCTAAGTCTCACCAGAGTTATCACTATGCTGTTGTAGGAAGACAATTGAACTGGTCAAGACACATCTTTGAATTCATCATCTCACGCTCTATATGTCAACAAAAACTTGAAACGAAAGAAGAAGAAAAGCTCTAAATAGCCCTCATTGAATCAGAAGCTGACACAAAGTCAAGAACAATTATCGAATCCATAGTCAAATAAGAAGATGTTCTGTAAGTATTGCCAACTCACTAATCATGAGATCCAGGATTGTAGGATATTGAAAGCAAAGAACGCCAACAAGCAACTAGATCAATAGGTGAATGCAGTCGCAATATCATATCAATTTCCTGTATTCGATATGGAGGAAGAAGCGTTTATGGTTAGAGACTAAAAGATGCAAGTCAATAATTCTTGCTTTTTGGATTTTGGAGCTACTCAACATATGACCAATCATTGTGAGCATTTTCAATTCTATACATCTTACACTATAAAGAAATTCATTCATCTTGGCAACGATAGGACAAATAATACCCTTACACTCAGCAAGAGGCATGAATACTTAATATAGACTGATTCATTGCCATTCTGACACAATTCAAGCCTTGAATACCTCTATTCTAGTCAATAAGGCATTACTTTGACATAATAGATTAGGACATTTAAATCATACATCTATGTCGAACATGTCAAAATAGTCCTTAACAATTGATTTGGACTATCCAACCAATAAAGTCAACCTCCCTGTCTGTCATAGCTGCATTGTCGGAATACAGATTAGGAGTCCATTTTGATCAGTCAGGCATGCAACATCAAAAGATATTTTGGACGACAGTTCCAAAATTCTTCTAGACTGAAGCTGTTTCCACTGCAGCTTATATCCATAATAGATGTTCGACTAAAGGCCTCTCAGACAAAACACCTTATGAAGTTTGGACAGGCTCCAAACCATCATTATTGAATTTATGCGTGTTTGGATGTATCGCTTATGCTCAAAAGAATGAGATGTTTTGCAAGTACTACAAGCGCACCATGGGATTCAAAATTGTAGGATATTGAAAGCCAAGAACAACAACAAGAAGTAATCGAATCAACAAGGGAATGCAGTTGCAGAAACATCCCATGCCCCCAGTCAAGGAGTGGACGAAGATGCATTCATGACCAACCATCATAGAACATCAAACGACAGCTCTTGGTTTTTTTATTCTGGAGCCACTTAGCACATGAACAATCAAATCGACTGTTTTTAGTCCTATAGATCTTACAATACCAAAAAGTATGTTCACCCTGGCAACAATAGCAGACATGTTATCAAAGTTGAAGGTACTATAAGATTAAGCTTCTAGAATGACCAATCCAAGCCACTATCTAAAGTACTTTATGTACCTAATTTGTCTACGAATCTGCTAGCTATTAGCAAAATTACAAATCTAGGACATAAAGTAAAATTTGAATATGATCGGTGCAGAGTTATCGAGAGGACGACTTGCACTCGAAAAGAGACATGGATACTTGTATAGACTGAGTCACTATTTTTCTGCTACCAATCAAGCTCTAAATACTTTTGTTCAGATCAATAAAGGATTACTTTGGCATTATAGACTTGGTCATTTGAATTGTGCATTTGTATCAAACATGTCTAAACCATCTATCGTACTTGATCTCAACTATCCAGATAGGAAAGTCAAACTCCCTATATATATTCTAGGATTGTATTATCGGAAAGCATACTAGGAACCTATATAGATAAAGTCATCAACTAGATTTTTCATTACCTTTATTGATGAATATTCTAGAAGAACAGTTGTATATTTCATCAACAATAAATCAGAGGCATTCAATCTCTTCAGAACATTCAAGGAGCGAGTAGAGAAAGAGACTGGTGAACCAATTAAAGCCCCTAGGTCAGACAAAAATGGAGAATATATCTCAACCAAATTCAAGGAGTATTGTCTTAGTCAAGGCATCGAAACAATAGTTCATCCCTCATTATATGCCTCAGTCCAATGCGCTTGATGAGAAGAAAAACCACACCTTAGTTGAAACAACAAAGTGCATGCTTGCTCATGCATCACTACCTAAGCACTTCTGGGTTGAAGTTGTTTCCACTACAGCTTATGTTCAGAACAGATGTTCCAACTAAAGTCCACTTAGATAAAATTTCTCACGAAGTTTGGATAGGATCCAAACCATCAGTGAAGAACCTCAGAGTGTTCGGTGTGAGAAATTGTCAACTAGTTGAGATTTATCATGTCTAGTTTAAAATGGTAATTTTGGCCAATATGCATTTTAAACTTAGAGATAAACTTTATATTGTCAATAAGGCCTACAAATAGTTGATTTACTATTTTTAGCATGTTAGGCAATTTGATAAGGTCGCATATAGACCTATTGTTATTGGTTGATTTAGGTGCATTGAATCTACTCCATTGTTTGGAATAGATCTAGAACCTTCCAAATGTTGACAAGCTAGGAAAAGCACATCCAAATAGGTCAAGGACCTGCTATATATAGTGTAAAAGCATGGGAAGAGTTCATCTCTCTCTCTCTCTCTCTCTCTCTCTCTCACACACACACACACACACACACACACACACACACACACACACACACACACACACACACACACACACACACACACACATATACACACACACACACATTCATGCTTATGGAAGTGATCTCTTTGGGTTTCCATATCCATTTTTGCATTGTTTTGGTCATATCTTGAGTTTGTGTGTGTAGAATGCTTTTGTGACTTATGTATTGGATCCACACATGTGAAATGTGTTGTGGTACAACCATTCTATGGACAAAAACAACAACTTATCATACTTATGCTATTTTGTCAAGATCTTATTGAGTTTACATCTTCTATGTGTTAGTAGATGTTAGATTTCTACATTGTTAATGATGCTTAATATGCTATCTTTTGTAACCAAAGATCAAAGGGCTTGATTAAATCTTAGTGATCTAATTTTCTTCATATTCGGCTGCATCACCTATGCGCAAATCCCAAAAGAGACTAGGAAGAAATTGGATTTTTATAGTCTCAAATCCATATTAATTGGTTATGCTCGTTCAAACAAAACCTACAAGTTGTCTGATCTCAATACTTCGAAGATCTTCTTTATCAGGGATGTCATCTTTATCAAGGATCAACTTATCGACTTGAAAAACAAGAGAAAAGTTCTAGACAAACTATCGACTACTCCTGCCATCGACATGACAATTCAAATCTTAGGTTCAAACATGCCAACAATGACAATGAATTTGAAGAAAATGTTGGTGCTCTAGAGAAAGAAAACCAATGACATGATAATCAACCTACGCCACCTCCAAGAAGATCAACCAGAGTGTGCACACAACCTACAAGGGATATTGATGAGTTTGCCTACTATCTAATTCATGAATCGATCATAGTCGATGAAGCACTCAACCAGTCAAACTTTGGTCTTTGGAGAGAAGCAATGGATAGAGAGTATGCCTCTATGATTCATAACCAAACATGGTCAATTGTCGAATTGTCTACCAGCAACAATCTAATTGATTGCAAATGGGTCTCTAAGATCAACAAAACTGACGGGAGTATCGATCGCAAGAAAGCTCTACTAGTAGCGCAAGGATTTTCTCAAATCCTAAACATCAACTACAATGATACTTTTAGTCTTATAGTCAAGCATTCCTCGATTAGAATACTCCTATCATATGATGCTACATCCAACCTTGAGGTACGTCAACTTGATGTACATATAGCTTATTTGAATGGAATAATTGAATAAGATATATACATGATGCAGCCCGAGGGATACGTTCTCAATGTTAAAGATGATCATGTATGTAAACTCCATAAGGCACTCTTGACTTGAAGCAATAAGCCAGATCTTGGTTTCAGAAGATCAACACACTCCTCATCCAACACAATTACATTCCAAGCACTGCCGATTTGAATGTCTACTTCAAGTCAGTGCAACACTCTTTTATCATTATCACTTTGTATGTTGATGACACATTTTTTTTCAATGATTTTATCAATCTGATAAAAGATGCTAAAATGAAAAATCAGGGTGAAGCTCACTACTGTCTAGGAATTTAGATCCAAATAGACAGAGAGAAAAGGCTGATCTATAACACTTAACAAAGGTACTTTCATAACACCCTTATCATTGATAAATTGTGAAATAGCTCACTCACCAATTTACTCAGGCCTATGATTGTTGAAGGACCGGTGTCCTCAGACAAAGCAAGAGAAGGAGAAAATGAGCGACTATCCCTAACATAGCAATTCATAGAGTTCAATTCGGTGAAAATTTGAGAAAGCTGAAAAATTTCTAAATTTTGTAGGATGTCGATGGTTTCTAAAAGAAAACTGTACTGTATCCAATCAATACCTCACCAAATTGATAGTTCCAGCAGCAAGAATGGAGCAAGGTGACCTTAGTGGAGTCTAAACTTGTGAAAAAAAAGTACAAGAAAAAGCTAAAAAAATCCATGAATTTCTTTTGGAAGAGAAGCTACAGTTTTGGCTTCAAAAATCTCTAATCTCACATTATAGTTGATCTTTTTTGGCACAATAAGAAGCTACAATAGAGTGTCCTGATGCTGCAAGAAAGCTAGCAACCAACCGTGTTGGATAATGATCATCTCTAACTTGTAAGGAGTTAAGAAGATAAGTTCTATTGAGTGTGTGTTATGGGTAAACATGCTCTCACAAAACTGTTTAAAGTTTGCAACACTAAGAACTGTTTTTTTTTTGTGTGTGTGTTTGAAATTGGTGCTAATGGAGCACAAGTATTGGTAGAACGTGATTTGTGCATAGTTTACAACTCTTGGACTTGATTGCATATGTAATGAATTGAGTATCATAGAAGGTTGAATCAACAAGTCCAATGATAATTTTGACTTTGATATTCCATAAAAAAAAGAAGACTTACAATCTAAATCAAGAATCTATAAGTAGAGAATATCTTCAATATATATTCTACCCAGCTCTCTTAAGTGATGGAGCAAAGTATATTTATATCCACTCATGAAGGTGACTAGCTTTTATATCAATTCTTTAAGTATAGCCATCATACAATTTCCTATCCAACCTTACAATATCAACATCTACAAGGCTATAATATATTTTCCACCATGAAAGTACATCGTTGAGCAACACCTATCAAATAGTCAAGGCCCAAGAGTTTTCACAATGCTTATGAAGAACAAAATATTTTAACAAACAATTTGTGGTTTACAATACTTGGACTTGATGAAGGATGTCATGAAATTGAATACATAACATGATTGGTTGACAAGGCCAAACAAGTGGTTGACATTGAAATAACAAGCATGTTGCAAAATCATAACACAAGCATTACAAGATGCACCTTGTGATTTGAAAACATGTTGGATTGATGAAAATTCAACCAATCATGCATCTTGTGTTGTAAAGACTCTTGGAACTCATAGTAAATGTAATTGAACACCAACAAGCTTACTGATAAAAAAGGTGAAAATGGAAAACAAGCATTATGATTTTTGTTGTATAAATAAGGAAATTTCTCTCTTTTGAGATTGAATCATGATTATTCTACATGTTTTCAACATGTTCAGATATCTAAATGTAGTAGCATATAATCAGAGCACCATTTTCATCTAGTATAAAATCAGTAAGGAAGTGGAAATTTTTTGGAAGATGGTTGAAATAATTGCATAGGTTATATAAGATCTAAAATTCCATCTATATCTTATCTTTTGGAAATCAAGGACATTGATTGAAAGGTAGGTTATGGTTTTTTTATACTTTTTTTAATTCTTCTAAAACACAATTTTTGCTTAATAAAAAAAATTCAACCATTTGAAGTCAAAGCTTCTCATGCTATATAGATCTCCTTGTTTCTCACATGATCAAATCGTATTTTATTCTTCAAGAGACCAATTCATAGCACTTGTGAATTTTTGTGAGCGTAAGTGTGTCCACACTATAAATGATACTTGTTATTTTTCCCATTCAACTGGTGGTGCTTCAACGTCTTCTATTCATGGTATGTAAAATGTAAGTAAATACTGCAAAAAGAAAGTCACACAACCTCCATGGACGTCACCAAAAATCTCACAAAAAAAATAATGCATGAAAGGGCAACCCTAAACAAAGCCATCGAAACAGTGCCTGAAGGGTAAACCCTAAATTCAACACTCGTCGCATGGCACTGCATGAAGGGTAAACCCTAATTCAACACTGTACAGTACACTCACCGCATGGCGCTATGATGAAGACAAAGAGGACTTGGTCCATGTCTCAACACAAAATGAACTCACATCGGTATCCTGCCTTCCATAAAACACATACACATACACATACACACACAAAGGTTGGCTTGAACATCATATGTATTATTGCTGCTGATCACAATTCTGTGAGACACACAGACAGACATGGAGATGGCCTTTGCAGCACAGGCAATTCCTGCCCTCTTCCCCCGATCCTCCTCCTCCGCCATCCTTCACCTCCACCCAAAACCCACCTTCAATTCATCCCTCCTAACCCTTCCCTACCGCTCTGCCTCCCTCCTGGTGCGTGCAAGCTCACAGCAAAGAGAAAGACTGCAGTCCCTGTCAGGCGTTGTGACAGATGAAAGTGTCCCTGAAGGCCACAAGGGCCTGCACGGCTTCCTCTATGGCGATGGCGAAGGGGATGTGCATGGTGCTGCTGGGCTAGGGTTAGGGTTTGCTGGAAGAGCCGGGGAGGATGATGGATCGTCCATTATGGGCTGGGATGAGTACGTTCTTCCCCGAGAGACGACGAAATTTGCTGGTGTATATGCGGTGTATCATGAAACAGGTATGCTGCAGTATGTCGGTTACTCTCGCAACGTCATTCTTTCCCTGAAGGCTCACAGGAGCAGAATCGGAAAGAGGAAGTGTTCCTCTGTTAGGGTTAGGGTTTTTTCTGAGGCAGCGATGATATCCCGGGCAAGGCTGGAGGAGGAGCAGCAGCGATGGCTGGAAGCATCAGCTGTTGTACCACCAGGGAATTCTGTTGAGAGCAGCATGTGGGAGGGGAATGGGGATGGGGCTTCGGTGGTGAAGGTGATGTCGGATAAGGAAAGAAGTGAGTATGAGGAGAAGAAGTTGAAGATGCGGAAAGCAATGGGTGAAAATCTGGCCGATGATGTCGAGGGGGAAGATGATGATGCAAGAACAAGGAGGATTAAGCTTATGAAGGCAATGGAGTCCGATGATTGGAGCAGTGTCATAGATGGACAGTCAAAAGAAACCCTAGGAAACAAAGAAACCCCAGGAATGGGAGAAACGCTAGATATTGTGCCTGAAAAAATTCGGTTAGATCCAGAAGTCATAGTGGCAAATCAAGATCAGGAGCAAGCAATAAATCTGGAAAAGATCAAATCAGAGAAGGTGCCTAGCTCTCAAGTAATCAGTCCATTTGAGAAACCCGCTTCTCAGCAAAATGGAGGACTCTACTCGGCACAAATTTTTGAATTTACTCGTGAGAATGTGGATTTAGTGCTGAATGAAGTGAGGCCTTATCTCATTTCAGATGGGGGCAATGTGGAGGTGGTTTCTGCTACTGATGGTGTAGTATCTCTCCGTCTCCAAGGTATGCATGCTCCTCCTTATGCACGCAAAATGCTACATTTCTCAGTGAGAATTTAATGCACTATCTAATCTTAAGATGACTCGGGTACCCAATAAATGAGAGAGAGAAAGATTTTAATATCTTTTTGGTGCGAAAAGGCACATAAGACTGATGAAGTACATGTTGTGTGTGTTCGAAACTAGTGCAGTGTGACATATGTCGCTAACACATGAATATGAAGATAAATTAATCGATTGAATTATCTAAGCTGATATGTAAAAGGTCTGACTACGCAACTATGAGGAAAACTGAAACTCTCAATCACTAGATGCTGTCATTAAATTAGCTGCAGCATGTGTGGATGACTATCACATTCTATGGGGACGTCGTTAACCCTACAGATGGCTGGGGTGGTATGCGTCTTTGTGTGTGATGTTGGAAAGGGATATCTATTTCGTCTTCTAACTAAACTGTCTATGCTCTTGGTCTTTTCTAAGAAAGAAAGAGGTGATATGCTACTGTGTATGGTGAGTGGTGGTATCTATTGGGCAACAGAGCTATCTCCTTAGCCTGGACACCTCTCGTAGCATCAAAGTGACATATCGCTGATCCTCATGCCATAATAGAACTGAGAGTCAATCACTGTGTGATTGGCTGATCTGGAAATAAGCATTAATCCCACCCTCTGATCTCATAGTATACTAGGCACCTGAACAGAAAATGATTTTGCAACTCTACTTCTCCAATAGAGCACAACTGGCAAATTCGGTTCTCTTTGGGATATATTAGAAGCAGCTGACCTGTAGTTGTAGGTGGTGTGAGGATACCCTGAATTGCCCTATTTTGAAGCAAAGAGCATGTGGCAATCCAATATGAAGGTACCATGGTGGAAGAATGTCTTTATGAGGATCAATTTTGAGGAAATGTTGTCCATAAAAGCTGGCTGTATGAAGATTTGATCTGTTGATCACCGGTCAACGAAGGCCTCTAGAGGATGTGAGTGCTATCCAAGAGTATCTGCCGCCTCTGTTGTCACTGCCAATGCTAATATCATCATTCCCAAATGTTAGAACCCTTTGTATATAATTAACATTCAAAAGATAGTGTCTAGAGTCTAGCTATAGGTGAGGCTTGACAAACTCTGCTAAAATAATCTGGTGTGGGACAAAGGGCTTACTGCATATCATTCTCAATAGCATGCTCACCTGGACGTGCGAAGCTAGCCCAATTAGATTATGTGATCTCCGACCTTCATATGTCTGCAGCATACGTGCCTGTAGGAGTCACTATGGTGTCAAAAAGGTGGCACTTATTAACTGAATCCAGTAGTTTCAGCTACAATATGTCCCATTTCAGGGTAGATTTATAGCTGGAACAATGTTTTATGCTGGATTCGAATCGGCTGAAAACTGTGACTGTTGAAGCAACTGGTTCGTGTGCAATATGGGTATTAGATTGGAGCACCAGACCGGTGGGAATAACCAAATTTAAGTAATTTTTTTTTTGTTGAAAATCGATTCTCAGTTGCGGATCACGATTCGGGGGGTTGTGATTCGTGAATCGCTATTACCCATGAATCGCGATTTGCTGCAACCTTGGTTGGCTTTTATGCAAACCTTGGTTGGATGAATGTTGGACTTAAGCGTGCCTTGGGAAACCCGCTCAGGTCCCAACACCCTTTGAGGTGTCATTGCTATAGTGGGTGCATGAGATAATCCACCATGCAATATCCTGCATGTGTGGATGGCATGTGATGTCTCACGATGTCTGCCAGCTCACCTCAACAGGCTGATATATATGACCAGCTCATTTGCCTCCCCCCAGGTGTAATAGCCGATCGCCCATACTCGGTAACTAGATCCTCTTTGTAAATTGAGACTTTGTGAAGACCCAACTCTCAAGTATCCTTCTATGTGTATGATTGATCCGTTTGTTCTCGAGTTTCTTGTGTGTGTGTGTATGAAGAGAGAGAGAGAGAGAGAGAGAGAGAGAGAGAGAGAGAGAGAGAGAAAAAGAGAGAAAAGAAGAAGAAGAAGAAGCTTTATCAATGTATTTTCCATGCCAATAGGCATATAAGGTGAATGAGTAGTTATTGCAAAATTAGAATGATGAACCAAAGGCTGCACCACAAAGGAATGATGATGTGAACTCTGACAAGCTATTCGGATGGAACAAGAATGCTACAAGAAGGCATCACTGAGGGTCATGATAAACACTTAGTTCTAAAGTACTATTGAGATCCCAAGCTATTTGAAGGGACTAGCATGCCAAGCAGCCACACAAGGAATTTGGGCAACTACTCTCTGGTTAATTATATTGACCAGGAAACTAAAAAAGGAGCAATATGAATGAGTGAATGTGGGTGCGGGTGTACAGAGATCCCAAACTATACATTAAGGACTATGAATGGCGATTACAGTAAACAGGAACTGGTTGACATGCATCTCAATGTTGGATAGACGAGAAGTGCCATATAGCAAGAACAGAAGCTGGCTTGGCAAACACATAACATTTAGCACCTTGAGTAGTAGACTCTACAATGTTTTCAGGATTGAGTAGAACACTAGAAACTATCATCATTTTTGAGAACATAAATTATGCCCACATCTAGAGCACCTGCAGTCCATAGAAGGTGATCCTACGTTAAGTAGTCCTCTATTTCTTTGGAAATAAGTACGCTGCAGATGTTGTTTGCCTCCTTAGTAATTGATTGCAAGCCTTCTACAAAAATCGTGTTGCTTTTGCAGAAGTATGAATATCATATGAGTAGCAGCTTTCAGAGAAAAGATTCCTTGTGTGTGGTTCTGCAGTGTAAGATATTGCTGTGTATTCATGTATGTCATATCATCTCTTTAAGGTGGGCTTACTGATATTGTATTCCCAAGGTTGTACACATTTTGATCGTACTTTTTGTGATTAGCTGTAAAGGTCTTTTAGGTTAGCAGTTCTTTTTTATGTTGACTTTGTATCGAGGTTTAAGCTAGCATTTCAACTCAACATGCTTGGGTCAATGCCGTGGTGCAGGAGCATGTGGCACATGTCCCAGTTCAACGTCAACCATGAAAATGGGCATTGAAAGGGTTCTCAAGGAAAAGTTTGGAGAAGTTTTGAAAGAAGTCATTCAAATAGACCCACAGATGCTGCAGGCAACAGTTGCAGTAAAATTTTCAGCTTCTTTTAGCTAGTTCAGAGTTGTGTACTTGTTTACTGTAGAATGCTGTATACACATTGATCTCTATGGCAGCTGGACCTAAACTGATCTAATTATTGGACAATGCAGGGAATAAATGCCCATCTGGATATGTTGAGACCCGCAATTCGTAACTATGGTGGCATGGTAGAAGCGGTTTCTGTGGATATTGGTATTGGGCAATGTGAGGTAAAATTCAATGGACCAGCACCTCTTGGAACAGGCATTCAGGCTGCTATCAAGGAAAAATTTCCCGATATTCAAAACGTTGTTCTATTGGACTCACAATAACTGAAAACTCCTGCTTGGATAGATTCTGGCCTGCTGTGAAGGCCAAGTGTATCATATTAAATTGCTTTTGGTTGCTGTTAACAAAAACATAGGGCTAAAGCTGAGCTACCCTATTTACATGTTTCATATGCTAGATGCTTGTGTTGTGTTACGAATGATTCTGATATAGCCGTGGATACAAAATATCCTTGCATGAGTATAAAGAGCTCAGGCGAGAGTATATCATGTCAAAAGACGAAGTTACTATCCGCAATATCATCCCAAATATTTTTTGATTGTATAACATATTGTAAGAAAAACAGCAGCAATCAAATTAGTGATTTCTCTTGAACCTGGTTATAAATATCCAAAATTTGGCTAAGGTTATAGACTTTCTTTTTATAGGACCACAAAGTTTGATCAAGGCAGCCTCCATCTCATGCAAAACAAGTGAACATATTCTAGTCATAAGGGCTGTTGGAATCAAAGTTCAAACTATCATCTAAGATTCTGTTAAAAGTTTTTCCTAAATATAATTGCATTTTGCCAAGGTGATGAAAAGCTGTAAACCATGTTGCAAACTGTCCATTAGTTGAGAACATCATTCTTAGGTTTTTGTTTCTAGTCATGCTTTGTTTATCAGAGAAGCAATAGCAGACAAACCAGTCTTCAGCACAAGAAATATGAAAAACACCACCTTTTTGCTTGTCCAATACAGTTACTTGGTAAAGTGATTTATACAATGGATGTCATGTGCTAAATCTCAAGCAATTACAATGGAAGTAAAGCTAAGAGCAAGAAAAGTACAAAGCATATCAATAGAAAGCTAGAAACATGGAGATCACCATAGAATCACATAAGCAATGGAAAGAAGATTACAAGATATGTACATGAGCATTGATTCATGTGGATAGGGCACATGAGACCTAGCAATGGAGATCCCAATGGCTCACATTCACAAGGAAGCTAGAAGCTCTCACTTGCAAATGAATCAAAAGATTCACAAAATGATGTCTCTTGCCTAGTTATAGACAATACTCTTACTTAACTAAATTTAACTATTTTGAGAGATAGTTAGTCTTTTTTAAGTATTATTTAAACTACATTGGGCCCTTGTTGGCCTATTATCCTTATTAGTTACTTTGGAGGGCCTAAAGAGGGAACCGCCTTGTTTTTAAGGTTAATAGCTTCTTTTGGGCCTACAAAGCTTACAATGGATATTATATTGCCTTGAAAAGCACTGATGTACTAAAAGTACATGACACTTCCCCCTATTTAAACATTTTTTTTTCTAAAAAATGAAGATGCTTGTTTGATCAGCTTGATCACCTTGGTTAAGTAGTCATGATTGAGAATGTGTCATCCAAAAATGTGTTGCCTCATTACAGATCCAAAGCTGTCGAATTGCAGTCATTTTGTTGGTTTTAGATTGTAATTCTTGTTTTCATGGAGGAAAATTCATGGTCGAACAAGAGGTTGATGAAGCACCATATTGCTTGTTGGCAACCAATTTGCACGGAATGGACAGAGTGTATCGCCACAATATTCTTCTTTGTCTGCTTCCTCGACATCATAACAAATTGGATGCTCTATCCAATTCCCTTAGGATCATGTTTTAGCATTGCATCTGGCAGTGCTATCCTGAAGATTTTGTCATGTTGTTTGATAGTCGCTTTGTCGTTCAATCCAAACACTTTGACGATAATCATGAATCTTGCATTTGAATTGTTAAGATCCCACATGAGAAAATTATTGGCACAATCAATTTTCAATATAGGAACTAATATGTTCGGATGGATCCTCTCTGAAAATAACAATTGATATTCTGAATGGACATTCATTTCCAAGAATATTGAGTGAATGAGATGCTTACAAAGAGTAATGATATCCCTTTCACTCAAAGTCTCTACGAAAAATCTTTCGTAGATTAGATCATCATGTTCAAAAATATTGATATTTTGAATATTTTGAACCACAAACTGAAAACTGTGATATAATGAATCTTTGATTGTTTGTCCCATCTCATAGCTAGGACAACTCCCAACTTGTATAATACAAGTTTCATCACACTTCGTTGTGCACTCTATACTGAATATAAAACATTCATATAGATCAGTTTCGTCTTGGTCGATTAATCCCATTTCACAAGTCGTTGTAGACAAATCTTCTGGTGGAATGTGATGCGATAGTTCTTGTGATCTCAAGGAAGATGGGGTCCTTAAGTGAATTGCCTCATTGACAACTTCATTGCCTAAATTGGCCTTTATATTGCTCAATTGAAGATCAATGTTGAAAACAAAAATATTTTCCTCATAATCCTCCGCATCGTCTTCGTTATTATCACCAACTGATTTGCGATGTCCTTGCATTGACATTGTATTCGCAACTGAAAGTTTCTGGGTCGATTCAAATTGGGAATTACATTCATGTTGCCGATCTTGTGTACATTCCATAGCACTGCATAAATGTTGATTGTCCATTTCCCGTGAATTCAATGGGGAATCAAGAGCTGTTGATGAAGTTGGCTGATCCATCTGTTGAATAGGCTTTTCCATCATTGGTAACTGCTTTTCCTCGTCAAATTGCACTTTTGGCTCATCCTCTAATGATCTTGACGAAGAATCATGAGATTCACTTGAATTCGTTTCCTGCATTGGATCTTCCATACCAGACATTTCCTCTTGATCACTACCATTTTGATTCCCAAGGCATGATTGTAGCAAGTTCCCAATGTTGACTGTTCCTTTGGAATCAATATCAATGTGCTCTCCTTGATTTGAGTCCTGACTTCCACTATCAGATTGTTCATCATCCTCAAAATGTTGGATTCTTAAAGCTTCACTTCTTTGTTGGACATTTTGATGAACATTCGTTGGCACACCTCTGGCTGCTATAGATTGATGTGCTCATTGTTCCAACGTTTCCCTGTTATTTTCAAGTCCAACCAGATATCCAGTATGACTCTGTAATACCTGTTTTCCCTTGTCCATGTCAATTCTCTGGACATCTTGAGGTGGTGTTACATTTTGTGATGGAGACAGTAGTTGGAACGATTTAGATGGCTCATTACACCTTTGATCAGCTTCCACAATTTTGTCTTGTGCACCAAATAGGCTAGCAAACAATTTGTCCCATTTCACTTCGTCGGCTTGCCGATCTTGTTTTATTTTCTGCAACATTCCAACTATCGGATCTTGTGTGGCCTACAGTTTACTTAATATGTTTCCTTGTTGGTTCGAAACCTGCGGTTCTTCCATCACTTCTTCAGTAGGGCTCAATTTTCCATTGAACAATAGTAACGATGAAGCACAATGGGTATGAGGAGTGACATTATTGATTGTGTGATTATGTATGCAACGTTGCACATGAGATGATGATTGTTCAAGTTGGCACGTAGAACTCATGTACCGCAGTGCGTGCTCATCACCTTGTGAATTGCGATGATGTTTTGATTGTCGTGAATATAACTCATCATCATTGTCACTACTATAAAAACCACCATCAATATTAGATTGATTTGACTGGTGTAGCTCATGGTTTTTATTTTGCTTAGAATAGTTTTCATCATCACTCAAACAGTGTCCATATGAGTCGTGTTGCTCATATTGATCTGAATTATTGTCATTGTGCTCCCCATACTGATAATATTGATCTAAAATACCGTCATTTTGCCCCTCGTACTGATAATCACAATATGATTGGGCATCACATTCAGATTGATTATCAAATTCTACCTCATAATCAGAATTAGAATCCATTTTGACAAATCAAAGGAGAATATGAGTCTGTAAATTTATAAAGACCCTTATTAGAAAAAAAATTGCGAAGTTTGGTTTTGCTAGAAAATAAGATCTTGACAGTTTCTCCACCCACTTAGAACTCAGAGTTCTATGATGAGTAGAACTGAGAATGGCAAAACCTTGAAGTTCATATGAAACTGAGCACTTTTGCTTTTTACAACATCGAATTCTGAGCTCAAACGGAAAAGATATGGAACTTCGAAAATAACTAATAAAAACAACTAAAATCTGACTCAAGAAAAGGGTTCTTAAGAAAAATAAATGAAAAAAAATAATTACAAAATTTTAATAAACTCTCAGTGTCAGGCTCTTTGTTCTGATCACTTATTGTTTTTACAATACCGAAATCCGAGTTCAAACAAAAAAGTTATGTAGAGTTAAAGAATGAAAGTAAAGTTGAATTTAGAGAACTTAAAATAAAGGGGTCCTTAAAAAAGTTTATAAACTGGATTCTATAAAGTTTGAAATCCATGAAATGTTTTGGTGCTCGGGAGAAATTGCAGGAACCGTAGGGAATTAAGAAATTTTACAGTAAATTTTTTTAACGGCTGTCTATATGGTGCATTTGGGTGCTCGTGAAGGATTGTGGGCAACCGTAATTTTTTTTTGAGAAAACTAAAATTTTGTTTTCTTATGCAAGGAATAGGCAGAGAGAGAAAGAAGTCGCCCGAAGGAGAGAGGGGTAGAGAGAGAGAGAGGAGGTAACCGACGCAATGTAGAGAGAGAGAGCGAACTCAACAGAAGGAGAGGAGTTGGATGAGGTCTCGACTGAACCAAATATCGCGAGTGATCCTGTTTCATTTCCAGTTTGGAATCTTCGCTGTTCCCCCATCAAAGGATCGAAATTCCAAGAAACCATTGTCTGATGTCTGTCTTTTGTGTTCGCTGAGGTGGCGGTACCTTTAGCAACAAATGCTAAATCACATTGGTCTGATCAATTATCTGAGGAAGGGGTAACAGAGTCGTGGAAAAACCAGGTTTGGAGGAGACGTGTTTAGGGCTTAGAGTGAGGTAAGGTGTATTAAGACTTGTGGTTAAGGCCTATGTTTAGGTCAAGAGGGGGTTAGGGCGGGGACATGTACGGTTAGGTTTTTTTCTTTTTTTTCTAAATTGAACCTCAAAATGAAGAATAAAAAAATTTACAACAGAAACAAAACTTCAAAATTGAAAGATTGAAATGCTTCTCTCTAACTTGTAAAAAAGATTTCCAAGATTCTGGCTAATCTGACCCATCTCTAGTAATTTGATCATAACTTACTCGATATTGATCCAAATCATACAAACTCAGTATCTCTGAAAAGCTAACAACAAGCTCTATCAGGCTATAGTATCAAAAAAAATGATTGAATGTGATTTGGTAGGTCAAATCAGCAACAAAGCAGGGCTGAAAATTTTGAAAAAAAAAAACTAACAAAACTAGAGCTACAAATCAAGATTTGTCATAACTTTTTGGATACTAATCCAAATGACCTGCCATATGGATCAGATCAAAGCTAACAATGTCTAAAATCCTATGAAAAGAAACTTGAAATAAAAACTCATATCAAGTCTAAAAAATTTCAAATCAAGTGACAACAAAATTCTAGTCAACTATTTTGACAGCTTTTGAAAAAAGTGCAATAACTTTTGCATTACTTATCCAAATGACTTGAAAATTGGTGCAAATTCTAGAAACCTATAGAATCAAATTAGAAATTAAAAACCAAATTGAATGCTAAAAATTCGTTTGAACAGAACTGAAAAATTCAAAGTTAAAAAATTAGCAAAAAGAAAGCTACAAAAACAATAAACTCATCAAATCTAATGGAATTCTCATAGAATCATCATGAATCATGGATCTATGCTCTAATACCAAGAAATGTCATGTGCCAAATCTAAGCAAATAGCAATTACAATGGAAGTAAAGCTAAGAGCAAGAAAAGTACAAAGCATTCAAGATAGCATATCAATAGAAAGCTAGAAACATGGAGATCGCCATAGAATCACATTAGCAATGGAAAGAAGATTACAAGATATGTACATGAGCATTGATTCATGTGAATAGGACACATGAGACCTAGCCATGGAGATTCCAATGGCTCACATTCACAAGGAAGCTAGCAGCTCTCACTTGCAAATGAGCCAAAAGATTCACAAAATGATGTCTCTTGCCTAGTTATAGACAATGCTCTTACTTAACTAAACTTAACTATCTTGAGAGATAGTTAGCCCTTGTTAAGTATTATTTAAACTACATTGAGCCCTTGTTGGCCTATTATCCTTATTAGTTACTTTGGAGAACCTAAAGAGAGAACCACCTTGTTCATAAGGCTAATAGCTCCTTTTGGGCCTACAAAGATTACAATGGATATTATATTGCCTTGAAAGGCACTGATGTTCTAAAAGTACATGACAATAGATTCTAGAAAGCACTTGCAAACTTGGTGAGAAGTTCCAAGTATAGTTCAAGTAAATTTTGATTCTTCGACTTTTGAATTGACTCAATCTTCAATTCTAATATGTCAAAAGTTTTTGACACACTCTTCCCTCCTTTTTTTCAGTTACTGTTCAAAATCTTAAAATTTTCTAGGGTTTGTTTGAATTGTTTGGCATGATGAACTTCTAAAATGGTTTCTGATCGCAATTACTATCTTGTCAACTTGAAACTTTAGTTATAGTCTAAAGAGCAAATCCTGACTATATAAGTTGAAGATGTTCCATTCATACTTAGTACGTTATGACGAGCCATATGAAGTTTAGCATCTAATACAACAAATACTTGAACAACCTTTACTTATGTCGTATCCCTAAAATATGTAAAGCAAACAAAAAAACTGATAACTTAATAGGACATTGCAGCAAATCAAAGCCATGTGCAAAAAGAGAATAAATGTTGCAACATTGTGAGGAGGCACCTTGTAGTGGAGCAATGGAGCAGTGATATATGATGACGATTTAATGTAAAATTTTCTTTTCAGAGCATACTAATTATCTAATGTCATGTGTTGAGTTGTGAAACTGATTCAACACAAAGTTGTGAATTTGCATTTCTTGACACACTAGTGGTTGGTGGCTCTTGTTATGCATATGCATTGCATCCTACTACACTTTTGTTAGTTCCATATTTGGACGATGAGACATTGTCATTGTCATTATTCTATTGATCTATCAGCGTCTCACGTTGGTGACTAGCGAATTACATCATGACCTTGACTGGTCAAATTTATATGTTCTACAAAACCAACAATGGAATTTCTTCTTCTCATGCCAAATCCCTCACAAAAGCCTCATAAACCATCATTCATGTAGTCATCCACCCATTGCCACCCATTGCCACCATTAGTTGCATATGAGAGAAAATAATGTCATGAACCATTGTCATCAACATCAATATACATTATTGATTTGCATTCACAAAATTATTTAACACATTTTCTATTTTTCTAATGTGTCTAACCATGTACAAAATTTAAATCAAATGTCAATACATGAGATAAGAAAAAAAGATGTCAACCACTATACTTGAATTTTGAACATAATCAGTTACCATGCATCCAATTTTTTGTTGGAATTTGATGCTCAGCCTCAAATCCATTCAATAATGGGCATCTTAAAAAACCAGAAACAAAAGGCTCGAATTTTTGAACAGAGGATCAAAAAATCCAAGATTCTAGAATTCTTCGATACCGGATCGACTCAAAAAATTCTATATTTTTCAAGTCACTGTATATTTTTGAGTCACTATTTTTTGAGTCATTGTATATTTTTTGATACTTGTAAATTTTGGTACTGTCGGTCTAAAATCCGACTCAACAACTTCGCGCTGATAGTCCGCCCACTTTGTATATGTATTAATTGTAATGAGACGATCGTAATAACTGCAACAAAAAGTAGTTGTAGATATTTTGTAGGATATCAATCTTAGAATCTTCATCAGAAAACTACTTTTGATTATTCGAGTTCTTGTAGCCAGTGTTATGACGCTCAACGATTATAAGTTGAAGTTATCACTTCAAGCACTGTACTCACTGTTTGATATCAATCAGAGTGCAAATTTTCAGTCCCACTACTATATCGTTTCATTATGCATTTGACTGAATCATTCATTTGGAACGTTTTGCTACTAACTATGGCACTTCCAATTCTACACCAAGCTCGCTCATCAGCTTTCACACATTCTCACTAATTTCCGACATGGTATCAGAGCGGGCTGTTCAGTAATCTGCACATTGTCTGCAGATTATCAAGTCTTGTTTCTATAAAGACGTACTAGCAAGCACACAACCAACAGTTTCTCGAAAAAGTTGTTTTTACCAACAATCTCGCTCAACCGGAATGGATCCATCTACTAGTTCTTCTCTAATCGACAGACTCAATGGGAGCAACTACCATCTCTGGAAGTTCAAAATGAAGGCCATACTACTAGCCAAGGAACTGTGGGACATCGTTGATGGCACATAAGTTAAACCTGAAGGTGATGTAGTCACTATCACCAAATGGAGACTGAAAGATGGCAAGGCTTTTGCCATGATCACTCTCAACATCAAAGACAACCAAATCAGTCACATACGTGCCGCTCAGACTGCTAAGGATGCATGAGACATCCTAGCAACCCTCTACGATATCAGGGACGTTACCTCCAAACTCCATTTGAAGAAGAAATTCTTCACCTTGAGAATGTCTGAAGCAGTAAGTGTTTCGAGCCACATCAACACTTTTCAAAATCTTATGGTGCAGATGACTGCAACTGGCTTAGTATATAAGATACTGATGCTGTCATGACTCTGTTATCGAGTCTTCATGAGGCCTATGAGAACTGGGTCCTAGCAATTTCGATCCAAGAGAAGATCACCCTTTCAAGAGTGATTTTATTACTTCAACAAGAGGAGGCCAAAAGTTCTGCAACCTCCTCAGGCACATGGTCAGATCCTTAGGCTCTATATTCCAAAAATCAGAAGTTCGGATCCAGAAAGAAGAGCAATACGTAGTCAGGATCGAATTTTGACTCAGTATAGAATCTTGAGTTAGGATCAAATTTTGGCTCAAGATCGAATTATGGTCCAAGGTCGAATTCGAATTCTTCATCATTCCAATCAACGCATAACCTATTATGCAAATATTGTAAGAGAACTGGCCATCTTATTAGGGACTGCAGAACTTTAAAATTCAACAATGAGAAGAAAATGCAGTCCCAACAACAACAAGCAAATTCTGCTTCGCTGATATGCTTTGGCATTTCAGATTAGGCCACCTCAATTCCAATTGTATTCAACAAATGTCAAAACAGAATTTAGTACAAGATCTACCTAGAATTAGCAAATTCGATACTCCATGTAAAAGCTGTATAATCAACAAGCATGCTAGAAGTCCTTCCATTTCCGATACAGTCCATACTTCTAGTAATTTGCTAGATCTTGTACACATGGACATTTGTAACCCTATGCAAATTATTTTCACAGAGAAAGCTATCTATTTATTGACTTTTATTGATGACTTCTCTCGGAGGACTGCAACTTATTTTCTGAAGGAAAAATCCGATACCTTCAAGTTCTTCAAGCAGTACAAAACATCAGCAAAAAATTCGACTCAGAGAAGAATCAAAGCTCTACGTTCTGATGGAGGGAGAGTATTTATCTCCACCGAGTTCAAAGCTTTCTACAAGGCCAACGGAATACACCTACAACAATCCACAACTAGCTACTCAGTCCAATGGTGTAGCTCAAAGGAAGAATCAGACACTCATTGCAAGTGCAAAGAGCATGTTGGCCCATGCCTCTCTTCCAAAGAAATTTTGGACAGAAGTTGTTACTACAGCAACCTATCTACAACATCGATCCATTACAACGTTCTTGAATGGCAAGACACCTTATTAGGTGTGGACAAGATCGAAGCCATCACTCAAAAATATTAGAGTGTTTGGATGCAAAGCTTTCAATCAGATCTCTGCTGATCTACAGAAAAATCCGACCCAAGTATCGAACAATCAAAATCCGATCCAAGGATTGAACAACAACAGGTCAATTTTTATTGGCTTCTCTCCAGATCAAAAGGCATACAAGCTCTACAACCTAGACACTCAAAAAACATTCACGAGCAGAGATGTCATCTTTTTGGAAGACCATTTTTTCGACCACAAAGAGAAAGCTGCAACAAATTCTGACCCAAGTATCGAACAACAGAATTCTGATTCAAGGAATTTCAACGAATCGAATCACATCAGAGGATCGAAGTTCAACATAGAAGAATGAACCGACCCAGGCAGCTTCCATCCAGATTTATATATGATCCAGCTTGCTACTTTGTGCAAGAACTCAACACTATTTCAGAGGCAAAGTCAACTACTCATGTTGACCAGTGCAAAGCAGAAGAGAACAACAAATTCACATTTCTAAATGAAAATGGTTTCTATCCAAACTCGACAGACTCGATTATTTACTTCAAATCTGTATCGTATCTCTTCATCAACACCACTCTTTATGTAGATGATACTCTACTGTTCAGTAATAATCTAAATTTGATGAAGGATCTGAAATGCAAATTAGCACTAGAGAACAAAAGGCCTAATATGGGTCCAGTCAATTACTGTCACAAAGTACAAAATCGACCCAACAGAACAGATCTAATGGCAACATATTACTTCACAAACGCTCTATCAAAAGAGCACCACCTCATATTCAATGACATGTTGAATTTGAAAATCAAAAGTCTTCAGGATCCACACTAAGGGGGAGTGTTGGAATTTAATGCTCAACTTCAAATCCATTCAATAATGAGCATTTTGAAAAATCAGAAACAAAAAGCTCAGATTTTTGAATAGAGGATCGAAAAATTCAGGATCAAAATTTTTAGAATTCTTCGATACCGGATCGACTCAGAAAATTCTATATTTTTTTGAGTCACTATATATTTTTGAGTCATTATTTTTTGAGTCATTGTATATTTTTCGATACTTGTGAATTTCAATATTTAGTCGAAATTTTGACATTCGTTTTTGGCATGGCTCTGTCATGCGTAGCACATCCACCCCAAAAATTTTCCGGGGACCTTGCCGGTGAAATCCAGGTTGAAGATGAGGTCCGACAATTATTATTATTTTTTGCATGGCACTGCCATGCAAATTTTTTTTAAACTAAAAATAAAAAAATAAGCACCAAAATATCTTGGCATGGTCAAGCCACGTGTAGAAGTGCCACACATGGCCATTATTTAACCGCTTCCCATGCAACAAGTATCTCTAGAAATTTGCCTATAAGGGAAGCTCCTTAGATCCTGCTTACAAATCCCAGACACAAAGGATAACATACTATGGAAAAACCACCCAACCAAGTAGAAGCATCCAATCAATCTTTAGAAGCCTCATCCCCAAGCCAAGGAACAAGAAGCATGAATGTAGAGTGAGAGCCTGACAATGAATCAAGAACCATGATGAGGAGTAGGGCGAGTTTGGACCCATTATATAGACCCAAAAGCATCATGGGCACTTAGCCATGCACAACCCTAAGTTCCCTATACATAGATTCACCTAGAATAGAGTCCTATGCATGGACCAACTATTCATAGAATTGCTATTGATAACTCTACACATGCATACCCTGTCTCATACCTTGTCTAAACTCCATTTAGTGTGTTCTGGGCCTCACAAGGATATTAGTTACTTTCGGGTCACGTCCAGTATGACGTGGTGTAACTAACAACTTGTTTCACTAGAGTACCGTGTATCCAAGTCTAGGAGTATATTGTATCCCATGTACTGGTGATGGACATAACATTCTTCCCTCCTTAAACTGTTTCTATCCTTAAAAACTAAATTCGGGAAATTCTTCTTTATGCTATCAACTCTCTCCCACGAATCATCATCCTCAATACGACCCTTCCACCGAATTAAGCACTCAGAGATAGAACGACTTCTCAACCCTAAACCTACCACATGGGACGAGTTTATGGAGGTGTTCAAAAAGTCGTTTGTGGTTGTGGATGGCTCAGATTTCTACCAAAGATTTGTAAATTGCAAAATGGGTACTCAGAGTTTGGACTTGTATCTGCAAGATTTTATGGATTTATGGAATAAAGTTCCCTCATTCGATGCAAAACTGGCACTGTGGCAGTTTATTGTAGGTCTGCCTGCAGATTATCAGAATGAGTGTAAGCATAACGTGCTTCAAAATTTTGATGATGTCGTACGAGTCGCAAAAGCGTATGATTTGACTATGGTGGCATCCAGGAAGCAGTTACAGGCTAATCCATCTGGATCATCCGGACCCAACCAGAAAAAAGAAAAGAAAAGAGTTCGTGGTAACAAAAAATCTAAGTATTTTGACGAACTAGATCAAGCTGCATCTGAGTTTAGACAAAAGAAAAAATTGTGTCAGAATAAGGCAAGAAAGACCAATGCATGTTTCCATGGCGGTTAGCCTGGACATGTTATGAAATTCTGCCCTGAGTGAAAGGAAGACGAACCTCAAGTGATTGAGATGCCAGGTAAAGAAAATCTTAAGCTGGAAATTAATAAAATCAATTGTGAGTGTGATTGTTCTTTAAGTACTACTTCATTCTTGCCAAATGATTTATTTCGTTTGAAAGGCATTGTACATGGACATGAAGTTAGTATTTCAGTGGACAGTGGATCTACTCATAATGGTCAAGATCGCTTGCACTCCATCCTAAGGCCACGATTGGTTGCTTCTTCCACACATTTGGAGATGGGTCTCACCTATATGAAGGTGGCACTATTTCCCTTCTCTCTCCCCATGCTCTCTCTCTCTCTCTCTCTCTCTCTCTCTCTTCTCCTCACCTTGGCAAAACAGATTTTGGAACTTCAGTGCCCACACTCCAGCGATTGGAAACACACCTATGCATCACTGGTAAGTGGCTTCTAATCCTATCTATTCTTGTTGTTGAAATGCTTCTATCAAAAGAATGATAGCATAAATCGCGCTACTCTTGCATATGTTGTAGCGCGACCTACACTACATCTCTCAAGAAACAAGACTAATCTACAGCATGTTAGAAATCCAAGAATCAAGAAACTAACCAGCCTTTTGATTCTTGGACATCCCAAGAACATCAAGAACTAGAATGTTAGAAAATATGCAAGATTTATGCCACATTTCTAGCCTCTTTAGTTTACTTGAATGTTGGCTCCTACATTAATCCACAAGAAAACAAGAAATCTAATCCACAACTAGGAAAGCAAGAAAACTAATCCACTCTAAATCCATAACCACACACAATATGAATGGAAGGGCATGATCATAGGAGCATCACTCAAGAAAACCATCATGATCAAGGAGCTTAGTGTAGCATCAAACTCATGGAAAATCTTCTTATTAAGCATGGAGTAGATACAATGCAAAAAGCTCTCTTCACAAAGAGGGAGTCTCTTAAATAAGCAAGAGAGCTCCTTAGGTGGCATTCTAGTGGAATTTCCACATTTAAATTACAAGTGGAATATTGCTCTCCACTAGAGGTCACTATCAAAAGGTGGCTCACCCTACTTTCTTTAAGAGGGGTCTACTTGCATTTATTACATTTGCTTAGAAAGACTAGTTCCTACATGGTCATTCCATCTTCCGGGATTCAACATGAGGCTTACACAGTTCTTGCATGTCTTTCCTAGCTAGTATTTCTCGGCTCTCATACTCGGCTCTCAGTCTTCATTAGTTTAGTCTTCTTAGAGACCTCCTCGGTCTAAGGTGAGAGGTGCTCTTGAGTTGCTCTGTCCGAGTATCTTGGGGATTCGTCAGAATCAGCCAACAGCATGGCTCAAAGAAGAACGATTAAGAACAGTGTACATGCCTTTTTTCTTGTTGTTTATCGAAACCCAATAATATGATTATAAAATTCATGCTACTTCGCTGCTAAACTGTGAGAGATAGAGATGATAGCGAGTATTATCAAAAAACATATGTTTTTAGAGTGTTCTTCATGATTAAAGATATCATACATTCATAAACAGTAGGTAGCTCTTCGTTGGACAACATGCAATAAAGCTTTTGGTATTCCATCGCTGGAAAGCAATGATGGTGCTCATTAAGTTGCTTTGCATCGATAGGTCACTCATTAACCAGATCAGAATGTGAAATATCGCTGGTACAATTGTGATATACTACCTTTCAGGTGCTCAAGTGTAATTATCAGTAGTATGCGCAACAAGAAGTTTACATGTGATGTATGCTTCACATAAAAGTATGCCATAATACTATGTTATTATTTTTGGCCAGCGATGGATCACACAATATGAAGATGCCAATCTGAAACGATGCTAGTTTTGATCTGATCAGCGATGGATATCATACATATATCGATGCCTTATGCACTCAAACATCCAACAATCAACTTATGATAGTGATGGCATACTACTATGTTATCATTTCTGGCCAGCGATGGATTACACAAACAATAGGAAGAAGATGCCAATCTGAGCAGTGATGCTAGCTCTAATTTGAGCAACGATGGATAGCATACATATATCAATGCCTCATTCATGCAAACATCCAACAATCAAATGTAGCTCAGTTCAATGTAGTGTAGGATTTGATTTCAATCCGCTTTTAGAGTAAGTAGCAGTAGAAACCTACTGAACGTTCATTGGTTTGCATGTTGATTTGTGAATGAGCGTTCTTGGCTTGCATCTCTATGTAGAATGTAAGTGCGTTCAAGAGTGACGTCCCTGAGTAGTCCTCTGACAAGCTGGACAATAAAACTATACTACAGAGTTATTCAGTCCGTTTCTGCCTAGCCTGGGCATTGTAACAAATAAGAAATAGTCAAGTAATGCCCAAACGAGTCTGGTAACAGGCAAGAAATAGATCTGTAAGCAAGAAGCAGAAAAGTAAACAATAGGTCCTCTGGAGCAGGGGATCTGTCAACACATGCGGGAGCTATATTGTGCTATACAACTGTGATAGCTTTGACAATGAGCTATAACACTTCTCTTGTGTGTATGATTATGCAATGCTATACATAGAAATGGATACAGAAGTAAACGTTTCTTAAGTGCAATTAAATGCAAACATGATCACCTCACAAAAGTCGCTAGCATCTACTATTCAAGTTGGTGCTTCGCATATATCTTGATTCTTTTTGTTAAATTCAAAAGAGTGTGTCAACAGCGTAGGAGAGTACTAATGAAGTTACCTTCAAAAGAGCAGAACTATTCTTGAGTTTTTCTACATATCTCTTTCTCCATCATACAATATTTTGGCATATAGAATCATTGCTTATTGTATGGAAGATGGTAACCCTCTTTGTTGTAATGATATTCTTAGCATATCAAGGCCTAATTAAGCTCTTTAAAGTACTTTAAGAAGAGACAGTATCTTTTTATGCTTTCTAGCGAATACGTAATAAATGATAGTAAGTTTGCTTTCTAGATTCAATGTCCAATAATTTTTCTTCTTGTGTGTTTTTTTTCTTCTAGCAATCAAAGTGGAATACAAATCAACCTAGGTATGTAACTCTCGTTTCATAAGAAAAGTTTCTACATCATATAATTTCTTGCAATTAAAGAGGAGCAATAATATTCTAGTTCTATGCATCTAAATATAGCATGGAGATTTCAATAAGGCTAAAATATTACTCGTCTAGATTGACTATTGAGATGTTTTTTAATGTTAGAAAATAAAAGCTTCAATAGATCATCTTACGAGTGACCTAGGCCTACTAGTTTTATCATCACAACTCACATATCAGAAACTTGTACAAGAGTTTTCTAGCTATATCGATCTAGATTTTCTATTAGTGATCTTATTTAGTTGAACATTTTTATTGACATGAATACATTGACATTGAGTAATGTAAAAATATTTCTTGATCCTATCCAGTGGCCTCAAGAATTGATATTAAAAATAGTGTCACATTTCATCCCTCCTCTTTAAGATCCATTTCTTGCATTTGTTGTTTTTCATCTCATTCCTATTGGTTTCGATATGCTTTATGTAAAACATTGTAGACTAGCTTCTAATTCTAGTGTATGTTCTTGTTCTCAACAGTAGGTGCTGACACCTCCAAAGCTGTTATTAGAGACATTTTTGATACTTCGGGAGTGCCATCCTCATATGATGAGCTTCTACTTGGTAGGCTTATTGCCTACACCTTTACTAGTTTCTGAGTACGCCTATCATCAAATGTATGCAAAAGATTAAACTGTGGAACAACTTGTTATTCCTGAATCCGTTGAGCCAGTTGGATCACTTGCTCAAATTGTTACCAATGAATTACATCCGTATCACATGACTATGTTCATCGTTACATCCGATGGGTGCATATGTGAGTAGCACTTTGGTCTTCTCTGTTCCTATTCGACCATGTCATGCTTACCACAAGTGTTGTCACTTGTTTTGAAAGCATCCATTATGAGCTTAGTCTATTATACAGACTCACCCAATGGGATTGGCTCAATTGGTTAGTTTCACATCCCAAGTTTTTTTGGTCCAGGTTCGAGCCTCCCCTTGAAAACCAAAAAGCAATATATAGACCAAACCAAGAAGTATTATTGTTATGTCCATGTCTTGTACCAGGGAATCGGAATAATTCTTGACGTGGATAGTCGGTCACTCTAGTTGTATGTGATTATTAGTTATGCTACGTCATTCCGGATGTGGTCGTATTAAGTAATTAATAATCATATGAGGGCCCAGACATATAATTGGACATAGGAGCTCATGCATGGTGAAGATTGCTATAATGCAAGAATAGGAGGTCAATAGCTCAATTTAGGTTGCATGGGGATCCTAGGAGGAATATTCTCTCTCTCTTGGAGAGAATATATCCATTGGAAACTCGCCCATCCTCCTATTGTAAATTGTGATTATTGAGCCAGTTTCTCCTCTCCTCTCGTGTTCTTCACTATGGCTTGGGGGTGGACTGGTTAGGGTACTGACTAGCCTCTCCATATTGGTTGGGTGGTTCATCCTCCACAAGTGTCCTTTTGGTTTGCATGTGACAGGATTGTGGAAGATCTTCACTTGGTGATCCTAACATTGGTATCAGAGCTTGGTTCACATCTACCAGGAGGTGGAGCTTGGAGATCTTGGATTTTGTAGTTCTATTGGTGCATCTCTTTGCTTGTTCTTCCAAGTGTTGGAATTCAATTTCAAGTAGGTGGCTTCTTAGATCCTTGGTGTACTTTCAGCCTAATGATCATAATTGTGGATTTGTTCCATGAATTTTAAAGGAAGTCATAGATTTTTTGATGGATTTAGTGAAGTTTTCACCTAGAATTCATGGTTTTTGCAAGAAATTGGTCATAGGATCTGGTGTAGTACGTTTCCCAGATTGTACTTACTGTTTTACAGTCATTAATTACAAAATTTAATGATTGCATGAAGGTAGATTAGTCAAGAGGTTGAATAGATAGTGATCTTGGGCCAAAAATTGAGGGTTTTGGACCATAAATGGGCTATAGAAACCATGTTTGACTAGAATTAGAACTTTTAGTGCTTTCATGCAATGGATTTACAGGGATTTGGATTTTATTGCACTTAATTGTGGATTTCCCCTACAAGTTTTGGTCAAAATTAGGTTTCTTGATGTTTTTGGGACTAAATTTGGGGTAAATCTCAAAATTCTCAGCCAAGACTTGGTGTGAACATTTTCAGAGATGTAATGAAGCTGTTCCAGAGCTGCCATGAAGTTTGGTTAGGTTGGAACACCATTGTATTTTTGATGATTTTAGAGCATGAATACCTCTCAATTGGGGGTCTGAACCTGTTGGCTCTTGTTACAAGCTGGATTGCATTTGATTTGAGCCATCATGCATCCAATTTGGATATATGTGCATTAGACACCAGCATATTGAAGTTTTGCTTGTTGAATGAGGCCAAAAATGCATTTTTTGCTTGATCTGAACTTATGATTGCTTGTTGGACCTGTTAGAAGCTTATATACCTCTCTAATGAACCTTAGTAGAGTGCTTGTAACCTCTGATCCAAGGCTTATTGGGCTGGGATGCAAATTTTGATGATTTCTCCTTCCAAAAGTGCGCCCTCCTACCTGTTTTTGGTGCATTTATAGATCGCACATGTGAGGCCTAGGTGATAGGGTGACATGGCAAGTGACTTTTAGACCCACTCTCCCTCTGTACTGTGCTTTACAGCAACCAATTTGGTGTCCTGTAGAGAAAGTTATGGTCGTCTGAAGTTTGCAAGTTTTAAACTAAAATTTGCAAAATTTTGAAATTGTTCTGATGCATGCATGCTTGTAATACAGTTTAGTGCATGTCTGTTGATGAAAATGTATGGATATACCTGTATGCATGCTTGGATGCATGTTGAATGCGTAATCAGTGATTTGATCAGTAGAATTCTTGCATGTAGTTATTTTTGGCAATTCTAGATCAAAAAGTAGATTTCCTAGTAAATAGGCTATTTACAAAAAAAAATTCATTTTTTCAAAAAAGTTAGAGCATGCTAAGTTAGATGCATGCTGGATGTTTCGAGATGATTTCGATTTGTGACAGTGCCTATGATTATGGAAAATCGATCTTCTTAATCGATTTTCATAGTTGGTCCATTTCGAATGAATTTCAAAAATCCCAGTTTTTTGTAAATTTTAGGATTTGTTGTTGTTTAATTTAATCTGATATTTATTTTGCGAAAATTTGCAAATATGAGTGAAAGACCTTGCTGAATAATATCAGCGAGTTATGAAGGTTTTTGACGTTTCACTTATTAGTTGATGAGTGAATCTCGACTAATTAAAGCAAATTTTGCAAGTCAGGAAATCAATATGGTAGATGATAATGCAAATGTAGCTCTTGATGGTCAGGTGCCAATGCCTACCTATCTGCAAATTTTCTAGTCATTAAGCCAAGCACTTAATGAGATAAACAACAAGAACACTTTACGTGATCAACAAATGGAAGTATTGTTGAATCTAGTGAAAACATCCGTTCCGAATTTTGGCTTTCAACCTGAACCTTTTTCAGGAGAAAAGAAAGAGAAAAAAACCTGAAGTTGTAGATGACTGGTTAACCAAGCGGATCGGTTACTTTAATCTACATGGAATTCCTAAAGAAAAAAAGATTGAGAGTGTTATTCTATTCTTCCGTGGGAAAGCTTCATCGTGGATCATAATTATGGATTTTCTCCATAAATTTTGAGGGAAATCAAAGGTTTTTTTTATGGTTTTAGTGAAATTTTCACCTAGAATTGAAAACTTTTGCTTGAAATTGATCATAGGTATTGGTGTAGTACATTTTTCAGATCGTACTTGCTATTTTACAGTCATTAATGTTTGAATCTAATGATTGCATGATGTTTGAATAGTCAAAAACTTGATTAGATAGTGATTTTGGACCAAAAATTGGGGTTTTTGGACCATAAATGGGCTATAGAAACCATGTTAGACTAGAATCAAACCTTTTCGTGCCTGCATGTAATGGATTTATAGGGATTTGGATCTAATTGCACTTATTTGTGGATTTTCCCCACAAATTTTGGTCAAATTTGGTCAAAGTTGGCAAAAAAAAACAAGGTTTTTTGATGTTTTTTGGACTAATTTTGGGGTAGTTCTCAAAATTCTCAGCCAAGACTTGGTATAAATGTTTTCAAAGATGTAAGAAAGCTGTCCCAGAGCTGTCATGAAGTTTGTTAGGGTCTAGACACCATTAGGAGGATCAAAACACAAAAAGTTGGTGTATTTTTTAGCATGAATACCTCTCAATTGGGGGTCTGAACCTGTTGGTTCTTGTTACAAGCTTAAATATATGATGGATTGCGTCTTTTTATGAACTATCATGCATCCAATTTGGATAGGTGAGCATTAGACACCATCAAGTTGAAGTTTTGCTTGTTGAAGGAAAGTAGTGGCAAGACTGATAATCCATTTATGGAACTATCTCTGTTTTGCAATTTGATTTGGATCTTGCAAAGTAAAGCAGATGAAAGGTATTCCATACAGAAATCTAGTAATTTGGATTCTTTTTAGTTATAGAGTATTTCTCTATAATGATTGTAACAACCAAGAGAGTTCTAACTTGTTAAAAGAATTAAGTTCTTTTTACCGATTCTGAAATAGATATTGGATATCTAAGACAGTATGTATTCAGTTTTGTTGAAATCTATGTTTCTTTTGGATTAGTGAATATTTTTATGGCATTTCGACTGTCTTGGATGATACATTCTATTTTGTCCATGTTGGGTACAATATGAAATGGTATTCATTGAGTAACACTAAAGAAGCATGAGAGATTTCAATTGTTAGGATTATCTCCTGGAATGGGTTGTGAATTTAATCCTATATATGGGTATAGGATAGCCAAATTGTCAACAGATCTAGATGCAGAGGATTCTTGGAGGAAAAGCTGGTGGTACGAGACATCAATGATTCTAAAGGGGATTTCTTGGGTAGAATGATCTGTAGACCGATGGTTAGTGATTGCTATAATGGTAATACTAACAAAGTTCATTGGTTTTTGTTTAGGGTATTTTGGGCAATATGAGATATAGATTGATCCCTAAATGGTATCTCATTTAATTACAAAATATGAAAGCCCTTAAATCTATTTCTCTTTTTTAGTAGGCCTCTACTCTTTAGAACTTTCTTAATACATGACAATTGGATTGAGATTCATAAAATTCCATCCAATGCAGAACTTTGTTCTAAAGGACTGTTATAATTATATGATATTTTACTTCCATATAGTATTTTTGAATATGGCTCAGAATTTAGGTTTCCTGAACCCTAACATTAGTCTCTATTTGATAGTTGATTATTGAAAAATAATATTTCTATTATTCAAGATAAGATATTCTGTGATTCTGAGGAAAAAGTCCGGTTTGTAATAGTATTGGTGGATACTCATTACTGACTTTTTTGAATCTTTGATATCTTATACGTTGTCTCTTGAGAAATTTTCAATTGAAATTATGGAATTTCTTTTAAAAAAGGGGGGGGGAGAAGAAATTATAGGAATAAGTCTTTCGAGAAATCAGCCAGTTGCATTGATTTTGGAAAAAAATCTTGTATGTGTGCAATGGTAGAACTATCCAGTTTGAAATAGAGGAACTCTCTAAGTGATTATTTTGAGTAATCTGGAACTAGTGGAGTTTTAGGGTTAGAGTTGTGAGATATTCATGAATATGGAAAGTAGTGGTAAAAATTAAATTAAGGTTCACTGATTGTTACCAAGTACCATTTTGTTATGGATTGGATCAGTGCAATAAAGCTTTAATCTTAACTCTATTTTCAAAGATGTCTGTATAAGTTAGCCTAATCTTGGTTTGTACGCTAAGATCTGTTATGGCTGATTGATTGAGGGAATTTTGTTAATAAGAGTTAGATGGTTGGAAAACTTGTGATGTGGAGTTATTCACATCAAAGATTTCCCAGATATGTTATTTACTCATGAGAAATAGAGTTCTTTAGTAGCTGAGTTGCAAGATTCTCTATGAGCTACATGAGTAACATATGCAGATTGTGAATATCTATCAGTTTATAGCCTATGTTTAACATAGTTGGATATGTTGCTTATGTACATCTTAATCTTATGGATCTACTATGTGTTTCTTATGTACTGAGTTTATATCGTATACTTAAACTAGTCAGAGTGCATAGACATATGAACAAGTAATGTAAGGAATAGTTACTTGCAGGTTAATGTCTCTTTCTGTTGAAAGGATAATTCATTAATTTATTTATGGTTTAGAAGAAGATCTAAATGTGGTGTTATACATGTATAATTGAGATCTGCACCTAGACATTTAAGATTTCTGAATCATCTACAATTGACTTGAGTAATTGGATTACTCCTGATTAGAAGTTAATTGGATAAATAAGCAGTGTGAAGAGAATTCATTGGAGCTATTTATTTGGATCTATATTGCTTATAAGACACATGATTAGTGATTCATTTATGAAAACTATGCATAGTATATAGAAGATTCTTGATATAGAATATTTCTTGAAGGAGAGATATCCTAAGTCATTGACTATATCCCAATGAGCTCGTATATATATGGATGACAAAGTCTAACTAATGTCAAGGATAACCACTGAATTCAGTTGGAATTCAGCAGAATTTTGGAATCTCTAGATGTGGTTCTAGGTGATTGTGTAAAGTTTATATTTGTTAAAGACAAGTGTTATACTGGTTTTTAATCACTAGGTTGATTGTAGAATCTAGAACTCATAATCTGGTTAAGAATCGGGTTGAAAGAATATTTTCAGAATCCAATAATTTTTCTTGTGGAAAAGATTTCAATTTTTTTTTTATATTTCATGAGTGGCATGTTGTGCATATACTCTAGTATCTCTAATTGATAATGGATTTAGAATCCGATACATTATGATTGACGAATCATAAGATTCTAAATGTTTATGATTGACGAATCATAAATTGATACTTAAAGGTCATTAGATGATTATATGGAAGTATGATGATTCTTAAGATGGTGAGTAATTCTTGATCAATTGGTGGAGTTAAAATTTAGATCTGTTGCTTGAACTCTAAATTTGTGTACAAACTTGAGATTGTTTGAATCTCATAGGCATTTTCATTAAATAATTGTTTACTTATGAGGAATTTGCTTACCTTTATAAATTGTAGTCAAGGAATGCCTGTGTACTATTTTTCAGCCTAAATTCTCGGTTAACTAGGAGCAGTTAAGTTTATCAAGATTGAATGGTTGCTATTTTCTGGCATGTGATGCTAGGGATAGAGTGCTTAACTCAAGAGAGTATATGGGCTACTCAGGACTGAGTTAAAGTCATTTTTATCTTGATGAATCTCCTAGAGATTTGGTTGGATGAGTTTTGTACCTTAGTTTCTGAAAAAATTCTAAGTGTATTTGTACCAAGAAGCATTTATGACAGATCTACCAGTAATTGTGGATAATCTTGGACTATAATTATTTTGCATCTTTGACTTTTGAATATTGATCTCTAATGTAAGGTGAGAACTCACCCAATGAATCATGTAAATTGAGGTTACATGAAGGTGATGTTAATAGATTGGAGAGAATCAAACCCAATAGGAAAATATATTTCTTAGTGTACTTCTAAAGGTCAATATAGTATTTCAGTGCAGAGAAAGATAATTTGAGAATTATTCCATCTCTAAGTACTAATTTGATATTGAAGTCAGACTAAAGATTGATTCTCAGGGTAAAAGTGAAAGTTAAATTATTGATTTGTTAGCTTTTAAACTTAATCTTCAGGTTTGGTGGACTGTTATCCAGTGTATCATATCAATTTATTTTATATGATGATGACAATTTGATGTATTGAAGATTTTATCCATTTGGAAGATTTATCGCTAATTCTATCATTGGACCCTGAACGAGTACCTAGGATCAGAGATAAACCAGTGAAAAATTGTTCTATCTCTGTGTGCTTGCTTAGGTTGGCTGGTCAAATTGAGGATAATGATTCATGGGAAGAGTTAAAAGCATACAAATCATGTCTTTCCTAGTTACTCATTCTGAGGACAGAATTGATTTAAGGGGGGGGGAGAATGTTATGTCCATGTCCTGTATAAGTGAATCAGAATAATTTTTGACGTGGATAGCCGGTCACTCCAGGTGTATATGGTTATTGGTTATGCCTCGTCATTCCGGACTTGGCCTATTAAATAGTTAATAATCATATGAGGGCCCAGACCTATAGTTGGACATAGGAGCACATGCATGGTGAAGACTACTTTAATGCAAGAATAGGAGGTCAATAGCTCAATTTAGGTTGCATGGGGATCCTAGGGAGAATATTTTCTCTCTCTTGAGGAGAATATGTCCATTGGGAACTCGCCCATCCTCCTATTGTGAATTCAGATTCTTGAGCCAGTTTCTCCTCCCCTCTCTTGTGTTTTTCACTATGGTCTGGGGGCTAGGTCCAGGAGGAAACTCCAAGAGGGATCTAGGTTTGGATGGGTGGTTTTGCTTCACAGGTGTCCTTTTGGTTGTTTTGCAACATGATCTAGTCTGCTCTTCATAAGGCAATCATAACAGTAAAGCAACAGACATGCATTGGATTGGTCAGCTCATGCGTCAAGAGAATGTGTGGTATCTCCTTGATGATGAAAAGAAAATTTAGCAGATTTATTGTGTGATGAAAATAACAATTGAACTTAGTGTAGACCATGTTCTAAAGCACAACTGGTTCTCTAAAACTCAAGCCTGGTGAGAAATGGCTACATTTAGTTGGGGTAAAAATTTGGGACATCTCACGTATTAGTTTCTATTAAAAAAATTAGGATTTGGTGCTAAAATCAAGAATACAAAGATATGCTAATGCTATGGAGCCAACTACTTGCAATGCAACTGCTTTCGTGAAGATTGGCAGAGCGATACTGTTATGTCCATGACCAGTAAGTAGGATTCAGTATACTCCTAGTCTTGGATACACGATACTCCAGTAAATCAAGCTGTTAGTTATGCCACGTCATATTGGATGTGACCCGAAAGTAACTAATATCCTTGTGAGGCCCAGAACACACTAAATGGAGTTTAGACAAGGTATGAGACAGTGTATGCATGTGTAGAGTTATCAATAGCAATTCTATGAATAGTTGGTCCATGCATAGGACTCTATTCTAGGTGAATCTATGTATAGGAAACTTAGGGCTATGCATGGCTATGTGCCCAGGATGTTTATGACTCTATAAGAAGAGGCCAAACTCGCCCTACTCCCCATGGTGATCATGGATTCATTGCCAGGGTTTCACTCTACATTCATGCCTCTTGTTCCTTGGCTTGGGGGTGAAGCTTCTAGAGTTGATTGGTTGCTTCTACTTGGTTGGGTGGTTGCTCCATAGTGTGTTTTCCATTGTGTTTTGTCTTGTAAGCAGGATCTTAGGGAGCTTCCCTTATAGTGGTATCAGAGCAAGGCTTACGAAGATTGGAGAACATGGAGAAGGGCTACCTTTTGTCAAAATTTTGGATTGGATCCATGGGAATTCTCTTCCAAGGTGGATAGCAAGTGTGCAAGTGGGTGTACTATCCCAGTTTCATTTTGCATGTTGCTAAGATCCATTAATCTTTGGATTCTTTGTGGTTTTATGGAGAATTGTCCTTGAAGGCCAATTTGTGATGCTTTTTTGGAGCTTTTTTTTTGTGTAGATCAAATCTTGGGTAGATCTGAATTTTTCAGCAAGTGTACTTTCGTTTTGGGGTTCATTAATGATGAAATTAATGATGCATGCTGGTTCTCTTCAATGATTTTTTATTCTAGGCTATGCTTTGGTCAAAATTGCTTGGTTTTTCATGCTTTTTGGCACAAAATAGATAGTAAGAACCAAAATCCAGCAAGGTCAGATCAATTAAATGGTTGTAATTCTGTAAAATGGTTTGCATGTGTTAGAGAAAGGGTTGTATGTCATGAATTTCCACTTTATGGTGATAAAAAACCCAGAAAATAGTCAAAAATCATCGTTTTTGCTTGTTTTTTTTTCATAAAGTTGGATAGTAGGTGGCTGTAAAACACCATGTAGGGCTTGTAAAGGGGTGGACCAAAGTCTTTTGAAGCTTTCCCTGAAGTTAGAACCAAGAATTCCAGCAATTGAACTTGTAGGAAGTCAAAAATAGTTCAAAAGTGACCATTTTTGGTGATTTTTGGGGGATGAATCTCTCCAAATCCATAAGGAGATCATTCTAGAATTAATTATAGCATGATTAGCATTCCTTTTTACTTTCCCAACAAGCTATTAGACCTGTGAATTGATGGCCGATGGCTTATGCACCATCTCCATCAAGTTTGAAGCTATTTTGACTTCTACAAATCAAGAAATCTTCGTTCTCAGCTTATACTACATCTTAGGATCAGTATGAATGCCTCATGGAAGTCTAATTGATTGTTTAAGACTGTTGGTAGCATCAACTTTGGGCTAGGATGGGTGTTTGCAGGTTTTTGCATGATTCCTTCTTGTGGAAGTGCGCCCTACTACAGATTTTTGGCAGCTCTAATCTCGCACATCTGAAGCCTAGGTGGCAGGCTGACATGGCAAGCATCTTGTTCACTTGGTCTTCCTCTGTATAGAGCTTTACAACACTCAATTTGGTGTGATGTAGCCAAAGTTATGATCATCTGAAGTTTTGCAGTTTTGTGTGTAAAATTGGCAAAATTTGGAATTGTGCTGATTGCATGCCACCCATTTTCCTGATTTGTAGTACTGTGTTTACATGGATTAGTTGCATGTTGATTCTCAGAGTGATTCTGACATTCATGGGGGATTTACAATCGATTTGAGTGGTCATACGCATGTGCTATGACAGTTGGGTCACAAATCTGTGTTAATGGCTAACAAATTCCGTAAAATTGAAGTTTACGTAAAAAATTCCATAATGACGTTTATGACTGATGTAGTGTGCTTTGCATGCCAGTTTGACATTGGGTTAGTAACATTAGAAATCAGACAATGTTTTGATTTTTTCGATTCCAATTGCCTTTTAAACTAACACTATTTTCGTCAGAATTTTTGAATTACGTAAAATAAAACAAATTTTGAGTTTTTCGGAAAAAATAAATTAAAATTTCGATCATTTTTTCGTTATCTATAGAATTAGTTTAGATTAGTGAATTGATTAAACTGAGTTTATCAGTCAGAAATTGATCACAGTGTTTTCACTAAGTCTAAATTATTTTTCGGTAATAGATAAGTTAAAATTGACAGAAAAAACCGCAATGAATTGTCGACAATTTTTATTGTGCTGTCATTTTTTAACTTTGGAATTGGAAACTCCTAGATTGAAATTTAAAATTTGAATTTTTTTTCTTTTTTGTTCAATTTGGTAAAAATTGCAATAAGATACTTTTCTATTCGATGTTGATCGATAGAAATCAGTCAAGTGAACATTTGTGCAAGACACTCGTTAAAATTGATTAAAATCGTCAAACAATATGAAATGACCAGGTTGAATGAGTGGCAATAGTATTCTTTATCTAGTCAATAAATATGACAAGATACGGTTCAAGAATTACTGAAATCCTATGGATGGGATTTCCATTCATGTAGGTACTATGTTTGGATAGGTTTTGTCAATATTAGTGAAGTAATGCCAAACCATTCAATAAAAAAAAAACAGTCCAACTTTATTGGAAATTTGTAATAATAGAAATGACATAACAGATTTCATTTCCAGAAAAATCCTATGGTGAATTATATTCAACCCAGGTATAGGACAGAAATGAAATTGTTTTGGACTTTTTCCTATAGTAATTAATTTTAAAAACAACTACTAATGTCGTTGGTACCTTAGCTAAAATAGA
The DNA here is from genome assembly GCA_029204225.1 of Diphasiastrum complanatum. Taxonomy (NCBI): domain Eukaryota; kingdom Viridiplantae; phylum Streptophyta; class Lycopodiopsida; order Lycopodiales; family Lycopodiaceae; genus Diphasiastrum; species Diphasiastrum complanatum. The sequence goes on along the minus strand of CM055109.1, from coordinate 27,669,739 downwards.
TTTTCGAGGAATTGAAAAATTCTAAGGAGGAAAAAAGAGTGGACATCAGAGGTAGTAAGTGTGATCGAAAAATGTATTTCGCAGTTAGGATATTGGTAATCCCTGTATATTTTTTCTGCTTAATACTGGTTATTAAGTCCTGGTTAGAATTCATTCAGATGAATTCGTAACTGATATCTTTGTAACCATTGAGTTATTTGCAGTTTTGGATGTCAATTGTGAGGTTTAGAAGTGGAATATGATACGTGGACTATATTGGATCTGTTAGTTGACAAAAGCTTGTCCCTAGATTTGATGCATCAGTAGGGTTTCGAAGCTTGTCAATAACCAGAAAGGTTCAGAGTGTAATAGTGAACCATGTTAATTCTTCTGTCTAACTCACATAATCAGATGTAGATTATGGGTATCCATTTGATAGGCATGCCATTCATCGAAATAAATGGATTCTCTAGTGTTTGGGAACAAGAGATAATATCCTATATGGATTATAGGACAACTAGATGATCAGTGGATCTCTAGAATATCAGATAAGACAGTTAAGCATTTTCTAGAAGGAAAAGCTGATGATATGGGATGTAAGTAATTTTTGAAAGGAAATTATAGGACTGTAAAGATCTGGTGATCAATGGTGTATATAGTACCTAGTCGCAATATGGGCAAATGTGAGATATTTTGGGAAATTTTGAGGTTTAATCTAGATCCTAACACGGATGCTCATTACTTGAACGATTTATTTAAGGTTGACCATAAGAAATCTAACACCAGAGAGCCCAGACACTTTCTGATACAGATTAGAGATATATGCGGCTTGCACTCATGTCCTCTCACCACCTCAGACTCAGGGATACCGGCTATCATGATTCTCTCAGGCATCAGACTTCCTCATGGAAGCATTTGGTATCACTATCACTGATCTCCCTTTGGGTACACACAAGTACATTAGACATTTTTTATACAATGCATATCTCGACCGTACTTGGCGACACTAGCTGGGGTTTAAGCCTGAAACTCACTTTCTGGAGCAGGATACCATTGGTCTTCCAGTTTTACCTCGCTATTTGTCTGCCTCCACTTCACTTTGGGACAATTTAGAGTCTCCTCACACCAGTTGGCTATTGAGACACGCAGATTCCAAGGTACACCACGAGAGGAGAGAATATGTCTGTTATGTCTCCTACATGAGATAGAGTCCGAGGAGCATTTCATCTTCAGATGTCCCATATATTATGAGATTAGAGAGAGATATCATTGTCTATTCCATGACATGCCTACTACACTCAGAGCATTGATTGGATATGAGGACTCTCGTTGTGTCGCACTTATGATACGAGATATGGTCTTCTTGCGCCAAGATATTTACCAGTCAGCTCATCAGCCACATCCTAGATCTCAAGCTTAGAATACGTCTTTCTTCACCAGGAGACGGACACGGTCTGACGACGACGACGACGACTTACCACCTCACAAATGTTAGAGACAACGTACCACTCGTAGTCGTGCAGTAGTTCGCACTTCTCGCCTTGCCACGAGAGCACACAGTTTTCACCCTCCTAGACGACGTCAGCAATGGTCCATATTACCTCCTGTTACAGCTCGTATCACATTTTTTTTTTCAATAGCAACGCTAGATGATATTACTTTACTCCTGGCAACTATTTCTCACTTATGGACAGTTGGTAGTTTATAGTTTATAGATATATTACTCATTCTTTTATGCACAGTTTTTCTTGGAGATGTTTATAAACGCTCCCATGCTTTTCACATACTTGACATGTACTCCTTTTGGTCTTATATGCCTTTTGGCATAGAAAAGACATTAATAAAGCTCTCTCTCTCTCTCTCTCTCTCTCTCTCTCTCTCTCTCTCTCTCTCTCTCTCTCTCTCTCTCTCTCTCTCTCTCTCTCTCTCTCTCTCTCTCTCTCTCTCTCTCTCTCTCTCTCTCTCTCTCTCTCTCTCTCTCTCTCTCTCTCTCACGCGCGCTCGCGATGCTTGAAGCTATACAACTTTACCATGCATTAGAGAAAATATGGGCCCAAAGAGGGCCCTATAAGAAATGCCATGTAAGAGAGAGAAAAATAGCTATAAAGTAATTATAATATCATTTTCTAACTTATTTACACATCTGCCCGCACTACTTTCCATGTAAATGAATGCACCTTAGTTTAGTCACATCAAACTTCACTGGTGCTTAACCATAGTTAAAATATAATTTTCAAAATGATGAAATATTCCCTCCCAAAAGTTGGGAACACTCAAAAATTTGAATTAGGAGTGACATCTCTGAAACAAAGTCTATGCCATCTCTATCTCTAGGGTCAAACATCTCTATCTCCAGCAGGGTTGAACAAGTGTATAGCGCCATCTCCAGCTTTGTTATTGTCATTGTGTTGTTTGTTACTATACTAGTGTACTGATGACAAAGCTTTATTATCTTCATGTGGATCTGTCACCAGATATCATTATGAATGAAGTTGGAAAAATATTAGACACTACATTGCTTCAGGGGGCATGTGACTTTTCTAGCATTAGTAGAGAAGCATATGCAACAATGTTTAAGATGATAAAGGAGGCATTTGCACGGTAAGTATTAAAAAGTTTCCAATCCCACAACCATTTCATCTTTTTTTTTTAAAAATACATGTTAAACCAAAGTATGCAGACAATAGTTGGTAATCCATCTCATATCAATGAAGTGTATTGCTCAAAAGGAGAAAGTCTAGCATATAACAATTCTAACAATTTATTTATTGACATTAATCAGTTACTAGCATTCATCATAAATTTTTACGGTATTACAAATGAGCATGTCAATAACAAGTTGATAGTTGTTCTCAAGTTAGATGAGTCTGAAATTATAAAAGGACAAAAAATGGAAAGAG